>OZ017738.1:471434139-472634139 GCA_963969285.1 Odontomyia ornata | reverse complement strand
AATATTTTATTCAGTATTTACGATCTTGAAGACCAGCTGCTTACACAGGAATAAAAGCTCCAAGTATATAAATCTGTGATGAGACCTGTGTTATGCTATGGGTGTGAAACATCAACCCTAACCCAAGCATCCGCAAATATATTGAACGCCTTTGAGCGACGGTTTCTGAGGCGAATAATCCGAGCGAAGCTAGACGGAGACCAATGGCGAATTCGATGCAACCATGAGCTGTATGACATTTTTGGCGAACCGGAGGTCTCAAGGATTGTAAGACTGCGGAAGCTGCAATGGGCTGGACACATGAATCGTATGGACGAACAACGGATACCCAAAAAGGTATTCGTTGGGAGAACTGAAGGCCGGTGGCCAGTGGGGAAACCGAGGAAACGCTGGTCTGTTTCGGTCGACGAAGACAGCTCATTCGGAATTTGAAGACGCGGTCAACGGACCAAGACAGTTAGAGGCGCTGTTTGCAGGAAGCTAAGAAGAATGAATGAATGTTTGGGTCTGTAAAACTGTCTACATGCAAATCAAGTTGAACGTTTCCGAGTCTGTTTATTGTTCAATTGTCGAGTCTATTTGCTGTTGTTAGGTTTCTTTTCTTTTACTTATTATTGGTTGCTCTCTTTTATAGTTTATGCTGATATTATGTGGTCGAGGTTTATTATCTGACGTGTGAAAATTATCTGACGTGCGAAAATTGGTCGAAAATTCGACTCGCTATCAAAAAACGATTTTATCACAATCTTTGAAATTGTTGTGGTTGTAGTTTGATGATGTGGAGATGATTGGGTTTGTTGTCGTGCATGTTGTTGAACTTGATGAAATTGTTCAGTTAACCTAGTATCAATTCATAATACCAAAAGTAGTTTCGGTGTACGCTACTTTACGCTTTCTGCTCGTGGGGTTTGCGTTTATTTGCAGCCGATTGCGTAAAGTCGTGCCAAGATCCCTTCGTGGTCGACGCGAATGTAACCTACATGACATTATCTCGTAACAGATGTTGTGTTCATGCGTGTGGCACCATGCCTCATTTTTTGGATTTCCTAAGACCTGTTTTGAAAACATCTCAATAAGAACTTTCATATTACATCCCACTTGAGCTCCTCTGAAGAAAAAAATGTTGTTAAGGGTCACTCCTCTATATGGGAGGACTCGCGTTAAAACTCTTCGAAATTTTTTTTACCCCAAAACATTCTAGAAGGCATAATTTTTGACGTTTCTACAAAGTTTCAGGGCAGTAGCTTCTTTAGTTCCGGAGAAAAACTGCTGTGACATACAGACGGACCGACAAACAGACGGACACAGGTAGTGATTTCGAAGGGTTTTGTGTTTTAGTACAAAACACGAATGAAAAACGAAAGTGAACTTTAGTGACAATTGGTGTTTATTAGTCTATTGGGTAACATATATAAAGTAGCTTAAAAAAAATGAATAAATAAAACAGCCCGCAACCCATTCGATTTTTTATTTTCAGACATATTCATTCGTTCACCTATGGATTATTCGGGATTCAGACCACTGAACTTTACAAAATATACCCTGACCTTTCCATTGATAGACAAGTTTCTCGTCAATACTACGGTGGTTTCTGTTTTGGGAAAGCTGTTAGCCAATCAAGAAATGTTCTTCCTTCTCCCAAATCCGAATCCTTTGAGACTATCAAAATCACATGCAGATCACATACCCAACTTAAAGTCGACGGGACTTCTCACTAATCCTTACATTTCTAGGGAGTTTGTCATAATTTGCGGTTATTATATAGAACAAAAAGACCAGCAAGTTCCTGAAGTGAATACTCTTGTCCAACCTCTAGGAATTTATGGAAACTACATCTCCCACCCCACTGAATACTTTACTTTGACGAAGATGTTGAAGCTAAGTTGGACAAGTGGGATCCCTTTCGTGGAAGTTTAATGCAATCCACTTGTCTCCCGACAGGATACCCAAGAAGTTAAACGGGGCGCGAAACTATTATGATGTTCTGTTGGACTAAGTGCTACTTATTTATAACGCTTTGATTGTTTAATCAGATTTTCTAATGTCAGCACTAAGATTCTGTTTGTCTGAAGTTGAAGCTTTTCTCCTTTATGGAATATCGCGTGATATAATTGTCCTTGCAGGGAGACGAACTCGTCGTGACTTAAAATATTCGTCTGTTGTAAAAAGAATGAAGAAATTCAAGAGGGAACTATTTTTAGAAAACATTTCGTTGGAAGCAAGAAGGACATAATTTATTCGAGTTGGTAGTCTATGAATGAATCAAGACCTTATTTGGGAGTGATGTCTTGAAAACAAGGCTAAGGTTAAGCACTCCTCGCTTAGCATAAGAAAGATGATATGAGCTGATGGAATTTGCATGGGAATTCATTCATAGAGATATTTACGGAGGCCAAATGGAAGTAATCAAGGAGTGGTAAATGAAACGAATTCCTTTCATTTCCAAGAGAAGCAGCGTATAAGAGGAATTTACAATTGCCGTAAGTGTTTTTGTCAGTCCTTGCAACATGATTATTTACACATGGATGGGGAACCTAGATTTTGAAGGCAACATCCCTGACACTGATCCGCAATCCAAGTTGGCGTAACTCAATATTTCATACCATGTTATAATCTATTGTATACATCGCAAGTTTAATAATCTGTTAATGTATAACAGCAAATTTTTTATACTGGAACTTCGAAGAGGGTTCCATCTTACTCCTATATACAAAATTTTATGTTTGTAGCTTATACGGTTTGCAAGAAAAATTGCTGTGACACATAAACGGACGGACAGCCGCGATTTTTAGCAGGGTTTTGTAAAATTATTTTACAAAACTCTAAAAAGTAAACGACCTTCTTACTAGGTATCAAAATTTTCAAAACTCTTTTGCTTTCAAGGAATCCTTGTGCAAATATCCAGTTCACGCCTCTTTAGTCGCTTCAGCGAAACCAACATTCATTGATTCGTTTATTTCTGGTTGGTTGAATGAAATGCAGAAAACATTTTATTTTGTAAGTATGCGTTCGTACATTCATGCGTACGTACAATTGAATGTTGAACAAAATATCTTGGAATCCGAGGCATTATTTATTTACAAGATAGAATGTGGGTGTTGCCACTTTGTCTCAATCATTCAATGAAGGCATTCCTCTGAGGACGATTTTTGGCTTGCAGATATAATGGATTTATAGGGAAACCTTCCAATTGAAAGATAATGGAAATTTTCAATTGCACATTTACATTCGTTTCAATGGAAGTGAATTGAAAAATATGAAGATAGAATGGGTTAGAGATTGTTCGATCTAATGATTGGTAGGATATTTTGCCCCAAAGTTTTGCATCAACTGGATAATTTAAAAAAATAAACGATTGTATACATTAAATGAAAAAACAAGTACTGTACATTAAATCAATCATGACTTGTCAAATCAAACATATGATAACATAACAAATGTATACGAGTACAATGCTGCGGCATACAAAGAGGGACTGGGTAGACTGAATAATTAGATGCAAATGAGTGCATCGACCTTCGATGGTGTTAGGTAAGATTGGAAAAAGCTAAGGACTTGGTTCTCATGCCTTTTTCTTTGAACTCCGGTTTTGATGTCTTTTTATCGACCAGCCTCAGTTCTTTTATTTTTCAATTGAGTTTGTGGTCAGCACTCGTTTAAATTTATTCATAGTCGATAAAACGCTTTTTAATTCAAAACACAAATCGTTTTTATTGTAAAATTATTTTCGCATTATTGATGGTTTCCTACCTAAGCAATGGTTTGTTGAATATTCAATTTCAGTGCTTGCACCGTTTGTGGATTTTCCGCATTACATGGATCTTTCACAGCGCCACACAAAAAGAAGTTTAACAGTGTCAAATCACAGCTTCGAGGCGGTCAATGACACCGCCAAGGTGGCTGATTACCCAATTTCCGAATTTTGTTCGCAAAAGATCGATTGTTTGATGAGTTGTATGGCATGAGGTGCCATTCTGTTGGTACCAAAGGTCAGTCAAGTCCATATCCTCATACACCGGCCACAAAAAGTCAGTTATCATGCCTCTGTAGCGCTCCCCGTCCAATGATGCCGTCACTCCAGAATCCACACTAGACTGCATGCATTGGCTTCTCGACAATCAGGTGTATAATATTACTGAAGAGTAACGTAGATCTTGCCTTTGGCAAATTCGGGACAGAACTTTCACTTCCAGAGCCATTGGAACTGAAGAGCAACGTGGATCTCGCCTTAAGTAAAAGCGAAACGGAGCTCCAACTTCTAGAGCAGAAGAAACTGATGAGCATCGTGGATCTCGCCCTCAAGAAATCCGCAACAAAGGTTCAACTTCCAGAGCAGAAGAAACAATTCAAAAACATTTTTAACGACCTGATATCAATCGATTACGATCGGTTCGATCAAAGAAATGGATTGATATGAAGTTGAAAGCATTTGATTACGGTAGAGGCTGTGAATACAGGATTTACGTAGATGTTGTTATTGGGCCATTGAATAAGGTTTACGTACATAGCCGTGTTCTGAAGTTCGCTACGGAATCAACTGAAATGTGTTGTTCGAACAGTAAAATTGTTTTGCCTCCGCTGATGGAGCCACCTGAGCTGCTTCGAAGTTACTTTCTGATGACACCCCAATTTCAAAAGACTTGCTGCAAAACATTCGCAAGTACAACTCATGCTTTCAAATGACTTCCTTCGGTGCAGCAAACATTGTCAACAATGCCGGTTAATGCCCACTTTCATAGTTCAAGGCCAAATACATCACCAAATCGGTTCATTGCTACCTGTACCGGATAAAGAGGCAACGTTTTTGCAAAGTGTATTTTACTGGCAACCAGGAAAGAGAAGACTAACAGCTTTGTGTAATTAATACTGCAACCAGATGCGAAATCATTTTGAACTTACAAACCTTTTGCATGGAAGCAGCAATTTGATTCGTCTATTCAAAACTGCTATAGATCAGATGCCATTCGATGACTATACTGTTGTGACAAGAGCAGGCAAAACACCGTCTGGGAAACACGAAAGGCGTTTCAATACACCGGTGATAGGTGATGTAGCAGTTGTAATGGTGGACACCGAATTCGATCGACGTGACATAATTATCCACCGCTGGAATACAAATGTGCAACGCGTTTCGGTTACATATCAACCGTACGATAGACTCCAATATCCATTGCTGTTTCTGCGTGGGGAAGATGGCTACCATTTCAATATCTTGCAAATCGATCCCAACACAAATAAAGCGTCAACGAAGAAAGTTTCCTGCATGAATTCTTACGGGCACTGCATTATGGTTCGTGCAAATGTATCCAACTACATACTGAAATGCCGTTAACTATACCATTAGTTCCTGTACACGAAAATTGAAAGTGAGCATCTTCTCTGCATTTGGTTAGATCTACAAAAGTTGCGCGTTAAAGAAAACGTCCACTTGCGTGATGCAATAGCCACTAATGGGAATGCTGCTAACATTAAACAAATGGTAATCTTGCCAGCAACGTATACCGACAGTCCGCGAGACATTCACAGATTCGCACAAGATGCCATGACGTATGTTCGAAAGTATGGATGCCCAGATCTGTTGATCACCTTAACACGCCATATAATTTGGAGTGAAATTACACATCTGCTTTCCACTGGCCAAAAATCATTGCACAGACATGATCTTCTCGCTCGCATTTTCAAGCAAAAGCTAATTAGACTCATTTTTGGAGAGACTCGATTCTGGGTGTACTCAATTGAATGGTAAACAAGTTGGGTAAACAGACCTACGCTCATGTCAGAAGGGTTTTGTATTCAATCTACAAAATGCAGTCACCAGATCGAATCAAATCAAGAAACATGTCAACGACGATTTTATTGGAGAAAATGTGAAATACGAAGATCATACTATTATTGACAAAGTTGAACGAATTTCGACTTCTGAGGATTTTGGTATTCTTATACTCATAAATATCTCCCTTGATAATTATTTCAGATGTCCAGCCGCGACGGAAGAAACACATTTTTCATGTATTTCCCCCCTGTGCCCCCATTGAAGCAAAAACTGACAGTTTAACAACTGGTTTGAAAAGCTTCCATGAAAACTTTTATTTCATACTCATATCGGCTACGTTTGATGAATTATTTTGTCAGGGGCCGCTCTCCTGTACTGTTATCATCGATTAATTGCCAATCTTTTCGAATCCTAGAATGGTTACAAAACCCTTTTGCTAGGAGCTCTTTCCCACCTCCTTGACTTGTTTCACTTATGAGCATTAATTGTAGGTACTGATCTTCAGTCATTCATTAAATTGAATCAAGTGTTCAAAGCATGCACCTTAAACGTTGAAGTTGGGAAAAAATAACTCAAAATTATTCAATCTTCGCATTTAAAACAGCCACTATTTTGTTTTACGATTACTGATACCACTAGCTGAACCGATTCTCAAAGATATACATGACACCTATCATTTCTGAAATTTTCATGCAAATCCTAGCAAAACTGTAGTGTCTGAGTCGGTAAAAACGCATGTCGTTCCATAGCCATATGTTGCCATAGGAATAAATGCAGTGCATATTGTTCCATAGTAATACAGGCAAATTCAATCCGCTATAACTTCGCTAAATATGATTCAATCTTTATGAAACCTTCAGGATAGATTAATCTTATAAACAGACATCTACGTACTGAGTTCTATTGAATTTAAGGGTTCCGTTAAGATTTTATTCAAGAAAACATAAAATCGATGAATCATACTATTACTATTGAGTGAATTGCGACTTCTAAGGAATTTGTTGTTGTTGTGCTCACTTAGGCCTACATTCCTGATTTTTTTCAGATTTTTCCGATCACAGGTGTCCAATCGCGAGGGGGGGGACACAAATTTTTCGTGTTTTTCCCCTCCCTGTGCACCCCTCGAAGCAAATTTTGCCAAACTAAGACCTGTTTTGTAAAGTTCTCATCAAGACCTTTCATTTGATACCAATATCGGCTACCTTCAATGAAATTTTTTTTCGGGGGGTCACTCTCCTATATGGGGAGACCCCCCTTAAATACCTTATAACATTTTTTTTGTAGTTGAACTTTTAAGAGATCACCACTTTACACCAACACACAAAATTTGATGTTTCCAGCTTAAGTAGTTTCCGAGAAAAACTGCTGTGACACACGGACGGACGGACGGACGGACGGACGGACGGACAGACGGACAGACTGGTCGCAAAACTAGTAGGGTTTTGTAAAATTATTTTACAAAACCCTAAAAAGAGGCCTGCTGCATGCTCATATTTTAATTTGGTTGAAGCTGAAAGTCGTCCGAACACAAATTGATAGCGTGATTTCTGCTGAGCTTCCAAATCGAGACGAAGATCCCATTCCGTTTGAAACCATCAAGAAAAATATGATTCATATACAATGCGGAACATTTAATACAAATTCACCATGCATGAAGGACGGCAAGAGTACAAAGCGATATCCACGGAAGCTGATGAATGAAACTCAAACTGGAGGTGATGGTGCTACAACCGCGGAAGTCACTGCAGTTGCAGACATCAATTTCTAGCAGTGGGGTGAGTAACCCGGGGTGGCATATTGAGGCCGGCTAGCGCTCAGTCGTGTCGTGGATCTTCTGGGGCATCCTCTGCTCGTACTGGGCCACCCTACACATAAAGAACTAACTCGAAGGGATAAGGACGGGAAAGGGGGAGGTCATTTTAAGAAATGAAGTTTTTGTACTTTTAATATATCATGGCTGGTATATTTTTACAAAAGAACTTTATTTCCAATTCAACAATTCAGCAAAGAAAAACACAGAACAAAATTCAGCGAAATAAAGCCCCCTTTTAAACAGAAAATTTTGTCCAAGTTCCAAGATGTTAATATTAAGTTGAAATTACTATCACAAATCCAATATCATTTAAATAATATACGAAATATATTAAGTTAGTATTATTATAAGCAATAAAGAAAGAGGAAATAAAACAATATAAAATGACTCCCCCTTGTACGGCTCCGGAATGCTCTGTAACTGGAAGGCGAACGGGGCACCTGTTAAAATTTTTAATAAAGTTTGTTATATAGTTGTTTTTCCTTTTGTATATATATATTTTTTCCACTTGCAAACAAAAGGGTTAATTCAGCAATAAAAATACTACCAGCCACGAACAGCGCCTCGGAATCCACTTAATTCACCCAATAATACATTCGTTGGTTACGCTTTGCTTTCTTAACATTCTTATTTGAGAACCACTATGAATTTAACTTTCCGAAAGATGAATTGCACTTTTTCTGTCTGCACGTAGTTAGTTCTTAATACACTCCCGATAACCACGTTTACTATCAACTCTTTTAAGGTTCCTTTTTTTTTACTCCAACACCATCAAAACAAAGAGTCTACTTTAGTGATCTCATTAACGTTTTATTTTCAGATATACTCGCAAACCGTCTTATTTTTTTGTTTATATTCTCATTTTTCTCCTTTTTCTACTTTCACAAAATAATCGTCACCATCGCAAGAAGTGACCCTAAAAAAAACTTTTCTCTTTTCACAAGTTCACAATCGAAACTATTCCTAATCATAAAATTCTAAGTCACTTTCACAATCCAAAAACTTCCTCTCCTTTCCAAAGCCAAATACCGATCTTTTCTCCCTGAACTAAAAATTAACGCACCGCCAAAAACAATCCCGCTTATTTCAAAATCAAATACTGACTTCCCTCAACCCCCCAAAAAACCAATCCAATCTTTCATTACCAATTACCGCTGCCGCATTCGAGTAATGGAATCGAAGTTCAATACACTTCGATTCCGCTACCCACACATCTTTTGCCTATCGACAAACGCAACAATTTCGATTTTGCATATATGGCGATTTGCATAACCACATAGGGTTAGGTTGTATTCAAATCGTCATATACGGGTATACGGAAGCAATTGCTTTTGCAGATATCCCCAAAAAAAGTGTTTTCCTGCACTCGGGAGAGCTTGAACCCAGGGTCCCAGCGGACCACCGGTCGAGAATCCACGACGGTATCAACGGAGCCACCTTCTGTTTATTTCACATTCATCGAAGCAACTTCAACTATGCACCTTTCTTTTTTTTTTGTGGTAGGGAGGTGAATACTATTTATGCACAGAGTGTGGGACTCCCATGTGCGACTGGACTACCTACTAAACACCTCCCCTGTCAACCTGAGAACTCAGCCTGGAACCGTTTGACACATTACTTCGGGCCAGGTCTCGTTTTGTTACGCCGTGGGGCGCCTTCAAGCTAGGAGTCCCTTTCCTAGCAGGAGGGGAGAGGGGAGAGGGGAAGAGGAAATGCCAGAAGAGTGATCCTCCAGCCCCAGTGCCCCCGTCTGCTGCGAGTCCCTTTTATATTTTAGGACTGCCCGAGCATAATGTGCCACCTGGTTCCATTTGTCAACCGATTCGAGCATCACCGCAACTATATTATCCGGGGTCAGCTCTCCCGTCTCCCTGTAGAGTTCCCTTCGCAGCCTGACCCATTTTGTACACGCAAAAAATGTGTGACAGGCGTTGTCCTCCTCTCCTGGGCAAAATCGACAATCGGGAGACCGTGACTTACCAATCTTGTGCAGATAAGACTGAAAACGCCCGTGCCTGCTCAAAAGCTGGGTGAGAAAGAAGTCAGTCTCACCATGCCTTCGATTTAGCCACGGTCTCACATCCGGGATGAGGCGCGCAGTCCACCTTTCCTTCGTGCGATTCACCCAAGACTGCTGCCAATCGTTGAGCGAGCGCTGTCTCTCCTTGCGGACAACTATCTCCCTCGCATCCTCGTTTCGGCGCAGGTATATAGCGCGGCACTCTCTAGCAAGGAGGGCGACAGGTATCACGCCTGCAATCACTCTCACCGCCGAGTCGGAGACTGTTGGATACCAAGATGCAATTTTCAGTACTCCTCTTCTCTGTACCTGTGCCAAACGTTTTCGGTATACCTCCTTGCTGAGAGCGTCGCCCCATACCTATGCTCCGTACAGTAGCACTGACCCTACAGCACTCATCAAGAGGCGCCTTCTTGATGGGCTGGGTCCCCCTACGTTGGCCATAAGTCGACTCAGAGCCGATATTCCCGAAGCAGCCTTCTCAGCCGTTGCCCTGATTTGCTCAGAGAAACTCATCTTCGAGTCGATCAGTAGCCCCAGGTACTTCACCGCTGGCTTCGATTCGATTTGTATGTCTCCAATGCTGATCATCCTTACTCTAGGAATTCTCTTTTTTGTCAGGATGACCACTTCGGTTTTCTCCAGTGCTAAACTCAGCCCGCGAGCAGTCATCCAGTCCCTCACTCGGCGCATTAGCATACCTAGCCTAAGTTGTGCTTGTTCAACGGTGCGTCCAGTGACCAGAGCCGCAACATCATCTGCATAGCCGACCAAGCGCGACTCATCTGGCATCTCAAGTCTCAGTAGCCCATCGTAAGACACGTTCCACAGGTCCGGAACAAGGAAAGATACCTGGGCAACACCCGATGTAATTTCCACCCTTAGTTGGCCCTGTGTCGTGTCGTAGAGCAGGCTTCGGTCCTTGAGGTAGTTCCTCAAAAGCCGCATTAGATATTCTGGAACTTGAAAAGAGTTTTCCAGCGTATCCAGAATATCCACCTATCTAGCGGAGTTGAAGGCATTCCTGACGTCGAGTATCACCAACAGGACGATCCGTCGCTTGGTGCGACTATATGCCTCTGCCTTTTGGACCGCGTTCACCACCTCTGCAATCGCATCAATGGTAGAACGTCCTGCTCTAAAGCCATACTGCCGAGGAGATAGGTCCCCAGTAGCACGAATCGCGTCAGTGAGTCTTCCCTTGATGAGTTTCTCTAGCACTTTCCCAGCCGTGTCTAGCATGCATAACGGGCGGTATGCAGACGGCGATTCGGGATTTCCCTTCCCCTTGCTGATCAGCACGAGCCTTGCCACCTTCCATCGTACCGGGAAAAACCCATCCCGTAGGCAAGCGTTGAATGTGCTGAGCAGCAAGTCAGGACAATGGTGAAAGACGAGCCGCAACACCTCAACTGGAACACCATCTGGACCTGGAGCCTTCCTCGCTTTCAAGGAGAGGACTGCCTCCTCCAGTTCCAGCTGTGTGAAGAGTGGGCACTCTACTACTGTTTCACCATGGACAGCGTCAACACGGACGGAATGGGCGGGGAAGAGTCCCCGCACTATCGCGTCCATCTTTTCCGCGTCATGTATACAAGGCTTCCGTAGGGCACCAAGTTTCCCCATGACCAGCATGTAGCCAAGGCCCCACGGATCCTTGTTCAAATCGTCACGGTTCTGCGCCCGTTGAGCCTCACGCCGAAGCTTGTGACACTCCCTCCGCTTTTCAGCGATTTCAGTAGACCACCAGTACACTGGGGGCTTACCGTGCCGGGGTCTTTGACGGGGCATACAAGCGCAGCAAGCAGTCGTAATTATGCTCATAGTAGAGTTCACCACGTCTTGAGCTGCCAGTTATTCCGTCCCCTCCGAAGCTCCCTGCAGCGGCTGACCTGCTGTGAGAACCTTGACGAACCTCTCGACGTCCATCCTTCCGATGTTCCATCCAGTTGTAGAAGGCCAAGAGCTCGGACGTCGGGAGACAGCATCACTTATCTCAAGCAGAATGCACTGATGATCACTGGCTGAGTAGTCCTCTAATACTTTCCAGTTGTGTATCCTCCGTACTTTGGACTCCGAGGCGAATGTCACGTCCGGTATGGTTCCCTCACAGCCAGTACGGCGGAAAGTTGGCGTATTTCCGGAGTTTAGTACGACGAGGGCTGTCCTGGCTGCCATTTCCAGGATTCGTTTTCCCCGCGGATCCATCTGAGGCATTCCCCATTCGATTGCTTTAGCATTGAAGTCGCCCCCAACGAGCACTTTGCGCTCTGCGTTCGAGATAGCGCCCTCCAAAGCATTAAGCTTGGCTTGGAAAGATGATATCGACTCGTTAGGCGTTAGGTACACACTAAAGAAGGTGATCCCTGAGCACCGAACCCACACGAAACCATCCCCCCATCCACAACTCTCCGCTTGAAAGTCACTGTTCTGAACCCAGATAGCGGCAGTACCAGTTTCATCAGAATACCATAATGCAGGACTTTTACTATGGTGTTGCTCACTCAGCAGCAAGAAGTCGGCTTTCATGTCCCTCGCAAACTGCTCAAGCAGATTTTGGGCGGTTGGACTGCGGTGTAGGTGTAGCTGCAGGATGCGGGTCATCGAAGCTCTAATTTTCCCTTGGCTAGGGCTTCCTGGAACACCCGGCATTTTCCTGATCCCAAGACGTGTTCAAAATCAAGTTTTGGATCAGCATCCTTGGAAAGAATACAGTGTGCCTCCTTCGTACACTCTTTTCTTTTATGTTCTATTTCACCGCATTTGTAACATAGAGAACTCCTATCGGGTCCTTTGCATACTTGTGTGGTGTGACCATAACCAAGGCATTTGAAACATTGAAGAGGCGTTGTTCTTCGCCGTATCCTACAGACAATAAACCCATCCAATTCGTACTTTGCCCTTGTTCAGGAATTGTTCAGCGTCCTTTTCGGTCAAGTCAACTATGGCCATGCGTTGTCCCCTGTTGTTTTCTGGTGTCCGTCTCGCTTTGATCCTTCCCACGCTAGGGAACTCCTTTTTGATGACCTCTTCTACCTCGGCCCAGATTCGTCACGCAGTCTATGTCTCGTATTTCGATCGTTGCCATCAGCTCGAGCGGGGCTATAGTTGCGCTTTTGCCGAGGACTTTCTTGGCTGCGTCACAGAATCCATCTTTATTGCCGGCCTCTGCTCCGAATTCGACCAGTACGTGGCCCGATTGCGTTGGTCGTACCACTTTAATGGTAGTATTGGTGTCTTCGGGCGCTACGTTTCCCCAGATGTCCCGCTTTACTTCCGCGTAGGATCGGCCATCTTGGGGCTTTACAAGCAGTGCCTGCTGCTGGGGTCTTCGTCGGGGCTTCTGCCTCTCCTACTTTGCATCAGGTCCTTTTTTTAATTGGGCGTCCATACGAACTTTACTTTCTGGCTTTTTTTTTAAGGAGTTTTTTTGCGGCTTTCTTCGCTCCTTTTGTAAGCACTGTCTGGAACCCCTGATCTAGTGCTCTACGCCTTTCAAGTGCCTCTTTCTTCCTTCTTTTATCCCGATCTCCTTCGATTGGGCTAGACGCCATTCTTTTATTGACGTTTAATGGTGGAGCTATCTGCGTGTCGCCTTTAGATTTCGCCCCAAGCGCCTCTTTAGCCTTTTGCTCGTCTTCGGCCCTTAACTAGCTTATCCGATAGTGCCCTATGCAATCTAGGAGCTCCTCTAGTTCAAGGAGCACTGCATTTGCTGCTTTGCTGATTTCTGGGGAGTCGCATGCAGCTTGTATTCTTTTCATAACATCTCCCGCTTTTCGGAGTAGTCTTTCTTCTTCATATCGCTGGGCCGCAATTGTACCTTGCAACCATCCTTGGGAGAGATTATCGCGTTCCGTTTCCGAGTGCAGTACTTCCGCCACATTTTCAACGTTGGTGGTGCATTCACGCGGTGCCTGGTCAATCTTTGCTTTGAGTGCCGTAATCTCCTCGTTGGC
This sequence comes from Odontomyia ornata, assembly GCA_963969285.1. Lineage (NCBI taxonomy): Eukaryota > Metazoa > Arthropoda > Insecta > Diptera > Stratiomyidae > Odontomyia > Odontomyia ornata. The sequence goes on along the minus strand of OZ017738.1, from coordinate 472,620,574 downwards.
TTCTGGATTTTTCGTTGCAATATCGGGATTTGCGACCCTTGCATCGGTCGCTTCGGTAACGATCGCAGCAGTGACAATCGAATTTCTGGTGCTCTTTATGTTATCTCCCACCGCTCGAACACCTGAAGTGTCCTGCAGAGTTTCCCGTTTCTCCTTAAAAGGACGCTCGGGCGTTTGCATCATTTTTTTGCTGCGCCCGAACGCCGCAGGAATCTCAGTCTGTATTCTCCGTTTTTCGTCTGTCTTCACTGTCGTTGTGTTGGTCTTCGTTTTTGTCGTTGTTAGTACCGCTCGCGATGTACTGTTGACATCGTGGCTGCAACCGCTGGTTGCGTCGTCGTTATTATTTTTCGTTTCTTTTTCTGGGTATTTGTGGTCTTTTGATTTTGTTAGCTCCAGTTTTGTTGGGTCCCCTCTCAGAGCCGCTATCTCCGTTCCGTGTAGTCTCCTTTTTGGTCCCATGGTTATCTTTGCAGAGCAGGGAGGCCATGCGAGGGTTGGCACAAGCCCTTATGGGGACAAGTGCTCAGAGCCAGACCAGCGCTAATCGGGAGTCCGTCTCAACCGAACCTACACCACCAACCCAATGGTGCGAACTTCGAACGTACTCAGAGGCCTGCCGAGGTTTCACCGGGACGGAGACGGTATGATAGTTGAATTGGAGCCGTTCACACACGAGTTTCACCTCGGCGCTACTGTGCAAAGCAATTAGGTCCAAACCATCACATCCGCCAGCCCAAAGCGTCATTTCCAGTTCGTTGTCCAAAGCGTAGTCCAGATCCAATCAGAGTCATTACCTGTCATCCCAGGAGGGAACCTCACGGCACCCCCATATCCTCGGGTCCGTACGGGTGGCACTCCCCAAAGAATGCTAGCCTCCATGAGTGCTCTTGTTGAACGGCATTCTCCCTGCGGGAATTTCCTCGGGTACGTGGAGGCAGAACTCCCCAAAGAATGCTAGCCTCCAAGAGTGCTCTTGTCGACCGGCATTCCCCCTGCGGACTATGCACCTTTCTTAATGGACATGGAAATGAAATTTGTTAGTACGGAAGCGTGGATGAATTTTGTGAGTATAACAAATAACATTTTGTTAGTGCGAGATAACAAATGAAATTAGTTAGTATGAAGGAAGGAATTAGATTTTGTTAGGGAAAATGTATCGAATGAAATTTTGTTAATGGGAAGTAATGGATGGAGGCGTTGTTAGTGGAAAAATTAAGATTATTCTTATGTTACTTTTTTTTGTAATTAAAAATAGGGTAAGAGGGTAGGATCGAAATGATCGGGAAATAAAAATTATAGGGAAATTGGTGAAAATGTTAATAAAAATAAATAAATATGCAGAGGAAAAGGTATAAGTGGCCAAAGGAAGGTGGAGGTGTTACGGCGGCAATTTGAAGTTATGAATGGGAGAATGCCGGTACGCCGGAATCCCCAACAATGGATATCCAATATATAGACGAAGGAACCCCGATGACGGTAGAAACACAATCAGAATGCGAAATGTAGATGCTGACATCGACAACAGATGGATGTCGTGTTAATGTCGTGTACTAACATTCAAAGAAGCCTATCAAATACATTTGTAAATACGTCAAGAAGTAGTATTTGGCCTGGTCAATCGAACTGATAAAATCACTCAATTCCAGAAGAGATGCTACATCAGCAGCAATGAAGCAGTTTGGTGAATATTCGCATTCAGCATCCACGATCCAACAATTCAATATCTCACTGTTCACTTGTAAATGGCCAGCGTGCCTACTTTCCTGGGCGAAACGCACCAAATAGAACAGAGTAGCCACCAAACACAACGTTCATCCCCTTTTGCAGATTGTGTGTATCCGATGATTTCGAGAAAACGTTACTGTATTACGAAGTGCCCAAATACCACATTTGGAACACATCGACAAAATAGCACGCGCGAAGAAGGTGGTGCGCAATTGTTCCAGGGTATGATGGTGTAAGTTCGTTGAATGCCTTACGAAGTGTGTAAGCAGTACATTCAAATAACGTGAAATGTTATTATTTGCAATTGTTATTGCATACAATCAAGGTCCTACATCGCTCGTATGTCAAACGTATAGAGAAGCATATTTCAAACTGGGCTTACTTGAAAATTATTAGCATTGGGACACAACACTAACAGAGGCATCGCTTATATTTCATCCAAAGCAAATACGTACTTTGTTGCGATCATTTGAAAAACATGCACACCAACGTAGAACTGTGAGAAACTCATCCTGAAAGTCTCAGTGAGGACATTCTCAGGCAAGCAGTCGCAGTCGATACAAATCAGGAGTATTTGGAAGACATTTTCAATGAAGCTCTAATATTAATTAAAGACTTATGCATATCAATCAACAACAAAGTCCTTTGTCAACTTAATATGCCGCCATTGACACAAAACAGAAATGACATGCAAGACAGAACCCTGGTCTGGGAACAGCAATTTGATGTAAACCAGCAACAACTTTTTATTGAAATGCCAACAAGACTTTTAGTGGCTGATCAAAAACATGCCTACAGAAAAGTTGTACAACGTGTAGCCAACGGAAATGGCGGAATTTTTTTTTGTAGATCTCCAGGAGGTACAGGCAAAACATTTTTCATCCATTTGACATTGGCTTCGGTTTGAATGCAGAATGGAATTGCACTTGCAGTGGCATTATCGGAAATTGCATTAAAGCTACTCGATTGCGGATGTACAGCGTACTCAGCACTCAAGCTTCTAGTCAATTTGAACTAGATCAAAACACCAACCTGCAACATCAGAAAAAATTCCGGAATGGCCAGAGTCCTTAAAAGTGCAAACTCATCATTTGGGACTAATGCAACATGGCCCGTAAAGAAATCAATTGAGGCGCTTGACCAGACTCTGCGCGATTTTCAAGTAAAAAACCAACCAAAAGGAGGCACTCTGATTCTCCTTGCAGGTGATTTTTGCCAAACCTTGCCCGTTATACCTCGATCAACGCACGCATGTGAGCTGAACGCTTCCTTGAAATCATCATATTTATGGAACCGAATCGAAAAATAACGCTCTCAACGATCATGCTTGTATATTTGGTGTAAGATACCTCTACCGAAACGTTTTCCAAACCACTTTTGGACATCAAAAACAGCGAAATTCCAATTGATCGCACAACAAATGAAATTTAGTTTCTCCCCATTTTTGGCAAATACAGGCATATATTCAAGCCGTTGTGGGCAAGGATTTTCCAAATTTAACCAGCAACTACAAAAATCTAAATTGGCTGTGTGATGATATCGATAGATTGAACGAACAAATTCAGTTGAAACTGCCCGGTGAACTAGTTAATTACGAATCAATCAACACAGTGAAGGATGAAGAAAAAGCAGTCAAGTATCCAACCGTATTTTTAAATTCGATGATACTACCAGGAATCGATCGAATGATCGCATAAAAGGACAAAAATGCTGACGCCCGCATGTCCATAAAATGGATCTCCGCTAAGATAAGTGCGTCCTTTTCATGGCCAAGCGAACGTCCACCGAAAAACGCTGATCGCGCGTCTACATACTAAATAATGCTTCATGATCAACGAAAACTGCTGACGCTAGATCGTCATGTGATTGAGTTTATCATCAAGAATTTTAAGCACATGATATGTGTGAAATGTGCTTACACACATGAGACTGGGGGAGAAAAGATGTTTTTCGACATCGACACGATTACAATTGAATGATTTGCTAGTTTTTTCATGTTTTTGTAGATAATTCGAAAGGGCAGATGATGTTTATTAAATGTGCTTATATCTCATGTGTGTAAGCACGTTCGTGATACAATGGGTGAACAAAGTACGGTAGATTAAAAAATGTGCCTCAACTTACCTCGCTTCGCCAATATAAAATGTAATTGTAGGGAAACGAGGCAAATTCAGACATTAGCATTTAGTAACAATTAGGACACTAGTAATTGTAGGATACGAGGCAAGATTTCGATCTGAAGTCTCCTGCTGTGGGCATCAACAATTTGAAAAATGCATGTTTTTTGCATGGCCAATTGTAAGTTGCTTTCAATCGAGTTGGCAATCCAAAAAATTTGTGCATTTATGTATACATTCACCAAAACGACCAAAAATATTGTTTATCCGCTAGCATTTAGAAAAAATGAAGAAATTTAATTTCACATTAAATAATGTTTTTTTTTTGCTCCCGTGTACCGCCAGTTCTTTTTATTCTGAATGATCAATTTTGTATTAGTTTTATAAATTCTATATCGTAATTGGATCTTTCTGTTTTTATAGATGGAGTAATAAAAAAATAAAATAAAAATAGTCTTTCTGATGCAACCTTTAAGCATTCTTTCTTGCTCGAAATGGGGGCCAATTCATCTTTCATGATTCTAAAGTGTGGTTAGGTTGCTGACCGAGATTAATTCTGGACGCCTCTCTGTTACCAGGTACCTTAGAGAGTAGCAAAGCTTGAACTAACAACTTATGATAATGGAGGACTTATCAGCCTAAAAGAGAATGCTCCTTTATGCGTAAAAATAAAAAAGATCAACAAAACAAAACCAATGCGAAATGTAACTTGTCGACTAAGCTTCCTTGACGAAGATTTACACTTTTCCTACTGTGATAGTATTTAGATCATGGGGAGGTGCAAAATCGATTTCAAACTTCGTGATTGCCTTTTTGGTGTTACTGGATACATGTGTGTCGATGAGATCTGGCATTATAGATATAGAGAGTACTGGATCCGCAACCGGTCACGAGAGCCGAAGCAATCAGCAACCTGTTGCATTAAATCCTTCTTCCCTCCTTTATAGCTAACGGATGCCTAGCAACTGATGGGTCGCAATTACAGCAAAAGAATTTAGAATTTAGAATGCAAAAAGCTGCATGAGGGCGACTAAAATGAAAATATTTTTAAAACTGGCCCAGCTCGCCGCGTCGGTCGTGAGTTTGTTTTCAGCACAATGAATAGCAGATAGAATGCGCGTTTCAGCACTCTCACACAGACGCAGCAGACACTCCTGAAAACTTCTTCAATACATTAAGATTTTCATTCAATTTGAAAGAAAGAAATATGTTTAGGTAATATTTAAATTATTTGTATTCTTTCCACATCTCTTTTTGGTATATAATTTTATCAAAACTTATGTATATACACCCGTAACGTAAATTTGGGTTATTTTATAAGAAAATTTTAAATGTTGAAAGAGTGTTATAAGTTTGTTGAGAATTTCAATTTTTATTCAGAGTGAAAGATGGTTTCCATTTAATTTTATGGGGATTTCACAGAAAAAACGCAAAGACGAGATTTACAGCTTGTGGATGACGTGGTTGAAAAGTGGCATTCTGTGTCTTTAATTTCTTCTTGTTTTTAGGTTAGCAGATTATAGTAAGTATATTTATCCTTTGGATGTGTAATTGATACCGCGTAGAGAGGTGTAGAATAATTTAAATGAGAAAAAATTTCTCGGAGATGAAATATGATTGGCTCCTTTGCCAGAAGCTACCCGATTCAGATTTCACTCTGATATTTAACTCCCGTAAATGTCTCGACCAGGGTCACTTATTCAGGATGCAGCAACTTTATTATTCACCACAGTTGTCGGATTCTACACGACCTGACTTGCGTTGCAACAATTAAACGTTAGAACTATCCGTGACCACTCTTATTCTTTCTTACTTATGCCACTTCCTCTTTGCACAAGACTACTTTGTCGCTTACCTGATCTAGAGCCAGTTTTGGGGACAGGCGAATGTCCGACTAAACCTATGTCGTATCCAAGAAAAATCAACGGATTTGGTCAATTTTTGAATTCGCTTAATTTTCTTTTCCAATTTAACACGTTTCCCGCCTGTTACTGCCGATGATTATCAGAAATAATTGATCAAACACCTCCCAAAGGTAATCCGAGTACTAAGCGAGAATGGATCAGCATGGTTTTATTTCCGAGGTACTGCGGCTCCGGATAGTTAAACTGTAGGACAATCACTCTACATAGTGCCTTAAATTTAGATCTTTTTTAAATAACGTTAAAAGTTCTTACGACTCACAATATTGGGACCAAAACCACTAAGGAAATAAACAAGAGCTCTGTTACGGGGTAACACCAAGTAGTTTGAACACGACGAAGGCGAACTCGACAAATAATTTGTTACTTAAGGTGGTGAGCCCGATCAAACGGCTCCCACCGCGACGTAACTTATCCTTGAAGCGACAAGTTTCAAAAGAAGTACAAAGCAGTAATAAGGGCAGTTGTCCCAAAGAGTCCCAATATTCTAAATCTCCCAAACCTTTTGGTACCGATGGTATCCTTGTTGAAAATAATAATCAAAGATTTCAACAGATTCTTAGAGCGGCTGGCCCGAGCCATAACCATGCAGATCGTCGTATTGGCGGAGTTCGGACACACACACCAAGTACGAGTTTAATGGAAAGACATCTGCAACATTATGAAGGACCCAACCAGAGATGCAGAGCTTCATATAGAAACCCGTGCAGGTGTGATGGATTTGCAACGCACGTCAAACCCGAACCGTGATAAAATAAGCCCACAATATCATCGTAATAATAATAATAGCAGCAACAGCAGGAAAAAACAAAAGCCACATCAACAACTACTACAAATACGTTCTGATGGTCCGCTAAGTCTCGAAGATGATCCGCCTGAAATGAAACATTTATGTTGAATGGCAATTGTCATAGTGATAAAATTTTAAGGATAAAAGCATTACGTGAACAATAGGAAGATCCTTCTGGTAAAATTTTAGTTCCTGGCACAAAAGGATGGGTTGTATGTTGAAACTCCATGTGATTCTGACGAGGAAATCGATGCTGTATCTGTTGGTGATGAGAAACTACCCGCAAATCCATCAGACAAAAATCATTGTGTCCTGCAAACAAAGGTTGCCAATAAAATCATCGCCCCTATGCTAAAAACGTCAACTATCTTAAAGCCAATCGTCGCAATTTTAACAACACCTTCGATTGACATGACGAATTAACCTCCCTGATTGGCCGTGCCAAAAAAGTCGTTTACAATTCAAGTACATCCTGCGGCTACAGTAGTCATCGCAGCAGTAGTCTTGTAAGCAGTTCCTAAGCTCACAAACGACATTCACTTGCTACCAGCTGCAAAGATGACCACTCCTCATCGAGCAAACGTAGCCAAGGCAAAAATCAACGACCGTCAACCAGTCGACGACATAATTCCTACGATCAAGACGGAGCTGATACCATTGAAAAGAGGAACTTGAATAGCGATATGGGGCGACAGACACGCATTGGCTTGAAGAATCGCTTTCAAGCTCTCAAACGACAAATACCGAGTATTAAGGACAAAAAACGAGCACCGAAAGTAAATATCCTGCGCGAGGCGGTGAAACTTTGGGAGCAATTGACACGGGAGGAGAATCAAGTGCAGGCGATGAAGCAACAATTACAAATCAAACTTCAGCGACGACAAGCACATCTGAGGAATTTGCAACAGCAACAAACCTAAACTGTCAGTCAATTGTCTGACTGACATTTCCCCAAACTAGTTTATGAGGAGTGAGATTCCCATGAACACCCAAAAGCACCGATTCTCGTGGTGAGAAACTACATAGCCGACCACACGTAGTGGAATTTTTAAGGTCCTCGACCAACCAAAATGAGCCGTTGGTCGAAAAATCAATAAACCGGGGACGGGAGGATGTCCCGTTCTTCTTTTGAGCAGTGAAAATCATCCGGTGAAGAGTGCTGGTTAGGAAATCAGAATGAGTGGATGCAGGTATCCTACGGAGGAACGAGATTGGAAGAAGTGCTGGCAGCTAAATTGGCCGCAGTAGAGAGCATAGTGGAGAACGGCTTCAATCAAATTGGCAGTGAAGTAAGCAGCATCAGATTATTAGGGGATCTCCACATCAGTGGCAGCAAAATCAAATTATCCTTGTAAGTGTTGGCCTATCGTTCTATTTTTTTGCAATATTCGATTGAATATTTTCTTGTGAACTTGGCATTAATATTTGGAGGTAAAGACTAATTGAATTGGATTTTTTCGGTTGTTTCCTTTCCTCCTTTTATTTCAGTTTTAGATTCTGTGAACTTTCTGCTCATAAGCGGGAAGCTATTTTTCCCCAGAGGGGACTTTACTGGCGTCAGTTTGAAGTCGCGGGATTGACAAGTGCCCATTGTGGTCAGATCACGCGCAAGGTTTTCATGGGTTTTCAAGTGTTTCTTTCAGGTATTGTGGGGAATTTCAATTTGGTAGAATATAATCTCAGGTAGGTAGGAATCCACTCATTGTTCTCCACGGAGCCGTAACCTCGTTTGGCGGCTCAAATTGGGCTCCAGAGGTGGACTAGTGGCGTCTGTGCCGTCTCCGACGGAGTTATCCGGGGCCGAAAAGAGCCTGATTGTAGCACCCCCTTTTAAAACGGTAAAAGCGCGCCGCGGAACGTCTTTTACACTGTCATGGGAGAGACACTAATGCCGCGTGGTTCTGAACAAACTTTTGAGAAGTTTACTTCATAAATATAACCAAACTAACTACCCGCACTAATGGATGGTTCGAACTTACTCGTGTGAGGTATCTCGCAGCTAAATTATCAACAGGGAAGACGCCTGAAAAGAATCAAAAAGAAAAATCTTTGCAAAGCGCACTATTTTCCGAAGTCGCAAAAACGCGCTCGCCTGACTTCTATCTTCGTGAAAGTCAATCCGAGAAAAGTTAGAGACAATGGGGTAAGCCTACCAGGGCAATACGATGCTGTAATGATAGACTAGAATAATGTAACATAATGATAAGATAAATGGATATGATTATTATATATTATAAAGATAAGATAATGGATATGATAATTATATACTATAATGATAAGATAAATGGATATGATAATTATGTACTATAATGATCTTCTTTGTAGCACTACAGCCCCTCTCGGCCCTTCGCTAAGAGATAGTTAGAGTATCTCATTTTCATGACCGTATTGATTTTTTCGGAAGTTAGTTTGGTCAGTACCATGCTCCCGTCTGCTGGCTCAGCTATGATATGATCTGATTAAATCAGTACATATCACCACTGAGTGAACACTCGTAGTCTGTCCGAAAAATCCCCTGAACTAAATCACGTTGTGATAATTATATACTAAAATGATAAGATGAATGGATGGGATGATTATATACTATAAAGATAAGATAATGGAATATGAACATTATATACTATAATGATAAAACAATTACATGAGATAAAGATACGATAGTGCGATACGATAATGGTAAGATAATACGATACGGTAGCGATATGATAACGATAAGATAATGCGATACGATTATTACATACGATAAAGATACGATAGTTCTATGCGATACAAATAATATAATACGATACGATAGCGGTATGTTAGTAATAAAAATACGATAATTATAAGAAATAAGATATTTCTATATGATAAAAATACGATCCCCAATCCTAATCTGTTATCTGTTAATTCACTCAATACAGCTCAATATACAAAATATGGAACTGTAATGTTCCGTTGATGTAACTAACCTTCGCTTAAGTTGTGTGAAGTTGAGGTTTGAGTGAGAATGACAATGTCCAAATTATTCGTGTTTATTTTCTGTTTTCTGCGTTTTTCTTTAGTAAGTTTTTGTTGAGATTCAGCTCATTATTGCTACGTTGCGTGTTGTTTGTTTATGTTAAAAATTTCGGATGGATTCCAACAAAGACATATAAACAAATGGACGAGCAACGAGAATCTGTGTACTCGTCCATGTGAGAAGCAAATTTGCCACATAAATAAGTTATAAATAACTTACGCTCTCGAAACTATATAATTCCCTCTGCTTCTCCTTCCCCTTTTTTTCCAGACAGGTTTTTCTTTTCTCTCTTCAGAAGAATCGCTACCCCCACTGACACCCGCGCACACCAACGAAATTTCATTTCAGTTTGAGTATAAACAATAAACAACTCTCACGGAAAACTCGAACATCAAAGCAAAAGAAAATCGAAAAGAGCGCGAACCACGCGGGAAAACTCATGTGTCAAAGCGGATGGAAATTTCGTAAATTTTTAATTAAAACAGTGAATTAAAGTTCCGATTACGTACGCGCGATCTTTAAAATTAAAAACTTTTTAAATGTGAACGTGTTTCGCCGTGAATAGAGTGCTAAATTAAAAGCATATCGCCTCAAACCTCAACTTCACACAACTTTAGCGCAGGTTGCCAATTGCTTCGGCTCTCACGACCGGTTGCGGATCCAGTACTCTCTATATCTATGGATTCCAATCATAGATATAGAGAGTACTGGATCCGCAACCGGTTGCGAGAGCCGAAGAAATTAGCATCTTTCGCTTAAGTTGTGTAAAGTTGAGATTTGAGGTGATATGTTTTTTGTTTTTGCACTAAACTTCGCTCCGAAACACGTTCACGTTTATAAAATTTTTGAGTTCGATGATCGCGTGTACGAAATCAGCACCTCAGTTCACGTTTTTTATTCAAAAGTTACGAATTTTCATTTGCTTTGACGTACGTGTTTTCTAACTTCTACGTTTGCTGTGTTATGAGAGAACGTTTGTGTGGTTCTTCTGAACAGAGGAAAGAAAAACCTCTCGAAAAGCAAAGGAAAAGGAGAAGCAGATGAAATCAAATACAGTGACTCCCAAAAAGATCCGCACAAGTAAGAAATGTTCCTTCTTTTTCAATTTATGCTTCAATCCATGACACAAAAAGAAAAAGGAAATATTATTAATTGAACAAAACATCAGCTCGATAATTTTACTCAAAAAAATAGAAAATATAAAGCAAAATGTGGAGTAAAACGAAGGATTAAAAAAGAAGCACAAAAATATGACGCCCCAAAAAGATCCGCACAACAAGGAAACTTCGGCAAACATGTGCATTTTTATGTAAAAAGAACACATTTGAGTGACCTCTTTATGGCATATCGCCTTCAGTGATAAAGTCGTAATAGATCCGGGCAGATCATATCTAATATTGATCACAAACCGCGTGTTGTTTGTAGCTTAAAAAAACGTTGTGCTTTTTAAATTAAAATGGGCAAATACACGTCTCCAGAGAAGATCCAGTTGGTGGTTTCTAACCATATGGAAGGTAAAAATGTGGCAGAAATATGTTCGAGCCTCAACATGAAACGTAGAACTGTTTACGACATTCTCCGGAGGTATAAAGAGGAAGGCAGAATAGACTTGAAGCATAGTCCTGGTCGCCCAAAGGTTCTAACAAAGCTTGAAGAACACTCTATCGTCCTGAAAATAAAAACAAATTCAAAACTGAGTGCTTCAAAAATTGTGACTGAAGTGTTCGCAGAATTTAAGAAAAAAATAGGATGTGAAACAGTTCGACGAGTTTTGAGAAATGCTCAATGTAATGGACGTGTTGCACGGAAGAAACCATTCATCAGCGAAGTGAATAGAAAAAGCGTTTAAATTTCGTTAAAGAATTTATATTAAAGAAAGTCAATTGTTGGGAGGATGTGATTTTCGCTGATGAAAGCAAATTCAATGTTTTTGGCTCGGATGGACGTGTTATGGTGTGGCGCATGCCGAATGAAGAATTGAGTCCAATTAACCTCAGGCCTACAGTGAAACACGGAGATGGCAGTTTGATGGTTTGGGGATGCGTATCTACTCGTGGTGTTGGCGAATTAGTATTTATAGATGGTATCATGGATTCCCGTCGATATTTAGACATTTTGAAGGAAAATTTGCGAAAGAGCGCTGCTAAAATGGGCATTTTGGATTTGTTCAAATATTACGAAGACAATGATCCCAAACATAAGGCACGCATTGTTCAAGAATGGCAGCTGTATAATTGTCCAAAAGTGGTTCATCCTCCTCCTCAGTAACCGGATTGTGATCCCATTGAAAATCTCTGGGATGAATTGGACCGTAGAGTTCATAGCACGCCAATTTGCTCATAAACGGAGCTCGAGAAAAGGCTTCGCGAAGAATGGGTGAAAATGGAAGTGGAATACCTGCGGAAAATCATCTCCAGTATGCCAAATCGATTAAAATGTGTCATTAAACAAAACGGACATGCAGCAAAATACTAGCTTACTAAAATTTTTGTTCATTTTTACAATTTAGCTCTTGTGCGGGTCTTTTTGAGGGATGATAAATTTCTGTTTTTTCATGGAATTTCCTTTTTTTGGAATATTTAAAGTGAGAAACTATTTTATTTATGTGATCTACAAGACTGTTATGTTCTGCTCATAACGAAATGTTTAAAAAAATTTCCCCGTTTTTAATTGCCTTATAAAATGAGAAAGGAGGAAAATTTCTTACTTGTGCGGATCTTTTTGGGAGTCACTGTAGTTTCGAGAGCGTAAGGTATTTATTTATGTGTTAAACTTGCTTCTCACATGGACGAGTACACTGATTCTCGTTGCTCGTCCATTTATTTACATTGTGACAACGAAGTATCCGGAAATTTTAATTCGAATGCCCCGGAAAAATGATATTTCAAAAAGACGTATTTTGTTAAGTCTCTCAACCAGTTAGTTTACAGCAGCTGCTTAAGTCGGTACACCTCAGTAGTGCGTTGCGATTTTCTTTATTGGGACCAAATTTAAAGCCAAAAACGCAGTGAATACCACCGATCAACTACCTAGTTCACCAGATTTTGCTCCGTGTGATTTTGAAGAATATGAGGTGTGACAATTAAGCAAAGAGGCTAATTTTATTTCCGCGCATATGGTAAAATTGCGACCTAGCTTGTTTAGTTCGCCTACTGTGTCGTATTGAGTAGACGTGTGTTGGTGGTGCTCGTCACGGAAATGGAGAAACTAAATCAAGAGCAACGCGTCGCGATAAAAATTTGCGCCAGATTGGGCGAAAAAGCTTCGGAAACGTACGCTAAAATTGTAACAGTGCATGGTGATAGTGCTCTTAGTCGTGCCCAGGTGTTTCGATGGCATAAAGAGTTTAAGGAAGAGCGTGAAAGCGTGGAAAACGAAGTGTGGAGCGGGAGTTCAGTCTAGGTGCAGACTGACGCTAATGCGCAGCACGTGCGCGCCCTAATCTATGAAGATCGGCGTTTAACAGTTCAAATGTCGTTCTCGGAACTTGGTATGAACCGTGAAATAGTCAGACAAATTTTAACCGATGGTTTTGGGATGAAAAAGTTGTGCGCGAAGATGGTTCCAAAGAACCTTTTTGAGGAGCAAAAGCAGCATCGTGTGACCGTCGCAGAAGACTGTTTGGAAGAAGTGGAAAACGATCCCACGCTGCTTAATCGAGTTATTACAGGCAATCAAAGGTCAAAGGAATCCATTTTGAGTCGATTACGGACATCCAGGCGGCCGTGACGATGGTACTCACAGACATCCCAGTCGAAGCGTTCCAGAAATGTTACGAAGCATGGAAAACGCGCTGGAATCGTTGTATAGCTGCCCAAGGGAACTACTTTGAAGGGGATGGCAGAGTTGTCGAATAATTTTTAATTATACGGTTTTCATGGATTCAGTTATTAATTTTTTGTAACAATATTAAACAAAACTCGCTGAAGGAGCTGGAGGCCATCCCAAAAAGTGCTTATGAAGAGTGTTTCAAGGACTGGAAAAATCGTTGGCGTATGTGTGGTGCATCTGATGGGGATAACTTTAAAGGCGACATAATAAATATTGATGAATAATTAAATGTTTTGTGTTTTATTTGCGATTTCCGGGTACTTTTTTGTTACAATGTACATGTCTTTGTCTGGCATCAACATAGCCGTGGGAGAAAAACTTGATGAACAATTGTGGGCGTGACGTATGCGTTGTTACGTTAGATATACGTGAAAGAAGAAAGAAAACTGTGTAGCTGCCAAGTAAGTCAGGGGAGTCTGTGTTTTTTTACGAGCCAAAGATAAAATTTTAAAATTAGACAGATCCTGGTTGAAGTGTTGATTGTGTTAGACAATCATTTAGAACTCATACTTCCGTTAATTGTAGGCGATATAATGTGTGGAAAAGTCAAAAGGAATAATGCAATTTTGAAGTATTTCACTCACATTCCCAAATCTTTCTGTACTAATTTTAATTCTACATATATTTGATAGTCTTTACATTTACCGCTTTTTCCAAAATGCACTATTTAAATGCCAATATCACAAGGACAGTATTAAGCAATTGAAGTTATCTGTTGATAACTTTATGAGAACGAAGTTTTCGTTCCATTTTAGCTCCATTGCTCAAAAAGTTTTTATTTATCCAGCTATAAATAACCTACTAGAATTGTCTTCACGTAACATGAAAATCCCTTTCATTTCTATATTAATCCTAGGGGACCGATTCCTTTTCTTTGTCACTAACACGCTTGGAGATGTATTATTAATGACAAAACACATTTATTTATGGTAGTATGTATTTTTGCAGCCTCAGAACTTTTTCACGGAGAAAAATTCAATTTACGTCCATCATCATCAGTTTTGTAGTGAAATGGGGGTCGGGAGTAAGAATTTGTCTGGCAAGGAAAAGTAATAAACAATCTCTCGTCTCGTCTTCTTTTTGTATGATGACCCCAATTTTTCCGTGCTCCCTCCTTAATCCACGACTGATTTTATTTCGAATTTGTCTTGAGGGGATAAATATTTATTTTGGCCTACCATAAATGCTGTTGGGTAAGGTTATAAACAATTTTTACGAGAGTCAAAAAGGCGTCAGATTGAAGTGGGTCAACGGTTTTGAAAGTTTGATAAGAAGATGTCACCCTTTTGGCAAATGCATCTTTGCGAAATATTGAAATATTTTACGTGTGATGGATCCCAGATAAAATTATATTTTCACCAGTAAATTTCAATTGTAGGTTGATAGCGTCGTAAATGTAAAATGATGTTTCGTTGATTTATGGTGAATGTTCTTTGATAATCAAATTTAGATGTTTAAGGACCGGAGAAAATTTGCTCGTTTTCAATTGCTGTATGAGTATAGCATGTTTTGAGTGAATAAAGGATTATTAAATTTATTCTTCCGTATTTTATGTTTTGTTAATTCTGAATTTTATTTAACAATATGATTAGACAAATAAACTTCGTAACATTTTTCCAATTGGTCGATTTTTGAATCGGAGTGTCTAAAAAAATTACCTTTGTGATACTTTGTGAGGCTTAGCTTGAACCCTCTTCAATCGACCGTTGCAGCATTAATGTAACTTCCTCAACTTACTTTAGAGCAAAAGCTCCACCCATAAATTGGCACATGGGTGCTCATTAGGGCAGAGGCCAATCATCCAGAGGTGATGCTGGAACTAGCCCAGCAAACCATAAAGTAGTGAATGCACTACTTGCATTCATTAGGTAGTTCATATAAAACAGATTTCTGCTGAAGTTTTGAAATAACCAATTGCCAATCAATTCAATCGGCTGGCAATGGACTTAATGCCAAATACTTACCTTTTTTACTAGAATACAAATCATATTTAGTGCTCAAAGTTATAGGACTAATTTCCAAAACCACTTTGAGCAAACATACTTGGATGTCTATTGCTCATTTCACACGTGCAGCCTTTGCAGCGTCGTTTGTCGAATGAAGTGAAACAACTCCCCCATGCGTAGGATAATAACAGATGGAAAACTGAAAATAAATAGGATCATGTGCGGTGAAATGCATTTTTCATTATACTCGTATAGGTACGTTTTGAAAGCTTTGTGGCGTGGGGTAAAGAAATGTAATAAGCCATATGAAAATATTGCAGTTGTGTGAAAACTGGTGAACGATGGTTTGCTGGGAGCAGTTCTTCCGCACCAGGAACCCGAATCGCTCCTGAATTGAGAAGTGGATCTCAGCTTTAGAACTCTTTCCCTAGAGCAATGCGTAAGCTGAAGAGGGTTTGTTTAAACCACGACAACTTTGATGCGCAACTG
The DNA here is from genome assembly GCA_963969285.1 of Odontomyia ornata. NCBI lineage: Eukaryota > Metazoa > Arthropoda > Insecta > Diptera > Stratiomyidae > Odontomyia > Odontomyia ornata. The sequence continues at coordinate 472,604,750 of OZ017738.1, read as the reverse complement.
CAGGTCTGATGAAAACTCGTCTAAACTACACAACTCCAAGCTGGTAACACGAAGAAAGCAAAAGGCGTTAGAAAATAAAGAAAGAGGATATCATTCCAAATCTCAGTGTGTTGTAAGTGGTTTGAATCAAAGTATTTAAGTTTTTTCATTCTTATAGTCAGTTTTAAACATTTAAAAATTTCAAATTTTCAAAAATCAGAGTATCTCTGATCCTACTCTACATATTCACAAGTATAGGATCTAACATTTTAAAAATATACAATATGCACAGCGATTCCCCTCTACAATTTGGAACCAGAATATTTTTCATATTTACCAAAAAAATTGCGTCAACCAAAAAAACTGCCAGATTACAAAATGATCATATGGAATTCTCTCCACGTGAGTTTAACTTACACTTGTCCGGTTTTTCTATATTTTGTTTTTTTTTTTGGAAATTGAATATTTTACAAATTATATTTGACTCACCATCGTGGCTCATAATTTTTTAGAATTGGGGCTTTTTCGATTGTTTTTTTTTTTGAGTTTTTTTTTATTGTTTTGAAATTGGAAATTCTGTCTGTGACTATTCTTAAATAAGTAAATATCAAATTGTATACCTCGAAAAAACATTTCTCGGGATAATTGCTACCTGATCCTTTCCTTCTCTTGATTGTAAAACGTTTCCTTCGTTTCTCCCTCCTTTTCTTCGGTCAGAGCGTGGACACTAATCAGCCAGATTTTTAAGAATTTTGCTTTTATATGGATCAACCGTTGATTGACTGCCTTAAAATCAATAACGTGCGATTTGAACTCTATCCACAATAAAGGCCGCTCCAAATTCTCGTTTTCCCACTTTTGAATATTGTGTGCGATCTCATGTCTTGAATACCATTTCCAGTCCAATCGTTGCCTGGATTGCCAGTATTTTTAATTGATATTGACTGGCCTGTTGTAAATGGTCCTTAACAGCGCCAGGGTAATTGAGTGATCTGACATTCCAGGATCCAATGCCATAGTCATTATTTCGTTTGCGAGGTCGTTGCCGTGAGTACAATCCATTTCGAGGCTCATCTGCAGGTTTCGAAACATTTTTAGGTTTTCCAGGGATGGGAAAATTTTATAACTCTAGCTTTTGTGCTTGCGGTGACGCACGGACAGACATATAGATACGTCGCAATTTTAGTGAATTAAATTAAAAAAATATTTTACAACACTTTATAAAGTGAATATATTAATAAAATTGTGTATAGTACAGTGTCAGAACAATTTTTGTATAAGAAGACAATTCATTGGCATTTAAGTCAAACGGGCAAAAAAATTACTCAGCGCAATAAATTCGCAATTTAGGCTGACGTTTCTCTTGTATTTCAATAAGAAAATTTCAACACGTACTCGTATGTTCTCTTCATTTCCTTGCAGAAGGAAGATCAAGTGGGAGTGTAAATACTAATTAATTCACTAAGTTTAGTTTTCGTTGTAAAAATTGATCTTTGACAAAGTTTTGTTGTTGATTTTGGAGCAACTATAAAATCTGGAAAAAACACATTTTCAGCGATTGAATCGATTGTGCCCGACATATAGCGTGTATGGAAAAGTAGACATAGCGATTTTCGAGGATTCTATGTCTTGCCTTCGTTGCAAACAGACGTTATTTTAATTCGCTACTGTCAAGTTTTCAAAAATTAAATTAAATTTTTAAAAAGCCATCCAAAGCTAATGTTGGTTTTTATTGGAAAAAGCTTATATCGTCGAAGGAATCGACCCACGGAATCATATCGATTAATCTTCTACTTCGATAAATCAACAAAAGCAAATAATTTAAAGACTACCTCGGAACTGCTCGTATGGAGGAGCCCGATGGCTTCCCTCCGTTGGGCAACCCCGGGGAGAGTAGCAATGTGAAATTGGCGGCAATCGTCAATAAAAGGAAACACATGAGTAACTAGGAAAGCTCCGCAGATGGCAAAACTTAAATGGTGGAAAGCAAACAAGAAGTTATTCGACTTCGAGTTGAAAATCAAGAATTGAGACAACAACTAAAAACCCCATGAAGATGTGTTCAAGAGAGGGATAAAAACTAAAGATGCGGAACCGATAAAGCAAATCATTATGGAAACTAAGACGAAGAAAGTTGTCAAACAAGCTATCTCAGAAGAAATACTAAGTGCTAGAGGCACTAACGACAGCCAAAACTATTATGCAGCGCTGGATGGACTACAACAAGAAATGGACGTTGAAGAATGTATTGAAGGTAATTCTAATCCAGATAACAATGAAAATTTTATTCAATACTTAAAAAATAAAAATAAGGCGAAGAAACCAGCTCGCAGTTTTGCTGGTCCTTCTTGTAAAGTTTCAAAAAAAAAAAAAACATAGAAAGTTTCGCCAATTAACGTGTTCGGTCAAAGAGGAAAGGGTGTGGTTCGGCGATCAGCAGCCGAAAATAAATTAACCAATTTCGAGATTAAAAGAATCAATGCCGAAAAATTAATTATTAGGACGAAATCACTGGTTGATTTCAAATCAGTTAAAAACGCAATGAATCCTGGGGAGGTTCCACACTTCACCTATACCCCAAAAAGTGAGAAGAACCACACCTTTTTGTTGAATGGCTTGGACTGTGGAGGAGATACCGTCAATGTTCTTCAGGTGCTCAAGGAAGCTACACCAGAAATCGAATGTGCTTCCGTTAAAACCTTCCCGATAAGAAGATTGACGGGCAGATTTAAAATAAGAACAGCCCAAGTGCTCTTCAACAAATAAGATACTTGAACTTCCGAGTGGTGAGGTGGGAAAGCCTCCAGAAAAGAGAAGTGAATCAGTGTTATCGATGTCAAAGATTTGGACATTCAGCATCCAACTGCGCCATGCATTATCAATTCGTCATGCTCCGGTGAGTTCATGCTCCGGCGAGTGCATTTATACTGTGTTAACTGCAGTGTTTTTGGTTACCCGGGATCATATCGAGGATGCTCCCGATATAAAGATGCGAGAGTAAAATTTTTCCCGAAGCAAACACAACTACACTAGTGTCTTAGCTCCGAACTTCGTCAAGCCCGGAGTATCATTTTTACTCGCCGCTAGAGGACCAGCAAAAAATGCTGTAAATATTGTAAATAATGTAAGTGGCAATAATGAGCTGTTCCTTAAAATTTACCAGCAACTAAATTTTCTATCGGAAAGAATCAATAAACAAGATGTGAAAATCAATTTAGTTTTTCAGCGTTTAGAGCTTTCAAATGCCTCAAAGTAACTTGTCATTTTGTCACATTCTCATAGATAGGATTCGTCTCATCTCGATGAACGTCAACTCCATTGTTAATATACATCGACGTGACTATCTCTTCAAATTCATTGTTAAGCAAAAGCCTGACATCATGCTTTTCACTGAAACCCGCCTCAATTTATGGCACTCAATGACATTCAAGGATTTTGAATTCGTAAGAAACGAAAGGGTGAACGGTGATGGTGGAGGTGGCTGCGGGATATTGGTCAGAAGACCCTATTGTTTCCAAAGTATCGAAAAAGTCGAATTCAAAAGCTTTGAATCTCTTGATGTGTCCATTATCAAAATCTCATTGCCAGGTGCGGATAACCTCTTTGTTATCTTTGCCTATGCAACTGGTCGAAGTGTTCCCAAGTTCAAGAAGAAGCTCGTTTCCTTGTTTGAAACACTTGAATTGAACTGCATAGTTATTATATGCCTGCTGGTGAGCTGAATGCCAAGCATAGATCATGGCTGCACGCCACCAATAATCCAAGAGGTGAATTCCTGAAGTCGTGGATAACAGAGAATCAAATTGAATAAAGGTGCTATCTATATGGGTTAGAGCTCCCAACATACCCTAGGGCGAATTCATATTTGGACCTCTGCATTGCTGATGCAAGACTTGAATGCAGCTTTCATAGGCCTCAACGGAAGTTTCAAGTGCTTCCTTACGGTAGCGACCATAATGCAATCTTAACGTAAATCAATCATCAAAGGAATGATCTCTTCCTCCCTCAACAAACTGGGGAAAGTTTCAAAAGAAGTTAAATCGGGATTACCAGAAGCAATGTCTTCCTTCTGATGAAGGTAGCGTTTGCTCAATAATTCTTAATGACAGGAATCGAACTCACGATGAAATACATTTCTATTTGTCGAAGTTAGAAAAGCTGACGTTGGAAACATTTGAGAAAGTAGTTCCCAAGATTAAACATCGAAACAATATGGAAGGATATGAAACAGCAACCATTGCAAGGTTAAAAAGATTAAAAAGCCTTCTTCTCACACGTGACAACAACAGTTATCGGTGATTTTCGGACTACAACCATCCCTCGTTGGTTTTGTTGAAATTTCACCTGAAGAATGTTCGGAACTTAATCCGCTCATACTTCACGAGTGAGTTCAGCAATCAATGGGCGGAAAACTGAGGGGTATTAGCCCACAGGATCCAGACGGTGTTTCATGAAAGTGAATAGTTTACTCCGGAAGAAGTCTCGAGTAAAGGAAACGAATCTTGAAGTCGCTAGTGATAGGATAGATCTCCTCGACAGAGCTGGTATCAAAATTGGATAGAAATGGAAACAGAATTATTTGTGATAGTTTATATAAACTTTTTCTGATTGGTACTCATTTTTAGTTGAATTAGCTACCCAACCCTGAGGGAGGGAATCAAATACTTCCAGAGATTGTTGAAGCAAAAGTTTTTGAGTTCAAATCAAGCCTGAACATTAACATTTGACTTCATCCCAAGCTTGATTCTTATTGATTATTTTGTCAGCTATGAAGACTTGTGTTTCATATTTGACAAGATAAACAACAAGAAATTATATGGTATTAAAAGAACTTTAAATCTAGCTCTCCAACATTTGCCTGAGGTTGCTATCATTGCATATTGTTCAACAACATGTTGAATAAGTCATATTTCCCAAACTTGTGGGAAAAGGCTAAGGTACAAAGAGGGTTCCAAAGCAAACGAGACTGAGCTAAAATAGAAACGACAGGAGCTTTATTCTGATTAATTCAAGTTTATTTATTCAAAATAGCCTCCTCCGGCCTCGATACACTGTTTTGCGCGATCCAAAAGCTTTTCGAAAGAGTGTTTCAGGGCATTGACCGGAATGTCCTGCAGGATGTCGGTACAAGCCTTATGGATGTCCTCAATGGACGCAAAGCGTTTTTCTTCCATGGCCACATGAAATTTTTGGAATAGGTAGACGTCACAGGGAGCCAAATCAAGCGAACACGGTGAGTGATTGATGGTTAAAATGCAATTTCCAGTCAAAAAATCAGCCACAAGAGTGAATCGATGAGATGGTGCATTATCAAGCAATAAGCGCCAGCTTCCTACTTCGCAGTATTCAGGCCGATTTCGACGAATGCGATGCAACAAACGCTTCAAAACGCCAAGATAAAAAATCGCATTGACGGTTTGGCCAGTTGGCACGAACTTCTTGTGGACAATTTCCTTGCAATCGTATAAACAAATGAGCATCGACTTGCTTTTTGACTTCTCCAAACGTGATTTTTTGGATGGTGGCTCATCTGGGGCCTTCCATTCGGCACTTTGACGCTTGGTTTCGAGTTTATATCGGAAACATCACGTTTCATCACCAGTTACAATGTTGTAAAGGAAGTTCTCGTCTTTTTTCGCCTCTTTAATGATGTCTTTCGAATTTTGAATTCGGGCAATTTTTGGTCGTCAGTTAACAAACGTGCACAGACCTTACGTAAGCCCAAATTATCGGTTAAAATGCGATAAATTCCATGAATTTCAACGATGATTTCGGCTTTTTTTGACAAATCCACGCCCAATTCCGATGGAGTTTTAGGTCATCACTGATTTTGGACGGCCCGTATGTTCATCGTCATTTATGTCCTCACGACCATCTCTAAAACGTGTAAACGACTCATGAGCGCTGACACGAGATCAACAATCATCACCATAAACTTATTGCATCAATTCAAATGTTTCGGTAAACGTTTTACCGATTTTAAAACAAAATTTTATATCAGCTCTTTGTTCAAAACTCATTTTTGTACCGATGACACAAACATTCTGTCACTTTAGACGCAATAACTTCACTTCCACTGAACTGGATGTCATCAAACCTTCACTAGAAGTTAGGTAGGGATGTAACTTTTTAACGCACTATCTCATTCACAGATGTCGCCACCAAAAAGTTTCGTTTATTTTCGAACAACCTTTGTATTTCCGATCTTGAAGAAAAGAAAATAATCTTCGAGCCCCAAAAGCTATCGCCCGATCAACTTGCGGCCTAAAACCTGCAAGTTGTTGGAAGTGATACTATACCGAACATTAAACAAACACATTCAGAAATATGAGTTGATGCCGAATTGCCAATTTGGTTTTCGTGCTAGGCATTGACCCATATATGCGATAACGAAAGCAATATCAGATATCTATTGGAAACTAAACACCAAAGAATGTGTTCGTGTGGTCTCAGTGATATGAACAAAGACTTCGATACGGTGTGGTTAAATAGAGTAATTTTTAAACTCCTTCAGGACAGGTTACCCAGACACCTTGTCGTTAAAGTCAAAGTCAAAGTCAAAAGCGCTTTATTCAGTACAAATCATTATAAATTTTAAAAGAACATAAAGCAAATTCCAAACAATAAAACTATGAAAAACTTAATGGCCCGAATGGCTCTCTAAACTTAGACGTTATCAATGAAACACATTTAATAAAAACAAAACACTAGCAAATTTAAACTAATTAAGATTATTACGTATTTTTCGATTCAATTGGAAAAAGGAGAAAAAACCAACCAGCCTTATTCAAAAATTAATTAAATTACTGACACAATAGTGAACTTTTATTCTACACCTAATATGTTACACCCTAATTCTAATTATGATCAATCAAAAAGAACTTTATCTTATACTGAAATCTATCCCTAATTTATAATACAAATAAACAACAACACTAGATGTAGCTATAATGAGATGAAACTAAAAACTAAGTCACGAGAAAAAAACAGAAAATAAACACGAATAATTTAGACATTGTCATTCAGCCACCAATACCTAGATTGCTCCATCTTAGCTCTACCAGCATCAACGAATCTAACAAATAAGTATCTCCTTGGGAATTTTTGGTCTCGTTAACTCAAATTAGGAGCATATTTTATCTTCTTATCGGTGGCCCGTCTATATATGTGATATATGATTGGGACACCGTCAGAATCAAAAACATATCGATTCATGTCCAAACACACGAATGCTTCTAGAGGAACAAAGCCAGTAGTGAGGCAAGTCACAATATACCCGTCTGTAGGGTGGAACGGCTGTAAAATCCAAGGGTTTTCACTCACAGTTACAGATCTTGCGATATGATTCCGAAGAAGTTTCAATATAAAGATATCGACTCTTGTCACTTTAGCGGTTTGATAAATTTTTCTATTCGATATATAGTGCTTCCAATCCGTCTCAGGCTTTCTGTACAAACCAGTACATGCACGAAGACATTTCCTTTCGAAAACTCTTAATCTTTCCATCGTACTAGCACTCTGGTTGTACCAGATCTGACATCAATATGTCAAAACTGGTCTAACCAGGGTCTTGTAACAAATAACTTTGACTTTTTCATCAACGTATCTGGAATGAAAGAGTCATCGAAGGGATATGATTACTTTTTGTGCTTTACTGAGCATGATTTTGACATGTTCAGTATAGTACAGATACTGATCGAGATGAACACCAAGGTATCGAACACAGGATTTATGTGGAACCCGTTCTGAACTACCCTCACCAGCTATAATGTGGAAATCCTTCCAATTACGTTTCAGGTCTTGACTGGCCCCCAGCAGCGTTGTCCCAAACAAGATTGTTTCACACGTGTTTATTTTAGGCAACAAGCTGATTGGGCGATAGCTTTTAGGGCATGAAGATTCTTTTCCTTTCTTCAAGATCGGAAATACCTTAGCCTTTTTCCACTCATTTGGGATATATGAATTGTTCATCATGTTGTTGAACAATATGCAATAATTCCTAATCGCAACTTCCGGCAAATGTCGGAGAACTATGTTTGGAATACAATCAGTACCACATGATTTCCTGTTGTTTATCCTGCAAAATATGAGACACAAGTCTTCATAGATGACAAAATAATCAATAAGAGTCAAGCTCGGTATGAGGTCAGATGTTAATGTTTCATTGAAATGAAGAATTGATTGGCCGTTTAGGCTTGATTTGAAGTCGAAAACTATTGCTTCAACGACCTCTGAAAATATTTCATTCCCTCTCTCTGGGTTTGGTAGGTAAACCAATTCAAAATGTGTTCAAATCAGAGCAAGTTTGTGCAATCCATCACATATAATCCTGTTACGATTTCCATCCAGAGTCGTACTATCAATTTTGATATCAGCACTATCGAGAAGATTTATCTGATCGCTAGCGACTTCAAGATTCGATACCTTCACTCGAGACTTCTTACGAAGTATGCTATTCACTTTCACGAAAACGCCATCTGGGTCCTGTGGGCTAATAGCTCTCAATTTTTCCGCCCATTGATTGCTGACCTCACTCCTGAAGTATGAACGAATTAAGTTGCAGACATTCTTCAGGTGTAATTTCAACAAAGCCAACGAAGGATGGTTGTGGCCCAAAAATCACCGATAAATATTGTTGACGCGTGTGAGAAGAAGGGTTTTCAATCTTTTCAAGCTTGAATCGGTTGGTGCTTCATATCGTTCCAATTTGTTTCGATGTTTAATCTTTGGAACTACTTTCTCAATCGTTTCCAACGTCAGCTTCTCTAACTTCGACAAATAGAGATCTATTTCATCGTTAGTTAGATTTCTGTTATTAGGAACTATTGACGAAGTGGTCCCTTCACCAAAAACAGGACATTGCTTCTGGTACTCTCGATTAAACTTCTTTGGAAACTTTTCCCAGTCTGTTGTTTTGAAATTCAACCGATAATTTTCATGTTGAACTAGAATGAGGAAGAAATCATCCCTTTGATGATTCATTTCCAATACGATTGCGTTATGGTCGCTATCATAAGGAAGCACTTGCAGTTTCTGTTGAGGACTATTAAAGCTGAATTCAAGTCTTGCATCAGCAATGTAGAGGTCCAAATATGAATTTGTCCTAGGGTATATTGGGAACTCCGACCCAGATAAGTTGCACCTGTATTCAATTTGGTTCTCTGTTATCCACGATTTCAGGAATACATCTCTTGGATTATTGGCGGCGTTTAGCCATGATCTATGCTTGGCATTTAGATCACCGATAAAAATGTAAAAATTATGCAGCCTGTCCAATTCGAGTATTTCAAACAAGTAATTGATCTCCTCTTTGTACTTGAGAAATAACGAATAGTTTATCCCCACCTGGCAGTGAAATCGTGATAACGGACACTTCAAGAGATTAAAAATTTTTGAATTCAATTTTTTCAATATTTTGGAAACAATAGGGTCTTCTCACCAATATTCTGGTGTCACCTCCCCCATCTCCTATTACCCTATCGTTTCTTACGAATGCAAAATTTTTGAATTCCATGGAGTGCCATAAATTGAGGTGGGTTTCAGTCAGAAGTATGATGTCAGGCTGTTGCTCAACAATAAATTCAAGGAGACAACCATGTCAATGTAGAGCAACAATAGAGTTGACATTGATCGATATAAGGCGAAGACTATCCAAGTTATTTTGAGGCATTTGAAAGACCTAAACGATGAATAACAAAGTTAATTTTTGAACTTTGTTTGTCGATTCTCTCCGATAAAGAATTAAGTTGCTGGTAAATTTTGAGAAGCAGCTCATTATTGCCGCTTACATTATTTACATTATTTGCAGCATTTTCTACTGGTCTTTTAGCGGCGAATGCGAATGATACTCTGGGCTTGACGAAGTTGGAAGGTATGGCGCTACAGTGTACTTGTGCTTGCTTCGGAACAAATTTAACTTTTGCATCTTAATATTGCGAGCATCCTCGATATAATGCTGAGTGACCAAAACACCGCAGTTAATGCAGTATGATTTTTCTTTAGGCTGCGTCTGAGCCAATTTGCACTGACCGTGAGCATAAACCTCTTTGCATTTGACGCACCGATAGTGCATAGCGCAGAGGGCAGCCGAATGACCAAATCTTTCACATCGGTAACACTGGTTGACTTCTCTTTTCTGGTGGTGTTCCATCCTCACCACTCTGAAATTCAGATACCTTATTTGTTGAAATGCACTTGGACTGCTCTTATTAGTAAAGAGGTAAATTCTATCTTTCTATGGTCGACCTTCTTGTCGCAAAGGCTTTGACTGCAATATATTCAATTTCAGGTGCTGCTTCCTTGAGCACCTGAAGAAGATCGACCGTATCCTCTCCATAGTCCAAACCCTTCAACAAAAAGGTTTGATTCTCCTTACTTTTTATCATATAGGTGAAGCGTGGAACCTCCAAAGTACTCAGCGCGTCTTTGGCTAACTTGAAATCAACCAGTAATTGCGTCCTGATAGTTAATAGGGGTGCCGGTTAATTCATGCGGTTTTCTAACAGATGGCGTAACTTGATTTTTATTCCAGTGATTCACCAATCCAAATATGTGTTGGAAAACTACTGTCATATAATTTCAGAATCAGTATGTGTCATTTAGCTGAAGCGTAAACAACGATACTTATTTTTACTCTGAAAATGTCGAATTTTGTGTCGAATAAAGTGTTTTTGCGGGGCGTACTTCTTCATTGAAGAAAAAGGCTGCCGAAAGTCATCGTATTTTGGTGGAAGTGTATGGTGTGCATGCTCTAGCTGAGCGTACGTGCCAAAAGTGGTTTGCACGGTTTAAAAGTGGCAATTTTGCCTTGGAGGACGATGAACGGCCACGACACCCAGCAAAGTTTGAAAATCACGAATTGGAGACATTGCTCGATCAAAATCCATCTCAAACTTGCAAAATCACTTGACGTCGCTCAACAAACCATCTCCGATCGTTTAAAAGCAATTTTCACAATAAAGCTTCAATTTTCGAAAAAAAAAACGCATCGGTACTAGCTCTTTTGGTCTTGAAATTCGTTAGTTTATTTTCGGCCGAACTATATCTTTTCCGCTTTGTCCGAACACGTTGATTGGTGGAACTTTCTCTGCCTTTTTGAAGCCTTTTTGAGGAACCAGCAGAACTGCGGGCTCGTTTCTTCTCCTTACTTTTACTTTTAACTACTGAATAAAATTTAAATCATTATCTTTAGAATTACCTTCGATGTTTTCTTCAATTTGCATTTCTTCTGTTAATCCCTCCAACGCAGCAAAATAGTTTCTCGTTGGTGCCACCAGCACTTAGGACTTCTTCTGGATTTGCTTGTTTTGCACTTTTCTTCACATTTGTTAGCTGTTGGCATTGATTTTGTGGCTGCGTCTTTTGAGGCTTCATCCGTTTCTTGAATAGATCTTTGAGGGACTGTATCTCTAGCCTTAGTTCATCATTTTCTGTTTGCAATTTGGTCATTTGTTGAATGTCCGCTATTATTTGGAGCTTGCATCCTCCATCTGTGGTGTTTTCTTCGTTATATTTTCTCTTGGTGATTATTGCCAGTTTCGTATTCGACATTTCTCTAGGTTGCCCTAACGATGAGAAGCCTTTGGGGTACTCCATACCAGCGACCCTAAAGTTTTCTTTGGTTTTTTGCTTTTCTTTACTAATCGATGTAAAATACAGGGTGCGTACGGTATTTGAGGACAACTTGAGAGTAAAATTAATTAGCTTGTATTTTTAACAAAATTTAATGAAATTTCAGGAATTTTTGTACAATGTTAAATTAATACATGGCTATAAAGTTATTATATAAAATCGCCATTCGCAGCAATAACCTCTTCGATCTGGGTCCGGAAACGATTACATGCCCGAATCAAATGCTCCTTGTTCATATTGACCGTAACGGTGTTACGAGAACCGCAGTCCAAATATTGCTCGGTTCGTGTTCCGTCGTTCCTCTCTGTGTACTGTAAATGACAATATACATATACGAAAAGCTGCGAATTGTAATCAAAGCATCTGTGGGCGCGGTGTCGTATAATGGATTAGCAGAAGTGGGTGTGTATCCATACTCGTATTAAGTATCAAACATATACACACAAGACTTCGCAATCGAACGTACCGCCCAGCGGAACAAATTGGTTACATGCATTGCAAATCGAGCGAAAGCTTTAGCTTTGTGGTTGCACCAGTCACAGAGAAATGGCATTAATCACGTTAAACTGTTTTTGTTGTTGAACTTTGATCTTTTAAATGGTCAATTGTCTTCATTATTTAAGTTGGTAAGCAATAAAGTTAGCATAGTTATAGTATAAAAGAAAATTATAGAAGTAAGAAAATCGAAAAGTATTTCTTCATTCGCTGGCTCAAGGCGTGTGCCCGAGTTAACTCTATCCCAAGGCACTTAGTGCGGGATAAGCAAATTCAGAAAACGTTCAACTGCAGACTCAAGGCATCCGCCCGAGTATAAGCGCTCCAAGGCAGTTATGACCGGGGCCTGCAGTTGAACGAGTAATTGATTGATTTATCAATCTTACTGCGTGCTCAAGGCATCAGCCCGAGTATTAGCGTCCCAAGGTTTTGTGCCCGGGGCTAGCAGTTGGATTATAATCAATTGATTCGTCAATATAACTGCGTGCTCAAGGCGTCAGCCCGAGCAACAGTTAAAGCTTTAATTGATTGGTTTTTAAAATATGATATCAAGCAATATCATACATTTCCTTTAAATAACAAAAATAATCAAAGTAAATATAAATCGCAAAAATTTTACAAGCTCCATTAATGCTCGAACTTTATACGTCTCTGTAATAAATTAATTAATAAAATAACTCAATAGCAAAACATGTTATTAATGTTAATATAGCCAACTGAACGTGTAATTATTAAAATAAAACTTAAATCGTTAAACAAAACTACCTTTTCACTGATCTAGTTGACATGCATAAAGTAGCAGGTAAGTGAACATACAGGAATATCCCTCTCTTCCCGGGAGCCTTTATGTGTATATAGGATACACATCATACCAAGCTCCCAGCGCATGCCAGTATACATAGGGTGTACTGGTATTGTGTAACAACGGCATTAATAGCAGTCTTCAGCGAAGATGTGGTATTATGAAGACGCTTATTGGTTTCACGCTCAACTACGCCCCGTACGTAATAATCCAAAGGATTAAGGTCTGGGGAGCTAGGTGGCCACAGGTTCGGTGTTATATGGTCATGAAAATTTTCGGCCACCCAATCGTGTGTCGCCATCGCTTTATGTGAAGGAGCAGAGTCTTGTTGAAAAATGCACGGTCTGCCTCCGCTTAAATTGTCTATCCAGGGTTTCACTGCCATCTCCAAAACCTCGATGTATGCAGCAGAGTTCACTCGAAGTCCTTGAGTAAAAATGTGTGGTGCCATAACATGTCCTTCGTTGCTGACAACACCTAATACCATAACAGTGGCTGGAAATTTTGTGTGCATAACAACAGGAACCTCAACAGGATTTGAACATAGCCATCTGTCATTTCTGCGATTGGTCTTTTGATCTTGGTCAACATTTTTTTCGTCGGAAAAAAACCATAACATTTTGGGCGCCTCGGGGTGTTTGATTTTGTTTAAAAGACGTTTTGATCGGAGAACTCTCTGTTCCCGTGTTCGTTCCGACATGAACTGTCCTCTGCGCATCACGTAAGACTTAAACCGAAGGTCTTCGTGGGCAACTCTACGAATAACGCGCTCAGAAACATGAAGCTCACTCGCAAGGACCCTCATTGATTTTGAAAGGTGCTCGTCTATGATCGCTTGCACTTGCTCTAAAAATTCTGCAGAACGGACAGTGTCAGAATGTTGTTCGTGCCTTTTGCGTTTTGCAACCGACTCTGTGTCGCCCCTTGATGTTTCCAATTCACGGCGAACCTTATGCAAGAATGAACGGGCGCAATCAAGAAAATTAGAGATCTCTAAATCTGTATGGTTCGCTCGTATAGCGACGATGACAGCATGTCTCTTCATTTCTTGAGTGATGTTGTGGTCCGCCATTTCTTATCTCAAAAGAAAAAAAAATAGAAAAAAATTCGCGAAGTTATAGGCACATTTATGCATGTCCTCAAATACCGTACGCATCCTGTAATATTCGATAGAAACTTCCTGAGTCGATTACTTCGACAATATAAGATTTTTCCGATAAAAATTAACTTCGGACTGACGTTTTTTAAAAAATTAATTTAATTTTTGAAAACTTTTAACAGGAGCGATTTAAAAGAAGTCTATACACAAAGGCTGCTGCGATCTCCTCCCCGAGGAAAAGGTATATGCGCCCAAAAGAAGGTGGAGATGTTACGGCGGTAATTTGAATTTGGGAATGGGAGAATGCCGGTACGCCGGAATTCGCAACATTATGTATAAACTTAGAGAGCCATTTAGGCCATTAAATTTTAAGCATTTTTATTGTTTAAAATTTGCTTTATATTCTTTGAAAACTTACAATGATTAGTATTGAATAAAGCCCTTTTAACTTTTACTCTGATGGGAACACGTCATCGTAGGCACTCAAGATCCCATTTTCGAAGTCCATCATTATTTTTCCGAGCCCGAAGTTTACGATTTGATACGTTCTGGCGGCTTCTTTTACTACTCTCAACAAAGCCTCATACTGCACTTGTTCATTCGATGAGATCACAGTATACACAAAAAGAAGAAGATCATCGACGTTTTTTCGCTTCTAGTAAGTTCCCAAAATTATAAAAAGTTGGGTGAATATAGTTGGTTGGTGAAACCTGGTACAGAAAATAAATTACATAAATTGAATATTATGTAAATAAAGTGAAACTGGTTCCATTTTCAAACTTAAAATGTTCCATCTGACGGTTATAATTTTCCTTCAGACCTTTTTTCCGGAATTATATTCCTATTCAATTTGAAAAGTAGAATTACTAAATTTTAATAGTAATGGACCCTAACCCAAGCATCCGCAAATATATTGAACGCCTTTGAGCGACGGGTCCAGAGGCGAATAATCGGAGCGAAGCTAGACGGGAACCAATGGCGAATTCGATACAAACATGAGCTGCATGAAATTTTTGACGAACCGGAGGTCTCAAGGATTGTAAGACTGCGGAAGCTGCAATGGGCTGGACACATGAATCGTATGGGCGAACTACGGATACCCAAGAAGGTATTCGCTGGGAGAACTGAAGACCGGCGGCCAGTGGGGAAACCGAGGAAACGCTGGTCTGACTCGGTCGACAAAGACAGTTCATCGCTGCTCGGATTTCGAAATTGGAAGACGCGGTCAACGGACCCAGACAGTTAGAGGCGCTGTTTGCAGGAAGCGAAGGCCCGAAAGGGGTTGTAGTGCTAAGAAGAAGAAGAAGAAGAATAGTAATTTGGCACTAATCTCTTCTGTTTATTACCTTGGAAGCTGTTGTTTTGTTTTTTGCGCTTCGCTCAATAGGGCCGACCTTTCAAACTTCGAAAGTAAAATGTACTTGTATAGTTATTCGATTAATATTTTGAATTTTTGTTTCGGATATTTTCCCGGAATATAATGAAGCCGAAAAATGTTCACCAGAAAAATTGAGCTGGGAAAATTACCGATAGTGCAGCCCCACCTCTGAAAAGTAGCTTGCATTAACGAAATAAATCAGGCAAAAGTGAACACCTATCAGCACTTATTATTATGGCCCATGGTACAAAAATCCCAAAGTAGGCATTGGCATTTTAACTAAGTTTGTTCTTTAAGAAAAAAAAAACTAAATTTTGACCTGTTACGATTCTTCAGGAATATTCGTTGAAACGGAAGTGGTATATCTTACATATTTGTACTAATCAATACTCTACTCTAATATACCGCAAAATGAACTGAAGTTATGGACTGAGAAGCATTTATAAGGTCTCATAAAAAAATTCATTGAGAAACGAACAGCACATTAAAAAAAATTAAAATCGCAAACCAGCATGCCAACAACAACTCTATGTACATATTACTAGAGTTTCATTGAAGCAGGGATTCATTTGTTTCAATTAGCAAGAAAATTTAATTATATTAAATTCTGCTTTAATCAATTTATAGTATAGCTCGTTGCCACCAGTTTATGCTGAGTTTATTCTCAGCATTAATGGTTGCACTGTACGTAATGAAGTGATAGCTTCTCAGGGGAATTACAATTTTACATGTTAATTAACAGCATTAACATATAACGCAAAAACTTATTTGTTCACGCTTATTTAACTGTATTCCACAAATTTCACTTAAATTGATGGGTAGAGCTTCTTAATAAGTGCTGAGAAAACCCCTGAAGTAATTAACATGCAGCTAGTGATATGCATATGGGAATAAAATCTTTCTTTTAAAGTAATCATTCCTGCATTTAATAAATCAATTCTATTTGAAAAGCCGCAAAATCATCGGAATTTATCAAGAAGTTTACCTTAATTCACTAACGTACTTACCACACAAAAAACTTTGAACTAACAAGAGGTCCTGATGCCACTAAAACTCGACAGTCAAAAAAAATCGGTGATTTGAGTAACAATTCAAAACCCAAACACTTTAGAAATGATCAATCAAATCTCACAATAACAAACTTGAGGGTCAGATGATTGAAAACCCAAGAATTTTCAATTCAGTTTATTACAAGGATATTCACACTGATAAAAATAAATGTTCACTTCTTACAGATTTTTATGATGAAATGTCCAAAAAGTGATTTATACTTTATTATTACTTTTGAAACCGTGACTATTGTACTATACACTTTCCACACTATTTACCGACCGCTTCGTAAATTCACGTAAACAGGACGAATAATATTCTGATGTTATATCAGCTGAAAGTATTTTCGACAAATGATTCGAATTGTCGACTAACGAGCTTCTTATATAGCTAGTGGAGACAACCGATGATTATGCGTGCTCCACCATACAAGACTCCCTAACAGCAGGACCAATAATTCTGCTCTGGCGTGCTTTGCTTCGTCCTTTGAAGTACAACAAACATTGGATGTACGCGCGATAGAAGTGGAAGAGGTCGTACAGTCTGCTGATGTAGAAAGCATGAATGTTGTGATCGAGTGAAGTACGTAAATTCAATTTGAAATAAGTACTTAGAGAATGCGATATTAGGACTGAAATAGTTTGCATAAATTATGACGTACTCAATTTATTGTTGTTTCAAATTTATTATTTGTTTACATGAATTTTAGTTGCAATAATACTCAACCTCTTAACTTGTTTGTTTGGATTCCTCATGACGAATGAACGTGAAGCACTCAGGACCTGCCCACCATAAACGATTAACGAAATTTCTGACGTATTTTTTTACTCAGTGCGTAACTATATCGTTTTATACCTGAAAATATTACTGCAGTGATCCTTTATCGATTATATTGTTGTTTAGGACATTAAATGAAGTATAGATTCAAGATCTTTATTGCGTATTTTACTTTTTTTCAGTATTTACAATTCGTAGTTAACTTAGCCTAACAGTATTCATACGGATTGTACCTCAGAGCTTTTCCTCGAGTTGAATAATCATTTACTTTACCTTAATTGTCTATAAAAACAAAATTTTAAATGTTGACGCCCACAACATTATCAAACCTTAATGGATTATAGAAATAGGTGTTAAATTAATAAGCTTTAAAGAATTGGAGTTCTGAAATTGAGTTTCTAAAAATAAATACATTATTTACTTAAAACGACCTTAAAACTAATCGTTCGCAGCATTCATTGAACGATTATCCGTCGCTGCCTTGACGACTTCGGGCTTTTGCTCCACTGCTCTCCTTAATGCTGATGCCGCTAGCTTTTCGGCATGTGACTTGATTGGGTCCATCGCTGCCTCCTGATAAAATTCCTGGCTGGAGTAAAACCATCCGCCTCTTTGTATAGACTTGATCAAGCCCGAGGAATCCTTTGTTTCAATAATCCTATTTTGCCCCATTTCGTTTTCAGAACTCCTGTCCATGTCATCACCCCATACGTGATGATCAGACAAATCAGGTCTTCTACGCTAAAACCTTGACTTGCTGGCTCGCTGTTGAGTGCTTCCTGAAGAGAGGTATAAGAAGATGGTACAAATAATCAACTATTTTCAAAGCATCAACGTGAGCGCTGAAGGTAGCCTTCCTATCAAAAACTACTCCCAAGTACCTCTTTCGCCTGTAACAGTGCACCATCTGCCCATTCAACTTAATTTGGGTGTAACAGATGCCTCTTGCACGGCGACCAACACTTTTGTGGGGGCCTTGAACACAATTTAATTCAATTTTCTTAGCGTTAACCTTGGTCCCCATTTACGGTAGTATGCAGTAAAAGCTACAAGATTTGTAGCTCAAAGTAATGCTTATACCGAACCAATGCTAAGAAATGTAGGCTCACCAGGATCTTCATCTACCAGCCCGAGGCCCTCACATGGAGGCGATATGACGACAAACATTACTGCGATGGAACCTGGCGTCCCACTGTGTGCTATATCCCCCCGGCAACAAATATTTCTTTCGAGATTAGAATATAATACACCAGTTGAAGACATCATCGCTCATATAAAGTATAAACTGAACTCTAGTCCTGTTCCAGCTAACATAAGTATCTTGCTTGATAAGGAATTTTGGCCCCCTGGCGTATTCGTCAACAAGTTCTCTCTGATTTGTAAGCGGTACCATCCTGTATTCTTTCGCCCCAGAAGAAACATCTGTTAGGCCTCGTAATTCATTCTTGACTTGCTATTACCAAAATGTTCGTGGCCTAGAAATAAGACTACTAAACCTCGCATTTTTTCCATCCTTTTTCTGTTAAATTTATCTGCCTAACGGGAACATGACTGACATGATAATAGAAATAGTGAGCTACTTCCGAACCATTTAATCATCCACAGGGATAGAGACCGCGATGCTACTGGTAAGTCTGACAGTGGAGGCGTTCTAGTGGGTGTACATGTTTCCCTCACAAGCAAATCCTGTGATGATTTTACTCCATTTCACCTGTTGAGTGTATAATTGTGCTAGTCTCTCTATTTGACTCTCTTTTCCTCCTTGTATCATCTGTGTATATCTTTTGTAACAGTCCTGATATTGTTTATGAACGTGATGTGGTGACTTCAATTTGTTTGGAATGATATGTATATCTCCGCCATTTTTGGCGTTAGTGTGTTTTTTGTTCTCTCTTCTTTTATTTCCCTCTGTTCTTTCACTCAATTCAACACTATTCCTAATGCCAATAACGAATTGCTTGATCTTGTTGTTTCCAACTAGCCAGCCTCTTCTCTGTCCTGCTCGGCGGCACTTTCATCACTTGTCAAACCTGATCCCCACCATCCACCACTCTCCATTGAGCTTGCTATCACATCTTCTCGTTCTTTGAGGAATTTCTCACCTTCCAGCTTTAAAAAGCTAGCCTTTGTGCCGTAAATTAGTATTCCTTCTTCAGCAATCTCCACACTGAAGGTTGTGTTGATAAGCTCTATATGTTTTTTTCGTCCTTATTCTCACAATTTACTCCTGTGTTTCCAACAAGAAGACCTAAAAACGTTCCTTGGTTTAATTCAGATATTGCCATTGCAATTAAGGCAAAAGATGCTATCCGCAGAAAATTCTTATCCAGTGGTCTTCCAATTGACCTCGCTAAATTCAAAGAACGTCGTGCCACGGCCAAGAAAATTGCCAACTCTGTACTTCATGCATATGTTAACCACATTGAAACTTCGTTTATGTCGAATCAAACTCGTGCGTTTGTAGTAATCGAGCAGTTACCTAAGCAAACTGCTCGAGAACCAGGCATAACATGATCCGAATTTTAAATTAAATTAATCATTCCAATATATAGTTTATAAATTATGAAATATTTTTGTTTATTATAAATATAAATTTTATATTATCTTTTTTTTCTATATTAAATTCGAATTCATCTTTATAATTAAATATAAATTTTAATTATCTTTTTTTCTCTATATTAAAATTAAAGTTTTCTTTATAATTGTATTATTCATGATATTTATCTTTTTATTATTATTTAAAAATTGTTTTATTATTAACTTCTATTAATTTAAAAATTCAAATCTGCAATTAAAATGCGGACATGACAATTCCTTTATAACGGAGCTTATTCACGAATTGCACTTCTGCAATGCATTTGAGAGTGGATGGAAGGCTCGTCAAGTGCCGTTGCACGTGGCCCTGCAAGGTGACAACTGGTAACAGGGGCAGTCTGTTATTGATCGTCACCGCGAACACGTCGCGAAAACAGCGCCAGTAGTAGTAGGAGTAGTCGGGAGGGCTGGCAGTCGTTAAAATAAATGATAAGAGTGAACAAATCGAGGAAAGAGTGTAGTCACTATAAACTACAAGTAATCAATGCAATCAACTTCGCGACAAGTGCAATTTGCTGAAATTACTTAATTTCAATTTGGCACGAATTCTCGCAACAGAATATCGGACACGATTGTCGCGCAATTTTGTGCAGTGGATCGATGACATTTGCTCGCTGAAATGATGAAAAGTTTTCGCGGTCAGTTTAGTACAAAAGAGCATTGTGACGTTTCACAACACAAGTGATAGCATCCTCGAGGGATTTTTTTAAGTCTGCAAACCACCGAAAGTTGGGTCGCATACCCAAACATCCCGACCAATATTAAAAATATGCGTGAAAGCAATTTAATCAAGTTTCCACGCGTTTTACTAAAAGACTTTGTACGGAAACGATAATAATTAAAAAGTAATGCAAGCTAGAAATTATCCTTAGATTTCCTAGCATTAATTGGTGCAAATCAGTCGAAACTCTAAAAATTTAATATAATATACATCATAACACATTTAGTAGCTTAAAACTTTCAATTTCATAAGGGGAAAAACGTGAAGAACGAACCGTTTTTTTGTGGAAATAAATTGTCTGAACAGTGCTGTAAGAGAGGGGGAAAATATTCTAGCAAAGAAACTCAAAGCCCGGATTTTGAATCGTGCGTCATTTATACTAATCAATACGAGCCGGAAAGGTTTAATGTGTTTCGTGCTGAATTTTTCACGAATTCAATTAAGAATTCAACAATTTCTTCTGAATTTCCACCAAAAGTAAAATTTTGAATTGCAAGCGATCCTCGCATAAGTTTGGTGTCTCGTTGTGAAATTCCCAACGACTTAGAAAAGAATCCAGTGCCTTTGAAGACGACAAGTAATATCCTTTCGCTGTTTTTGCGCATTTTGTAGCCTTTTTGCTGCTCGATCAAAAATTAATCGCAAATCGAAGCAGAAAAGGAAATTCAAAAGAAAATTCCGTTACCACGTACGCGTTTTAACATTTACTAATTTAAAAAAAGGAAATAGTGTTACATGTTGGCCGAGTTAATTTGATTTTATTTTTATTCAAAAAAAAATTATCATAATTTAGCGATATTGTAATACACCCACATCATAAGCGGAGGCCTGACGAGGATGTTGGGTAAGTTTCCTCCGGTTTGTTTTATCATGTGCAATAATTGATACATACACCTACATGCACATTAATTTAATTTAAAGTTGCATTTGAAAATGGATATTTGAATAATTCAAAAACAATGAAAAATATATGAGTCAAAACATTTTGAAAGAAATCGCTACTTCAATATTGTTGGTATGTCGAAAACTGTTTTGATCTATTCGGTATATGGAACGTAAACAGCTGTGCTGAGAGAATATTAAAAAAATTATTTTTTTTGTTAAATTTAGAAATAATGTTCAAAATTATAAATAATGATTTTTAAAGATCGGCTTTAATTGTACAGCGAGAAAAATCCCACTGAGTCAATAACCGATGAAATATTGTTGTTACTGATTTAATTTTGTAGACTTTACTAGTTGATTAGGAAATGGGTAGTTAGAGGGTGAAAGAAAATTATAGAGGTATAGTTTGTCCACTTCCATAAGGTTTTTGTATCTTGATATGGTTATTGTTACAGAAATGCAAAATTAGATTTTGATAAATTTAAACTGCTAGTGGCGATTAAGATAAAGAAAAATAAAGAAATTATGAATTAAAATTATACCGTCGGTCTTTCCTTTCATTGAACCCGACCGGGTATGGAACCCTCCACGTTGGCCGGGGCCTCCACTAGAATGAGCTAGCCATCGGGCGAGCTCTTCTCTTTTTAGGGTTTCGTAAAATAATTTTACAAAACCCTTCTAAAATCGCGTCCTGTCTGTCCGTCTGTCTGTCTGTCCGTCCGTCCGTCCGTCCGTGTGTCACAGCAGTTTTTCTCGGAAACTACTTAAGCTAGAAGCATCAAATTTTGTATATAGGTGTAAAGTGGTGATCTCTTCAAAGTTCAACTACTAAAAAATTTTATAAGGTATTTAAGGGGGGTCTCCCCATGTAGGGGAGTGACCCCCGAAAAAAAAATTTCATTGAAGGTAGCCGATATGGGTATCAAATGAAAGGTCTTGATGAGAACTTTTCAAGACAGGTCTTAGTTTGGCAAAGTTTGCTTCGAGGGGCGCACAGGGAGGGGAAATACACGAAAAATTTGTGTCCCCCCCCTCGCGATTGGACACCTTCCATCCGAAAAATCTGAAATAAATCACGAATGTAGGCCTTGATGAGTACAACAACAACAAATACGTGAGAAGTCGAAATTCACTCAGCTTTGTTAGTAATAGTATGATTTATCGATTTTATGTTTTCTTGAATAAAATCTTAACGGTACCCTTAAATTCAACGAAATTCAGTACACAGATGTCTATTTATAAGATTGATCAACCCTGCAAGTTTCATAAATATTGCATCATATTCAGCGATGTTATAGCGGTTTGAATTTTCCTGTATTACTATGGAACAATATGCGCTGCATGTATTACTATGGCAACATATGGCTATGGAACAACATGCGCTTTTTACCGACTCAGACACTACAGTTTTGCTAGGATTTGCATGAAAATTTCAGGAATGATAGGTGTCATACATAACTTTGAGAATCAGTTCAGCTAGTGGTATCAGTTATCGTAAAACAAAATAGTGGCTGTTTTAAATGCGAAGATTGAATAACTTTGAGTTATTTTTTCCCAACTTCAACGTTTAAGGTGCATGCTTTGAACACTTGATTCAATTTAATGAGTGACTGAAGCTGAGTACCTACAATTAATACTCATAAGTGAAACAAGTCAAGGAGGCGGGAGGGAGCTTCTAACAAAAGGGCTTTGTAACAACTCTAGGATTCGAAAAAATTGGCTATTAATCGATGATAACAGTACAGGAGAGTGGCGCCTGAAAAAAAAATTCATCAAACGTAGCGGATATGAGTATGAAATGATAGCTTTCATGGGAGCTTTTCAAAACAGTTCTTAAACTGTCAGTTTTTGCTTCACTGGGGGCACATGGGGGAAATACATGAAAAATGTGTTTCCTCCCTCGCAAATGGACATCTGAAATAATTATCAAGGGAGATATTTATGAGTAGAACAATAACAAAAACCTCAGAAGTCGAAATTCTTTCAACTTTGTTAATAATAGTATGGTCTTCGAATTTCATAGTTTCTCCAATAAAATCGTCATTGGCATGCTTCTTGACTTTATTCAATCTGGTGACTGCATTTTGAAAATTGAATACAAAACCCTTCTGACATGAGCGTAGGTCTGTTTACCCAACTTGTTACTTCACGTTCTGGTCGTACGTAAAATTTTTAAGGAGCTCTAATCATGTCCATGATAATTTTAGTCTAGATGGCGTGACTTCGTTTACTCTTCACGAATCTTGTGAACTATCCGGTTCTTGCTTTTTCGTTAGGGCTAAGCCTTTCTTCACCCAATCTTCTTACAGGTTGAGCTGCACTTAAATAATCTTGACAACAGTACCAGTGTGGGCCCTGATGGCATTCCAAATTTTCTAGCAAAATCTTTATCTTCTTCACTTTGTGTTCCCCTTTGAATTATTTTTAATTTGAGTTTATCCTGTGGGGTTTCTCTCTCCCAATGAAGAATGCCCACATTTTTCCTATCTTCAAATCTGGTGTTCGTAATATCGTCTCAAACTATTGTCCTTTTTCCCTTCTTCCTTGTTTTGGTAAAATTCTTGAGAAGATCGTTTTTGATGTGCTGTAGCCACTTGTCCTCCCATCTTTAGCATATCAACAGCATATTTTTGTCAGAGAAGGATCTATCCCTGCAAATTCACTTTCTTTTACTAATCATATTGCAGCTGCCCTCGATCAGCAACAACAAAAGAATGTTATTTTTACGGATTTCTCTAAAGCCTTTGATTCGGAGGATCACTCTCTCCTATTTGAGAACCTTTTAGGGTTCAGTGTTTCTATTTGGGTATATTCCTGGCTTATCTCCTATGTCCTGAATCGTCAATGTGTAGTCACTTTTAACTCTTGCTTCTCTTCTTCTTTTTATCCCAGCTCGGGAGTTCCGCGAGGCTAAATGCTTGGCGCTATACTTTTTTTACTTTTTGTCAATGATCTACTTACTGTTATCATATCCCCCTGTCTCCTTTATGCTGATGACTTCAAGATTTTTGAATTATCGATTCCTTTTTAGACTTGGATACCCTTCAAAGTGATCTTCATCGTCCTAGTGACTGGTGTGAATCAAACCATCTTTCCTTAAATGTTTCCAGATGCCAACAGATGACATTTCTCTGTAAAAAATTTCCTCTTTTCTCAAGCTATAGGCTTGTTGATATACCTTTGAGCAATTTAACCTCCTTCAAGGATCTTAGTGTGCTTTTCGATGATAAACTGAAGTTTGATCTCCACATTGCTCTAATTATTAAGAAAGCCTCCCGTTTAACTGGGTTTATTTTACGATCCTCTTGTTATTTCAACATATCACCTCCTGTATGTGTCTTTACTTCTCACTAGCTCTTGAGTCAACCTTTCTTACTCCCATTATAATGACCGACCACATATTTTCAACCTTCCTGCCCTCAAGCCAAGACGATCTTTCCTTGACGAATGTCTTTTGTTCAAGCTTGATCATAGTCTTTTACCTCAAAATGTACTCAGGCAAATTAATACATTCGACGCTGCTCGCCCTAATAGATACTCGCTTCAATTTCATGTTCCATATGCACGTACTAATACCTTCTTCCTTTCTCCTCTACTACGCTTGCCTCGTATGCACAACCAGCGAAATCTTGGTCTCTAAGTCTTAATTTTACACCTATGAGTCTTAATTTTTGATATCATTGAATTTTGATCTTTTTTCTCTAATTTTTCCCATTTTTTGAATTTGTATATTTGTATTTATCTATTAATTGACATGTAGTTGGACTACTAGTCTGTAAGGTGATTTTTCGAAATAAACAAATAAAGATTCCAACTATTTTTCAAGCCTCGTCTTAGCGAAGTGCAAATTGTGCTCAGACAGCCACACTAACAAGTCAACACCGGAGAGGTTAACTTGGATTCTGAGCTTATATTCATCTCTTATGCCTGGGACATCAGAGGTGAATATATTGAACAGAAATGGGCCTAATATAGAACCCGGTGGGAACCCCGAGTCAATTCAAAATGGATCTGATCTATCATCACCAGCCACTGCAAAGGCAGCTCGCCCCCAACTGCCTATAATTTTTAAAATGAGAGCCAAAAAAGCCAAAATTTATCATTCATTTAGAAACAAAGGTTTCCCCCGCATTAATGAGACAAGCTACAACAAGCTCGTTGTTGCGCCAAGAGCCAGAGCATCTACCAATGAGTGTAATTTTCTGAAACTGAATTCTCTTTACGGCACAATTCTTGCCCCGGCAGAGAATTGTATGATGCCTTCAAGTATTACCCTTTCAAGGAGCTTACCAATATTCGAAAACAGTGAAATCAGATGAATATCGAGTACGTGAGTACTGCCCGACTTCATGAGTATTTCAAATATTTTTCGCATTTCCGTTGCTGAGGGAAGTAGCAAATTTTAATGCAATTATTCAGAATGGCCACAAGGAGAACAAAGAAAGTATGGGGAAGCTTTTGAAGCATATAATTGGAAATTCTATCAGCCCTTGCTGATTTTCCGGAATTGTGCTTCAGTGCCAATAAAGTGAGGCCCTCAAGACTGACAAACAGACCATGGTAAGTAGGTGCGTTAGAAAGACTCGAACCTGGTCAAGCACAATTGTTCATGTTCCCTGTCGAAACTTGTTTCGGTACTGATCACCAATGAAGTAACGGAAGAGTCCTTATTTGCTTTCTATCTTGAAGAACACCATTAATACCACATGATTTCTCGTTGTTTATCCTGCTAGATGTGAAACACAAGTCTACATAGCTGACAAAATAATCAATTCATTCAAGCTCGGTATAAGGTCAGATGTTAATGCTCCATTAAAATGAAGAATCGAGGCTCGATTTGAAATCGGCAACTTTTATTTCAATGACCTCTGAAAGTATATAGTTCCCTCTCTCAGGGTTTGGTAAATAAACTAATTTAATGTATTACAATCAGGGTAAGTTTCTGCAACCCAGCACATATAATCCTGTTTACATTTCTATCCAGAGACGTAATATCAATTTTGAAGATTTATCTCATCACTACTGACTTTTAGATTTCTTATAGAATAAGCTATTTACTTTCGCAAAAAACGCCATTTGGATTCTGTGGGCTAATACCTCTCAATTTTTCCGCCGATTGATTGCTGACTTCACTCCTGAGGTATGAACGGATTGCGTTCCAGATATTCTTCAGGTATACTCTAAACAACGCCAACGAGATATGGTTGTGGTCCAAAAATCGCCAATAAATATTGTTGCCGTGTATGAGAAGAAGACTTTTTAATCTTTTTAACCTTGCAGTCAAGCAGGTACTTGAAAAATGCTGGGAGTTCAACATAGACGTGCACTAAATTTTTGTTGACTTTAAGCAAGCATACGACTGTATTGATCGTAACGTACTTTACCAAATTATGCTTCGCCTTGGCATCCCAGCCAAATTAGTCCGTCTTCCCAAAATAACAATGACTTTGACAACCTCCCAAGACCGCATCAATAACCAACTCACCGATGCCTTTGACACAAATATCGGACTAAAGCAGGGAGATGGGCTGGGCCTATTGCTATTCAATTTGGCTCTGGAGTACGTCATAAGGAAGCTAATTGTCAATACACGAGGTACATTTCTATATAAGTCGAGCTAAGTAGCAGCTTATGCAGAAAACATCAATATATTGCCATAGACATTAGCAACTGCCAAAGAACTCTTCCTGAAACTCGACAGCGAAGCAAAACTAGTAGGGCTACAAACCACTGAAAATAAAACAAAACTCATGATGCAGTCGAGGAAAAATACCTCAAATACACAAAATATAACACTTGGCGAATACAGTATTGCAAATGTTAGCAAATTTGTGTATTTAGGCGCCAAAATAACGAAAATGGGTAATGAGGAAAACGAAATACGCCGAAGAATACAGCTCACAAATTAAACATTTTATTCAGTTTTGACGATCTTGAAGACCACCTTCATACACAGGAAGACAAAGTTCCAAGTATACAAATCTGTGATAAGACCTGTGTTATTCTATGGATGTGAAACATAGACCCTAACACAAGCATCCGCAAACATATTGAACGCCTCTGAGTGACTGATCCTGAGGCAAATAATCGGAGTGAAGCGGTGAATTCGGTTCAACCATAAGCTATATGAAATTTTTCACGAACCGAGGTCTCAACGATTGTAAGGCTGCGGAAGCTGCAATGGGCTGAACACATGAATCGTATGGACGAGCAACGAATACCAAACAAGTTGGGTAAACAGACCTACGCTCATGTCAGAAGGGTTTTGTATTCAATTTACAAAATGCAGTCACCAGATCGAATCAAATCAAGAAACATGTCAAAGACGATTTTATTGGAGAAAATATGAAATACGAAGATCATACTATTTTTAACAAAGTTGAACGAATTTCGACTTTTGAGGTTTTTGGCATTGTTATACTCATAAATATATCCCATGGTAATTATTTCAGATGTCCATCCGCGACGGAGGAAACACATTTTTCATGCATTTCCCCCCTGTGCCCCCACTGAAGCAAAAACTGACAGTTTAAGAACTGTTTTGAAAAGCTCCCATGAAAACTTTCATCTCATACTCATATTGGCTACGTTTGATGAATTTTTTTTTTTCAGGGGCCACTCTCCTGTACTGTTATCATCGATCAATGGCCAATTTTTTCGAATCCTTGGATGTTTACAAAACCCTTTTGCTAGGAGCTCTCTCCCACCTCCTTGACTTGTTTCACTTATGAGCATTAATTGTAGGTACTCATCTTCAGTCATTCATTAAATTGAATCAAGTTTTCAAAGCATGCACCTTAAACGTTGCAGTTGGGAAAAAATAACTCAAAATTATTCAATCTTCGCATTTAAAACAGCCACTATTTTGTTTTACGATTACAGATACCACTAGCTGAACCGATTCTCAAAGATATACATGACACCTATCATTCCTGAAATGTTCATGCAAATCCTAGCAAAACTGTAGTGTCTGAGTCGGTAAAAAGCGCATGTTGTTTCATAGCCATATGTTGCCATGTAATAAATGCAGCGCATATTGTTCCATAGTAATACAGAAAAATTCAAACCGCTATAACTTCGCTAAATATGATTCAATCATTATGAAACATTCAGGATAGATCAACTTTATAAATAGACATCTAGGTACTGATTTTCATTGAATTTAAGGGTACCGTTAAGATTTTATTCAAGAAAACATAAAATCGATAAATCATACTATTACTAACAAAGTTGAGTGAATTTCGACTTCTAAGTTATTTGCTGTTGTTGTATTCGTAAACACCTACCACCATAATTTTTTTCAGATTTTCGGATCACAGGTGTCCAATCGCGAGGTGGGGGACACAAATTTTTCGTGTATTTCCCCTCCCTGTGCACCCCTCGAAGAAAATTTTGCCAAACTAAGACCTGTTTTGAAACGTTCTCATCAAGACCTTTCATTTGATACCCACATCTGCTACCTTCAATGAAATTTTTTTTCGGGGGGTCACTCTCCTATATGGGGAAACCCCCCTTAAATATCTTATAAAATTTTTTTGTAGTTGAACTTTGAAGAGATCACCACTTTACACCTGCACACAAAATTTGATGTTTCTAGCTTAAGTAATTTCCGAGAAAAACTGCTGTGTCCCACGGACGGACGGACAGACGGACAGACTGGTCGCGAAACTAGTAGGGTTTTGTAAAATTATTTTACAAAATCTTAAAAAGGTATTCGCTGAGAGAGTTGGACGCCGGAGACCAGTGGGGGAATCGGGGAAACTCTAGTCTAACTCGGTCGACGAAGATAGTTCATCGCATGTTCGGATTTCGAAATTGGAGGACGCAGGCATACTGTTTCGGTTTTCAATGGTGGGGAATACTTTATGAATTGTTTCCAAAGTCAGCTTCTCAAACTTTGACAAATAGAGATCTATTCCATTGTTAGTTAGATTCCAGTTACAAGGAACCATTGAGCAAGAATTGCCAGCGACAGAAGGAGGACATTACTTCTGGTAATGGCGAATAAACTTCTTTTGAAACTTTCCCAAATCGGTTTTTTTTAAATTCAACTGAAAATTTTCGTGTTAAGCTTCATCCTCATCCCTTTGATGATTTATTTCCATTACGATTGCTATAGTAAGAAATAGAGCTGTGCCAGTTAACTGTAAGCTGCTAATATTTAACGTTAATCACCGTTCACGGTTAACACCGTTAACGAAAATCCGCATTAACAGCAAACGTTAAAAATCGCTCATGTGCAAAGCACTAAGGATCATAACATTAGCACAGATTTAGCATTCGCAGAGGTGACATAGAAGCTGTTGAAGGCGTTGCGATATAGCCGTCACCACCCAAGGCATTGACGAAATTGATATCGTTAACGGCGTGGAGGGTGTTGACGACATTGATGCTTTTGACGCTATATGTTATGGTTAACATCCTCAACGTTGAATGATGATTTACGTTGACGGTGTCGAAGCGTTCGGTACAAATGGAAAACCATGCACAATATGCTCGTGTTGCACTGGTTGTTATCGTTTGCTGAGAGAAGAAGTAATCTGCACGTCGGTCGTTTATTAAGTAGTAAAGGTGACAATTTTAAAGTTTTCTGGGTTTGTGAAAATTGTGTGAAAATCAACTGAAGCAAATATTTTCAAAGGTAGGGAATATGAAATAGATAGGGTAGTGCTTGGATTAGGGGTTTAAAAAGTGATTTGATTTCCAGGATGGAAAGGCGGATTTCAAGTAATATTTGGAATCATTTTTCTGCACTTGAAGGGAAAAGTGCGGCAAGTTGCAAGTTTTAATGAAGTGGTCTTGGAAACCATTGAAATTCCAAATAATTTTGAAAGTAATCATGAAGAAATTGTGACTCCGTGTACAAATATAGATCCCCAAACCAGCTCAGCAGGCCTGAGATCTACGGCTGTAAAAAGAAAGCAAAAATTAATAGCTTCATTTATGCCGCAGAAACTACAAGCTACTAGCTGACAAGCTAAAAGTAGATGATTCATTGATGATGCTTTTCACAAAAGATTTTCAGCTTTTTTCCATTATTGAAGACAAAGGCTTTAATTTGCAAAAGTCTTAAATCCTTCGTACAAATTACCTTCGCAAAAACTTATTTCCAACTCGATACAACAAAAGAAATTCGACGAATGCTTTTTCGAAGTGAAAAAAATATATACAAAGGGAGGCGAAGGAAGTCTACATAACAACAGATTGCTTGTCATCGCGGAACTTGGAATCGTTTATTGCTCTCACAGTACATTTTTGTACACAAACCTTCGAATTAAAAACAGTATTGCTAGAATGTTCAATACTAGCTGGGAGTCACACAGGTGAATATCTGGTAAAAGAAATTTGTCAAATGTTAAATGAATGAAATTTAGAAAAATAAAGTAATTTCGAAAGCATCTTTTATATGATCATTTTCCATGTTATGTCAATTCTTCAAATCTAATTGTTCAGGAAGCTTTATCACTTTGTAACCCAACAATTATTAAAATTAAAAAAATTGTAGTTCATTTTAAAAAAAGCACAAGATCTGCTGAAAAATTCGTTGAATATCAGCTCAAAAATAACGTGTTACAGCCAAAGAGACTAATTCAATCGGTGCCAACAAGATGGAACTCAATTTATTATATGGTTAAAAGGCTAGCAGAGCTTAAGGATTGTGTTTGAGCTACTATGGCCATTATAGATGCTGATTAACCAGTGATGCGGATGCGGATGAATGGGAAATTTGTATTATTTTAGAAGCTTTCGAAGAAGTGGCGTGTGCCATAAGTGCTGCAAGATATTGAGCATGTAATATGCCTATTGTCCTTAAAGTGCTTAGAACTTTCAACTCTTTCTAAATCAATAGTCGATCAACTAGAAGCTGGCCTGCAAAAAAGATTTGGAAATCTGGAGGAAAATTCAATATTTGTTTTGTGTACATTTGTAGATTCCAGATTTAAATGCCACTATTTTACAACAGCCACAGCTAAACTGGCAAAAAGCATGGTAACCAAACTTTTAATAAATGAGATCGAAAGCTGTAAGGAAGCCTTTGTTGAAATTCCATTGAATAAAGCACAACCACAAGACTCTGTAAAAGCTCGAAATAAAAGTATTTCTCTTTGAAGAGTTATGGATTCAATAGTTGAGCAAGAAAAACAGAAATCCACAAATAGCTCATTAGCAAAGGCCGCTAAAGAACAGTAGCATTACTTAGAAGCAGACGTATTAGACACACAACATTGCCCTATGGCCTGGGGGAAAGAACATAAACTTTACTTTCCCAATTTATCGACGATATTTATTAAACAAGTTGGATAAACAGATCTACGCTCATGTCAGAAGGGTTTTGTACCCAACTTCTCAGAAATGCAGTCACCAGCAATGAATAACCTCAAGAAATATGTCAGAGATGTGCACGTTTATAAGAAAATCCGAGGTTTTTCTTTTTTGAATGGTCCAAACCAACAAAAATCACTCAAATCATGAATTCTCAAAAATATTAATGTTATTGATCTTATTGGAAAATTTTAAGAACATCAAGTGAAAAATGCAGCAACTGATTGGATGGAAAGTCCATAAAATACCAAAATCATGTGTTATTGTTTTAGTAATTGGAGAAATTTCAAACGGCTATAACTTCCTTGTGTATTATTCGATTTTCATAAAACTAACAAAGTTTAAGAAACTTTACCAGGAATAGGTAAATATCCGATTTCGTTCAATTTAAGGGTGCCGACGCGATTTTATTGGGGAAAACGTGAAATTCGAATATCATACTATTATTAACAAAGTTGAGTGAATTTCGACTTCTAAGGTATTTGCTGTTGTTGTACTCGTAAACACCTATCACCATAATTTTTTTCAGATTTTTCGGATCACAGGTGTCCAATCGCGAGGGGGGGGGGACACAAATTTTTCGTGTATTTCCCCTCCCTGCGCGTCCCTCGAAGCAAAAAGTATCAAACTAAGACCTGTTTTGAAAATTTCATTTGATACCCATATCGGCTACCTTTGATGAAATATTTTTTTTCAGGGTCCATTCCCCAATATGGGGAGACCCCCCTTAAATACCTTATAAAATTGTTTGTAGTTGAACTTTGACGAGAGCATCACTTTACACTTGTATATAAAATTTGATGTTCCTAGCTTAAGTGGTTTTCGAGAAAAAGTGCTGTGACACACGGACAGACGGACAGACAGGTCGCGAAACTAGTAGGGCTTTGTAAAATTATTTTACAAAACCCTCAAAAATGTGGCATTGTCGCGTCTTCTGTTCCTTGTGAGGGAATATTTTCGAAAGCGGAAAATATATTATCAGAAAGAAGGTGTAGCCTAAATCGGGAAAAATGAGATAACTCATATTTTTGAACGCGAATGCGGATCTAGTTTCCTCTCAATAATATATTTCAAAAAGGTAAATTTGTAAGTTGCTTATGTTTTGAAAATATGCTATCTTTAAAAAATTAATCAGACTTTTTACAGCTCATCGTTACAAAAAGTCTAACCAAAGTCAAGAAATACAAGCCAAAGCAAAGCATTTTCATTAAAGATACAAAAAGGTATGCCTATCGAAATAATCTTATAATTTGAATTTAAACTGTCACATGTAAAAAGTAAACATTAAATCGATTTCATAAGGCCTTTTGTTTCTTAAATCTGCCATTTTTATTGTTTAATTACAAACGACACCTGAACATATGTTTTAATTTTATTTCGAAATCAAATTATAATATAGCTGTTAATCTTTGTTAACATTGACGAAAGTCAGCGTTAACGTCCACCACTTGTAGCCATGATGTATGCTTGGCATTCAGTTCACCAGCAAGGATATAATAACTATGCAGCCCGTTCAATTCAAGTATTTCAAACAAGGAATTGAGCTCCTCTTTGAATTTGAAGATATTTTCGAAAACGAAGAGGTTATCCCCACCTGGCAGTGAAATCTTGATGACGGGTGCCTCAAGAGATTTAAATTTTTAAATTCAACGTCATCAAAATTTTGGAAACAATACGATCTCCTAACCAATATTCCGGTGCGACCTCCCCCCTCAACGTTTACCCTATCGTTTCTTAGAATCCAAAATGCTTAAATGTCACTGAGTGCCATGAATTGAGGGAGGTTTCAGTGAGAAGTATGATGTCAGGCTTTTGCTCGATGAGAAATTCCAGGAGACAGTTACGTTGACGTAGACTCACAATGGAGTTAACGTTGATGGAGATGAGGAGAAGCTTATCTATGGGAATGTGACCGGATAACAAGTTATTTTGAGGCATTTGAAAGACCCAAACGCTTAAAAAATCCTGTTTATCGATTCTTTCCGATAAAGAATTTAACTACTGGAATATTTTAAGAAGCAGCTGATTATTGCCACTTGCATTTTTCACATTATTTACATTGTTGTATGTTGGTCCTCTAGCAGCAATTGCAAATGACACTCCAGACGTGACAAAGTTGGTAGATATTAATTACACTGCGGTGTACTTGAGTTTGCTTTGGAGTAAATTTAACTTTTGCATCTTGATACCGGGGTATCCTCAATATGATGCTGGACGCCCAAAGACACTGCAGTTCATATAATATAGTTTTTCTTTTGACTCCGTCTGAGCCAAATTGCACTTAGCGGGGGCATGGATATCTTTACACTTTACAAATCTATATTTCATGGCCCGACTGGCAGCCGAATGACTGAATCTTTGGCACAAAGAGCACTGGTTGACTTCACTCTTTTGAAGGCGTTACCACCTCACAACTCAGAAGTTCAAGTCCACTTTTTTTTTGAAGAGCACTTGGACTGCTTTATCCCAAAATTTGGACTAGATAAAACGTTTTACGTTCGACTATCGATCTCCGTATCACGAAGTGTTTAACTGCAATAAATTGTATTTCTGGTGCAACTTCTTGAAGCTCCTGAAGATGATATACTGTGTCCTCTCGACAGTCTAGACACCAACAAAAAGATCTCTTTTTCTCATTCTTGGAGGTGTACGTAAAGTGCGGAACCTCTTCAGAATTCGACGCACTTTTTGCTGTCTGAAAGTCAACCAGTGACTTAGCTTTGATCGTTAATTTGTCGGCATTCACTCGTTTAACCACAAAATCATTTAATTTATTTTCGGCTGCCAAAAACCGAAACATATCTTTACCCGTTTGCCCAAATGCATTGATTGGTGGGGCTTTTTCTTTCTTTTGATTACCCTTGACAGACGAGCCAGCAGACAAACCTTATCATTTTTTCTCACTATTTTTAATTTTTAAATATTCGATGAATTTGTCAGGTTTAGTAAAACAATGTTCAGAATTTTAGTTACCTTTATCCTCTTTAATGTTCATGAAATCGTCTAGCCCGGCAAGCGCTACATAACAGTTTATACTGACGTTTGCTCCGCCTGCACTGAGGACATCTTCTTGATCAGGTTTCTGTTGCGGTTTCATTGATTTTTTGTCTTTGGTTGCTATCTACTTTACTGGTTTCTTTTTCTTAGTTGAACGCTAATTTGCCAACTAGCTCTTCTAGCGACTGGATCCTTAGTCTGAATTTCTCATTTTCTCTCTCATACTTCTCTACTTTGTCGTTAGCTTTGACTAGTTGCTCAATGTCGACGACTGATGAAATTTTCAGTTTGTCTTCATTGTTATCGAAGCTTCCCTTTAACTTTTCCAACACCTGTCATCGTTGGCGGTGGACACTATCGTTCTATTTGATGGCTAAAGTCATCGCGCTCTACGATCTCGTGGTATTTGCAGCGAGATTAGAGGGAATGTTCATGAATCGGCTCTGCCCGTGAATGTATTTCCACTTTTTGAGACTTCTTCAGAAAAGAAACTTCAGGTATTCGATATTCGTTCGAATAATTCGAAGGTGATGATTTTCAATTAAAAAAATTAATTTCAGCTGACTTTTGTAAAAATTATTTAATTTTTGAAAATTATTGACAGGAGCGATTGAAAACACGTCTGTACCGACTGCTAGACGTAGAAACTGGTACTGCCAAAATTCAACTCTCTATCTAGTCCAAAATCCTTGACAATCCTTTAAAAAACTACTTTTAGAAAACTACTTCTCTAAAAATCTAGGGACGTGATCAAAGATATTAGATTGCCAGTTTTTTGTTTAAAATTGCACTAGAAAATCAGGAAATTAGCTAGAATTTCCTGGAAAAAGGATCTTCGAACTATTCCTGCGCAGACTGTCTACGTATGTTCTTCAAGAAAAAATGTCACAAGCTTTAAAAACGTTTGCTTTTCACAAAAAGTATTATGGCAGTCAAGTACACAGAAAAATCATCAAACAAAAAACAAGTCGAGCAGACGCTCCTGTCAGAAGGGTTTTGCGCTGAAATAATGAAATTCAGATATTTACGTTACGTAACTAATGTACTAACTCAAGAAACATTTCTATGCTATGTATGTTAAATCATATGTTTAAAAGAGATCATCGTTTACTGTAATTTATCTGGTCGTCGTGTTTTGTTGCAGTATGGTATATATGAGTCGGTGTTTAGGTTTTCAAGATATTTAAATAATTCATCTTTTCCAAAGTCGTCAAGAAGATCCGATCAATAATGTAGCATTTGGCTTAATCAAAAGCACATAGAGTAGGAAAATCGCACATTGCTGTTTTTGTAACATTTGAAAATTCAAATGGCTATAACTTCATTAAATACGGTTAGATTCTGTTAAAAATAACAAGATAGAACAATCTTGTATTGAACTCCTTCGATAATTTGAATTTAAGTGCACATAACCACTTTTATTGGCGAAAATGTGATATTCATAAATCCTACTAGTATTAGCAAAGTTTAGAAAATTTTGTCTACTGAAGTATTTATCGTTGTTGTACCCATAGAAAACTACCTCCGTGATTTTTTTCGGAATTTTAGTGATCCAATCGCCGGAGGGACAAAATTACAATCAAAACCATTCATTTGATACCCGACTCAACTTTCTTCGGTGAAAAAAAATTTTAAGGCATCACATCCTTATATGGGAAGACCCTCGCAAAATGCTTTGAAACGTTTTTCG
Source organism: Odontomyia ornata (assembly GCA_963969285.1). Classification (NCBI taxonomy): domain Eukaryota; kingdom Metazoa; phylum Arthropoda; class Insecta; order Diptera; family Stratiomyidae; genus Odontomyia; species Odontomyia ornata. The sequence continues at coordinate 472,568,328 of OZ017738.1, read as the reverse complement.
ACCATCAAACTTTCATTAACCAGAAAATTTTAAGCTGTTAATAAGATTTATTGAGTCTATTGTAGTTTCTCTGGTTCCTGAAAAACTTGCTGTGGGGCACTAACGGACAGACGGACGGACGCACAGGGAGAGATTTTCAAGGAGTATTGTAAAAAAAAATGTTGCTACAAAACCCTGAAAAACGATGAAAGACTCAAGGACTCAAGTCTTTCTCCAACTCCAAGCAGATCAATTCGTTTTCGGACTTATAATGCATGCCAATCACCTCGGCCGCGAAGCATAGCTAGGGTTTCGATTGATTTCAACTTTGAACTGGCGGCATTGATATCAGTGTCATCCCTTCTACATTTTGCTCGCGTTTAACTGGCAATGAACCAACTTTCCTGGACGACATCATGGCCTCCAACTTGAACGTTGTCTTTGCCATGTGGCGCGTTTGTCGCGAAACTGAGCGCGAATGCACGAAACTACGATGGCCCGCGGAAAAATCTGTTTATAAACAAATCAACTTTGACTCCCACAAATGCTGAATGGTCACGTCCCGCTGAACAATGGTGGCCACGAGTACTGCAAATTCTGTCGGATGCTGGAGTCACAGGTTGCGGTTATGAAAATAAGCTCTATTAATGCTGCTTGTATCCCATGTACTTTGTCGTCGAAATTGTTTGGAAAAATAGAAAAGCAATCAACTCGAGTTTACCGAGACAATCCGTTTTCATTAAAATCGTAAATTATGAACACAGTATGCAGGTGCAGGATTCGATGGGGCTTCCATTTGAAAATAATGTTTAATTGGAACAGTGGACCAATCATTGCTTCTATGGTTTATTTAAGATGCATATAAACGACAAACGAATATTACCTTATATAAATCAATCGTTAACTGATTTTTGCTTTTAATTAGTTTTATATTTCGAAATTAAGCGGGTACTCGATAGCTTTGAGGAAATTGAGAGGCAAATACTGGGGGTTGCATACAAGGAATGTATTCGTTGATTTACTGAAATTTCTCAACAGTTCATTTATTTTCATCAACTTTCTTGGAATATTTCGGACGCCCTTTCTTGCACATGTTGAAAGTCGAGCCACTCACATGCCAAAGATTCGTATAAAATTTCAAGAATGAAAGGTAAGACTCGATTATGGATGAAAGATTCGACTAATTTGCAATAGTATCTTAGCATAATAGATGACCTTTACGGTTCCAGTCAATCATTAACTTAGACCATTACATAGCTAAAGGCAAAAAAGGATCTTGTTAACGTTTCTTCTGCTATTTTAATCACATGTAATCTTATCAAATAACCAACACTCCCTTAATCGACCGTCTGCACGTTTTCATCCATAGCACCCGTATGGGAAGTGATTGTGTATCTTTGCTCACCTTTATCGTCCTGTATTTTCCATGCTCAATCGCAATGGAACCGCTTGCGAAAAAAATTATATGAAAACATTATTCAATGTGCGAGAATTGCAATTTAAGCAATTTTAAATCACTATTGAGGAAAGGATAACGTCGCGTTCCATTTCCGGTAAAATTTACGATGGTATTTCACCTGTCGACCTTTTTTTGGCGGATGGGCGTGTAATCGATTTTGTGATTTATTTTCTTGTCTCGTCTTCCGACAGTTTATGACAGGGAACAATGAACCCATCAAAAAATTTTATTAAAAGGAATATGCTATATTTTTGAATTTATATGCGTACTTCCTGAATGGCGTATTAATAGCTTTGCGTAAAATATGATCTAGGAGATAACTTTGCCTGACAATAAAATTAAGGTCTAACAAGACAAAGTCGAACAAGTGAAGGTAGAACAAAGGCTTTGATATTTATGAAGGGTTTTAAAGCGATTTAGAATGAAGCATTCATGATTTTTAACAAAGTCAGCCGGTCAACGTCAAAGTCAAAGTCAAAAGCGCTTTATTTAATACCAATCGGTATAAATTTTTAAAAGAACATAAAGCTAATTCCAAACAATAACAATCAAAAAACTTAATGGCCCGTATGGCTCTCTAAATTTATACGTTATCAGTTAAACACATTTAATGAAAAAAAAAATACACTAGCAAATTTAAATTAATTAAGATTATTACATATTTTTTGATTCAATTGGAAAAAGGAGAAAAAACCAACCAGCATTATTCAAAAATTACTTATACTACCAACACAACAATGAACTTATATCCTATACCTAATATGTTACACCCTAATTCTAAATAAGTTCAATCAAAGAAAAAAAAAACGTTACCTTATATTGAAACCTATACCTAATTTATAATACAAATAAACAACAATACAGATGTAGCAATAATGAGATGAATCTAAAAAACTACATAACGAGAAAAAGCACAAAAACAGAAAATAAACACGAATAATTTAGACATTGTCATGCAGCCACCAATACCTAGATTACTCCATCTCAGCTCGACCAGCATCAACGAATCTAGCAAATGAGTATCTCCATTGGAATTGTTGGTCTCGTGAACTCAGATTCGGAGGATATTTTATCTTCTTATCGGTGGCACGTCTATATATGTGATATATGATTGGGACACCGTCAGAATCAAAAACATATCGATTCATGTCCAAATACACGAATGCTTCTGGAGGAACGAAGCCAGTAGCGAGGCAAGTCACAATATACCCGTCTGTAGGGTGGAACGGCTGTGAAATCCAAGGGTTTTCACTCACAGTTACAGATCTTGCGATATGATCCCGAAGAAGTTTCAATATGAAGATATCGACTCTTGTCACTTGAGCGGTTTGATAAATTTTTCTATTCGATATATAGTGCTTCCAATCCGTCTCAGGCTTTTTGTACAAACCAGTACATGCACGAAGACATTTCCTTTCGAAAACTCTTAATCTTTCCATAGTACTAGCGCTCTGGTTGTACCAGATCTGGCATCCGTATGTCGAAACTGGCCTAACCAGGGTCTTGTAACAGATAACTTTGACTTTTTGATCAATGTATCTGGAATGAAAGAGTCGCCGAAGAGCCATGACTACTTTTTGTGCTTTACTGAGCATGATTTTGACATGTTCAGTATAGTACATATACTGATCGAGATGAACACCGAGGTATCGAGCACAGGATTTATGTGGAACCCGTACTGAACTACCCTCACCAGCCATGATGTGGAAATCCTTCCAATTACGTTTCAGGTCTTGACTGGCCCCCTGCAGCGTTGTCCGAAACAAAATTGTTTCGCACTTCTGCGCACTGATTTTCATTCGCCAATTGTCGGTGTAGAGCTGCACATCATTAAACATTTTTTGAAGGTTGTTCTGAACTATTGTAGCTTTTCAGTCTGCCGTATAGATGATCAGATCATCAACAAACGCTACCAATTATCGCGTTGGCGAGACATTAAAATCAAAGCTGTTCAATAGCTTGCGAATGAATATTGAGAAAAGCAGGGGCGCAGTAACTGTTCCCTGCTGTAGACCATTCAAGACCTTGAACTCACGCCTTGTTGTCAGATTTCCATCAGTTACAACAAATGATTTCCCGTATAACATATTGCACATCATGGCGACAAGGTGTCTGGAGAACCTGTCCTGAAGAAGTTTGAAAACTAGTCCATCTAACCACAATGTATCGAAGGCTTTCTCCATATCAATGAGACATGCTCCAACACATTCTTTGTTGTTTAGTTTCCAACAGATTTCTTAGGTTACTTTCGTTATTGCATGTATGGTCGAACGCCTGGCACGAAAACCAAATTGGCAATTCAGCATCAACTCATATTTCTCAATGTGGGCGTTTAATGCTCTGTTGAGTATCACTTCAAACACCTTGCTGACGTTAGGCAGCAAGCCGATTGGGCGATAAATTTTAGGGCATGAAGATTCTTTTCCTTTCTTCAAGATCGGAAATACCTTAGCCTTTTTCCACTCATTTGGGAAACATGAATTGTTCAACATGTTGTTGAACAATATGCAATAATTCCTAATAGCAACCTCAGGCAAATGTCGCAGAACTATATTTGGAATACCGTCAGTACCACATGATTTTTTGTTGTTTATTCTGCGAAATATGAAACACAAGTCTTCATAGCTGACAAAATAATCAATAAGATTCAAGCTCGGTATGAGATCAGATGTTAATGTTTCATTGAAATGAAGAATTGATTGGCCGTTCAGGCTTGATTTGAAGTCGGAAACTTTTGCTTCAGCGACCTCCGAAAATATTTCATTCCTTCTCTCTGGGTTTGGCAGATGAACCAATTCAAAATGTGTTCCAATCAGGGCAAGTTTCTGCAATCCATCACATATAATCCTGTTTCCATTTCTATCCGGAGTCGTACTATCAATTTCGATACCAGCCCTATCGAGAAGATTTATCTCATCACTAGCGACTTCAAAATTCGATACCTTCACTCGAAACTTCTTGCGGAGTAAGCTATTCACTTTCGCGAACACACCATCTGGGTCCTGTGGGGTAATACCCCTCATTTTTTCCGCCCATTGATTCCTGACCTCACTCCTGAAGTATGAACGGATTAAGTTCCGGACATTCTTCAGGTGTAATTTCAACAAAGCCAACGAGGGATGGTTTTAGTCCAAAAATCGTCGATAAATATTGTTGATGCGTGTGAGAAGAAGGCTTTTCAATCTTTTCAACCTTGCGATGGTTGGTGTTTCACATCCTTCCATATTGTTTCGATGTTTAATCTGGGGAACAACTTTCTCAATCGTTTCCAACGTCAGCTTCTCTAACTTCGACAAATAGAGATCTATTTCATCGTCAGTTAGATTTCTGTTATTAAGAACCATTGAGCAAGCGTTGCCATCATCAGAAGGAGGACATTGCTTCTGGTACTCCCGATTAAACTTCTTTTGAAACTTTCCCCAGTCTGTTTTTTTGAAATTCAACCGATGGTTTTCATCTTGAACTGGAATGAGGAAGAAATCATCCCTTTGATGATTGATTTCTATTACGATTGCGTTATGGTCGCTATCGTAAGGAAGCACCTGCAGTTTCCGTTGAGGACTATTAAAGCTGAATTCAAGTCTTGCATCAGCAATGCAGAGGTCCAAATATGAACTTGTCCTAGGGTATGTTGGGAGCTCCGACCCATATAGGTTGCACCTGTATTCAATTTGGTTCTCTGTTATCCATGATTTCAAGAATACACCTCTTGGATTATTGGTGGCGTTTCATGATGTATGCTTGGCGTTCAGGTCACCAGCAAAAATATAATAACTATGCAGCCTGTTCAATTCAAGTATTTCAAACAAGGAACTGAGTTTCTCCTTGAACTTGAGGACATTTTGACCAGTTGCATAGGCAGAGATAACGAAGAGGTTATCCCCACCTGGCAGTGAAATTTTGATGACGGACACTTCAAGAAATTCAAAGTTTTTGAATTCGACTTTTTCAATATTCTGGAAACAATAGGGTCTTCTAACCAATATCCCGGTGCCACCTTCCCCATCACCTATTACCCTATCGTTTCTTACGAGTGCAAAATCTTTGAATTCCACGGAACGCCATGAATTGAGGTGGGTTTCAGTGAGAAGTATGATGTCAGGCTTTTGCTTAACGATAAATTCAAGGAGATAATCACGTCGATGTATAGCAACGATAGAGTTGACGTTGATCGATATGAGGCGAAGCCTATCCATGGGAATATGACTGGATGAAAAGTTATTATTAGGCATTTGAAAGACCTAAACCCTGAAAAGCAAAGTTAATTTTTGAATCTTGTTTGTCGATTCTCTCCGATAAAGAATCAAGTTGCTGGTAAATTTTAAGAAGCAGCTCATTATTGCTACTTACATTATTTACATTATTTCTTTTGCATCTTAAAATCGGCAGCATCCTCGATAAGATGCTGGGTGACCAAAAACACCGCAGTTAACGCAGTATAATTTTTCTTTAGGCTCTGTCTGAGCCAATTTGCACTCTCTGGGAGCATGAACGTCTTTGCATTTAACGCAACGATAGTGCATGGCACAATTGGCAGCCGAATGTCTTAATCTTTGACACCGGTAACTCTGGTTGACTTCTCTTTTCTGGAGGCGTTCCCACCTCACCACTCTGAAATTCAAGTACTTTATTTGTTGAAGGGCACTTGGACTGCTCTTATTTGCAATTTGTACCAGGTAAAGTGGTAAATTCTTCCTTTCTATGGTCGACCTTCTTGTCGCAAAGGCTTTGACTGAAACAAAATCAATATCTGGTGCAGCCTCCTTGAGCACCTGAAGAAGATCGACCGTATCCTCTCCGCTGTCCAAACCCTTCAACAAGAAGGTCTGATTCTTTTCACTTTTTGGGGTATAGGTGAAGTGTGGAACCTTCCCAGAAATCAGCGCATCTTTGGCTGACTTGAAATCAACCATTGATTTCGTCCTTATAGTTAATTTTTCGGCATCAACTCTTTTGATTTCGAAATTGACCAGTTTATTTTCGGCTGCCAATAGCTGAACCATATCTTTCCCGGTCTGTCCGAGCACGTTGATTGGCGGAACTTTTTCTGTCTTGTTGGAAGCTTTTTCAGAGGAACCAGCAGAACTGCGGGCTGGTTTTTTCTCCTTATTTTCGTTCTTTAAATATTGAATAAAATTAAAGTCATTATCTTGATTAAAATTACCTCCGATGTTTTCTTCAGTCTCTATATCTTCGGTTAATCCCTCCAGCGCTGCAAAAAAGTTTTAGCTCTCGTCGGTGCCACCAGCGCTAAGAACTTCTTCTGGAATTGCTTGATTTGTACTTTTCTTCGGCTTTGTTATCTGTTGCCATTGATTTTGTGGCTGCGTCTTTTGAGGCTTCATCCCTTTCTTGAAGAGATCCTTGAGAGACTGTATCTCTTGCCTTAGTTCATCATTTTCTTTCTGCAATTTGGCCATTTCTTGATTGTCCGCTATTATTTGCAGCTTGCACCCTCCATCTGCGGAATTTTCTTCGTTATGTTTTCTTTTGGTGATTATCGCCAGTTTCGTATTCGTCGTTTCCCCAGGTTGCCCCAACGGTGGGAAGCCGTCGGGCTCCTCCATACCAGCGGCGAAGTTTTCTTTGGTAATTTGTTTTTTTACGTTACCAATCGAAGTAAAAATATTCGATAGAAATTTCCTGAGTCGATTACTTCGACAATATAAGATTTTTTCCTATAAAAATTAACTTCGGACTAACGTTTTTTTTTTGAAATTAATTTAATTTTTGAAAACTTTTGACAGGAGTGATTCAAAAGACGTCTATACGCAAAGACTCAAGCTAAGGACTGGTTTATAATAAATATGAAAAGTTGTTTAGAAAAGTCCAAAGTAACTAAAAAAAACTAAAAATAAACATAGAAAAACATGGATAACAAAAGCAATAGTTAAGCGTTGCAAGGAAAAAGAAAAACTTTATCATATTTACTAAAAAAAACCAAAGTTCTGAAAATTTGATGAAATATAAAAACTATCTGAAAATTTTAGATAATATTATTTATAAAGCGAAACTTATGTATGACAAAGCTCAGATTGAAAAAAATTGTGATGATCCTCGAAAATTATGGAATTATATTGGTCAGAAAGTTAATATAAGTCAAAAAAATAATAGAAAATCTACTATTAATTACATAATTGATGATAATATGCATAAAATTGTAAATGAATTTGAAATATCTAGCTCCATGAATAACTATTTTAGAACAATTGGTAAAAAACTCAGTAACAAAATTGTAAATAATGAGACTCGAACAATTGAATTACCGCAGCAAAACCCTAAATCCTTTTTTATACATCCTACAGATACGCAAGAGATAAAAATATTATTTCAGAATTTAAGTTTAAGAACGTTGGTGTTGATATGATTAGCACTAAAGCTCTCAAAGTTGCAATCGATTATATATGTGATCCAGTATGTTACATTATTAATCTCTGTATTGAAAAATCTATCTGGCCTAAATCGCTTAAAATCGCTGAAATAGTACCTATTCATAAGTCAGGAAGTAGAAGCAGTGTCTCAAATTATAGGCCAATATCTCTCATATCGAATGTTGCTAAAATTTTTGAAAAAATTTTACATGCAAGGATATATAAGTTTATGAGGGTGAATAAAATCTTTTCTTGCAAGCAATATGGGTTTATGAAAAAACTAGGCACCAAAGATTGTTACCCTTACACCTCAAGGGTTGTCGCGCTGTCCAGCCTTGCGGGCCCGGTTCGCTTCGTCGAAGACGGCGCAGGCGCCAACTCGCTGTCCCTAGGCTGGAAGGATTTTAAAAGGATCGTCAGCGAGTGAACGATCCAACAGCGCACGCACGAGAGCTATAAACCAGAACAAAGAAAAACCAATTCTTCCCTCTACACGTACTCGAGGCTGAATTTCCGCGGTACACCTATCACGGCATGTACTAACCTCCTCTAACCACACTTTGTGTTAAACATCCACCAACTTACCCGTTTTTTCCACACCACGACCTCCTGAAAGATAAAAGATATGCTGAAAGAAAACAGAATCTTACCGCTTGAACGTCGCGCAAAATTTATCTTTCTTTTTTCAAAAAGAATACCCCCGGTGAAATTTTAAACAATATATTTTCAACGAGTGATTTTAATTCACTTTCATATTCACAATATACGGGGAGTACTAAAGCACTAAATTGAATTTCAACTGATTCGGTTACTAAACATTATTTGCGCGATTTGAAACAAACGAAATAATAATCAATAAATAAAAAGGACAAAAAAAAGTACCTTTCCCTAGATTCAGCTATTCTATTCCTAACCTGGGGCCCCAGCAAACGATCGTCCGTAGGGTGGCTACTCGCGCCAATCACGGGGGCCGGATACTCGTCCTGTCGAATTTTTCGCCAACCGAGTTGTGGAATCCGCCTGCACACTTACTCGTCGAAATCTTGTCACTCCTTGTACTTTTCCGCGCTTCCAAAATTTCCCACTCGTTCACTTTCCGAAAATTTACTCCTCGATCCTTCCTCTTAGTCACTATCGCCAAAAAAAAACCCTCCGTTATCCCTCTAAATTAGCTCCCTTAACGGATGGCCGCTACATTTGAGGTGGTTGTCCTCCCATTCGCACGATGGTATTTCATTCTTCTTTGGCGCTGTTCGTAGCGCGGCTACCAACCATCTTAATTACTTCAGCTCCGCACCCCTGGTCGTTGTATGCGAGTTGGTCGAAATCTGCATTATCCATCATTTCGTATCAGCTGAGCCGTTTCAATATGTTGGTCACTAGGACATCGCAGAATGACATCGCGGAATGACATTTCGTGTGAAGCGATGAAATATTTGTGAAAAACGTTCGGCCGACCCTTTGCATTCGTCTGGACATTTAAAGGTAGCATGGGGAATTGTGTTTCGTGTGAAAAATTCGTTTGTTTGTTTCAGGCCGTCTCTTCTTTGTCGCTCTCGTCGAGTTTTGTGTAATTGAATTTATCGATTTCATGCTTTCCAAGTAAAGCATCAATAAGTGAATGGTTGCAGGTGATTAGTCGTCGCGAGGCTTAAATGGGATTCTGCGCGAGTTCGTGGGAATGCCGTGGATGTGAAGACTTGTGAACGGAGTTTAATCAACCTGCAAGGTGTTTGGTACATTCTTCACAATTTGTTGTTTGTCTCTTGGCCGTGCTTCGCCCGCTCACTCACTACCACCGCGACCATTCTTGTGCTTCGCAATGTTGTGCTTCGTGGGCGCTACGATCTTGTTTGTTTTCGTAATCCGAATGTAAGAATTGTATCCGGTCTTGGTGACAGAAATTGAATCTTAATGGATTCATCCACTAGCGATTTGGAGAAATGCAATTCCGGGATTGTCTTGGGCCGCTCATGCCTGCCTTCGTGGACTCCTGTATGGCACTCCAGTAGAATGCACAAAGCGGACATTAGACGTGTTCACCGAGGAGCCGCATGAGTCCCCGATCGCGCTGGCTTATGTGTGTTGAATTGGAGCCGGCAGTTGTCTTGAGGTGAGATTATGTTGGTATTTGTCTGTGATACTGCATTGTAGGTGTGTCGTTCTTTTCCAGATGCGGTGACCAGGAGTGGGCCCCTTAAACGCCTTTCGAGTCGGTGATAGCCTTTGTGGAGCGCTTGTGTTGGATGCGTTTTCATAGGCTACCTTTTGTTGGGAAGAGTGGTGGTCGACCGGCCCCCTTCTGATGTCGTTTATTATCCATTGCTGCCGTTTGCTCCATAACTAAGCTAAACGCTCTACTCTAGCTCGACTGGTAAGTTAACATTTCTTTGGAATACAACATTAACATTCTTTTTTGTATTAAAGTTAAACGAAATATTTGTATTAAAGTTAAACAAAAATACAATGGATCAACTTGTCACTATCTTACCTAGACGCTCAAACGGGGTTGGGGTATGTTAATGGTGTGGTGTAGATTCAGGGTGGGAGCTGGTCATCCGTAACAAGATGCATTAAATCACCTTGCAAATATGATTTATAATAATTTAGATAAAAGTACTCCTATTATTGTAGTGTTTTTAGATTTAGCCAAAACTTTTGACACGGTAGATCACGAGACTTTGTTAAAAAAATATATTGCTTGGGTATAAGAGGACGTGCTCATTTACTTTTAAAAAATTACTTAAATAATAGAAAACAGAGGGTGAGAATTGGCGATAAATTGAGTGAAAACAAAATAGTTGATACTGGTGTTCCACAGGGAACGATACTTGGTCCACTTTTTAGGGTTTTGTAAAATAATTTTACAAAACCCTTCTAAAATCGCGTCCGTCCGTCCGTCCGTATGTCAGCAGTTTTTCTCGGAAACTACTTAAGCTAGAAACATCAAATTTTGTGTGTAGGTGTAAAGTGGTGCTCTCTTCAAAGTTCAACTACAAAAAAATTTTATAAGGTATTTAAGGGGGGTCTCCCCATATAGGGGAGTGATCCCCCGAAAAAAAAAATTTCATTGCAGGAAGCCAATATGGGTATCAAATGAAAGGTCTTGATAAAAACTTTTCAAAACAGGTCTTAGTTTGGCAAAATTTGCTTCGAGGGGCGCACAGGGAGGGGAAATACACGAAAAATTTGTGTCCCCCCTCGCGATTGGACACCTGTGATCCGAAAAATCTGAAAAAAAATCAAGAATGTAGGCCTTGATGAGTACAACAACAACAAATACGTGAGAAGTCGCAATTCACTCAACTTTGTTAGTAATAGTATGATTTATCGATTTTATGTTTTCTTGAATAACCTTAAATTCTATGAAATTCAGTACGTAGATGTCTATTTATAAGATTGATCTATCTTGAAAGTTTCATAAACATTGAATTATATTAAGCGAAGTTATAGCGGTTTGAATTTTCCTGTATTACTATGGAACAATATGCGCTGCATGTATTACTATGGCAACATATGGCTATGGAACAACATGCGCTTTTTACCGACTCAGACACTACAGTCATGAATATCTTTGAGAATCGGTTCAGCGAGTGGTATCAGTAATCGTAAAACAAAATGGTGGCTGTTGTAAATGCGAAGATTGAATAATTTTGAGTTATCTTTTCCCAACTTCAACGTTTAAGGTGCATGCTTTGAAGACTTGATTCAATTTAATGAATGACTGAAGATGAGTACCTACAATTAATGCTCATAAGTGAAAAAAGTCAAGGAGGTGGGAGAGAGCTCCTAGCAAAAGGGTTTTGTAACCATTTTAGGATTCGAAAAAATTGGGCGTTAATCGATGATAACAGTACAGGAGAGTGGCCCCTGAAAAAAAAAATTCATCAAACATAGCCGATATGAGTATGAAATGAAAGTTTTCATGGGAGCTTTTCAAAACAGCTCTTAAACTGTCAGTTTTTGCTTCAGTGGGGCACAGGGGGGAAATATATGAAAAATGTGGTTTCCTCCCTCACGAATGGACATCTGAAATAATTATCAATGGAGATATTTAAGAGTATAACAATAACAAAAACCTCAGAAGTCGAAATTCATTCAACTTTGTTAATAAAAGTATGATCTTCGTATTTCATAGTTTCTCCAATAAAATCGTCATTGACATGCTTTTTGACTTTATTCAACCTGGTGGCTGCATTTTGAAAATTGAATACAAAACCCTTCTGACATGAGCGTAGGTCTGTTTGCCCAACTTGTTTAGTAGAGAAAAGATAAACATACGCCTGAGAGGCGCGCAATTCAAAAACAATTTTTTTTACACATGTAAGTATTTTTCCTTTATTTTTATAATGCCAATGGCATGTTACATTGTCAATAAGTGAATTAAACAAAAATATAAATTATTATCATAAGAAAATAGTAGGCTTTTCTAAGTCCTTAACGTAAAGTAACAAAAATTAGAAGACTTCTGCTTATAAGTAGGCATTTTTAAAACAAGGTAACATTTATCTGCTTTTTTCGTACTAACTAATGAATTATAAAATAATCAGTCTCAAATATAAAAAAAAAACTGACAAAAATTATATTTAGAGACATTTGTAGCAAACATCTCGTTTGTGTTCACCACAAACAGTATTTTTGCATTTCGTACACGTCATCTTAGACATTCTTTTCTTTTTCATTGTACAATAACTACAGTAACGTCGCATTTTAACCGGAGGCTCCTCAGCAGTTACCTCAGACGCTTCTTGATTGGTCTGTGGGAGTATATTCACAACATTTTCTCTCAAACGTCTTGACAATGTCGGAATTGCCAATCTAGACTTCATCCACGGTGTACAAAGCTCATTACTTAGGTTTTTCATATACTCTCTACGGTTTAATGGCTTATCTCCTTTTGATAAGACATTGTGAGAGTAAATTATATACGAGTTAATAAAAGATATGTTCAATATACCATAAAAGTTTGTTTGTTTTTCACGAACAAGACATCAGTGAACACATTTGGTCTAATGTATCGACGCCAGCTTTAGTCTGATTGTAGAGCATAAATACTTCAGGCTTGCCAGTTGTAGGATTTATAGCAGCACCTTCATCGCATGAGGATAACATATACACCATCTTTGATGGCTTCGGCTTATACGACACGAGAGTCAAGCATCCATCGTAACAAAAAATAGATGTACCTACTGGTCGAGAACGGGTATTTTTTTATCTCCTCAGGAATCTCGCGTTTGTTTGACCTTATCGTGCCCACAAGTGTCAACTTGTATGGTTCAAGAAGCAATGACTTCGCAAGAGGGATGGAAGTGAACCAATTGTCACATGATATATTGCGGTTGGTCCCATGAATTGGTCGTGATAGTTCCTTAATGAAAAAATTCTCCTTGTGGCAAACCATTTGTGTTTGTAGCTTTTCCGATATATGGAATAGCATTCAGCATGTAATTGGTTCCACTATCACACATCATTGGAATTTTTATGCCACACTTACTTGGCTTATTTGGTATATACATTCTAAAGGGGCATCTACCTCGGAACCCAAGTAACTGTTCACCAATGGTGACATTGCTTCCCGGAGAGTAGTTCATTTGGCATTGAGCTGTAAAAAGATCCCAAACTTTTCGAACTGGAATAAATGTATCTTGCTATCGATGAGCAGGGCGAAGAGTCTTGTCATCCATTCTTAGACACCGGACAATAAAATCAAATCGATCTTTGCTCATTACTGCCACATATCTGCAACCCGTAAACGAACTATCAAATAACTCGACGGTTGTCAAATAATTATCTTTCATTGCAGCACTGAGAGTAAGTATTCCAATGAAGCCTTTGATTTTAGTGGAGTTCGTGTCTCTAAATGTAGAACTAGTCATACTACCATTACGCTTTTTGGATATCTCCAAATTTGTCCACTGAACGAGCTCTTGAACTATTTCGTTGGTGATAAATGATTCAAAGCACATAAGTGGTTCAAAAATATGGCGGCACATCTGACTAGGACCTCTACTAGAGTGAATTATATTAATAGCAGAAGTTCTTCCACTACCTTCACCCTTAGAAGTAGCCCAGACGTGTTTATTCTTACCTCTGATAACTCTATGAGGCGGAAGAACTACGCGGTTGTCATGTCTGGGAGGTGTTGAGGCATTGCTCAAGTCATCATCGCTTACTTCATCAACATACTCGTCTTCGGTATCACTTGGAAATTCGTCTCCGCTTACATGGTCCTCTATCTAGGGTTAAAGTAATTCACATCAATTATTTCTATTACGGGCTCTCTTACTGAAAAATGACCAGGTGTCAAGGGGAGGAGATCATCGGGACTTTCACTCAGTACCAACAAAGGTCTTGATTTTAAGCATGCGTCGATTTGTGCGAGAAGTGTAGATATTTCTTCGTACGTTAAAATACTATCCCCGATGACTAGTTTTAAATGAGCTTTAGCACAGCGAACGCCAGCCTCCTATAGTCCTCCAAAATTTGGCGCACCTGGAGGTATGAAATGCCATGTTGTAACTTCTAAGGTTAATAGTTCAGCTATCTCATTTGGTATCTTAGATTTTACACTATCGAACATATTTCACAACATGACATTTTCTCCAAAGACATTAGTTCCGTTGTCACCATAAAGGTGATCACATGCACCTCTACGTGCAACAAACCGCCTAAAAGTAGCAATAAAACTTTAAGAGGTTAAGCTTGTCACGGCTTCCAAGTGAATGGCACACAAATAAGCTTATGCATCCTTTGTAAGATTTGGCTCCCCGGCCTGGTGAAAACCTCATGTTTATGGGACCAGCATAGTCCACTCCTGACGATTTGAATGGTCTACTTGGTTTTAGTCTGGCTTCTGGTAGCTGATCCATCAATTGTGTAGCTGATGTTTTTGAATATCTCAGATAAACTGTGCAACTCCTATAGTGTTTTTTGAACTAAATCTTGTGGTCTCAGTATCCAAAATCGTGATCGTAAAAAACCCATCATGACTTGAGGTCCCCGATGGAGAGTCTTTACATAAGCATGTACAAGTATCAGCTGGCCAAGATGATTTTTCGCAGGCAAAATAATTGGATGCTTTTGATCATAACTGACATCTGCTTGATGAATACACCCTGCCACACTTAAAATAATACTTGGGTCAAAAACTAGATGTAAATTGTAAAGAGCGCTACGTTTTGTTACGAAAACTTTCAGTTAGATTGAAGTTATCTCATCACTGAATTCACATTGTTGAACTTGTTTTATACAAAGTTGTAAAGTTTGATTCATCTCTTCAGTCGTGACAAACTTTGCATAAGGTTTTCTTTGATTCAGCGGTAATTTTAGCCCTTAAATTTAAATACAAGTAGTCCAAGGAAAGGTCCTTATAGTCTGAAGGTTTGAATGAAGCTATGTCGCATTTACGGAAGTAATAGCCATTTGAACGTTCTCCGAGTGCAACAAAAAGAATATACGGTTTTTCTATCATTCGGGCTTTCTATTGAACCAGACACTATACCTTAATGGGATCTTCTAATTTCCAGATAAAAGGTATAATCAAAAAATCTTTGAGATTTCATTCAGTCGATGGTTGTTCGTAATATTGCAACAAAATGGGGTCAGGTGAAAATAAAGTAACAACGGTTTTCCTTTTGAAGCTAGTAGGTATAGGGTGCTTCATTATGAGCTTGGTTTTTAATCTCAAATATAAGGCATCAAGTTCAATTTTATAGTAAAAATTTTATTTTGAAGAAAGAACAATCTATGACATTTACTTTTTACAGATTATCTTGTTTAAATGTTGACCGCAACTACGTCATAAATGGCCCGTCCTGAGGATCTAATTTTGGACGATGCGTTCCAGCATAGCAACCGGTATCTCGCGAATTGTACGAGTAATGTTGGCTTCCAAAGCGTCTTTTAGAGCTGGCTTATCCGTGAAGACCAGAAACTTCATGTAACTCCAAAGAAAATAATCTAGGCAGCTGATTTCAAATTTGCGGATGGTATTGGCTATAGTGGTTTCGATATGTCCACAATGCACACCATGAGTTGCTTTAAGAGTACGAAAAAGATTTCTCACAGAAGGCTGATTTTTTTGTAATACAACTGAATAATTTGGATACGTTGTTGCTATATAAGTCTTTCCATAATGATTTCTCAAACAATACTGAATAAAAATTACATCACAGTTTGACAGGAATCACGCGTGATCTGTCAAAAAAAGCCTATTGAAAATCAAACCCCAAAATGAATCACCCTTTATTTGTTGTGGTTGCCGTTACAGTTTTTCTAATTTTAGTCATTATTGGGGTATGCATATCGTATGTTGAGTACAAAACCCTTCTGAAATGAGCGTAGTTCTTAACTTTAAATTCAAGTTTATTTTCTAACCAAGATTTGCCGAATACAAACGAAGTCACAATCGGTTGATAGTAGAGAGAAACTGTCGGGGGTTCTAGGGGAAGCGAAGCGGAGGGAAAGTATTGTGATCAATAGTGTAAAGTATGTACGAATGTATCAATAGCGTAAGGTATGTCCGTATGTATTAAAATTACTTCCCTCATATGTGGGCATACGGGTTGCCGTGTTGTGTCCATTTATTTATATGGCTTTGCTTTTACAATCCAACTAGGAAATATAGCAAGCAGTTACATTCGTCATTAATTGCAAAATTAATTCTATTTAAAATAATTATCGACAATAAGGAACAACTTCCTTTTTGCATTCTAGTCTTTAAAAAATAATGCAGTCTGTAATGAGTTCGAAGATACTATACACTTTGTTATGGGCTCTTTAGGGAATAAATATAACACAACTTCAACTTTATAAAATTTATTCACTTTGTTCTGCACTTGCACATATTACTGTTACAATACTTTTACACTTTAATACTTTTTAAATATATGTATGTATAAATATGTATACTACTGAACTTTACTTCACACTTGTAATCAACGACTGACATCTGACAACTTACAACTGCTCTTTATTCACAATTCCAATGCCCTTTTATAGGACTTATTTGTTTGTAAAAATCTATTTCGCAACTATTTCCTAATCTTGCACGCAAATTCCACTCCCTCAACTGTTTACAACAAAGACATATAAACAAATGGACGAGCAACGTGAATCTGTGTACTCATCCATGTGAGAAGCAAATTTGCCACATAAATAAGTTATAAATAACTTACGCTCTCAAAACTATATGATTCCCTCTGCTTCTCCTTCCCCCTTTTTACAGACAGGTTTTTCTTTTCTCTCTTCAGAAGAATCGCTTCCCCACTGACACCCGCGGGCACCAACGAAATTTCATTTCACGTGCACACGATCGCGCCTTCGTTATCATTCGGAAAACACTTTGAGTACAAACAACAAACGACTCTCACGGAAAACTCGAACGTCAAAGCAAAAGAAAATCGAAAAGAGCGCGAAACACGCGGAAAAACTCATTGGTCAAAGCGGATAGAAATTTCGAAATTTTTTAATTAAAACAGTGAATTAAAGTTCCGATTGCGTACGCGCGATCTTTAAAATTAAAAATTTTTTAAATGTGAACGTGGTTCGCCGTGAATAGAGTGCTAAATTAAAATCATATCAACTCAAACCTCAACTTCACACAACTTTAGCGAAGGTTGCCAATTGCTTCGGCTCTCACGACCAGTTGCGGATCCAGTACTCTCTATATCTATGGTTTACAAATGTATCAATTTCGTTGATACGATTTTAGCAAATTAAGTTAAAATTGTTTATCACTTTGGTCACGGATTAATTAAAATCTTAAGATTTCTTCGTAGAGCTGAGTTATTTGTCACGATTCTTATTGTAAACACAATTTGGTGAATTGTGTTTATCGGATCTACAAATATCGCAAAAGTACAATCTCTCATATGGGATATTGCTACTTTTAGATGGATTGTTTCCTGTGTTTGGCATTTTGTTATGGTTCTGGAAAATTATTAAATTTGGGCTTTGATTAATATGTCTTCTTAGAATTAATAATTAATTATTCGTTTAACGAATTGAAAATCTGCTGTTATGCGAAATTGGATACAAAGGAGTAAAGGTAAGTGCGTGGTCAATGTGGGCAATGTACGTTTTATCAGTAGGGGAGTGAATGGAGTATATGGTCCGTAACAACTTGCGGGACTGTGAGTTTTTCCAGGGATTCCCAAAAATAAAAATTTATTTGTTTTTATGATGCATCCACCGAGCTAGTTTTCCGCAGTTGTTTTTTTTTCGAATCAAGCCGCGAGTCTTTTTTAAAGTGACAATTTTTCAAAGTGATTTTCTATAGTGCACTTTTATGTGCTTTCGTATTCTTTGAGTGTTTTGTATATTTTCAATATTTTTAAAGGCAATTGCAATAAAAATAAACGTAAGTACCAATTTAATTATAAAGTCAGTAATCAAATTAAATGAAACAAAACTGGAAAAAGGAATGAATCGTTCTGGGAAAAGTAAAAGGACGTTGTCGCGTTTAGTTAAAGCACTCGCTGAGAGTGCTTCCCGCGCGTATAGAAAAGTGAATAAAATTTTTGAAAACCTATCAAAATATAGAAAAATGTTGAATTCTATTGGAATATTCTGTCATTCACTTCCAGAGGCAGCCGGTCATGAGAATTATGACATAGCTTTCAAAAAATCAACAAAAAATTGTTTTCAAAAAAGTATGTTTGAACAAGAAGCAAAATCTATCTAATGATACTATTTAATGGGTGGTCCAACCGAAACGCATGATTTTAATGGTAAATAAATCAAAAATGTTCAGAAAATTATGTTAACATTTTTTTTATTATAGAAGAATCTATGACAATTATGTATGAAACAAAATATTGCCCAAATGCTCACCACGGCTATGGTGATATACCTGTACTTCTATCTGATAGTCCATATTTTCAATTACTCTAAGACACAATTGAGGTTCAATGTCGTTAATGTGCTGAATCATCTCATCGTTTAGCTCTTGAATTGTTCTTCGCTTATTAACGTACACATTTTCTTTTAAATATCGTCAGAGAAAGAAGTCCAACGGTGTCAAATCACATGATCGTGGCGGCCAATTAACATCGCCACAACGTGAGATAACACGGCCATTGAATTTCTCTCGCAAAAGAGCCATTATTTCGTTGGCTGTGTGGCAAGTTGCACCATCCTGTTGGAAAAACATATCTTCCAGGTCCATAACCTCAATTTCTGGCCACAAGAAGTCCGTTATCGTCCCGCAATAGTGAACACCATTCACGGTAACTGCTTGGCCGTCCTCATTTTCGGAGAACTACGGCCCGATGACGCCGCCAAAACCATAAACCGCACCAAACAGTCACTTTTTGTGGATACATTGGCTTTTCAACAATCACTCGTGGATTCACATTTGCCCAAATGTGGCAATGCTGCTTGTTAACAAATCTACTGGGGTGAAAGTGTGCCTCGTCGCTGAAGATGATTTTCTTTGTAGTCACCATTCCCTTCTGTTTGTTCAACCAACCATTCGCTGTATTGCGGATGCTTGAAATGGTCAGTAGGCTTTAGCTCTTGAGTCAATTGAACCTTGTTAGCGTGTAAATTCTAATCTTTATTCAAAATTCGCATCAGTGATGCTCGTGAGATATTCAATTGTTGGACACGACGACGAGTCGCGGTTGACAGCTTTTCTGCCACACTTTCGTGTACAACAGCAATGTTTTCCATGGAGCGAACTGGGCCTACAGACCCAGTTTGCTGAAATTTGGGCACAATTCTCCCGATTGTGGACTTATTTGGTCGATTATGTTGAGCAAAGAAATCACGAAGCGCACGAAATTCATTTTGTACCTCTCCATGGTTGAATTCGCCAAATACTGAAACAAAGAAATGTCAAATTAAGTTGGGCGAAAAACTTGACATAATTAACATCGTACATTATGGTTGGACCACCCTTTATATGAATTTCTGGTTTTATTTAATTTGCATTAATTAATTGAATTTTTCTTTAATTTATTTCAATTATTTAAAGTTTCTGTTATAAAATACTTATTCAAAATGATTATATTTTTTAATATTAATTTTAACGATGCTGCTGCACGAATGGACTTATTGCCATTTGAGGATTGAAAAGATTAGAAACTTTCGCAAGATTCATTTTGGAATCTCGCTATCTTAGTTTTGAGGATGAACTAGGAAAGTTCTCGTTACCACCATAAGTTTGATGCCCTAATAGACTAATTTTTATGTAATTTTTTTTTAGGGGTTCACTTGCAGATATGGTAAAACCTCTTTTTTACAAAACCCTAAGCATAAATTTGGCTAGTTTTCAAAAATATCCGTTAGATTATGATATTATGGCTGCCTGTAGTACATATTACATTAATTTAGAATGAATTGATGAGCGAATTTACAAATTGATTACATTTTTTAGTATAGAACCAGCAATAAAAACGGTTCCTAGTAATTAGTTACGGAACGGCTCCACTGTAATCGTAGCTGGAACAGCTGGTTACTGCATATGACACCCCACGTTAAATGTAATACAGACAAAACATCTAAACATCCAAATTAGAAGGAATCCATTCCGCAATCAATTATAGACTATAGCGGAGAAGATGATATTTTAACTTCTGGAGTAGGTGAAATGATTGTTGTAGGTTTGCCCTTTTTCATGCAAATTTTCAGGAGCAGGTGAGCTGATGCTAGAGATGCCAAAGAGATAATTAAACCATAACTCGTGTACTGGTGCATTTTATTTTCGGATTGTAACATTTCTATCTTGTTTGTATTATTAATTTGTATTTCATCCAATATTTCGGGTGAAAGATGTTCTCCGTGGATTTTCCCTTCAGGCGTAGGTTGAAGGATTGCGGACAGTGCATGTATGGTTGAAATTTCATGCGATTCGTAGCTTTGTTCATTAATTCTAATCGATGTATTATGGAATTTTATTAGATATGTTCCATTTAAATTGTGTGTTGAGTCTTCTGCTTCAAGTTGACCAGAGAACGTATTCAACAGCAAATTACCAGGTGAAATTTCTTCTATAGTCGGGATGAGTGAACCGGTGATCTTGTTGCAGGTGGCGTTTGAGCTAAGTAGCAATTTCGGAATACATTCAGTAAGACTAATATCTATTATTTCTGATTCTCTACATATGAATAGTTTGTTGAAATATTTACAATCTTTTTTATTCCATAAAATTTTTCGTTATTCTTTAAAATTTTGTCAAATAAAATTTGGGTTACAATGTTTCGTTTTCAATGTTTCATAAATTTTTTTTCTTGTAATTGGAATATTTATTATATACAGAATAGTTTCTTGGTCTGTGATAATTTTAATATCGGCAAGCTCTAGGGCTTCTTCTATGGTTGAGAAAGGCAATAATTCTTTATTCAATATATCAGTGGCTAGTTTAACTTCTTTGTTTGATAATATAATTGAGTTGATAATTCCCATTTTGGCCCAATGTATGGCATAATTTATATTTTTCAATTCTTCTTTAACTATTTTCATTCTATATAGCACATCCAAAAAAATATAATTATTTACTTTTTTTTTTTCTTCAAGTAACGATGTCTGAATATCATTTGTTATTTAAGCAATTTTATTTATTTGCTGATTATACAATTCGTTAATGACAACTTGCTTGTTGTTATTGTTCAGGACATTGGTTATCTTCTCCTGTATGGTTATTAGGTCTTCGTGATCGGGACTTCCAGCAACCCATTTCCAAGCCGAACCTAAAAAATTCAGTGATCTCTTCACGTTCCTGGGTTTCAGATTGTGAACTAGTGTCTCGATTTGGTGGAATTCATGCATCAGATATTGGGAGAGTGGGTTATGCTGAACAATTGATAGGTTTAAAATAGGGTGAATGTCCGTAATGAATCGTTCGTATTGGTCCATGTTAATAACGTGAATAATTTTGAAGTTTCCGTCCTTAATTCTTGTCTGTCCAAGGTGAAAAGAAATTATCTGTGAGTTGGTGTAGCCCAAAATTTGTACGGTCGCGTTGATCGCATGGATGATGATCCTGGAAAGTTAATTACGTATTTTATCTTTGTGTATTATCTTGCCAGATTCAGTTAGTAGTGTCGTGTTTCTATTTTCTTTCACAATTTCCTGTCTGTATCTTGGATTTAGTTTTGTCCCTATTCGTTTATTTTGTTTAACATAAATAACTTGTCCTATGTCGTATGTCTTTAAAGGTTGTCGGTTTTTGTTGTCGTTTTTCATGTCAAGGAGCTGTTTACGCTTGATCTTATCAATGTTGCTAAGACGCGCGTTCTCTAGTTCTTCAGGGGTTAGATTGGGTATTCGGCCTAGATACATTTCTACCGGCTTTTTACCTGTAGTCAAGTGAATGGTGAAATTGTACTCGTTCACTGCACGTTCAAGGAGTTCCTCGAATGAGCGAGGCGGTCCTTCTCGTTTCAAGCATCTCATAATCTCCGTCAGAGTGGAGTGCCAACGTTCGATCTGACCGTTCACCTCACTCTTATAAGGTGGAGTTCGATAAAGCTTAATTTTAAGTTCGTCCTCTATCATGGACTCCAAAGACGCAGATCTAAGTGCGCCCACGTTATCGATTACCACCACTTCGGGAATACAGAAGAAAAATAGTATATCCCGTAAGGGCCTTTTGATATCTTCTGAAGATTTAGTGGGTATTACTTTAGCTTGTACAAATTTTGTAAATTTGTCGATAGCAGTGAGTACGCGCTTCTTCTCGGTCATGAATATGTCAATATGTACTATATGTCCAGGGTATTGGGGAATCGGTGTTGGTTGTAGGTATGGTTTTTTGGGATGTCTGTCATATTTGTTTTCCTTGCAAACGTTGCAAAGTTTAACCAAATTCTTGATTTTGGATGCCATTTTGGGAAAATAGAAATTTTTTAGAATTTGTAAACGATTTTCTTCCGCACTACGATGTGCTCGTTTATACGTGCGAAGAATTCGTTCTTCTTGCTCTGCCTCGTTTGATATGTCCTCTACCAGCTTCCTTGTAAAGTGGATTTTGTAATCTTTGAAGTGATGAGGGTAAATAGATTGAATAAGACCCAAAGTAGGTTCGTCAGTAAGGATCCCATTTATGACGTGCGGGTTTAAGTACCTTTTGAAAATATTTATAACATCACTCTCGGAATAACTTGGTTGAATGATAATATGCCTGGTGTAATTTTCGAATGGGTTCAAGATTTGGTAGCAATTTTCGTCTCCTATTTTTAAGGGGAGTTGATTTTTGAATGCATTGACTGGAGTTTCTACGGAAGTAATTAGATTTTGCCCTGAACTTTCGTCGCTGTGTTCGGTAGGTGTCATAGAGTTCATTTCGTTTGTGTCGTGTTTTTCAGTTGTTAAGGTATTGATTGGGTGAGGAGGTCTTGAAAGGGAGTCAGCAACAACATTTGCCTTACCCGGTTTGTATCGTAATTCATGATTGTATTCCTCAAGGATGGATTTCCAACGTTTTAATTTGATGTTTGTATTTTTTGAGCTGAGTGCATATGTTAGTGGCTGATGCTCTGTGAAAATTCGTACATGACTGGAACCGTATAGGTAGTTTCGCAGAGAATGTAATGCCCAAATAATTGCTAACATCTCCTTTTCATTCGTCGCGTAATTTTCCTCAGTTTTGCTGAGAGTCCGTGACAAGAATGTAATAGGCTTATTGTCTTGGGATAAGACGGCACCGCTCGCGTAATTGGATGCATCGGTTGTTAGCTCGAATGGCTTTTTGAAATCTGGATGTGAAAGTACTACATCTCGTGAAGTCAAAATGTTTTTAAGTTTATCGTATGCTGCTACTGCTTCTTTATCTAGAAAAAGCAGTTTACTTTTGGATGAGTTCTTTGATACTCGTCCATCCTCCCCTCTTAAAAGGGATGTCAGGGGTTTAGCGATTTTGGCGTAGTCTTTTATAAATCGTCGGTAATACCCTGACATGCCAAGGAATGAACGCAAATCTTTAAGAGTTTTTGGAGGTGGGAATGAAGCGATTGCTTCAACCTTTTTGGGATTTATCTTAATGCCATCTACGCTGACTACAAATCCCAAGAACTCTACTTCCTTTTTGAGAAATTCACACTTGTCTAAGTTGATCTTCATATTGGCATTTTTTAGAGTTTTGAAGACTATATCTAGATTTTCAAAGTGCTCCTTTTCGGTTTCACCAAAGACTATTATATCGTCTACGTAAATGCGGCAGCGTTTTCCGATATGTTCTCGGAGAATGTCGTCGAGTGTTCTTTGAAAGATGGCTGGGCCGTTTTTAAGGCCAAATGGGAGACGAACAAATTCATATTTACCATTGTTGGTAGCAAAAGCAGTTTTTTCGATATCTTGTTCCCACAAGGGAATTTGATGAAACCCGCTTTTCAGGTCTATGGTGGAAAAATATTGGTTTTTTCTGAGGTTGGAAAGGACGTCGCTGGATTTCTTTCTCGACTTCATCTTTTAATGCCATTGGGTATGGATATGATTTTGCATAGACGGGGTCGCTTGTCGTTGTACGGATTTCTCCTTTGATTGTGGTAACGAAGGTTAGACTTCGGTTTGGTTCCGATGATAAATTTGGGTATTTCTCAAGAATATCTTTAAGTCTTTTAATCTGGGACTCGGACATATGGTCAGTTCTCAAATTCGAATGATTAAGTGTTTGGGACGCGTGTTGCTTAAGGGGAATGAGAATATTTCGTTTAATTGTCATAAAATTGTTATCCGTATGTATAACAGCTTGAAGAGCCTTCAGGCTATCATTACCAATAATTCCTGCAAACGTTTTTAAAGCAGGTAAAATAAAGAATTTGATTTTTTCAATTTCAGGTCCAAATAAGGGAATGAAAGCGTGGTGTGTAATCATGATAGATCCACCGACAGAGTTTACGTTAAAGGGTTTTTCGTTTGCTATGGGGTTCCGTATAAACCGCGGCTGAATGTAGTTTTTATTGGATCCTGTATCGATAAGAATTTAATGTTTTCTCCGCTCTTCGCAGGATATTCCATGTAAGGAAGCGAAGAGCTCAACAGTCTAAAAAATAAACATCGTTGTGTTCTTTATCATGACTATGATCGGGGGTATCTGAAATCGTGTTACCATATTCGGCAGGGAGGTCGTCTTGTGGATAATTAGTCGTTTCATCGTGGTTGTAGTATTGTTCGTATGGTTCATTGTCATAAATCTCGTCGTTATCACCGTTATCGGGTTCCACGTTATAAATTCTTTGTAATTTGTTCGGCACTTGAGCCATTTGGGAACCATTTGTTGGTCTCTTTTGGGGAAAGTTTTGATGCTAGTTTTTTGGCCGATTTTGGTAATTAATAGCTCTTGATCTGATTGAGTGGTCAACATCCATTGGTTCGTATTGTCTCGATTTTGGAGTTAATTGCCTGAAATTTTGATTTGGTGCGAATGGCCTATAATTCGCATGGAAGGCATTGAATTGAGGAGGGAAATTTTGGTTAGGTGTGAATGGTTTATAATTTGCATGGAAACGATTGAATTGTGGAGGGTGCCGACGAAATTGTGGAGGTTGTGGAACCGTAGGGCTGTGCAGTAGTTCTGGGTAGAAGTTTTTCCCAGAGTTATAGTTCTGCATTGGTGGATGGTGCGCGTTGTTCCTTTTGGGTGGTAATGGAGGTGGTGTATTAGGGTAGGTTCTTCTAATTGGATTTTGCGAGCTCAAAGCGTGTTGAGCCCCGAAGTCTACATTTCGAAGTTTAAGACAAAGGTGAAGTGCCTGTGGGAGGTCGACGGGTTCTTCCATGCTTAGAAGGCGCGGGAGATTGCCTTTGAGGCCGCGTACAAAAGTATCCGATGCTTTGTCTCTGTAGCATTGTGTCATATTTCCCAAGGATTCTTCTCCTATGTCTATAGAAGATAGCTTATTGAGGATCAGAGACATGTGGTGATACACGATATGGTAAAATTCGTGTATTGAGTTATTTCCTTGCACAAGCGTTGTCATCTGGTACTCAAGGGTACCGATATTGCGTTTATCCGCGTAATGGAGTGTTAAACACTTGGCCAATTCAAAGGAGTACTGTACGACTCGAGTGCAATGTCCGCTTGTCCTACAATTTTGTTACGGATAACAGAGAGGATGCCGTAATATTTTGGTGATCCTTGTAGGTGTCTGTAAATGGCAAGAATTCTTTCGACGCTTTTCTTCCAGGAGCAAAATTCACTTGGATCTCCGGAGAAGGTTCGGAGGCTTTTTACGACATCTGGAATTTTATCCATGTCGGATAAATCCCTTCCATCGTCTACATTTATAGGCACGCCTCGATTCTGACTTGGATCGGAGGCAAGATTCATGAAAGAATCAAACATTTGCCTTCCTTGAATTCTTAGTGTCTCGGACACTAATCGCGTGATTGTAGCCAGAAGATCTTCATTATTTTGCACGTTTGGGGGATTTTCAGGCGCTGGCGCTAGTCCAGCTCCTTCAGGCACTGGCGGAATATCACCAAGGTTTAGACGCGCGGGTCTGATTAAGTTATTGTGATTGGCCATTGCCACGAAAATTTAGGAAGCTAATTTGAGATGTAATGGAAGTCACAATGAGGATAAAAATTAATTTTTTGAGAGCAAATTTCACAAGGAGGCTAAAGGGATTGATTCGGCACAAGGGTCAAACGAACAAATAGAGAAATCAATTTTTCCGAATTATTTTGTAAGGAAAAAGACTTTAAATAGGAGAAGATAACCAATAACACTTCATTTTAAAATAGTAAACTTCACTTCCTGAAACACTTCTCAATATCAGAGAAATATGAAATTTGAACAAAATTTTAAAATAAGCTGAAATAACAAGTAAAAATGCGCAAAATATTTGAAAATATGCTAAAATAATTATTAAAAAAAAATGCACAAAATATTTTGAATAAATAACAACAACAATTTCTAATTTTGGAATTCCTTACAATTGTTTTACTTTACTTTGATTTCACTTCAATGATTTTGCTTTAATTTCAATTCAAGTCTTTAATTCACACAAAAATCAATAATTTCACTCTAATTAATTTTACTTGGATTTCAATACAAGTCTTTAATTCACAAGTTTACACAAAATCAGTCAGATTTTCATTTTTTACCACTTGAATTCCATTTAGATATAATCACAATATGTTTTATTATTGTTGCTTTTGCTAATAAATTTGGAATTTCTCACAAATAACTCACACTATAATTCTTACTACTTTCACTATAACTTTCACTATAATTCTCAACATAAAACTTACGAAATTGCTACTAGCTTTGCTTTCATATTGCTGCTTCCAGAGATTCCTTGGGGATACTTATGTCCGCTTTGTGTGGATATCCTTGTGGTTGCTGCTTAAGTTTGTACCTTCTTCGCGATTGCGGGCGGCTGTTAGCTGCACTTCTAACGCCCGTTTGCTTTGCCGCTACTAGGGGGCCTTTTTCCCACAAAACACCACCGGGTTAGTAATAGTACGACGGTACTTAGTTCTTTTCCCCGTGATTCCCCAGTCTCGGAGAAGTGATTTAACGATCTTTTTTAATACTTGTCGATCGACCAATATCCTGTCGCGAAGTACTAACTGTACTTTTACTTTCGATTTCGATGATGTCGCGAAGAGGTCCCTGCTCGGGCGCCAATTAAAAGATTTACTTGGGTTCTATTTAAAAAAATATAATTGTTTATTGGAGTCAATTGTACAAAAGACTGAACTTAATTCTAGAATCGATACTTTCTTTTATGCGATGAATTTGCTGACGATGCGTCTACGGTTGTTGCCATTGGGCTTTTTCAGACGCAGCGTTAAAAGTGAGCGTTAAACAGGTTATATGAGCAAGAAGAGTGAGAGGCATTGAGGGAACCTGATGGTAAAAACAAGCCAACATTTTTTAGGTTGAACGAGCGTAGCGCACATACACAAACCCATTTTGTTGATCATTTGGTGGGGGAAATTTTATACAAACGCCTGTAATCATTCCGAATTGAACATTCGGTGAAGAAGGTAGTCGTCATGAAACGATTGCCTTTCTTTAAATTGCATGCAAAAATGGATGCGTGGACGCGAGAAGCTACGCGTTATTTAATAAATTTATAAAAGTGAGGCCATGTGCAATTTCAGGAAACAACACGACGAATATCGCGATTTCTATAAAGTTAAATTGCCTATTGTGAATCCTTAGAAAATTAACAGTTCGCATAATCTTCATAGAATCACACTACAATAAGCAAGTTAACAACACATCAAGAAAAATATGCGACTAAAAAATATATTCATGTTTGGAATATACATATTTTTCAGAAAGCGGGAAAACACGGAGAATTCAAATAAATCCAATAGAAGTTTAAATCGACAAACTTTAACAATCTTAAAATACATTTTTCATTCCAGTTTTTATTACCTCGTGCACAATTCAAGGCTAAAACTTAAATTCTCAATTGCTTATCTCTCTGTCTTCGCTCTCATATTGTCCGCACGATGTTTAACGATCGAATGACCCTTTTGACACATACACTCGCAAGACGTGTATCGTATACAAAAATAGGTTGGCTGAACTATGCAACGTGTAAACATAAGGGCGTAAGCGCGAAACCTGTTTGGATATAGGTTTTTACCATTCCCGTGTGAAAGAGCCCATTGATTATTACCGATGCATTTTTACCTGGGCGCATGTTTGCTGCGTTTGCGGGAACGTGTCGTTAACTTACTCACTCTTCTGGGTATGTTATCTTAATAACTGATCCTTTTTAGGGTTTTGTAAAATAATTTTACAAAACCCTACTAGTTTCACGACCAGTCTGTCCGTCCGTCCGTCCGTGTGTCACAGCAGTTATCCTCGGAAACTTCTTAAGCTAGGTGTAAAGTGGTGATCTCTTCAAAGTTCAACTACAAAAAAATTTTATAAGGTATTTAAAGGCGGGTCTACCCATATAGGAGAGCGACCCCCGAAGAAAAAAAATTTCATTGGAGGTAGCCAATATGGGTATCGTATGAAAGGTCTTGATGAGAACTTTTCAAAACAGGTCTTAGTTTGATACTTTTTGATTCGAGGGACGCGCAGGGAGAGGAAATACACGAAAAATTTGTGTCCCCCCCTCGCGATTGGACACCTTCCATCCGAAAAATCTGAAAAAAATCAGGAATGTAGGCCTTGGTGAGTACAACAACAACAAATAAGTTAGAAGTCGCAATTCACTCAACTTTGTTAGTAATAGTATGATTTATCGATTTTATATTTTCTTGAATAAAATCTTAACGGTACCCTTAAATTCAATTAAATTCAGTATGTAGATGTCTATTTATAAGACTAATCTATCCTGAAAGTTTCATAAAGATTGAATTATATTTAGCGAAGTTCTAGTGGTTTGAATTTTCCATTTATTACTATGGCCACATATGGCTATGGAACAACATGCGCTTTTTACCGACTCAGACAATACAGTTTCGTTAGGATTTGCATGAAAATTTCAGGAATGATAGGTGTCATGTATATCTTTGAGAATCAGTTTAGCTAGTGGCATCAGTAATCGCAAAACAAAAAAAAATGGCTGTTTTAAATGCGAAGATTGAATAATTTTGAGTTATTTTTTCCCAACTTCAACGTTCAAGGTGCATGCTTTGAACACTTGATTCAATGACTGAAGATGAGTACCTTCAATTAATGCTCATAAGTGAAACAAGTCAAGGAGGTGGGAGAGAGCTCCTAGCAAAAGGGCTTTGTAACCATTCTAGGATTCGAAAAAATTGGCCATTAATCGATGATAACAGTACAGGAGAGTGGCCCCTGGAAAAAAAATTCATCAAACGTAGCTGATATGAGTATGAAATGAAAGTTATCATGGGAGCTTTTCAAAACAGTTCTTAAACTGTCAGTTTTTGCTTCAGTGGGGGCACAGGGGGGAAATTCATGAAAAATGTGTTTCCTCCGTCGCGGATGGACATCTGAAATAATTATCAAGGGAGCTATTTATGAGTATAACAATACCAAAAACCTCAGAAATCGAAATTCGTTCAGCTTTGTTAATAATAGTATGATCTTCGTATTTCATATTTTTTCCAATAAAATGGTCTTTGACATGTTTCTTGATTTGATTCGATCTGGTGACTGCATTTTGTAAATTGAATACAAAACCCTTCTGACATGAGCGTAGGTCTGTTTACCCAACTTGTTTTTATTTTTTTTATAACTCAAAGCCTGTCAAAAGACGGGTGCAAAATAGTTGCTAGTAATTAAGATACCAGGTGTATTTTAAGGATTATCATAGGTTTATGAGTTTAAGGCAATTGTCGGCAGACCAAAGAGATTTGTTAGTTGTGCAATGTTCACTGTTTTATTACATGGCAATAAATACAATATACGAAAATAGGACATAAGAAGTACGAGTAAGTTAAGTATAAATACGAAAAAACTCATTTGTAACGGATCAGTAAGCATTCAAATTTCAAGGAAAAAATATATTCTAAACCAAGTCACTAATTTTTGATGTTTTTCCTTACCTAAGGAACAAGTTTAAGGCATTTACGTCTATACTTGTACATAATTAATCGATCTAAAATCAAAAAGTACTCGCACAAAATACTTTTGTGCTAGAATGTGATCAAGCACTTGCCAGCAGCATCATTCTCGCATGCGTGATGCGATGTGTGGTGGCTGGTGAGTAATTTCAGAACATGTGCTCAATCTTCATTCTATAGATGAATTTTTTGTACACAATGCCCACATGAAGCGAACGGATTGGATTCATTTGAGATCTTGACCCGCGAGTTCCAGCTGGAGTTCCAGTTCAAACTGTTCCTCAAATGCCCGCTTATATTATTTTCCCATTTCGTGATAACGCCATTATTTTATTTTACCCAGTTATTTCATTATCTCTGAAATCCACTTGTTCTGCTATTATATTGTGATACGGAAAAGATTCTTCTCAATGTGAATTTCAGTTCGGCGGATAATCTAAGCAGAGATTTATGAAATTTATTTGGTTCTCGAGAGAATTATGTTAGTGTGATAAAACAAAGAGTGCACTGTTAGCTCTTGCCAGCAATGGTGATAAGATTATTTAATTCGGCAAAAACATTTCTGTGTTGATAGTGTGAAGTGAAAGACAATTGTTGAGATTGCAGTTTGTGGTGAAGGTTATGTGAAAACAGTTTTTATCTCAAGTTGGAAAATTGGAGCTCAAGGTGTTTATTTCAATTCTGCAGAGCAGTAGATATGGTAAATAGATGAGTACGGTCAAGTTTCTTCGCCCTTCATGGTGCAGTATACCGATTTTACAATACATTTGCTCTTTTTGATTATGAAACAAAGATACAACAAAATTTAGAAATTGTTACACTCCAAGAACTCAGTGAAAAATATGCAAATTTTAATTAATTATTATTAATTATTGTGAGATAAAGTTTCATTTTATTTTTCTTGGAGCTTTATATACAGATTAGTGAACAAATTAAAAAGATAGAAAAACCTTCCAACGTGGGAGTTGCACGAATTATCCTTCACCAATGCTGCCTACACTAAATCAAATTGACAGTTCTGTTTTGCATAAAGATCACATTCAGAAGCTACATAAATTAGTGTGTTCATAGAAATTTTTGGAAAAACTTGCTTGTACTTTTTCATGATTAGATAATATAATTAAACGCTTTTTAAATTTTGATCACTTTATTATTTCTTGTGTTTGATCGATATCAATAGCCTGTTGATGCCTTGATAGGGTAAAACGCGTCGCATTAATGTGTAATTCAACATCAAACACATGAAATAAAAAAGCTATCAAAATTTAAAAAAATTTTAATTTTATTATTTAGTGAGTGTTCATTGTATAATCACTTTAATCCCGGATTACAAACCATATTTTTCAACGCATACTACCACCTTCGTCGTTTCGACTACGCTTATAAAAAAAAGTTTCAAGATTTTAGTAACTTAAAAAGTTCTTTGCTTAAATTTATTTAATTTTCTTATTTTGTCGGTAATATCATATTGATTATATTAACTTTCGAAACAAATTTATTACTCAAATAGCCTTTTTAATGAGATTTTATATTTCACTTTTTTAGGGTATTATAAAAAATTTCACAGTACCTTACTAAAATCACGACTTGTCTGTTTGCTTTTTCATCCGTCCGTGCGTCACAGCAAGCTTGCTCAAACCACATAAGCTAGAGTGATGAAATTTCGTACGTAGCTTATATCTTCTCAAAGATTTCAGTACAAAAAAAAATTTTAAGGTAGTTAAGGGGAGTCTCCCGACATAGGGAGTGGAGGAGAATGGGAGAAATGTGAAATCCTACTACTATTAGCAAAGTTCAACAAGTTTAAATCTCTAAAATATTTGTTATTGGTTCTAGCTCCATGATTTCTAGGGCTTTCTGTAAGAAATTTCGCAAAAGCCTACTAGTTTTCCGTCCTATCTGTCCATCTGCCTGCCCGACCATCCGCTTGTCCATCTGTTCGTTCGTCTGTCCATCTGTCTATCGATCTATGCTCAGAAGAAATTTCTTCCACAACTATAGAAACTATAAAACTCAAACTTTGTGAAACCAAATTACTCGCCCAGTGTCAAATACCTGTCTCGATCATATAGTAACCAATGATTTAAAAGTCGCTGAAAGCATGACATACATATTTGAGGACTGGGCGGAACTGGTTCATCGTGTGTTAAAAATTGCTATTCAAGACCAAACCCTGAACAAACAGAAGCCGACCTACAAAACGTTCAGATTTCTAGACAAGGAGCTCTTTAAATCAAACATACGAGAGTTACTAGAAAAGCGGAAACCAAATAATATTATTGAACTCAAAAATATCATCATATCTGCTAAGCAAAGTTCTACCATTGAGAAAAAAATCAGGTGTCGACAACGGACTTGGATAACGAAAAAGGAAAAGGTGCAAGTATTAAAAAAAGAAAGGCATACATGGACTACAGGAAGAACAGTGGAAACCAGGCTTTCAAGTTTGTGTATATGCAAGCGAAAAAAGAATCGAAACGACTGGGGAAAGGGTCTAAATTCTTATATTTCTCAAGAAGAATGGAAACAGCGGCTGACAACTCCCGCGAAATATGGAAAATAATAAATGAGGTAAAGGATAACTCTTCGACCCAGGGTATATCACAAAACTTTCAACTGAATCCTGATGGGCCTTCTAACACATTGTGTCCACGTGACGCGGCGAACTCATTGAATAACTTTTTTACAACAATTTGTGGAAGAATCACTACGGCGTTGCCAGTTCAGCAGGCAATGTAAACAATACAAATATCGCAATAAATTCCTTCACATTCATCAACCAAATAAAAGGGAAGTCTTAAATGTAATCAATGAATTGAAAAAGAATACGGCACCAGGCATTGATAGCATCACGATGAATGAGATTAGTATAATAAAGGAGGACATAGCCCAGATTATGGCAAATTTTATAAACGTGCATAATAGGAATGGGACTTTTCCGGAAGAAGAAAAACTTGCAAAATAGTTCCTATATTTAATTGTGGTGATCATCTCGACCCGAATAACTATCGCTCGATTGCGCTGCCGACGGGATTCAGTAAGATATTTGAAAAAATACTAAACAATCGATTAACATCGTTCTTAGTTGAAAACTCTATCATAAGCCAACATCAGTTTGATTTTCAAAAGAACAAGAGTACTTTAGATGCCCTACATTCTGTCACACGTTTCATCAATCTAGGACTTGACAGGGGTGATTATGTCATCGCAATTTTTGTGGATTTGAAAAAAGCATTTGATACAGTTGATCATGACCTCTTGCTTCGCAAACTTGAATCGTACGGTATTCAGGGTAGTCCTAAGCAGTTGTTTAAGAGTTACTTGGAGGGAAGATCGCAGAGAACTTTAATCAACAATGTCCTGAGCGATCATGCACCTACGGAAACAGGAGTTCCCCAAGGTTCAATACTGGGCCCAAATTTGTTCCTGCTATACACAAATAATCTAAATACATGTGGGCTGACGGGATATCACACATTATATGCTGATGACACAGTTCTACTTTATTCAGGACGAGACAAAATTGCCATTGAGAACACTATCAGCGACGATCTAGGAAAATTCCATCAGTGGTTAATTGGAAACAAACTAGTATTGAACACTTCAAAGACAAAATATATTGTTTTCGAGCAAAAGCACAAAGGAGACATCGATTTCGAACTAAATATTAACGGCGAAAAATTGCAAAGAGTGCTAGAAATGACATATCTTGGTCTTATCATAGACCGCCGTATGACCTGGTTACCCCACATAAACAGCTTAAGGAGGTAATTAGCCCCAATAATAGGATTGTTAAGAAGATATAAGGATTTTCCAATGCACATCAAGAAACTTGTTCTAAATGCGTTTGTCCTGGCGAAATTGCATTATGGAGTACTTATTTTAAGTCAATCAGCATAGCAACATTTAAACAGTATATCCAGGCTGCTGACCAAAGCGTATAAAAACATTCTGAAGCTGCCCATGCTTATTCAAACTAGTTTGGTTTACCAATTGGCAAAATCATTAACCTTTAGTCAAATTATTATTATGGAGAAAGCTAAGCTTATCTACAGAAATTCAAAAACTAATGGATCGGAACGAGCGCTATTAATTAAGGTATCACAGATCAACCCATATAATGCGAGGAATGCAGATCAATTCGTAATACCTTTTGCCAGAACGGATCGTCTAAAGAACGATGCAACGAATGATGCTCTGCTTATATATAACAATCTACCAGAGATTATTAAGGAAGCAAACTCACTTATGGTATTTAAGAAAAGACTAACGGAGCATTTAACACTAGAAGGGTCACGTACCTTCACATACCTTAAAAGACCACGACCGTCTAATTGACGGCATACGATAATCGGATAGATAATATGGCTGTTTCTGAATCAAACGAATTTAATAATTTTAATTACAATGATTTATTATTTTGAGTGCTTACATAGAACTACATTTATAACAAATATTTTTTTTGTAGACTTGTTTTACGCATTTTCCACAAACAGCTTTTTGGCAAACAGTGCAAAGTACACAGGTTCGATTTTTTTTACAATGCACATTAATTTGACATTGACGTCTTTTGTTTGTTGTGGACATAGAAGGCTGCTCTTCAGTAGTGGTTATATTATCTAAGCGTTGGGTGACATCTGAACTATTTCTTTTTTTCACGTACTCTGCTCGAAGTTCACTCACGAGTTGAAGAATGTAATTATGGCGCGAAATGTTTTCACCTGGAATTTTTCGGTATAAGACGCATGAATTTATTGCAGCCAAGTCTAAAATATTGTAGAAGACATGGACTGGCCATCTTCGAGTTCCAGCTCTTACGGTGTATTTTCTTGACATTTGATCAATTATGTCCACGCCTACTTTAGTTTCGTCATAAAACTGGACAGTCTCGGGAAGCTTTTTTTGAGTCAGTATCAATATAAATATTTTGATGTAGCGTACTCAAGATAATGACATTTTTTCCCGGTTTACCCTGATAAACAGTTAAGGTTGCGTTGGTCTCCGATTTCAAGATAAACGTTTCATATCTTTGTGTGCGGATATTTCTATAAATTGGCGGTACTTCTCGCCTTCCTCGTCGCATCGTTCCAACTATGCTTGTATTCTCAGATCCTAGCTTTTCCGCCAGTTTCAATGATGTGAAAAAATTATCCGTTATAATGTTTCGACCTTTCTTGAAGTAAGGTTGCATCAATTTCATAACTACATGTTCTGGTAATGGAACATTACTTAGGCGCTTGCAATCTTTTCCTAAATAAGGAAAGCCTCCACATAAATATTTGGTCTCCACGTCCACTAACAAACAAAACTTTATTCCAAATTTATCGGGTTTATTTGCAATGTATAGCAAAAAGGGACAACGTGTTTTGGATGGAAACAACTGTTCGTCAACAGTCAAATTTTCTCCAGGGATAAAACACATTTGGCAATTTTCTACAAATTTATTCCAAATATCAGAAATCATTGCAAATTTGTCAGTAGATAAACGTGTATGACGTGTACTTCTCAAATCAAACCGTAAGTATTTCATTATTTCCTTGAATCTATGTTTACTCATTGTATTTTTGAAAACTGGAGGACCCCACTCTTGTGACCACAAAATGTCTAAGTCCAAGTGGCTCATGTTGTAAGCCCCACGTGCGTAAATCAAGGCAATGAAGGCATCTAACTCTTCCAAAGAAATTTCCCAAGAATCATTTTGACATTTGTCACGAGCTTCCGTTTCAGTGCATAGTTTTATGCGTCGTAGTATGTATTTGTGGATAAAAAGACGCCACGAGGAAACAATTTGTCCGTTTTCTACATACCGTTTAGCATATGGAGTAGGTCCTGCAGCTTCTCTCATAACATTTTGCCGGCTTCGACGGCCCGCTACACCAGCACTCGAAATACACGTCCACTCAGTTCCGTCGCTAGCTACTTGCCTCATACCCAGTTCTGGCAATGATGATGTTCTAACCAGCCTTCCACCACGAGATAAACGTCCTGGTTGTTCTGATCTTCTGCCATGCCCAGGTCTGGTGGGATGAATTCTTCGTATACTATGCTCAAGATCGGAAACACTTGGAGATGGAATATCCATTTCAGAATCCTCCGATGTTGAGCTTTCTGGCTCTAGCTGTGGCTGAAAGTCCGGGTCTTCAGTTTCACAAGGCTCATCGCTGTCATCACCTGAGGCATCTTCTTCTATTGAACAAAGTCGCAATAACTCTTGCTCTATTTCTGAACTTGTCAACCGTCGGCACGAATTCATTGTGAGATTATTCTCAGTTGAAACTGCAAGAAATATCAAGTATCACAAAATATCACTTTTTATTTGTAATTGCTCCAGTGTGAGGACGAAAATTATCTCTTCTGGGCACTTTACTTTCACGGAATTGCAAACACTCACCTGGTCGTAAATCTTTGTTTTGGGATTCTTGTAAAGAACAATTTAGTGGAGAAAAAACTTCTAAGCGGTTAGAACGGCACTGCACTTCCAAACCATTTTTTTTTGTAGCCACAACTGTATCAACCACTAGCTCGAATTCAAATGACCGATCACAGTGGACTTCTAAAACTCAGTTGAAATTTCACGTAATGTTAAGTGGTATTTTTGAAACAAAACCCTTATTTATGTCTATGGGTATTTCTGAATGATATACATTGTACGAGTATATCTGAGCATATTATAACGCAGTCTCAAGTAGCGTTATTGGAACAAAACCGTAGTTTATGTTTACGAGTACTTTTGTATTGTAAACGTTGAAATATCTACGAGTATGTCTGTGCGTATAACTCAAATCTGTTTCATATGCCGTCAAATTGACGGCGTCGGTCTTAAAAGATATGAATGAGCAATTCTTGCATACTGAATCAATATTTTTTCATTTTTATCAACTTAAAACATATTTAACCATAAGTTAGGAAAAGTCAGGAAATATGAAAATAAACTGATAGTTACGTAAAAAACTATTAACGATCAAATTCGCGTTGCCGTCAAATTGACGGCTTTGACCCTTCTAGTGTTAATGACCACTGATTGAAGCGTGGACCTGTAATCCTGCTTTTATGAGCCCAGTATCTTAGGGCGTTCTTTTTTGACCCTATCGGCGAGATACTGAAGTGACAGTTACTCAGAGTTTTTTTTTGAATGCGTCATATTATATTGAATTTTTTTTATCTCTGAGAGCTGATTTTTGGACTAGATGTTCATGAAAAGGACTAGTTCACATCATATTGGGTGCCCCCTTATACCGATGTGTTAAACATTGTCTGGATGGCACAAAAGACCAAGCGACGTAATGTGAATGCAGATCGCACGAGCGTTGTGCGACGATGAAAGAGTGATGAAGAGAGTGGTAGGGAATGGAGATATTTAAAAAAAAAGGGTCAAAAGTGGTGATCTCCCAAAAGTTTAGGTCTTATCAAATATATTGTCGCGTGTCAAGGTTTGCGGCCGAAAAGTTCAATGTCTCGGGTAAGTAATAACGCACTGTCTTTTAAATTATGTTAAAAGAGCTTATTTACTAAGAATGCATAATAATTAATTTCACTATTTTACAAATCGCACTTTTCTTCACTTTTCACTTGTACTATCAATTTTTTTTTTGTTTCAACTGTCTTCAAATATATCACGAACAACTTTTAATTCACTATCAATCAATATTACAGTTTTACTATATCCCCAATTCATCCAGCTTGGCTTTATATATTCATTCAATCCATTTGTCGTATATTGGCGAATGTTTTGACGAGAACTACCTGGGATATTCGAGAAATTCTGAATACCCGCAGTGATGCCACCCGTTTACTTTCAGATATTGATCTTGGATCTACTTGGTCCATTCAACAGTTGCGACAAGAGTTGTGACCATAGTTCACAGAATTGTATGGACATGTAAAACTGCCCACACCTCAGTTCTTTTCGCCCCGAGGAGATGTGCTGCCAGTTGTAGTTAAGTCTCCCTGGATGTAATATGGGGCAAGACGGTCCAGGTGCACGATTTTCATTTTGGCTCTCGGCTTACGGTGTTCCTGTATGTGATATACGGCATCGTTGATTCGCTTTGTAACTCGATATGGTCCCTCCCAATTCTGCCACAAATTCGGAGACGTACCCTTCCGCCGTTGTGGGTTATATAGCCATACCAAGTCGTCTTGCTGGAAGCCAATAGAATTTGCCTTTCGGTCATACCTGGTTTTCATGTGGTCAGTAGCCGATTCGAAGTGCTTTCGCACTGTTCAATGTATCTGGTTCAACCGCTGCCTTTGCTCACTTGCGTACTCCGAGATCGTTGGGGGTTACCATAGAGATACACACAGGAGACGGCGAAAGATCAAATTCATGAAGCCACGAGCTTTTGCCTTTGCTATTGTAATAACTCGCATAGGCTCGAAGCTTATTTCGAAATTGGGGTCAACATTTTGTTCATCATATGATGAGGTTTCTCATATTTATGGCGATAAACTTTATGAGAATGCATTGTGCAAATTAATTATTTACTACAAAAAGTTCTCATATGTGCTGATATTATTATTCTGATCGAATTTGGTTTGAGATGACACCACTTTTGACCTACGTAGAAAATTTCATCACTCTCGCTTGTGTGGTTTGCAAGAAAACTTGCTGTGCCGCACAGGACGGACGGAAAGATGGAACGAAAAGACAGATCGCGATTTTGAAAGGGTATTATAAAAATATTTCACAATCCCCTAAAATGGTCTCTTGTATAAATACTTCCAAGTTAAACCATTAAAAACGTTTCCATGGAAAATATTCATTGCTTCAGTTGCTACTAAAATAGCGAATTGCGCTTACCTTCTGACCTTTGGCGGAAGCATGCATTCATTATTTCTATCTTAGAGTCTCAGCAGTCAATCTGCCAAATCTCATTCAAATCGTAGTTTCCCTTTAGACAGGGCAAAATTATTAAATTTTCAGTGAAAATGGCAACTAAAAATATGAGGTTTTAGATTTTCGACTTCTTTACTTTTCATACGATTTTGATAATTTTTTGCTTAGTACAAGAACTTAGTACAATTATCTATAATCTCAAGTTTCATCAAAATCCATTGGAAAAGTGGCCAATAGAGGGCCACAAAAATCTGAACAGATTACGTACTTGAATCACCACTATTTTGAAACTAGGGCATGTTTTCTAGCTTAGAAGCGGGATTTCACTCACATCCAATCAAAATAGGGTCTTTCCGAAGCCTTTGAAACTTCAAGCTTCAAATAGCCGCCATTTTGTTTTTGGAGACCTGATCTCTAGATTTTTTGGATAGTTCCCTAGACACTTATAGTTTTTACAAAAGTACTGAATTTCATTAACATCGGTTGAAAAGTTTGGTCACAACTACAACAACCCATGTTTGCACGTTTTTCGATGGTTGAGCGGCCGCCACTTTGTTTCAAACAGTTTGACTTTGGATTTTTTATTTTGAGGTTCATCGCACACTTCAATAAACCTCTTCAACAAATTTTATCCAATTCGAAGCAATGGTTTGGTCAGAAAATCGCTTCGATTTTCTTTTCCCTCGACCGATTTAGCTGGTTAAAGAACTTAACTGGGATATTCACCCAACATATATATATATATATATATATATATATATATATATATATATATATATATATATATATGTATATATATATATATATATATCGCCGCCAGTTCCGAGGCCAACATTCGAACTGCTAAACGCCGATCTTCACGGCTTAGGGCGCGCACACGCTGCACATTCGCGTTGGTTTACACCTCGACTGGTCTCCCGCTCCACGCCTCGTCTTCCATGCTTTCACGCTCCTCCTTAAACTCTTTATGCCATCGAAACACCTGGGCACGACTAAGAGCGTACGTTTCCGAAGCTGTTTCGCCCTATCTGGCGCAAAGTTTTATCGTGACGCGTTGCCCTTGATTTTGGTTCTCCATTTTCGTGACGAGCATCACCAACACACGTCTTCTCAACACGACACAGCAGGCGAAATAAACAAGCTAGAGCCATTGTAAATATATCAATAGAGAAGGGAAGGATGCCAGGGAATGGAAAGGGAATTTCAAGGTCGCAAGTTTACCACAAGCGCGGTAATAAAATTAATCTCATTATTTAACTGTCACACGTCGTGTATATATATATATATATATATATATATATATATATATATATATATATATATAAAGTACTCTGCACAATAGATACATTTCTCTTAAGAAAGTAAAGTAAAGAGGATGAATTCAATTTTTTGAAAGCGGCGCTATATTTGTGATATAACATGGTGATTTAGTACCACTTCCATAAAATTTCATCCTTTGTAGGGCACTTTTAAGTCGGTTTTCTTAGTTTTCCAGTAAATAAACAAATATTTTCAAATTAAACCGGCATGTTTCGAATATAAGTTTTAGAGGCCCCCGAATCACGTAGCATTGTGTTGAGATGAAAACACGTCGGAATGCATTATTTTTCAATTTTTTAAATGAAATTTTATTGTGTCATCTTATTTGATTCTTTCCAAAGCTTCAAAACAACCCGATATTCAATAGTCATGAACATTTAAAGTTTTCGTTGGACTTGACCCGTAATATTCAAAAATTTCCGCAATGACTCTCGGTGCAATCGCTTCAAATCAAAATATTTATAAAAATAAATACACTCTGGACAAAACACAAACACGAAACCATAAAACAAATTGATTCAAAGTTAATTTGATTGAAACAGCCACGAGTTAAGTCCTCAATCAAAATATTTTCATCAATTTATTCCACATATGTCAATGTTCAAGGAACGGACATGAAACGTATTTCACTCCCGTAAATCATGAAACCTATCGGCGAAACCACTTTTTTCACACGGTACAAGTCCAAAATACACTAAAATTTCTTTTTTTTTTCAATAAAATATTGCGTGCTTCTAGACCAACGTAAAATATCCAGTTAAATTAATGGGGCTTCCCATGATTGCATCACTGTCTTAATCAATATCTCTCAAGCCGTGAGTTTAGTATTCCTTTGCGTGTATATCCCTTGCAATGCTCCTTTCCGCGTTTACAACAGTTTTTTCTCTGAATTATCTTCGTATTTCTGTAGCATCAACCCTTTATACAATATTTTAATCTGTGGTGACTTTAACATGCCTTGCCTAAGGTGGGACTCAAGCTCTCATACCCTATCATCCTTCATTGATCTCTCTATCTTGTTTTCTTCTTTTTTATCGCTTTGCTCCCTATCGCAATTAAATATGATCCCAAACGCAAACAATCAACTTCTCGATTTCATCCTTACTACCAATCCTGCCTCTATCTCCTCGATCACAAAACCCCCCTCCGAATATGTAAAACCTGATCCCCATCATCCTCCGCTTGAGGTTCGTTTATCTTTTCTTGCACCTCAGTCCAAACGCACTCCTTTCTCCCCAAGATTTAATTTCCGCAAAGCCAACTATGCAGCCATTCAGCTTGAGCTGGATAATATTGACTGGAATTCAATGCTACAGAAGCTAGATGTCAGTTCAGCGCTATCAGCTTTTTTATGAGAATCTCAGTAGCATCATTGCAAATCATGTACTTATCTGCCGATCCCCCCGAAAAAAGAGCCCCAGCTGGTTTTCCGCTGCAGTCTCAGACGCTCTATATTTGAAGGACCAGGCGCGCAAAAAACTTCATTATTCCAACTCTAACACTGACCTCACCA
The DNA here is from genome assembly GCA_963969285.1 of Odontomyia ornata. Taxonomy (NCBI): domain Eukaryota; kingdom Metazoa; phylum Arthropoda; class Insecta; order Diptera; family Stratiomyidae; genus Odontomyia; species Odontomyia ornata. The sequence continues at coordinate 472,526,401 of OZ017738.1, read as the reverse complement.
ACTACCGACTGCTTCGTAAAGAAACCAAAAAAGTGATGAAGAACGCAATGGGATCTTATTATTATATGATTGAAACATCACTGCAATCTGATAGTCCTAAGCCCTTTTGGACATACATACATTCTCTGAAAACAACATCCCATATTTCTAATATCTTCTAATGGCGTAATTGACAAGCTTCTGATGGGCAAGCTATCTGTGACCTTTTCGCTCAATTTTTTTCCTACACATTTAAGGTTTCGAACCCCACTATGTACTCATCGTGTCCTTCTCCTTCCCCTATTATGAATTCAATCGTGACCTCTCCATCAGAAATTGAAAATGTGCTGCTTACCTTTGGCATTAATGGTGGTCCGGGGCCTGATGGAATACCAAATCTGTTCATTAAGTCATTATCTTCTTCATTATCTACCCTACTATCAATATTAGCCTTTCCTGCTTCCCTGACGTTTGGAAGCATGCTAACATCTTTTCGATCCATAAGTCCGGAGATCGAAGTGAAATCTCTGACTATCATCCGATTTCTTTGCTGTCTTGTTTTAGCAAGCTCCTTGAGAGAATTGAGCATAACTGGATGTACGATGATATCAGTATCCTGTTTGCAAATGAACAACATGGCTTCATTAAAGGCCGTTTGACAGTAACTAATTTGTTAGAACTCACGAATACCATCTCTCTTGCTTTCGACAAGGACCAACAAGTCGATGTCATATACACCGATTTTGCTAAAGCCTTTGACAGTGTTGATCACGGCCTTTTGGCTAACAAACTCCGATCTTTCCGCGTTTCCGACTCTGTTCTCTCTTGGATCTTATCCTTCTTATCCCATCACTCCTGCACCGTTACATGGAATAATTTTTTTTCGTTGGACTCATTTAGCCCAAAATCTGGTGTTCCTCAAGGATCAATTTCAGGCCCTTTGCTATTCAACATTTTCATTAATGATCTTCCCCAATGCCTGTCCTCTAATTGTCTTCTTTACACTGATGATTTAAAAATTTATCGCCCCATGAACTCCAGCAAAGACTGCTTATACCTCCAAAATGATCTTGACAATCTCCAAAATTGGTGTCAAGGTAATTTACTTCCTCTTAACATTTCTAAATGTTGTCATATGAGATTTACAAACAAAATTCATCCAGTTTTATATGAATACCACATTGATGGATCGGTGCTCGCACTTGTGGACAAATTTAAAGATTTGGGAGGAGTATTTGACCCAGGTTTGAAATTTAACATCCATGTTTCATGCATAACCACTAGAGCTTCACGTGTCGCTGGTTTTATTTTACGATCCTCTTGCTAGTCTTTTAGCATTTCAACCAGCGTCCATCTATTCGTACTTCTAGCCCGGTTAATCCTTGAGTATGCCTCCCAAGTATGGGCTCCTCACTATACCAATCTATCGGATGCTGTTGAAACTGTACAGCGTAAATGCACACGATCTCTATTCTACAAATATAACCTCACTTACAGCTCCTACGTTGAGCGCTTACAGATCCTAAACATTCCATCACTCAAAAATAGGAGAGAATTTCTTGACCTGTGCTGCTTATTTAAATTATATCACGGTATTCTTTCATCCAACCTTCGTGAAAGGCTTTATATACGTCCCACCTCAAGAACGCGTTCAACTGACATATTCTTTGTGCCCTTTGCTCGTACCGATGTTTATTTTTATTCATTTTTAGTACGCGTATCACGTCGTTACAATGAGCTCCAGCTGGGTCCTCTGCCACATTCCTTAAACGCTTTTAAAAGCATATTGCATAATATTCTGCTTAGCTTCCAATTGTTTATCCGTATTTTATATTCTTGTTCTTTTTTTTTTTTCTGAATATAACTTTGTTTATTCGGATGTATTATATTATATTTCATTACCTATTTTGTAATTGGAATCACGGATCTGTAAAGTAGTGTAAATAAATAAATAAATGATTTTATGTTTGGTTACACTTTACTCACCTGAGCAAAGAAAAATACTGCACGTCAGTTCTTTTTTCTGCAAAAAATGAAAAACTACACACTTCACTTTGTAATTCACTCGCGTTTATTTTCGTACAATAAGTTTTTCATTTAAAATTTTTCAATAAGAAATTCGTATTTTACGAAGGATATGGCAACTGAGAGCTCCGCGCCAGAAGATACTTCCGCTTCGAAAACAGGGGTGTCCACGCAAGTTTTATGGATCAAATACTTTTGAAAATATGACGCGAAGCATGATTTTGTTGAAATTTGTTGATAAGGGTGGAGTTTTGCGAATAGATAATGATACGTTGTGTATCAAATAAGAAGTAATAACTTACGATGACATTTGAACGCGCTAATAAATGACTTGAATTTTCATTTCGAAATTGATTTCGACACTTGAAAATTTTTTTATTTAAAAATGATATTCAGTTTAAACTACGAAAATAACATGTCCAAAAGAATATTATTATCAACCATGTCAAATTGTGGCGAGACATTCTATATTCACTGGATTACGTCCCACAACAAACAATCCCGAAGTGACCGCCAAATGAAATACGTAAAAATTTGCATACGAAGAAAAAACTAACTTTATTTTCGCGCAAATTTTAAGTGAAATCTCTCTCCCAAAACATTAGTGCAAGACCGTGCTTGGTGCGAGTATACAGTTATATATATGATATTTTGTAGCATTGTTGTTGCAATACCTATCGAAACCAGTTCTGTTGGTGCATTTTGATTAAAGAAATATTATGTTTAAAGTTAAGACAATCCCAAGCAATAATAATTTATGCACTTTATAGTTGTGCCTTTCTATTCGAGTGTGGAAAATTCATGCAGTCACACTGATGAAATTTAGAATTGCTCAGAAAGCAAGACATTGAAAAACTTAAGTTAAAAGTGCTGTGTATGCTTGCAATTTTGTAATATGTAGTAGATACCCGTAAATTATAGTATTATAATATGTTCATTGAAGTTTGTAGTACTTGTTCAAAAACAGCTGTAGGTTTAACCAGTTTTACGAGGTTTCAGGCACACGTACTCCCCAACAACGAGCGCTCACCGAAGGAGTGGATGAGTACCTCTTTTCTTTTCCCTTTAATTACTTTTTGTATCGATTCGCACTTCAAATTTGCAGGTAATGAATTGTTTATTGGACTATTTTTTTGAATTGCCTGAAACGTATTTATTTTGAAATATACGAGTATATTCACTTATGTATTGAATCGTACAAAACGTAGACTGTTTATTTTTGACTTATATTCCATATGTATGGGATAGTACATTTGTCTCTTGAAAATTGAAGTATTTTTAAACTTTATTATGAAATGAATTACAAAATTTCCAATTAAGTAAAGATATTCGGGCTTTTCGCTTTAGCCTCGAATGAGTGGACCCACCACTTTGGTGGGCCTCTCCACTCACGAGCAAGCCATCGGATAAGCTCTCCCTCTTTTCTATGTTACAGGGGATCTCGCAGGATTGCTTGGCCGTCCTCACCCGAATACGAATCCTGGCCCATAGGCCAGGATTCGTATTTTGGATTTTTGATTCGGTTGAGAGGAGTACGTGGGGCATCACCACCACTTGGATGCTCTATTGTTATTTGTGGACCCTGGTCATCCTTCTCGCATGCAGTTAACCGGGAATTTGTCGTCAAGTTTCTTATGTAGTCACTTTCGGTTTGTTACTTCAGCCATTGACATCTTCCATCGATCCATCGGTTTAAAATTTAGACTCCAGCTATCTAAGAATTTGTAAGTGCGAAAAACATTTTTAAAGTGGGCCCTTGTACTATGGGAAAAGAACCCACCTCAAGAGAGCGCAAAGCTAGCTTGCCAGCACACTTATGCATTCCCAGACAAGGCCGTTCCCAGCGTAGCACTAATTTTCCGCTCACCGAGGCAGAAAACCACCACTGCAGTATTTTATGGACATTTCCATCCACATATAAACACTACCATTGATTTCATATAGCTGTCAATACTTTTGTGAAATGCGTTTTCGGGGTATCATTGAAAGGAACAAGCAGCTATCTTTTCAGCTCTGCGTATCTTTCCATTGCTGTTTGTCAGTCCACTATTTCTGAAACATGTTCTAAAATGGCATAACCTATGGATCCGAGCACTGTATTGAATTTTTTATTATCTGTAAACAGCATCAAATTGTGTCTTTACTTTGGCAAGACATAATGTGAGTCTGCGTTGCCAAAATGCTGGCAGTTTCAAATTCGAGACCGTGTCCATTTTGGCCGATGTCCACTCCATATTTTGCGCCAGTGTGGTAGGCTTACCATACAATGGTAGCCGCTGAGGGATTTCAAACAACTGAGAGTTGGCGCTCTCGGTATATTGATAGCCACTTTTTCTGCCATTCGGACCTAACTTAGCGGCTTGAGAAGTTTGTATGCATTAGAGTCGCTGCTATATTAATGTGGAAATGTCTGCACGTAAACATACAAGGTTCACAAATATCTGGTTTCGACTGTGAGTTTTATATAAAACAACATACTCTTCTTACTCTTTTAATATTTTGTAGCACTACAGCCCCTCTCCGGCCTTCACTTCTGCAACAAAAGCCTCCAAATGTCTCGTTCCATTAACCACGTCCTCCAATTTTGAAATCTGAGCAGTGATTAACTGTCTTCGTTGACCGAGTCAGACTAGTATTTCCTCGGTTTCTCCACTGGTCACTGCCCTTCAGTTCTCCAGACGAATACCTTTCGTAGTGTCCGTTGTTCATCCATAAAATCGAGGTGGTCCGCTCATTGCAGCTTCCAAAGTCTTACAATCGTTGAGACCTCTGGCTTGTACAAAATTTCATACAGCTCATGGTCGTATCGACTTCATCAATTATTCGCTCTCCAGGACCAGTCTTTCGAAGGCGTTCAATATGTTTACGAATGCTTGGGTTAAGATCCATAGCATATTTATTTTAACAAAGATTAAAATCCGATTTAACAGTTCTAGGACAGGATGCAGGTTCGGGAAATGCTAAACGAGGAGACGAGTTCGCCTACTCTCCACCAAAATGGCGTCGAATCTGTTTGAAGTTGTTTCGAGCGAATCGCTATACATATAGTCCTGTTAATTCCATTTGTTTGTAAACAGCTAGAGCTTATTCAAGGCTGTGTTGGCGCTAAACGAAGCAAGTAATTTAAGCTTCACTGATTTACACCTTGATGACAAATGCCACAACAAAGGCGCCCTGAGAAATATGTTCTTCCACTAGAGATATACACTCTTTCTTCAGATTTTTCAAACTACTCCAGGCTCACATTTGCTGTTTTTTAATTATTAATCAACTCAGAATCAGATTCAAGCTACTTCACCTCAATAAAATAGCATTCATCAGGGGTTATAGAGTATCCCAATTAAATGTAGGCAATTTGTTAGAGTTTCTTATGGTATGATCTTAATATGTTCGTAGCTTTGCCTTGCCATCCAAATCTATTTATCAGAAATCATCCTAGCTAGATGGACATATTGTTCATCCAACAAGCCATTTGAATTAAATTACTTTTCTAGTTTGGTGGTTGGAGCCAGTGAACTTAAATTCTAGTAGCATCATTACCCCATAGGATGGATGGACGTAGAAGATAACCTTCGTATCAACTAAATTTAACTGTCTTACTTCGCGTAAAATCAATTTACTTACTTTACAGCTTTTTTCGTTTAAAATAAGTTTTTGTATGGGTTCACATACTTTCACATATCTTGAGCTTCCCTGGCGCTTTGAGTCAGTTTTTTCGACTTTTTCTGTCCTATATATCCCTTCTGCATATGATATCACTAAGAGTACTACGACTCCAACCATGATTGCAAATTCCTCGTATCTGTTCAGAATACAGAATAATACAAATTTTTTCATCCAAACTTATTTTTGCAGAAACTCCTCATCAGCCTGTTGCTCCTCCTTGGCCTATATTTACTGAAGCCAATCAATGCCGCCAAAATACTTGGTGCCTTTGTCTTTCCAGCTAGAAGCCACTACATAGGAACAAGTGTCCTTATGGCTGAGCTAGCCAGAAGAGGCCATGAAGTAAATACACCTGACTGGGTCCTACCCTTAATTAAATAATTTACGATTCTATTTCAGGTGACTGTGATTGCCTGCTTTCGTCAGGAGGAGAAGCTGAATAATTTCACTCAAATTATCCTTGAGCCTAGATATGACTTCTGGCCTGACAGTAAGTCTTCAATTTCATCCCATCAGGACAAAGCATCAATCTTGGGTTTAATCATATTTTCCCGACAGTTAGCAAAGCGCTCAATAACTTGGATGTCTTCGAATTCAACGATGTGTCAATTCGTGATAATATGAAAATGTTGAACATTTTGGGGGATCAACCAACCGAATACGCTCTCAAGCATCCTGAAGTGCAGAAGCTCATCCATTCCAATGACCTGACATTCGACTTGCTAATTGTGGAGCAGTTCTTCCAAGAGGCCTTCCTCATGCTGGCCAAGAAGTTCAACGTCCCGATTGTATCATTGTCAACATTTGGCTTTGATAACACATTCTCGGGATTTATGGGGCAAATCACGCCCTGGTCACATTCTCCACACAATTACTACACATTCACGGATCGGATGTCGTTCTTCGAGAGGTTACACAACGTCTACGTATGTTTATACACCGAATACAATAAGCATTGGGTGCATATGCCTAGACAAAACGAATTGGCGCACAAATATTTCGCACACTTGCCAGGTAAGAGGGAAGAGAAGACGAATGGACAACGGGGGAAGGAGAAGGAACTGAGACAATTTACTTGGTTATAATATACTTTGGATGAATTTCTTGAAGGCTTCTTGCGTAGGAAGTAATTTAAGCGTGGGCGCTTTTAGCATGATGAATTTGCCTTAACTCGTCATAATAGCAAACACGCCAGAAGCTTACAAATACAAAATTCATAATTCTGGAATTGACTCGCAATACGAAATGAAATAAGGACATTTTACACAAAACGATATTTACTATAGCCTACTACGCAAAGTTGTAATGAATGATCCCAATGATCCAAACTTACTCATCCTCGTTGTCCATTCACAAAGTCACACGTCCACGTCTATTCAGAGCATCTTAGATGAAATTTCTTTCCGCAGGTCCTTTGCCATCTGTTTGGGATTTGGAACTCAATATCTCAATAGTTCTAATGAATAACCACGTACCCCTGGAATGGTCACGTCCGAAAGTTATGGGTTTGATATCCGTTGGTGGCGTTCATATTCGACCCCCCAAAACATTGCCAAGAGATATTCGTCAGTTTTTGGATGATGCGAGAAACGGTGCCATCTATTTCAGTCTTGGTAAGTAGAATCGCTGAAAGGTGGAGTCTAAGAATCCTTTGTTTCTAAGCTATCAAGTGTTATTTGCTCATTGCTTAATATCATCATCTTCAGTAAGGTATCGCGGCGTTCATTATTTGCTCAATACTTGAGACTTTGTATGCTCAACACTTGAATGCATGTGTTTGCAACAATTGTCCTCTTTGCAGAAATTGCACTTTCAATTTTCTTTGTTCGAAATGGAATCCTTACAATCCATGTATTACTTTCTTTCATTCCTATTTTAAACATTGTCTAGCTGGTTGCATTCTCTCTTCAAAATTAATTTGACGACAATCAAATTCATTATAATAAATTGTTTGCTAATCATTTAACATTTCAAAAAATGTCCTTTTTAGGAACGAATGTTGACAGTTCACGCATGCCAAAGGAAAAACTACAAGTTTTCCTCAATGTATTCGGACGATTGAAGGAGCGGGTTCTGTGGAAATGGGCTGATGAGAATATCCCAAACATGCCGAGCAATGTGATGGTGAAGAAATGGCTACCGCAAAATGATATTCTGGCCCATCCACATGTTAAGCTTTTTATTTCGCATGGCGGTTTGCTAAGCCTGCAGGAGGCGGTATATAGAAGCGTTCCATTACTTGGAATTCCTTTTTATGGCGATCAGGTAATGTTTGCCTTTGACATTAAGATTTTTTTAATTACAGTTGAGTTGAAAAGTTCAAGGTATTGTATTTTGTAAGCTTTTGTCATGTAAAAAGGTCAAAGGACACGGGACAATAACTGCAATAAGTCTAATTATTCGGAATTGTTTGCCAAGAGGAAATATTGAATAGTACAAAAACAAGGAAGGCTATGGAAATTAGAAAATTATTTCTTAAGGCTAACGTGAATTCCACATTAAATGGTCTATTGAAGCATTTTTTGCTTTCAACTGTGATAATAATCGGCCTAAGCACGGACCGTTGTAACAATTTTATTTTTTTTTTTTGTGACATTTTAGGGTTCGCATTTGAAATCCAATTACTGAATACGCATTTAAATTTTTTTGACAAGCATTCCAGTACTATAAATGTCAACTTGTCAAAACTTAGAAGAGAAGTAAAAGCTCTATAATGGTTATTACAGTGCTGCCAACTTGAAAACAAAGTGCTAGCGACTATGAGAGTAAGTGCAGTACTTTCCCTTATTTACATAGTCGAAGCTGGCTCAGTACGAACCAAAAATTTCACGTTGAGACGAGGCAATTGCTTTTTAAGAATGTCCGAAAGCTTTTCACGGACAAATTCCTACCAGACCTCAACACTTGCCTGTGCAGCAAGTTTACCAGAATCACCCGAGCCAAGTACTATTGGAAACTTTGTAAATAGAAATATGTTGTAATCATTATTAATACTAAGAGTAAACATAGTATGTAAGTTAGGAAGATAGCTGAACAATAATAATGGTTCTGCGAAAGTTCGCCCCCGAGGACAAACCGTTGAAAAATAGGCGAATCGTTGGCGATACACATATCAATGCGCATACGGCAGTTTTAACGAGACCTTGGTTGAATTAGGTGCAACGATTCGATTGGCGGCCTGTAATATATACTCGACACAGAATGAAGTTGCTGCATTGGCTGAAGCAGATTAACCGATATTCGCATGGCGTGGTGAGACCGAAGGAGATTTTTGCTGGTGCAACGATAAATGTGTAATTGCTGAAAATTGGCTACCAAATATGATTTTGGATGATGGAGGCGATGCAACGCAGTTAATGTTGAAGAAATATCCAGCCATGTTTAAAATACTTAAAGACATGGTAGAGGGAAGCGTCACTGGGGTACATAGACTGTACCAGCTATCAGAATCTGAGGAGTTAACAGTCCCAGTTATGAATGTATTGGATTCCGTCACTAAAACAAAATTTGATAGTGTGTATAGCTGCAAAGAGTCTTTTTTTGATACGTGAAAACGTTCAACAAAAGCGTTTATTTGGCGAGAAGCAAATAATCATTTGCGGATATGGCGCAGTTGGAAAAGGATGTGCACCAGTATTGGAAGGATTGGGATGCACCGTGTATATTTCTGAAATTGACCCTACCTGCGCTCTTCAGGCCAGCATGGACGGTTTTCGTGCGGCAAAACTTAATGAAGTTACTCAAAATGAAGACACTGTTGTGACCGCCACCTGTAATCAAAATGTTGTAATTTATGATCATATGGACAATGAACAATGGATGTACAGTCGATAACATGGGGCAATCGAAATCGATGAGAATAGTTTACGGACTCCAGTTCGATCGCAAGCAGACAAATTGGTTGGCCGGAGGGTAAAAGAATAATCATTTTGACTGAAGGACGATTGGTGAATTTATCGTGCTCAAGTATCCCATCGTTCGTTGTTTCGGGAACATCTACTACACTGGCTCTGGCCTTGAAAGAATCATTCCATGGATAGAATTACTCAATAGATGGACGTTTACGTAGCAAGCTTACATCTTCCCACATTCAATATCATCTACTGCTGGAGAAAGTAAAATAAACAAACGGAATCCATTTGACGTCTCGATAAGGCACGGCCACCAACATCGAAAAGTCGAAAAACTAATTAAAAAACACAGGGAAAAAAACTTGCAGCAAAGAAGGTTGGAGCCACCGATATCTGGAGCTCCAAAGGGTCAGTGATAGTACTAGAATCCACGAGTTCAAGAAGTCGCGGCCAACTTCACCGAAGGGTATTTCAACGGGGCAAAAAAATCCCATCCAAGGCGAGGACGGACCGAATCGTGAGCGAAGGGCCCTCTTTCTTGTTTTGGACTCCGTGTGGGAAGGTCAAATCATCGAGTGAAGGAGGTCAATCCAGATAGCAATTCTCGAGTTGGTGGCTGGATTATTCTTTTGGAACCCTAGTGCAAGACCAGAACGTGGCTTTCACCAAAACGACAACTCCAGGAATTTTTCCACGAAGGAAACGACAAAAAAACATCGGGCCACCAAGTACACGCCTCGAGGAACCAGTGTTGATTTTCTTCAGAATACACGCGGCTAGCGTGCAACGGGACACGAGTGAAGCGGAAAATTTACCGGGAGCCCCGGTCGTCGAGTTATTCGAGTTTAGGAAAAATAGTCTTGGTGTTAAGGCAAAATTGATTTGAGAATGGTTTACAATGATAGAGTTAAAGGAAAAATACTCTTTGAGATTGTTTTTAAAATAAGTAGCATAACCTGTTGAATAATAATTAATACTGAACTTTCAGTGAACTGCATGTACTTTTATTTCTTTTCTCACAAACAAAAAAAGGGGTAAAATCCGATAAAAGTGAAGTGTGATACTTGATTCGAGAGTGATTAAGAAAATTTCAAGGCACTCATTTTCTGCGCCAATAATCTACAAGTGCTGGGGTATATTTGGTCTTTGTTTGGTGCGAACCCCAGCTCACGGTGAACTTAATTCCTCGTAAACTAGAATTTAGGATAGTTAGATTGCGGAATTGTTGCGGGAGCTAGTTAGGTGAGTTGTCCTCCTCTTCTAGGCTAGTGCATCGATAAAAACAGTGATTTTTTTTCCCTAAAAGTGAAGACTCTGGCACGAGCCAAGCTCGTCTCGAGGCTTGGAGGGCAAATTTATGGGTAGACGAGTGGCCCCCACGCCCGTTTCCGATGGAGCGACCCGGGACCCAAACGCCCCCGGCCGGGGTCAGAAGGTATGATCGGATCATCTTCGCGAGAAAGTTTTATCACGTAAGAAGCTGATTCTCGGTTTCAATACATTCCATTGATAGCATCCCTTTCATGATCCGATCAGATATAATTAGTGCTTCCGCTGAACGTGCTTAGTGCGAAAGTGAAATCTCACATTTTCAGAGGGTTTCTTTTATAATGGCCCTATTTCTTAAAAACTTTACAAACTCGTGGACAAATAAAAAACCCATCTAGTTAGCTCAGCGATTGTATTTCGAATCCCCCTGTCAGTTTTTTCCGTCTCTTCTTCTTTCTGTTACCTGTCCCTTTACAATTCAATTCGGATTACAGCAGTAGAATGGTTCATGCACTGACTAATAGTTCTTATACAAGCATTAACTAGTGGCTTTAATACAAACTAAATTTTCATTACAGCTCGGCTAACCTGACTAGTTAGTTGACCTCGACTATTTGTCAAAATACGAAAAGCAAATTTGAAGTGACAATTCGGGTTTTCTCTCTCTTTTCTGAGGTTACAATATGAAAGCAAATTTAAAGTGACAATTCGGTTTCAAAAGGGTTTGTGGTGGTTTGTATTTCTGCGGTTTGTGGTGTAAATCCCTACGAAAGCCACCGACGAATTCACGAGGATTCTGCAATTCAGTCATAAGGCAACTGAATCAGTTGACAATTCTCGATGTGGTTTTAATAACGTATCGGTCATTTGGTGATATTTTATGTATAAGGTACGGTCTGCGGTACTTAGAGATTAGTGCTTTGTTTCTGGAAGTACTGGAGGTTGTAGTCCTGTGACTTCTGAATGGCGGAGGCAGCGCGTGCCCTAAGATCATTTAGGTTGCGATCTGAGTCCTCATCTGTCTTCTCGCTTAAGTATTCAGTTAATTGGTCCACAATTTTATCTCTCTGCTCTATTCCGAACAGAAGTTTACGAAAAGACTGTTTAGTGGTACTGTGAATGATATTATTAATGCCATACACAATCTGGGACAAAAGGTTAGACCAATCGGCATGATTAATGGGGTCACTAACTTTGGCGAGCATAGGTTTTAAAGCTCTATTCACCCTTTCCACTTGCCCGCTGGCTTGTGGACATGATCGATGTTCTGTTTAGCCAAGTATGTGCTAAAATTCAAAGAGGTCAAATAAGTTCCTCGGTCAGTTATTATGCGTCTGGGACGACTGTAACAACTAAAATATTTATCAAGGCTATTGATAACTTCTCGTGTACTTGTCGAGTTAACTGGATACAGTTTAACATATTTAGTGAGTCCATCTACAACTTATAATATGTGTTTTTTCTTTGAGGGCCCGGAGTAGACCAAGTGTACAATATCAAATGATATTGGATCCTTCGGTATGTTATAGAGATTATGTTCATTGGAACGATGCGGGGGCGAGTACATAATAGATTTTACGCAGTTTCCTATGCATTTTGTGACTTTTCCTTTCAGGTTCGGAAACCAATTGTGTTTCCACAGTTGCTCATCAGTTTTTTCTATTCCTAGGTGACCAATCTTTGACTGCGTCAAACGAATCACAATATCCTCCATTTCTAATGTTACGTATATTTGCATTCATCCGGATTCATTTCTTCTAAAGACAAGACCGACCAATAACTGGTAACCTGGGACTGAACATAAGCTTAGCTGTTCGCGAAGTTTTTGGATGCGTTTGTCCCGGTTTTGCGTGACTTGGATCAAAAAGTCGAAGTCGTCACTGTCAACAGGGGCTAATACTTGATTTTATGCTTCCAGGTGGTGCGTCTGCGGAGAGGCTAGCATTCTCATTAGAATCTTTTACGTAATTATTGATTCTAACAGCAGGATTCATGAAAGGGTTGTCAGTGCTGGCATAAGCGACAGTGGACATAAGGACAGGACAGCAAGGTGTATTAGTACTTGCTTTGGTTGATTCGGGGTAATGGTCTAAGGATAAGTTAAGTTGAACGTGATTAAGAGTGCAAGTGACGCACGGAGGATCCGTCATCTGTTTTGCATCAGAAATAGTAGCTATAGAATCAGCATCAGTTGTTGATTCGTCATTTGAAGAAGGGAAAGAAGTGCAGTACCGGCTCAATGCGTCTACATGACCCATGGATACTCCACTTTGGTGCTGTATTGCGTAATTATAGTTCTCAAGCTCGAGGCCCTATCTGGCGATTCTTAGATTTACATATCTTTTGTTGAAAGTGGGCGTCAGAGAGTTAGAATCTGTTATTATCTTAAAAGCTATTCCTTTTAAATAATCTCGGAACTGTGATAATGAGATTCAGTAGGTGTGGTAGCTTTCGAAGAAAAGTACAGGATGAAACTTATTATCGACTTGCCTTTGTAACAATATTGCTCCTTAGCCAGAGGTTTCTTTTTTGGGATCATCAATTGCTTATAATGGGGCGGCGACTAACAGTGCGAAGTGCAATGAAGTCCGCATTACATTCATCAGTAAATTCGAAGGCTACATCCTCGCGGGTGAGGTATTGCAGCAGTTTGGCTATTTTCGAGAGTGATAGGATGAACTTGCAAAAATAGGAGAACAATCCTAAGCAGGTCGTAATTTCCTTCTGGTTCCTCGGTATACGATATTGCTTGATGACTTTAATATGGGCATCCCTTAGATGCGCTCCAAATGCACTGAAAAAGTACCCTAAATACTCGATCTCTTCAAATGCAAATCTACATTTTCCCAATTTTAACTCAAGGCGTATAGTCCATTTCGTTTGTACTTTGCCCTCATCGGTGGAATTCTCAAATTGACTAAAGGTGATGTTTCAAAATAAGTGCCAAGGGTTACATCTAGTAGGGCCCCAAAAACCGAAAGATACGGAAGATCGGTCGTTTTCCTTGGCTTATGCAGCGGATCTTTTCCATGGCAGTTCAAACATTCCATATTGAATCGGGTAAAAATTTTCTTGAATTAGGCCGCTTGACTGACCAGGATGTCGTTATCAGGTTGAGAAATCTCAAGTCCAAGAAGACGGGATTCTTACTTTACAACAATTTCGAATCGAGAGCGTAACTGACTAATAAACAAATTTATTTCAGCCTGACAGGTTGCTGCCAATAGTCCTCCAGCGACAAAAAGTGTAGCTGTGTTTTTCCTTGGCGGTGTGGGTAAATGTAGATGCAAGCATCTTCACGGTTCTGTTGAAATTCTAGTCCAATCATGAAACTGTTTTGTTCCAGCAGCATAGAGCCTGCATGAGACCATATTGGCTTAGTTTAGCGTGCTCCTGAGACTGCTTCATGAAGATTTCTTTCTCAACGTCACACAATAGCAATGCTTTAAAGACATCAAACTGCTGAACAATCACCTTTTCAGCATCCATAATTGACAAAAGTGATGGAACCACTTCCAAATATGTGTAGTAATCGAGCAGTTCACTATGCAAACTACTCAAAAACTGCCATAATACCGACCCAAATTTTAATTGCAGATTTGGGAAATTTAATTATACAAATCTACAACTAAAATTCGGACATGGGAACAACTTTTTATGCGTCTTATCCACGATTTGTATTGCCATAGGCAATCGATATAAACGGATGAACTGTCCTCGTGCACTCCTGGTGTGACATATACCGTAAGTGGACGACTGGCAACAAAGGGGGAGTCTGCCTTGGGATCGCGAGCGAGCACGTCGGCAGGAATACGCGCAGTTGTGTGCGATTGTCCCGAGCCGTGAAAAATAAGAATTATTTAATTAAAACGTCTCTATCCTCTCTAAAATCTCATACACCCCATTTCCAGAGTAGTTTACCAATCCACAGAATAAATAGAAAACTTGCATGTATACGTGCACTAATTGCAACATGAAACCTGATCCATCGAGTTCTAAAGCTCCGTTTCAATATGGACAACAAAGCAACTGGTTGATGGGATATCAAATTGCATTTTAAGTGGGTACGCATCTCAAAGATCGTGAAGAATTATGGAAAAAGCCACATAATTTGAAAATTAGTCGTAGCGGAAACAATCGATTGCGGCAAGATTCATCAGAGAGTTCATTGTCTGTCATCGGCCATTTCAGTATTTGTTATTAGTGTGAAGTCGTGTTCACGTGAAGTAGTTGAAAATGCGTTAGTTGCCATACTAATTAGAATGAATGTGCCTTCACCTCTAATTTGTGCAGAAATAATAGTAACTGAAAATTGATAAAAGTCAGTTCAATTTCACTCTCACCATAGGTTGTATCGTTGCTTTAGGAGCAGCCTTCTTTCTTGGATCAACCCAATTTCAGAAAAGATATACGAGTAGATCGCAGATAACGACGCTGCTAATTTATTCATTTTTTTTGTTAATGGACAGCTTGAAAACGGAGAATCAGGAAAGTGATTATCCAAGGCGCAACATTTTACAATACCTCAGGGGTATACATAATGCCTATGGCACACAAAAAGGCTACTTAAACTTCATCCTGTGAGGCCTTTAAGTCGTTGCTCGGATGTGCTTAGCCCATCATTAAAAACAGCCAGCCAATATTGCCAGTAGCTAACAAATGTCCAGCAAGCCAAATTGCTGGTGTTACGCCCAACCTCCATTCATCAACTAATACAATGGTGGTTAGTCGAGTACCGACCAGAAGTAAATACACCCGTAGCTGAAAATTGGTGCTGATTTGATATCGTTGCATTGACGTGTTTGTATAAATTATACAAAACAGAAATAAGGATAGAGCATAATTTAAGAGGAGACGAAAATAAAGAATATTACACATCTAAAGAGCACGCCACAAAAATTTGACATCATGAGACTCCAAACGGCGTCTGTGACCAAACGTTTCACGGAGACCCTCGACAATCAGCTGGCTCCCATCTTATCAGACGCATCGTTAAAGACGAGTAACAAGCTCTGGATGGAAGTGAAAGCGACTACTAGGACCGTGGCAGAACAGACGATCGGACATCAAGCCTGGTGAAAGAAGAATGGTTGGTTCGATGATGAGCGCCAGAATGCGTTTGATAAAAAGAATCAGGCATACAAAGAATATGTAGGTAGGAAAACCAGAACGAAGAGAGAACATTATGAAAATCTCAGAAGAGTAGCGAATGAGATGATTAGGATTAAGAAAAGAAAATACTGTGACGACCAATTGAGAAGTATAGATGTAAGTTTAGCAAGCAAATCAAACAACTTCCTTAATCCTCCACACAGCACCAGAACATCGGAGCTTAAAGATGTCTGCGGAGAGCTTTCATTGGCCGCACCAACTCCAGACGACTTATGCGTCTTAATTTGATACAAATCAATGTGCATGCATGATATTTGTTCAGTGTGTGCAAATTACACATTTTGTTCTAGGAAATTTTTTGCAAAAAACTTTTTTAAATTTTTGATGAGGTAATTCAATGTAAATAATTTAGATCTAACAACCATAGCGTAAGTCGATTCAGTACGTTAAGTAGTTTCCGAGATCTACTACATTTTTTAACGATAACATGCTTTTTTGTTTGAATTTAATAACTTTTACCATAAACTTTTGCAAAATGTAATGAGTTGATTCGATAGACAAAAGTTCATTCTGACTTCTTGCTTAAAAAAATGTTGCAAATATTAGTAACGTTTCTGAGGTGAACGGCTGTAAAGTTTACCCAAATTTTCAGTTTCGCTGGGGGCTGCGCCTTAATGAGTTTCAACGTGGTCGCACGTCGGTTTTCGAAGAGCCAAACCCAGGTGCCCCGAAAGCGGCTGCCACGGAGGATGACGTGACTAAAATCCATGAGCTCATATTGCCAGACCGCCGATTGAACGGGGCTCATATCCTGCATGAAATTTTGAGCATGAGAAAGCTGTTGGCGCTATGGGTGCAGGTTTGCTCTCTCCGGGCAACAAACGCAAACGTGAGACCATTTCAGAGCCATGTTTGACATTGTTTAAGCGCAATCTGAAGGAGTTGTTGCATCGCTTTATGACCGTTGACAAAACATGGCACCCCTGGAGTACACCAGAGATCAAGGAGCGGTCAAAACAGTGGACTTCACCTGGGGAACGTACTCCAAAGAAGGCAAAGACGGTCATATGAGCCGGAAAGGTGATGGCCACCATTTTCTGGTTTTCACAATGTGTAATCTGCATCAACTACCTTGAGAAGAGCAAAATGGTCACAAGGCTCTACTCTGCCGCATTATCGGGCCGATTTGACGCCGAATTGGTCAAATTGGGCCACCATATTCTCGTTTTGTTTTCAAAATTGAAAAAGTCACTCGCCGGGCAGAAATTTGAGTGAAATAACGAAAGCCATCGCTGCCACGGAGACCCACCTTGCAGACCTCGAGCAACCGTACTTTTTAGATGGGTTAAAGAAGTTTGAACATCGCTGGGTCGTGTATTAAGCTGAGAGGAGCTTATGTTGAGAAATAAATTCCCAATTTCCAAAATTTTCATTTCCTTTTGTGGCTAAGTACTTATCGGATCACCCTCGTAGATATAAAAGTGTTTATTGAGTTTGCACATTAGTTAAATTACGTAAATATCTTCATTTCGCATATCACACCCTTATTGGAATGGTTTTTTCCAGGCAGATTTTGGTGCACAAACAACAATTCTCCACCTCGTGCTGGTATCCAGCCTCCGCTAAAAGAGATGTGGAGCTTTTACATAGTCCTTTTAAGGACTTTTTAAAACGAATTTTACTAAGATCATCTAGTTTCGTCCGTGCATCACAACAAGTTTTCTGAGAAACTATAAATGGCACAAGCTCAAACTTTGTGAAAATTTCAAGAGTGGTAATCTCTCAAAAGATCATAATTCTAAGAATTATATATTTGTATTTTCTGGCTTACAATACCTTAGCACTTTCAAAACGGTTTTTTAACAGAAAAATAACTCAAAATTGATTCTTATGTTCATAGGTGGTATATGTTTTTAGGTTTATAAATTATTTATTAATTTTTTTTATAATAATTGCTTTAATCCTATGTTATATCGAAAAGCATTTCATATTTTATACATATTTAAATTATAAAATTGGTCATCTTAAATATTTTTGCCATATTTTTCCTCAATTTCCTATCACCCTAAATAGTGGCTATAATAAAAATTTATACCAAATTTCATTTCAGTTCTTAAACACAAAACGTGCGGCTGATGGTGGTTTTGGGGTTTACTTGAATTTCAACAATATAACGGAGACATCATTGACATGGGCTTTGCAACAGTTGCTCTACAATCCGGAGTATATGATTAGAATTCGTGAGGTATCCAAGATTTTCCGAGATAGGCAATCAACTGCCATGGAAACTGCAATTTATTGGATTGAATATGTGATACGAAATAATGGTGCACCATACATGAAATCCAGTGCAGTGTATCTGCCCTGGTACAGTTTATATTTACTCGATATCATAGGATTTGTCGCTTTGATGGCTGTATTAATTTTATTTGCGTTTTATATAATTGTAAAATTAGTTCTACGATTGAAACAGAAGAAAAAAGAGAAATTGTACTACAAAATTAATTAAATGAATTGTTGAATAATTAAATATTTCTTTCTCTGATCCCTAAAGAATCTCTGACAATAAAAGTAATATTTTACACTTGAAGTCACCAGTACCAACTTAAAGTAACAAAAATCGTAATAATTTACATGGACTCACTTCTTAAGCTTTCCGCTTTCTCAAGTAAATAATTTAGCAGCATGAAGTGAACAACGAGAAACGGATAGAATGAACGCAATGCATTCCAAATATTAAAGGAAAAACAAAATTCAATCCTTGTAGCAAACACTCCTACATACTGCGTTTTGTTCTTTCGGGGTGAATTCTCCTTGAAGATTTAGATTTTTGCTTAAATTGCTACTTTCGGTTCATTGGCCAAACGATTAATGATTTCTTTCATCTGGAAATCTATAAGACTTGAAAAAATAAACATTCACAGACTATGTGATATGAAAACATTGTATTCAAAAGGGAAAAGTACAACTGAAACGGAAAATATTCCTCGTCCTTGCATGATTCCTTGCCCTTGCATGATTAGAATGCAGCACAGTTTCTATTCAATGTGCTGCAAAGAATTGCAATAATGCAATAAATATTAGCGGATAAAGCACGTACATTATTTTTAACTTCTCTGCAAAGGAATCCACTTGCACGGAGTTCAAACTGAACTGTTATCATTGCAAAAATTGGAAGCGGAAGTAAGTATTAGTTGCATGACTTTAACTTTTAAAACAATTGCTCTTAAGTTGATTTGAAGATATTATCCGAACTTAACTAAACATATTAATTTTGCATTTTAATTAAAGCTATAAGTGCATAAATGCCTGAATTCATGTAGACTATTACCCGATAAATCCCCAAGGGGGAAATATTACCCGAAAATTCCCTAATTTATTGCGGCAACTCCGGCGGAGGCTTCACCGACCCAATCTGGCTCACCCTTGCGTGGGCACCACTCGTCCGCTTTTCCGAGCCTCCCAAGGGGTTGTCCGAACGAGAAGACGACCGTCCGGAGCGAAATTATCACTGGTACACCTAGCCGCGAGGATCACCTTTCATGAACCCTACCACTCGGAACGAGTTACAATATAACACCGCCACGCAAAACTCTTAGTTTCCCATACCAGGACAACTGAAATTACGCCCTCCTTATCTCCTAACACCGGAAAACCCGAGATAGAGCTGAAACGACACTAACGTTCACTACACGCGCCGAACACTACAACCTTAATTAATTTTCCCAGGTCTTCCTGCCTGGTCACCGCCCCGGGAAGAGATTTCCCGAGCCGCACTCCTTACAGCTGGGAAAAAAAAGTTAAGTATTTGTGTCGCGAGAAGAAAAAGATGACCAATTAAAACTACGTTAATTTTATTTCAAAACAACGTTCAACAATTTAAGTATTTAAGGAAAGCCACTTACGTTTAACCCCTAGCCTATTAAAGGGGCACCTTGCTTCGGTCCGCTCGAAATTTCCACCGTCGTCTCGTTTCCGTGTGTGGATATATTTTTTTACTACCGGCTCCAATTCCTTGCCAGAAGAAAAACGTTCGTTGGACACTCGTTGACTTTTCTTCCCTTGAATCCACACGTCGGATTAACTTTTTTTCCATTCCCAAGAATTGATGTCAGGCAGCTCCACCGTTGCTCACCCACAAAACCTTCCCCGAACAAAAAAAAAAAGAAAGCGCGCCAATCTTCCCGGCTTAAATAATCTTCCGAGTTAACGTTTTTCCCTTCCATCCACCGGGAAAACTTGTTTTGAGTGCTTTTGTTCCGTTGAACCGAGTAATTCCCCTCGCTTGATGCCACTCATCATAAGTTCCACTTGATGGCGATCCTATTGGAAATCGAGTGTACTACGCGCTGAATGCATTTGACTGACAGTTCGAACTATCAGTAACGTTTGTTTACGTCGCATCGACAAGTACATCATTCGATTTTCTTTGCGAGACCAATTGCAATGTCAACGTTAGTTGAACTGGTTCTGAGTAAACTTCGTGACTTCCTGTAATGTTGAATATCACCTTCAACTCTAACAACTAAATTACTTCCGGATTGTACGGTGATCGGTTCACACGCAACACGAGGCTGTGGACGTGCTTCCAATACGAGGAATGCCAGCTTAAGTTTGTATATGAGTATTATTATCATCCTGACGAGTACGAACTTCTGATATCAATGACTCCGACATGAAAGATGAATTAGAAGGGACCACGGATGCTGAGGATAATGATGCTATTTCTGATAATGTTAATGATGAGGGCTTTTGTAATAATGACAGCGATGTGAATGACAATAGTCGTGGTTGAACAATACTTGTCGGAAAGGATGAGTTTGTATCCTTCTTATAACTACTATGAGCTCGGAAGCTTTGTTGGATTAAAATTTGGTCCCATATCGATGCGTTGAGCGATGAAGATGATTTCGACGATAGGAGTGTCTTGCTAATGATTAATTGACACTGGTTCAAGCACATTGAACATAAAGTTCGTAGTATTTGTGTTATTTTAATGGGTTGAACACACTTTTATTAGTTCTCTCATTAGCACCACCATGCATGATCTTATATTTATCATTGAATATGGATGAACTATTATGACTCGATTTACTACTAAACGACGGTGATTGGTTCCTAGAAGGCGCTACTGCATCTTCCACACACATTAGGCCATCAAGCATCAGTTTTAAGCCTGTCGGACAGGCACATGTAATGTGAGGACTTCGATCTGATATTCTTGGGGCGGGTAAGCAAAGATGTGAACAGTTTCCATTTACGGACTGAAAATAGTTTTCACTATCTGGTTCTCTGTAAGGATGGTAGACGTATATGGTCATTGGATGTTGAAGCATATGTAATTCTGTCGCTGCCTCTAAGTCTTCCCCGTTAATTTTATTTGCTTTATATATAGTCTGTTTGTCACAGTCGGTCCAATATACGTAATCCTCGATTTTGTAATGAAAAATGGATGCCTAAGCGCATTTATTGAGTATAGAACAAAGCAACGCTGTGATCCATCGTAGTTGCATGATGAAATCGTATTCTGTTTTGCATCGACCCACTAGACTAGTTTCAACACCAGATCCAGGGTTAATCCGTTCGGCCATTTGACAGCGTACGTTACTATTGCCTGACAGTGTGTTCCATTCCGATAATTGAACGTGCTCAATTATCGGAGTTGCACCTCAATTTGTCCAATACATCCATCCGTCGACAGGATCCCAATGCGATAGCACGTGGAATTCCCAAATTGTCCGCAATAAGAACTTTTCCCATATTTCCATCAAAGTTAGTCAGCTCAATGGTGCATTTGAGTGTGTCAGTGAAGTAGGCATGGTTGTTGATCCAATCCACAGCTAGGCCATCCGATGTAACCGAGTGATTTCGCAGAACAACAGTTTTATCCCTGCCCTCATCGATTAGTGCCTTGTATATCTCTTGTGTGGAAACGTCGCTCCAGAAAATCATCCCTGTCCTAAATACATAATCGAGGGCAGTCTCAGACTTTGTATCGTTTACAATGGAGGTAATTTCACGATGGTCCAAAGCTATTTTACGAATATCTTTACGACGAGCGAAAACCAGTGAGGCGTGTCCTTCTGTTGCTTTGCAGTGTGTATGATTTCGTGGATCTCGCATGTAGGTTAAAAGCAGATTTACTTGATCTGGAATATCGATTAATGTAATGCAGGACAATTTGGTCAATGAGTCAATTATGGCGATAACAGAACTTTCCGCTGGATGTTTCGGAAGTAGGGTCAAGCATAAGGTTTTAACGAGAGCTGCTGTGTTCGCGTCATGATACATATGACGCAAGACTGGAATCAATTGTAATTTCATACTTATCGGGGTCTTAAGCGATTCAATCATTGGACCGATTTTTGGGCACATACTGATAGCAAATGTTCTAGATTGAGCTGCGAATTGCACGCTAGCATATACAGCAGCTTCAACTTCAACCGTGTTATTACTAACTAAAGCCCAACGAATCGAATGATGTACTTGTTGTTTCTCGGGGATAACTCGGCTCACAGCTCCTAGAGTCCGCCAACATAGCATTGGAATAGAGTAGGATTAGAGTGCAAGCTTTCAAAGTCAAAGTCAAAAGTGCTTTATTTAATATTAATCGTTATAAATTTTCAAAGAATATAAAGCAAATTCCAAACAATAACAATAAAAAACTTAATGGCCCAAATGGCTCTCGAAATTTATACGTTATCATTAACCCATTTCATCAAAAAAACTGTAGCAAATTCAATTAATTAAGATTATTACATACTTTTAGAATTCAATTGGAAAAAGGAGAAAAAAACCAACCAACATTTTTCTAAAATTATTTATAATTTAAACACAACAGTGAAACTTTGATCCTACACCTAATATTTTGTAACTTATTTCTAATAAAATGCAATCAAAAACTTCATCTTATACTAAAAAAAAAATCTATAACAATGTTCCTAACCTAAGCGTTTAACCTTATCTCAAACGGAATATAATAAACATAACATATACCTAACCTATACCTAATTTTAACCTAATTTTTAACAAAAATTAACAACAATACTAAATGTAGCAATAATGAGCTGAAACTCCAAAAACTTAACGAATAATACCAAAACTGAAAATAAACACGAATTGTCATTCAGCCACCAATACCTGGATTGCGTCGTCTCAATTAGATCAGCTTCAACGAATCTAGTAAATGAGTATCTCCATTGGAACTGTTGGTCTCGTGAACTCAAATTCGAAGGATATTTTATCTTCTTATCGGTGGCCCGTCGATATATGCGATATATGACTGGGACGCTGTCAGAATCAAAAACATATCGATTCATGTCCAAATACACGAATGTTTCTGGAGAAATGAAGCCAGTAGCGAGGCAAGTTGCTATATACCCATCTGTAGGAGGAACGGCTGTGAAATCTAAGGGTTTTCACTCACTGTCACAGATCTTGCGATATGATTCCGAAGAAGATATGAAGATATCGACCCTCGTCGCATCAGCAGTTTGATAAATTCTTCTATTCGATATATAATGTTTCCAATCCATCTCAGGCTTTCTGTACAAACCAGTACATGAGTGCAAGCCTTATGACGATGAAATTGTGTTGCCCGACTACATGTTTTGCCGCATATCTCACATTTAAATTCATCTGTATGTAATACTTGATGTCCTCTCAAACCGTCTGCACTAGAAAATGATTTGCTGCATCTGTTGATTGGATGACGAAGGTTTCCGCTACCGTGTGTATTTTATATTTCGTTTCGAGCTTGAGTTGGTTCCTGTTGCCTTCGACGCTTGCTGCTGGTTGCGTTGTCCATAATTGTGGCATGTAAATCGGAAGCAACTTAGCTACTTGAGTTTACTTACATAAAGCTACAAAGCAAAAATTATTATGTGGCTTCCGGTTCGTAATTTAACCAATTATTACACTTAAAATTATTATGTGGCTTCCTTCCCAGAATTTAACTAGTAGTCCTTCCGTGAATGGAAATTTGAATTACTTGCTGATAGTTACATCATCGGATTATCAAAAAAAATTAATAAAGTGCGGCTCGGTATTGCGTAGGTTAAACTCTTACGAAATCGCATATGGTAGTGTTCGGGGTGAGCAACGCTATGGAGTCTCAATGTTCACCCGTAACAAGATATAAATTGGATACTATTCGTTGGTTAAAACAAACTTCTAATTTTGATATTGTGATTGGTTCGCAGATTCAATGTTGAAGCAGTAACGAAACTTATGAAAGCAGTCAGGAAATGGAAACCTACGAAGTCTGTGAGGATGCCAAGTCGAATTTAGCAAGCCTATGAATTTTTTCAGTGAATGTAACACACTTGTGAAATAATAAATTTTAATAACTGTTTTAACAAAAATTATAAAAAACGACGGAAACATCAAATCCTGTGTTTTACAGGAAAAGAATCCGGGAGACTTCGCTGGATGAAGTGCTACTGAGGGACCAGTTCAAGATGGCAAAAAAACTGCAATGGCATCAACGTTCAGCAACAGATATGCACCATTTGCTTACCTGCAAGATGTGGCCCTATTAACGAGCTGACTACTAGTAATGCTAAACCAAAGGTAAAAGTTCCTCCTGTCACATTTACAGATGTAACGCGAGACTCTATAGACCGTGGTTATGACTGAGCAAAATATTTCCTGAGTAAAGCTAACTCCGATTATTCCTTGACAAAATTGATGACTATGGATGTGTTCAAAAGCATCTTAATGCATAAAAAGTTAATTATTTTACGTTTCAACGGGCAGATAATCGTCCGGTAAAAATCGTGTTAACGGGGCTTCATAATTTACCAGTAGAAGATGTAAAGGAACTTCTGAAAGCAAAACACAAGCTCATCATACTACACATTTAATAAATAAATTGCAAAAATTTAGCATCTGGCATGTGTATATTATCTGCTGGATTTGTAACGTCACATGAAAATTAGCGAATTTCGCCTAATAAAAGCATTAATCTAAACAAAAGTGAGTTGAAACTATTACAGCTACAATAAAAACGGCCCAATTTTATGCTGAAATTGTCAAATTCATCCACCCACAAAGTGTTCTATTTCGTGTGGTAATCACAATGTCTCCAGTTGCATTCTCACCAACACCAACGTACGTGTAACAAGCTTTCCAGTAAAAAACTACATTTTTAGTAGTCAGCCTACTTTTGGCCCGCTGGCGTGAGCTGTCAGCCTACTTCGGCAGAATGCAAAGGCTTGTACGGCGTAATATATTCGATATTTCACATGAAAAAGGTACAAATCACATTCTGTGCTTGCTAAAAATTCACCTCGCACTACCCACTGTACAGCTACACCATTTAGAACAACCAAATGAAAATGCAAATGCGGACAATTCTACATTCGGTAAGAAATCAGAGGAAGAAGAAGTCCTCTAAAAACGTACTGGGCCATATTCTGCTGCTTTGCAACAAACGCAACGCACATCGAAGGAGCCAAAAACCTGACCATCGAAGGATTTATAAACGCGTTAAAACTTTTCACTGGCCGGAGAGGAAATTGTCAACCGATCTACTGCGACAATGCCACTAATTTAATTAGTGCTAGTAACAAGTTAAAGGAGCTGGAAGATGCAATCACTGCCAACCGAAGCATCCAATTCAAATTCATACCGCCGAGATCACCCCACTTCGGAGGCTTATGGGAAGCCACCGCCAAGTCAGCGAAAGAACTCCTAAAGAAAACCATCGCCATTAAAACACTCACGCATGACGAATTCACGACCATAGCAGTAGAAATCGAAGTCATACTAAATTCAAGGCCATTAACTCCCATATCCAGTGATCCCAATGATTGGGCGGTATTAACACCAGGGTACTTCTTGATCGGCGGACCAGTCAATGCAACTGCAGACCCAAGCTCTGAAATTGCATTTAACCCACAACCAGATTTGTCTAAGGAGCGGATAAAATCAAAAACCAGTTCCAAAAACGGTGGCGCGTCAACTACTTGAGCCAGTTATAGGGAGAGACATAAATGGAAGACGACCCATAATAACGTTGAACCTGCAACCATGGGCCTATATAGTTATCGAGCAGTCACGCCAGCAAACTGCTTGAAAACCTTCTTATCTCCTATTCAAAATGTTAATGGCAGATTTAGAAAAATCATTGATTATCTCCGTTCATAATAGTAATTTGTAAAATATATTTCCTTCTTATTATTATTATCAAAT
Organism: Odontomyia ornata; assembly: GCA_963969285.1. NCBI lineage: Eukaryota > Metazoa > Arthropoda > Insecta > Diptera > Stratiomyidae > Odontomyia > Odontomyia ornata. The sequence goes on along the minus strand of OZ017738.1, from coordinate 472,500,305 downwards.
ATAACCTTATATCAATTTTCCTCGATATTAAATTGAAATGTTTCCGCCTAATTATATTCTTCATGAGATTTAACTTTTATTACTATTTAGAATTATTTTCGTTTTTCTTTGATTCAGTTATTTTTTCCTAAAAAAAATTTTAAATTTGCCAATTAAAATTTTTAACAACGGTGTATTACATTACCGAAGGCAAGCAAACTAGGCTGAGCTCAGCTGATGCGATTTATCGTATACACGGGATGAGAAAGAGGAAAGACAAGTTTTGGGGGACGGATCGTGGATTTGACTTACGACCGTGACACGTTGAGCACACGGCCGCGGTGCAAAATACATTCATCGGATAAAATATAAAGGAATATAAAATATTTCATACAATAGTGGGAAATCACCAATGTACAGTTGGTTATAAAATGTGTGGTGTAATTATACAGAATAGTTTCTGACTGTGAGATTTTGATTTAGCTATCAATAAATAACGTATCCTAGTGTCGTGTAATATTAGATGCAGTTACATACAACAGAGTCATGAAACATGTTATTTATCCTGTTGAGCGAATTCACTGTGTTTCTCAGTATTGCGTGCATACGATTGTACATCTACGCCAGACCTGTGAATAAATATTGGAAACGAAATAAAGTTTCGGCTATCGAGTGTGCGCCACTGAAGTGATCTCGCCGCATGCGTTATGTGGTGCACGCATTCTAATTTCTTAGTTCCCTTACATTTAGAATTTACTCGCGACACGTCAATTATCGAGTGCTTCTCGAATTCAAACAAAACTGCAAACGCTCCGAATATTAGTGTAAAACTTATCGAGGAGGCTCTCGAATATTTAACGGTGATTGTAAATTATTTACCCATCAAGACTATTAATTGTCTAAAGGCTGAGCTACAATCAACATAACCAAACATAAAGCAAATGTCAAAAAAGTTGAACCCGAACATTTTATAGGGCATTGAGTACATTTGACATAAGGATGACATACGCAACATGAAAAGTTGAAATCGAACGAACTTTTTATGTCACTATGACAAATACATTGTTTACTTTAAGTGACAATGATACATTGTTGTTCGCCATTTGAAAGGGTGGGTAAAATTTTATCCAGCTGTGAGGAATTATGCAGAAAACAGGTATTCTCACCTGTTAAGCAAAATTTCACTCTGGTATTGAAATTAATTTAATATTTCTTCTACGCCGTTGACGACTTTCATCAAAAAAAATTATAACGCATTGTCAAAAACATAAAAATTCAAAATTAATTCGAACTCATCCATTTTCTTCAATTACTTTTGCCGCAATGACACTTTTTCGTATCTGTCAAGGTCACATACGCGCGAATCGTATGTAGGCGAACTATGTGCGCGCTACGTGACTTGACGTTTCTTATTTTGTGTTATGTTGATTGTAGCACAGCGGTAAGGCAACTATTAAAATTCCTATTTTCGTCGAAATTTGGAAATAGGAAAGTTGAATATGACAATCTTCTCATAGTATATTTCACCATTCGAAATTGTGAACAGAAGTATAGTCGTCTAGAAAGCAAGGCAGATAAAGTAGTAGTGGCGACAAGCTTAATTTGTCCGAATCGGTTGCAAGTGCAATTAGTTTTCCGTTGAGCAAAGCGAAACTAGAAGAGGATTGCACCAAGCATATAAAATTATTTGAACATTTGTTATATATTCTGATGCTTTTCATGAAATCCAATGCAATGGTGCAAACAATCAGCCTTGATATGCTGTCGGATTTGTTAGATTTTAACGTAACGTGCAGTATTTTGGATTCGAATTTGAACAATTAAGCTTTGGAATGAGCTAAGATTAATCCAGCAAATTACATCATTGATTTTACATCGCTAACACGTGGTGTGCGTCCGCTGTGAATGCAGCAAAGTCGGTTGGGACGAACCGGAGCGAAATCTGAGGATGTGTTCCACATGCACTGTTCTTGTCTGCAAAATGAACTAAGTATTATTAGAGCTTTTAAAATTATGGTTACACACCTAAAAAGACCAGAAGATAGTTATTTAGTGATAGTAAAAAATTGACCCAAATAAGAGTACCCGAGATGATTAATGTTCAAAAAGTAGCGATAACGGAGCTTATTATTTCAGCCCCATCGCATCAACACATCGAGTACCCAGCGAGGATGTTGGTGAGTGCATTTGTTTGTTTTACTTATTTTTTCAATTTGTTTATATAAATTTGTTTATTTAAAAAAAATATACCAGAAAACTTTATTGTTCCCTATTTATCGAAATGCATGCCCCTTTGAATATTAGAGAAAAAAGGAGATAAAATCGTTTATCTATCAGTTATCTTCATAAGATAATCGCGGAAAAGGAGACAGAACAATTATAATTTGTAGATAATTGTATGACCGGATAAACAGACCTTGCCAGTCAACTGTCTGGACTGCTAATATTGTCATATTTGAATATGGTTGAGTAAATCCATTCAAATCGTATGTCTGTTCAAATTTGTTAAGATTTGAAATTGCAAGAAGTAAAACCCCATTTTTTTCAATTTAAAGTCAATCGTTTTACTGCCATATTTGGGTCAATTTTGTGAAATCGGAAATTTTTGTCAAGCAAAAACAACTTCCAAATGGATTTTTGATTTACTAAAGTTTAATGAAAATAAAAAAATGTGTGTGTAGATAAGTTACATTCGGTCTTTCCTTTTCATCAGACCTGACCGGCTATAGGACCCGCAATGACATCAGGCTCCTTCTATATCATGGGCTAGCCATCGGGCGCACTCCTCCGGTTTTTGTTGTTTAACAGGGACTCTTGCCAGATAGAGTGACCTTCCGCTCGCGTGGTATAGAGTAATGTGATTCCATCACAAAATTAAATTGTTTTCGTATTAGTTTGAATTAAGTGATTTATAAGTAATTGCGGTGATTGTGTAAATATACCGAGATGGTGTAATAACGATTCTGACTCTTTTTGTTCTATTTGTGGAGAATTAACATTCAAAAAACAAAGACAAAATATCGTCAGTATTTTGGTTTCCCTGTGGCTTATCAAAACAAATCTTGGGCTCCCCATATTTTTTGCATAACCTGTATCAAAAATTTGAGTGATTGGAAGAAAGGGCCCCGTCTTATGCCGATTGCTGTACCCATAATTTGAAGCGAACCAAAAGATCACATTTTGGACTGCTATTTTTGTCCTACAGATAAAAGTTATTAATTCTTAGAAAAGCACACAGTGAGTTACCCTAATTTACAGTCAACTAAGAGACGGGTACTTCAATGTGACAATTCATCTATACCAGTTACATCTGCGCCCGTTACGATTAACGCTTCACAGCCCTCTACTTCGAGCGAATCGCGGGTCGTTTATGACGATGAATCTGAGTTTGAAGAAATCCCAAACAAGCCACACTTGATAACTCAAGAAGACTTAAACGACTTAGTTCGCGACTTGAATTTGTCAAAAAAGCTGTCATATTTCTTAGAATTTCGTTTAAAAGAATGGCATTCGCTATATTATGAAACTAAAATAAGCCATTTTTGAAATCGTGATGAATTCTGCAGGTCATACTATTCTCAAGATGGAGACTTGGTGTATTATAGTGATTTAAATGGGGTGAGGGGGAATTCGAAAACCGAATTTAATCCCTCTCATTGGCGTTTATTCATTGCTGCTGCTAATATGAAAGAAACTTACAAAAACATGAAGTTATTACTAGGAAAAACCAAATATAGTAAATATTCTTTCAAAATCTGTGGTGATTTCAAAGTTGTTGCCCTTTTACTCGGACTTGAGCCGGGCTATACCAATTTCTGCTGTTTTCTTTGTGAATGCGATAGTCGGGACAAAAGAAACCATTACCATAACAAGTTGGGTAAACAGACCTACGCTCATGTCAGAAGGGTTTTGTATTCAATTTACAAACTGCAGTCACGCAGATCGAATCAAATCAAGAAACATGTCAAAGACGATTTTATTGGAGAAAGTATGAAATACGAAGCTCATACTATTATTAACAAAGTTGAACGAATTTCGACTTCTGAGGTTTTTGGTATTGTTATACCCATAAATATCTCCCTTGATAATTATTTCAGATGTCCATCCGCTACGGAGAAAACACATTTTTCATGTATTTACAACCCCCCCCCCCTGTGTCCCCACTGAAGCAAAACTGACAGTTCAACAACTGTTTTGAAAAGCTCCCATGAAAACTTTTATTTCATACTCATATCGGCTACGTTTGATGAATTTTTTTTTGCAGGGGCCACTCTCCTGTACTGTTATCATCAATCAATGGCCAATTTTTTCGAATCCTAGAATGGTTACAAAACCCTTTTGCTAGGAGCTCTCTCCCACCTCCTTGACTTGTTTCACTTATGAGCATTAATTGTAGGTACTCATCTTCAGTCATTCATTCAATTGAATCAAGTGTTCAAAGCATGCACCTTAAACGTTGAAGTTGGGAAAGAATAACTCAAAATTATTCAATCTTCGCATTTAAAACAGCCACTATTTTGTTTTACGATTACTGATACCACTAACTGAACCGATTCTCAAAGATATACATGACACCTATCATTCCTGAAATTTTCATGCAAATCCTAGCAAAATTGTAGTGTCTGAGTCGGTAAAAAGCGCATGTTGTTCCATAGCCATATGTTGCCATAGTAATAAATGCAGCGCATATTGTTCCATAGTAATACAGGAAAATTCAAACCGCTATAACTTCGCTAAATATGATTCAATCTTTATGAAACTTTCAGGAGAGATCAACCTTATAAATGGACATCTACGTACTGAATTTCATTGAATTTAAGGGCACCGTTAAGATTTTATACAAGAAAACATAAAATCAATAAATCTTACTATTACTAACAAAGTTGAGTGAATTGCGACTTCTCACGTATTTGTTGTTGTTGTACTCACCAAGGCCTACATCCCTGATTTTTTTCAGATTTTTCGGATCACAGGTGTCCAATCGCGAGGGGGGGGGACAAAAATTTTTCGTACATTTCCCCTCCCTGTGCGCCCCTCGAAGCAAACTTTGCCAAATTAAGACCTGTTTTGGAAAGTTCTCATCAAGACCTTTCATTTGATACCCATATCGGCTACCTTCAATGAAATTTTTTTTTCGGGGGGTCACTCTCCTATATGGGGAGACCCCCCTTAAATACCTTATAAAATTTTTTTGTGGTTGAACTTTGAAGAGATCACCACTTTACACCTGCACACAAAATTTGATGTTTCTAGCTTAAGTAGTTTCCGAGAAAAACTGCTGTGACACACGGACGGACGGACGGACGGACGGACGGACGGACGGACGGACGGACGGACAGACGGACAGACGGACAGACTGGTCGCGAAACTAGTAGGGTTTTGTAAAATTATTTTACAAAACCCTAAAAAAGTATAGCCTACGCGAGCATCTTTAAACCCTGGATAGAAAAATGTGAAATATTTACCTCTTGTGGAGCCGTCTAAAGTTCTTCTTCCACCATTGCACATTAAGTTAGGCCTAACTGAAAATTTTGTTAAGTTGATGGATCGCAATGGGACCGGATTTTTGTATATAAGAGAAAAATTCCATAAAATAAGTGACGCAAAGATCAGGGAGTTAATAAAAGATCCAGTACTTGAAGAAAACTTGAACATTCTAGAAAAACGAGCATGGAAATCTTTTAAAAACGTTGTTTCAAATTTTCTAGGTAACCATAACAGTGAGAAGTACAAAGAATTTGTTAGCGAGCTGTCGTTGGCTTATCAAGCATTGGGCTGCAACATGTCACTCAAAATTCATTTCTTAGACTCACATCTTGATTTTTTTCTTGAGAATTTGGGAGCTGTGAGCGATGAGCACGAGGAGAGGCTCCATCAGGCCATTTCACAGATGGAAAAGTTCTGTCAGGGCAAATGGAACCCAAGGATGTTGGCAAATTACTGTTGGGCGTTAAAAAGGGACCATCCAGGAGCTATATTTGCCAGAAAATCTTAAATCGTATATTCAGAATAGAACTTTTTTTGCTTCGGACGATCATTATTTGTTGAAATATTTAAATTGCATTAATCAATAAAATTCTTGGCCAATGATTTGTTTAGTTACTAATTTTTACTAACAATCATCGATCAAAGTAAAAAATATAAATTAAGTTTGTGTGGCACGACAAAGTTCAAATTTTATTCCCTGGTGTTATTTAAAGTGGATCAAAATGGCGGCTGCAATGTGCTTATGAAAGAAATCCTGCATCTTTTGCATAAACTCTGCATCTTTTGCATAAATAATTCACGTCATCGATTCGTGGTACTCGAAAACTTGTTTTGAGCCCTTAGATGGCTACAAAGACTTTCTGATAGGAGCACTATCCTGCATATCCAACTTGTTTCCGTGTACTTTTGCAGAATTTGCCGTTGTTTGCTCGGGAAAACCATACGAAAAATTTTTTCTGCATTCTGCCGGGTGTACTCAATTGGCCATGCTGTGTTTGGTTGAGTTTGTGAATTTTGCCAGGATGTCTTCCGTCCGAAAGTATCAATGTACCGTGGTTTATACAGACTACTGTCATCAGGTTGGAAAAAGCGGTTGTCGTTGTCCCAAAAGCATGTTTTTCTAATGTTCTCCTTGTGAAGAAAAATTTTCATTTCTGGTGTTCCCCTTGCGCCCGAAGCGAATAATCTTTTTCCTGAGCAACATACTCCAACAAAAAACTTACTTTGGCTCGCCCGCAAATGACCGCCGATTACGACAAGCGCAAACAATAGGAAGCTGATAAATCAGCTAAGCTGCAAGAAATCATACTTACATACTCAGTTTGGGAGGTAGATCAAATGGAAAAAGAAATAGGATTGCCAACTAGTGATGAACAGAAAAAAACAAGATGTCTTTAAAAAAATTCATGGAACAACATCCTGAAATGTGTAGTGTAAATTCAATTGAAGCGATAATATCAAATCGGTGTAGTTACAGTTAAAAAATCTTACCTACGTATTTAAACACGGCTAGCTTTGCCCCGGTTTTCCAATAAAATATTTTTGTTTAACATTATGTTTCTTATTTTCGTATCTTATCTACGTCAAATAGAATATTCTTAACGTTGCACTATGAAGAACTTGAATTAGATTAGCAAAACTAACCGAAATAAATGGATTGTAGTGGGCCCTTATGCTGGCGGAAAGAACCCACCTAGCACCCTGCACACTTACGTATCACCAGGCAGAGCCATTTCCAGCTGGGCACTAATTTTTCGCTCACTGAGGCTGCAGTCCTAAGCAGACTTTTAATATCTTGGTAAAGACTACAAATTTTTCTTATCAAAGACGAAGTCGCTCGTCTGTTTATAAGTAGGAGAATAAGTACAGTAGGTGGAAAGACAAAAATAACCTTAGTTCTTGTCTAGGCAATTCTTTTGCTTTTATAAACCCTTAATTCGTGTATGCGAAATAATTTGTAGTGTGCTTTGACGCTAGAGAAAAGAACCCACCCCAGGGTACTGCAGACGCTAGCCTGCCAGTATATAGATGCCTTCCTATTGTAGTAAAATGAGTAGATAAAAGGTCCGTGAAGATTTGCAGCGATGGTCTGCTGCCTCAGCGAGAGAAGATTGTGGTGTTCGCCGAGATTGGCCTTGTCTGAGGATGCGTGAATACGCTAGTAGGCTAGCATTGCGGTGTCATCGGGTGGGCTCTTTTCCCCAGCACAAGAGCCCACTACAAAAAATGTCCCATTCACGAATTTTTTGATACAAACACGTATCGACCGGAGTCGGCGCCCCCTCGCACCCTTCCTTCCCCGCATCTGGATCAAGATCCAATGTTTACATGGCCAGATGTTTTCCATTTGAATGAAAAACTCATGCGAACCTAGTTCACATTAACTTTTCCCTCAAATGAAAAACACTAACGTGGCAAATTTATGTTATAATCTTATGTGGTGGAATCACATAATACTATACCACAAATAAGCACGCGAGCGGAAGGCCACTCTACCCTGTGAGAGCACCTGAAACGTCTTAAAAGGGGGTGAGCTTACCTGATGGCTAGTTCAATGTAGTGGAGGGGCCAGCTAATGTGGCGGGTCCTATACCCGATCAGGCTCAAATGTAAAGAGTGAATTTTTATAAAGTTTATCTTTCCATTTAAATTTTTTTTTTTTTTTAGTTTGGCTTTGAAAAAAAGGTACTGTTTGAACTGGATGTTAACCAGGTTTCAACAAAAAAAGGAATTTCTTCCGTAAATGGTACTTCTTACAAATACAATAAAACGTAAATTATGAAATGCAACAGTGCAATAAATAATTAGCACTCAATCAGAATATCAAATCGTAGCAAAAGACAGTTTAGATTATTGCGGTTTGTTTCTTCTAAAATTAGTTCTTTATCATCTCTAAGTCTGCTATGTTCTTTGCTTTCTCCTTTAACTCTCTGAGTCTTTGGTCCCTTAAAGTTTGAACATCGTCGATTTTTAAATTGTCCAATTTTTCAATCTCTTCATCCAACTGTTTTTCCAGATGTAAAGCGACTATCATCCAACTTTCTTGGAACATCTGCAACCTGTTTTTGAATAGAATTACACCTGTTCATCGGCAAGTGTTCTATTTAGCAAAGTAAAACCATTCTTTAAAATCGCGATATCGTCAGTTCTTGTTCGTTCCGTCGAACGCGAAATCTGCGAAAGCTGGTGGCTCAGGTGTAAAAAAAAACAGCAGAAAATTTGTTGGTGTCGTGCTTAATGTACACTCGATGTCAGACCGAAAAACGAAAAACAGCACAATGGCATTTTATTTTCGTACATCCAAAATAAATATTTGAATGAAATCTTCGATTTCCCTGATTTCACTTCACTGACTCTGCCAATCGGAAATGTTAGCTGCCCGGTCGCAAGATCTCAAGCTCCATCGTTTGTGGTCACCCACGTCGAATTTCAGCGTTTTCCTTCGCTTACCGCGACGAAAAAGCTACACATTAGTTACGCACAATCATCACTAATGCCCATTATCAGGTACAACTCTAGTATTACAACCCTGTCCACTAGTGTTGAACTTTTTTCCTCTAGCACAGCACTCGGAACGACACAAATTTTCAACGATGAAAATTTGGGGCCCACTTAGAATTGGAAATTTCACTCCTTTCCCGCTAGCACGGTCACTTTCCAAATAAATCATTCTTGAGACAAATGCCAGCGCGTAGAATGGTCACTTTGATTGCGGAATTTTGAGTTAAAACTCCCAGCAACCTATCGACCAGGTGGCGGAGACGACGCGCACGATACTTTCCTATTGATCGATGCTGAAATTTCGATTAGGACGCACCTCCATTCGAGAAGTTCGATTAAAATATCTGAGCAAAGACGGATTGAATTCTACTTTTTATTAATCCCGGCCTTCGTGCATGCTCGCTGCTTGGTGATCCGTATCAGACTCCTCGATCCACCCAAGTAGAACTGTTCACTTCTCCAAACAGCCACCGTACGGGACCTGTCTCAACGGCAGTTGACGAGCCCTTCATCCATCCACTGTAAATTGCATTGTGGCCGTGTTATTCGTGGATGAGCTGCGTTATAAAGGTGTTATCGTGTCCAAATTTTAATTGTAGATTTAAATAATATTTTTTTTTTTAATTTACAATAAAGATTAGATTAGGACTATAATGGCTTTTGAGCCGTTTGGTTAGGCGACTGCTCGATCACTAGACTAAGTCAAGTCGTTTCCAGTGAACACAAATATTGTACTTGGCTCGCTAAGGCTGTATAACATCGCTACAGTTCTTGACGGTTTCCAACATCACAAATTTTCCACTACACACAGTCAGATCCGCCACTTTTTACTATTCGCTGCTGCTGAATGTAGTTTTGATAGTTACACCTTCTTCATCTGCTTCAAAACGATAAGCCTTGTTGACCAACGGCACTTCTAAGTAAATCTTGGGATTGTTCAAAAAACCTTCATTGACTGAATCAATATGTGCTGAACATACCTGTATGAGTAGAAATCAAGAATGATAAATATCTGAATAAACTCAGGATAAAGTTTACGTAACTGCAACCCTATAAATTTAAACCAATGTTTAAATCGTCAATAAGACTCGTAAAGCTGGCTAATCCATTCATGCCTGAAAGCTCTACTGCGTGCATGCACGCACGGATTTGTCTAGTGTTAGGATTCTAATAACATAATTGGAGATCACGTGTACAAAAACTGCTTCAATACATCCTGCATATGCATTGGATAACATTCGTACGACATCCTACGAATCATTCATGGTGATGACATCATTTCGTAGAATAAATATATTTCGATAAAAACACCCCATCATTACGAAAGCTTCCTTTGTGCGAATCGCATTCATTTAGCGATATCGTGCATAGCACACGTGGATTGAATCCTACCAGAAAAGCCCACTATCAATGACATGCACTTCACCAAATTCGTTGAATTTGGGTAGATTTCACACATACGAGTACGGTTTCATCGTTTCCTTCTGCTTTTGGTTTGGGAGGTTACAAAACAGAGTCATTGTGACTGCATCCTGTGTAGAGTACTTATTCAAAAATGGTTGCACATTGCAACATGCAACCTCCAATGAACTGCATGAATGTACCATACGTACATATACTCGTATACGAGTACATGAGGTGAATGAGAAAGGACTTGGAATATCTAAAAGTTTATTTCACCTTTGCGTGGTTTCCTTCCGGTAATATTTTGCACGTGGATGTGACTCTGGTTGATGGAATCATATGATTAAATGATTTGGGTGCAGGTTTAATTCACAAATTGGTCCCATTGTCACGGTTACAATAGAACTGAAGATCTATTAAGTTTGCATAGTTTATGAAGGTCATATGAGTTATTAACAATTGAAGGGCTTTTTGGAAAAACCGCCACTGTCAGTTTTATTAAATTTTGAACTAGAAGTCAAAAACGTTTTTAGGAAGAATAGCTTCTTATGGAATTAAGTACAGGTACTCGATAGGAAGGTCATATATCAACATGTACTTTATGAGTGTAGTTACGAAAAAATTTCTTTTTATGTAATAAAAAATAACTTTGACATTGGCACTTTTTCCGAAAAAGGTAAATAAAATGTTGACATAGGCATTTTTTCCAAATAATTGAATATTAAAATCAAATAAAACAAATTCAATGGCTTATTATTATATCAAATATTTATTCATTATTATTCATCGCTATTATCCTCTTCATCAACTTCGTTGTGATCATCAATGACACCTTCACCACAGATTTGACGGTAGTAATCGCGATTTTACTGAGACTTAATAAATTCTCAATTTTTCCAGCAGTCATTTTTATTGGTTCACTATAAAGAGGGTTCAGTACAAGCTCAGAAGGCAAAGTTACTTTTCTACGAACTTGATTACAAGTAGAAGGTCCTGAAAATGTTTCTTTTACTTTTATTTGCTGGTATATTTCATCAGTCAAGATCATACGTGTTTGACGCAGTCTTAGAGCAGGTCTCGAAACCTTAAGGAAGTAAGGAGTAAATGCATCTTTTATATTAAAAAGTAGGTATTGTGTGATAGGAATCACTTTGAATGGAGAAGGGTATGTTCTAGCTGTTTTTATGATTTCGTTCCAGTCTGCTGGTACTTCCGGAGAATACACTCCTTTTTTCTTTCCAATCAATGCAAAATCTGCATCATTTGGCAGGTATGTATGACCTCTTACAGGAAATACATGCTTTACAGTTTTAAATACCTTTCGTACATGTACTAAAAAGTATTGAAAATATACCATTACGTGGTTCTTGTTTTGCCCACTGCACCCATCACTGAGAAAAATAAGATTGTCTGATGATGTTATGTCATTATTATTTAAATAGTGAAGTAACAGTGAAGTGACCTCAGCTGCACCCTTTTTTTCTATCATTTCAGTGTAACGGTAAATTGTTGCATCATCGTTTGACAAGTTATGTACTCCGAACACATAATACCACATCTGTCGGGAGTAAAACACGTCGCCTGTTTTAATGTGTGGTAGGCGAAGATGCTGCATAAAATCAAATGATAGCAACATGCATTCTCCATGCCTTGCCTTCTCTTTATATATATTTTTCAATTCGAGGAATTTTTTAGCTTTCTTTAAATGTAACGTTTTTTGAATATTTAGTTCATTTTTTTAGCAGCATCATTTTCACTCATTATTTTTAAATTCAGCTCGTCACAAATGCTGCAGGTGTCAGATCTTGGAAAGCCAAATTTAATATTAAAATGTTTTGCAAATACTGTGTGATATGAAATATAAGAAATCCTGATCTGTACTTCGTTCAAAAACAGCTCATGCATTTTCTTTACACTTAACTCTTCTGGCAAATATGTTGTGTTTGGGTTATTACGTAAAGAGTAGTGAGACTGCCTTCCCTTGAAGCTCTTGATGTGTAACTTTATTAACTCCAGTATTGGATCTGGGACTGCATGAGGTCTTGTGGTATGCTTACCTCTGCCATCTTTGGGTAACTGACCTGAAGATATTTTGGCCTGAATTGTACGCAGCCTTCCTCTGGTAATTCCATGCAAATTCATAAACGCTGTGGAGCACACTGGCAACTCTTCATCATTAGTTCGCACTTTGTAATAATATGCTAAATCATGGCTGAACGAATCATCCTCTTCATCACGGTTATGTCTAGGTCTTCTTTGTTGGACACTTCTGTACGATACTAGTCCTGTAAGATGCGCGTTTTGGTCATTTTTACTTTCATAGTTGTAAAAGATTCTTAGTATTTCTTTTTCTTGTTCAGTCGTTAATTTTGTGAAACATTGCAACCTTTTGCGCCTAAAAACAATGAAGATCTTTATAGGTCATCGTACGTAGCGAAGGCGATAGCCAAAAGTTATCAACATAATATTGTTATCAATATAATATTAAAACACAGTACCTACCTGCAGTCAGGGCGCGTCACAACACCACTTCTTAGACGACCAACGTGATCAATGTGGGCTCTCCGCCAACCTTGCATCTTTTTATTTTTTCGCATTTAGAAATTATTTTCTTTCTTTTGGCTTTCCAATGTACACTGCTAGAGTCATCTCGTGTTATTTTATCCATTTTTTAAGAAAAAAATACACAACAGTACAACAACTTACAAGAGAAAGAAAACTAGATCGCCTGTAAGCCACGAACAGAATGAATAGGCATATGAAATACGTCAAACAAGCAGTTTTTCCATTTTTGTTGGAAAAACAACCATTGTCATGAGTTGACTCATTGACTTAGGCGGTTTCTCCGAAATTGCCTTGACTTTGGTTGTTTTTCCAAATATCAAACAAACTTTTACCCAGAATATCGTTTGACTAATGCACTTTTACGAAAAACTGTGTTTTAGGTATGATTGCTATGATTACATAGAAACTATAGATATCAAAACATCGTTTTTTTCCTTTTTTGACATTGGTTGTTTTTCTAAATACCCCTTCAATTGAATAGCACTTGAAAGTGCAGTTATGCTGTGCACTCGACGTCATTCTGAATTCAATACGATGACGCTTTAACTTTTAATGACAAACAATCGTACTTTTGCTATAAAATATGTATGAATATTTGTCGATTTTTTTTAGCAGCGTTTGGTTTTCGCTAAAAAAACCCTTCTGAAATCGGTTTTCTTCTGTGCACCTATCCTGCTGTCCGTTCATCTGTGTGTCACAACATCAGCTACAGGCACAAAACTTTGCAGGTAGATCAGAAGGTATGACTTTTTGAACTTTTGAATTTGAATTGAATTTGAATTAATTTAATGTTTTTGATTCCAATATTTTTGTTTACGGAGTAAAAAGTCATTGGTCTTAGGCTTGATTTTTCTTTGCAGTCAAAGTCAAAGTCACAAGTGCTTAATTCACGAATACCTTCTTGGGTATCCGTTGTTCGTCCATAGGATTCATGTGTCCAGCCCATTGCAGCTTCTTTAGTCTTACAATCCTTGAAACCTCCGGTTCGTCAAAAATTTCATACAAATCATGGTTGTGTCGAATTTGCCATTGGTCCCCGTCAAGCTTCACTCCAATTATTTGCCTCAGGACCCGTCGCTCAAAGGCGTTCAATATATTTGCGGATGTTTGGGTTAGGGTCCATGTTTCACACCCATAGCATAAGACAGGTCTTATAACAGATTTGTATACTTGGAGCTTTGTTCTCCTGTGTATGCAGCTGGTCTTCAAGATCGTCAATACGGAATAAAATATTTTATTTGCGAGCTGTATTCTTCGGTATATTTCGTCTCTTTCATTGCCCGTTCTCGTTATTTTGGCGCCTAAATACACAAATTCGCTAATATTCTCGATACAGTATCCGCCAAGTGCAATATTTTGTGTACCTGAAGTATTTTTCCTCGACATGTCATGAGCTTTGTTTTGTTTTCATTGATTTGTAACCCTACTACTTTTGCTTCGCCGTCGAGTTTCAGGAAAAGTTTTTTGGCAGTTGTTAATGACCGTGACAAAATGTTGATGTCGTCCGCATATGCTACTACCTGGCTCAACTTGTATAGTAATGTGCCTCCAACTTGTATAGTAATGTACCTTCTACCTAATATGTTACACTCTAATTCTAATAAAATTCAATCAAAAACTTTTTCTTCTACTAAAAATGCTATCACTTTATTCCTAACCTAAGCGTTTAACCTTATCTCTAAACATAATATAATAAACTTATCATATACCTGACTTATCCCTTGATTTTAACACACATAAACAACAACACTAAATGTAGCAACAATGAGCTGAAACTCAAAAACTAAGTAACGAAAAACACAAAAACCGAAAATAAACACGAATAATTTAGACATTGTCATTCGGCCACCAATACCTGGATTGCTCCATCTCAGCTCGACCAGCATCAACAAATCTAGCAAATGAGTATCTCCATGGGAATTGCTGGTCTCGTGAACTCAGATTCGGAGCATATTTTATCTTCTTATCGGTGGCCCGTCTATATATATTATATATGATTGAGACGCCATTAGAATCAAAAGCATATAGATTTATGTCCGAATACACGAATGCTTCTGGAGGAACGAAGCCAGTAGCGAGGCAAGTCGCAATATACCCGTCTTTAGGGTGGAACGGCTGTGAAACCCAAGGGTTTTCACTCAAAGTTGCGCATCTTGTAATATGATTCCGAAGAAGTTTCAATATGAAGATATCGACTTTCGTCACTTGAGCAGTTTTATAGATTCTTCTATTCGATATATAATGTTTCCAATCCGTCTAGGCTTTCTGTACAAACCAGTACATGAACGAAGACATTTCCTTTCGAAAACTCTTAATTTTCCCATAGTACTAGCACTCTGGTTCTGAGATCCATATATGAAAACTGGATTTTGACCTTTTGATCAATGTATTTGGAATGAAAGAGTCATCGTAGGGATATGACTACTTTTTGTACCTTACTGGGCATGATTTTGACATGTTCCGTAAAGTACAGATACTGATCGAGATGAACATCGAGGTATCGTACACAGGATTTACGAGGAACCCATTCTGAGCTACCCTCGCCAGCCATAATGTGGTAATCCTTCCAATTACGTTTCAGGGCTTGACTAATCTCTTGCAGCGTTGTCCGAAACAAAATTGTTTCGCACTTCTGCGCATTGATTTTCATTCGCCATTTGTCAGTGTACAACTGCACATAATTGAACATTTTTTGAAGCTTGGTCTGAATTGTTCTAGCTTTTCAGTCTGCCGTATAGATGATAAGATCATCAGCAAACGCTACCAATAATCGCGTTGGCGAGACGTTAAAATCAAAGCAGAGGCGCAGTAACTGTTCCGTGCTGTGGACCATTCAAGGTCTCGAATTCGTGCATTATCGCCAGATTTCTATCAATTACAACAAATGATTTCTGATACAGCATATTGCACATCATGGCGACAAGGTGTCTAGGGAACCTTTCCTGAAGGAGATTAAAAATCAGACCATCTAACAACAACGTATCCAAGGCTGTCTCCATATCAACGAGATACGCTCCAACACATTCACTGTTGTTTAGTTTCCAACAGATTTCTGAGATTACTTTCGTTATCGCCTGTACTGTTCAATGCCTGCCATGAAAACCAAATTGGCAATCCGGCATCAACTCATATTTCTCAATGTGGGCGTTTAATGCTTTTTTTGAGCATTACTTCAAATACCTTGCTGATTTTAGGCAGCCAGCTGATTAGGCGATTGCTTTTAGGGCTCAATGATTCTTTTTCTTTCTTCAAGATCGAAAATACTTTAGCATTTTTCAGCACATTTGGGTAATATGAATTGCTCAACATGTTGTTGAACAATATGCAATAATTACTAATAGCAACCTCAGGCAAATGCTAGAGAACTTCACATGGAATACCGTCAGTACCATATGATTTCTTGTTGTTTATTCTGCGAAATATGAAACACAAGTCTTCATAGGTGATAAAATAATCTATAAGATTCAAGCTCGGTATGAGGTCAGATGTTAATGTTTCATTGAAATGAAGAATTGATTGGCCGTTCAGGCTTGATTCGAAATCGGAAACGTTTGCTTCAACGACCTCTGAAAACATTTCATTCCCTCTCTCAGGGTTTGGTAGATGAACCAATTCAAAATGTGTTCCAACTTGGGCAAGCTTCTGCAATCCATCACATATAATCCTGTTTCCACTTCTATCCGGAGTCGTACTATCAATTTCGATACCCGCCATATCGAGAAGATTTATCTCATCACTAGCGACTCCAAGACTCGATACTTCACTCGAGACTTCTTCCGTAGTATGCTATTCACTTTCGTGAAAACGCCATCTGGGTCCTGTGGGCTAATACCCCTCAATTTTTCCGCCCAAAGATTGCTGACCTCACTCCTGAAGTACGAACGGATTAAGTTCTGGACCTTTTTTAGGTGTAATTTCAATAAAGCCAACGAGGGATGGTTGTGGTCCAAAAATCGCCGATAAATATTGTTTACGCGTGTGAGAAAAAGGCTTTTCAATTTTTTAACCTTGCGATGGTTGGTGTTTCATATCCTTCCACATTGTTTCAATGTTCAAAGTTGGGAACTACTTCCTCAATCGTTTCCTACGTCAGCTTCTCTAACTTCGGCAAATAGAGATCTATTTCATCGTTAGTAAGATTTCTGCCATTAGGAACCATTGAGCAAGCATCATTAGAAGGAAGACATTGCTTCTGGTAATCCCGGTTAAACTTCCTTTGAAACTTTCCTTAGTCTGCTTTTTTTTTAAATTCAACCGATAATTTTCATGTTGAACTAGGACGAGGAAGACATCATCCTTTGGATGATTGATTTCCAATACGATTGCGTTATGGTCACTATCGTAAGGAAGAACCTGCGGTTTCCATTGAGGACTATTAAAGCTGAATTCAAGTCTTGCGTCAGCAATTCAGAGGTCCAAATAAGATTTTACCCTAGGGTATGTTGGGAACTCGGACCCATGTTCATTGCACCTGTATTCAATTTGGTTCTCTGTTATCCACGATTTCAGGAATACACCTCTTGGATTTTTGGTGGCGATCAACCATAATGTATGCTTGGCATTCAGGTTACCAGTAAGGATATAATAACGATGCAGCCTGTTCAATTCGAGTATTTCAAACAAGGAATTGAACTCCTCCTTGAACTTGAGAACATTTCGACCAGTTGCATAGGCAGAGATATGTAGTGAAATAGGTATGGAAACTTGTCCGTGAAGGACTGTAGCGATGGTCCGCTGCCTTGACGAAAGAGGGTGTTGAGATCCGCCGAGATTGGCCTTGTCTGGGGAAGCGTGAATGCGCTGGTAGGCTAGCGTTGTGGTGTCGTGGGGTGGGTTCTTTAACTAGGATAACTACGTCGAGCTGAAGGGGACGATCGACAACGGATGGACGATGCAATCACCAGTGAGACTTCAACACCAACTGCTTTATTTTTTCGCGTTCACAACACTTCGCGTTGTTTATTAAATTACTAATTGCATTCTGAGGACAAATTGCGGTTTATGATGTATTGTCTTGTGACATCTATCTCAGTTGTAAATTGTCTTCTTGCAACCTGGCCGGCTCGATCTTCATCAAGAATCGAAACACTTTAGAATTCTGAGAAAACGCTCCAAGCCGATCAAATTTTTCGGTCCTTCTCTCTCGTAAGAATTGGCGCGGAAGTTCGCAAGTGTGTGTTCTTGTTGAATGCTTACACATGGCGGCTGGGCGGATGAGGGTCCGTAAGATGACGGTTCACTGATTTCTTGCGTTATTTCTAATTGTGGGTCACTTTTCCGTCCGTTCGGAGAATATCACGCACGAAAGGACTTTCATAAATATTTATGGGTGACTACCGTTAGCGGAACAGACAAAGAAAACGATGAGAAAATAACTCCGCTTTGTTTTGGTAATTCAGTGCCCGTGTTCACAGATCAAATTCGACAATTCGACAATTCCAATCAATACTAATAGCACGACAGTCAAACACACTCATATAGAAGGCGGTCGAAACACGTTTGTAGTTGGTTGTGTCTTGAAACCGTACGATTCACTGCACTACAGTTGCCTTTATGGGACCTCAAGCTTCAATCGATTCGCAAAAAGTATTAACTAAAACGCGATGTTAATATTGCACACTAACTAATATCCCGATGCCACCTCCCCCATCACCGTTACTCTATCGTTTCTTACGAATTCAAACTCCTTGAACGTCATGGAGTGCCATGAATTGAGGTGGGTCTCAGTAAGAAGCATAATGTCAGGCTTTTGCTTGACAAGGAATTCCAAAAGACAGTCACGTCGATGTAGACTCATAATTGAGTTAACGTTGGTCGAGATGACATGGAGCCTATCCATGGGAATGTGACTGGATCACATGTTATTTTGAAGCATTTGAAAGCCCTAAACGCTGAAAAACAAAGTTAATTTTTGAATCCTATTTCTCGATTCTCTTCGATGAGGAATTAATTGCTAATAAATTTTAAGAAGCAGCTCATTATTGCCACTTACATTATTTATTTTATTTATATTGTCTACTTGTCCTCTAGCCAGCAAGTGCAAATTACACCTCGGACTTGAAGAAGTTGGTAGGTATCACACTGTGGTGAACTAGACTTTGTTTTGGAGTAAATTTCACCGTTACATCTTGATACCGGGGGTATCCCCGATGTGATGCTGGATTATCAATGACACCGCAGTTCACACATTATAGTTTTTCTTTTGGCTCCGTCTGAGGCAATTTTCACTCGTGGAGAGCATGTAAATCTTTACACCCTACACATCTTTCTTTCATGGCGCAATCGGCAGCCGGATGACCAAATCTTCGGCACCTGTAGTACTGGCTGACTTCGCTTTTCTGGCGGTGTTCCCACCTCACCACATGGAAGTTCAAGTAACTTATTTTTTGTAGGGGCACTTGAACTGCTTATGCTGGAAGTCTGGACTAAGTAATAAATCCTATTTCTGGTGCAACTTCTTGAAGCACCTGATGGAGATCGACTATGCCCTCCCTGCAGTCCAGAGTTTCAATAAAAAGGTCTCGTTTTTTTCGCTTTCTGGGGTGTATTTAAAATGTGGAACATCTCCAGAATTCAGCGCACTTTTTGCTGCCTGAAAATCAAGCAATGACTTAGTTCTAATTGTCAGTTTATCGGCATTGGCTCGCTTGATCTCAAAATCATTTAATTTATTTCTGGCTGCCACAAGCCGAACCATACCTTTGCCTGTTTGCCCAAATACATTGATTGGTGGGACTTTTTCTCTCTTTTGATTAACGTTGAGAGACGGGCCAACAGACAAAACTTTTGGTTTTTTCTCTATATCTTCAATTTTTAAATATTTGATTAATCTATTATCAGGTTTAGTAATACAATGTTCAAAAATTTTGTTGTCTGTATTCTCTTCAATAATCATGGAGTCGTCTAGTCCAGCTAGCGCTGCATAATAGTTCTTGCTGACGTTTGCTCCGCATATGCTGAGTACATCCTCTTGATCAGGTTCTTGTTGCGGTTTCTTAGATTTCTTGTCGTCGGTCGCTTTTGACTTCACTTCTTTTTCTTTCTCAGTGGTTTTTTTAGGGTTTTGTACTAAAATACAAAACCCTATTGCAATCACGACCTGTGTCCGTCTGTCCGTCCGTCCGTCCGTCCGTCTGTATGTCACAGCACTTTTTCTCCGAAACTATAGAAGCTACAGCCATGAAACTTTGTAGAAAGGTCAGAAGTGGGGACTTCTTGAAGGTTCAATGGTGGAAAAATTTTGCAAAGGGGTTTAAGGAGGGTCTCCCAAATAGGGAGGTGACCCCCCAAAAAAAAAATCACCATTGGCAGTCGAGTAGGGTGTCATTGGAAAGGCCTCAGCGAGATCTTTTCAAAACAAGTCTTAAAATTGCCTTATGAGTACCGAGGGGGGCAGGGGAAGGGGAAATGTACAAACTTTTCGCGTACCCCCCCCCCCTCGCGATTGGACACCTTCCATCCGAAAAATCTGAAAAAAATCATGGATGTAGGCCTTTGTGGGTACAACAACAACCAATACATGAGAAGTCGAAATTCACTCAACTTTGTTAGTAATAGTATGATTTATTGATTTTATGTTTTCTTGAATAAAATCTAGACGGTACCCTTAAATTCAATAAAAGATGGTTATTTATAAGATTGATCTTTTCTGAAAGTTTCATAAAGATCGAATAGTATTTAACGAAGTTATAGCGATTTTAATTTTCCTGCATTACTATGGAACAATATGCTCTGTATTACTATGGAAACATATGGCTATGGAGCCATATGCGCTTTTTACCGACTTAGAGACTACAGCTTTGCTAGGATTTGCATGAAAATGTCAGGAATGATAGGTATCATGAAGATGCGTACATACAATTGAAACAAGTCGGAAAGGCAGGAGAGAGCTCCTAGCAAAAGGGCTTTGTAACCATTCTAAGATTCTAAAAATCAAGCCATGAATCGATGATTGCAGTACAGAGGAGTTGCCCCTGAAAAAAAATTTCATGAAAGGTAGCCGATATGAGTATCAATTGAAAGTTCTTTATGAGAGCTTTTCAAAACATTTCTTAAACTGACACTTTTTGCTTCAGTGGGGGCATAGGGGGGGAAATACATGAAAAATGTGTTTCCTCCCTCGCGAATGGACACCCGTGATCTAAAAAATCTGAAATAATTATCAAGGGAGATATTTGTGGGTATAACTATAACAAATACCTCAGAAGCCAAAATTCTTTCAACTTTGCTAATAATAGTATGATCCTCGAAAATGACATGTTTCTTGATTTTATTCGTTACTGGTTACTGCATTTTGTAAGTTCTTCGTTTTCCTTCTCAAGCTTCTCAGCTTTCTCGTTAGCTTTGATTAATTGCTTGATCTTGATGGCTGATAAAATTTTCGATTTTTTTCGTTGCTATTGAATCTTCGTTTTAGCTTTTTTCGCCCGTCATTGTTAGCGATGGACTAGATCGTTCTGGTTGATGGTTGAAGCCATCGGGCTCCAACATTTTGTTGCTTTTGCAGCAAGATTCATAAACCGGGACTTCCCTTGAATGTATCTCCGCTTTTTGATACTTCTTCAGGAAAGAAATTCCAGGTATTCGATAAATGTTCAAATAATTTGACGGTGATAGTTTTCAGCTAAAAAAATAAGTTTCAACTGACGTTTGTGAAAAATTTATTAATTTTTCAAATTAATGACAGGAGCGATTAAAAACACGTCTACACGCAATGAACGCTAGACGTAGAATCCTTTGAAAATAACGAAGGCGTGTAAAAATTCTTGCGTAGTTGCCATCAATTTAGCGCCGAGTAATTTTTGGATATTGCCTAAACTAAAAGGAACACTCTTTCGATACCGTTTTAACTCAACCATGGAAATAAAAGCTGAATCAACGAATTTTCAAAATTGTTTCCACATTCGGAAAAACCGTTGATACAAGTGTATTGTATCGGATAGGCATCACTTTCGAGGTGCCGAAATTAATGTGAAAAAGTCAATAATGATTGTGGGTAAATATTTTCACTTATGTTTTGGCCATAGTAGAATAATCATTTTACGATTACTATAAATAAATAAAATATTAAAGTTTGTCAGTCTTTATTTATTCTAATATTAATTTCACATTTTCTGCATCCTGAATGTATTTCGACTTGTGCGCCTCAAACAGATCTACTAGTGCCTCTATAAATTTAGCATGAACTTCATCAATTTCATCCCATGTTGGGTTCGTGTTGAGAGGAACTTCAATTGGCTTGCCAACTGAAATTCAAAATTAAACCATTACAAAACTATTAAGGCAAAAAGATTTGTTTAACACTTACTGACTGTAGTTATTCGCTTTCTCCTTGGAATCATCCCAAATGAATACTGGAAGAATCCTCTCCCGATAAACATGATTGGTGCCATTCCTGTAATAGATTTGAACCATTCTTGGTATCTCCTTAAGAGCGATCCTGGGGGATTGGCTGGTTGATCGAAGACATCAACTTCACCAAAAGAGAAAACTGGCACTATAGGAACACTAAAATTTATAGCAAACGAAAGAATTATCAAGGCGCAACTTTATATTTTCAATACCTTACCCAGTTACCAATGCCATTTTCACAAATCCCTTGCGTTTTTTAACAACGACTTGATAATTGTTTGGTCTGCAGTACAAGGACTCTTGAGCACCTCCAACAACAATTATGACTGCATTCGATGTATAGCCATCTTGATTGGCAGGATCCTTAGGATCACTTGAGTACGTTAGAAGCGTTTTCAAGCAATTCGGTGAAGCTGATGTAAGTCCCCATGAAATTGGGAATATCCGGAAAAATGGTACTTGGAAATGGAAATTTAAAGTGACGAGCTTTGATCGTATTCCAGGAAAAAGTTCTTTCCATTTTGATGCGGCAGTGGCGAAGTTTGAGAAAGCTCCCGAGCTAAAATCAAAATATTGTACATTGCATTTCTTTTACTTTGGAGATAAAAATACCTTAAAATCCCGTGAGGATAGACAGCGAATATATAATTACGGTCTGGTGATAGCTCAGCAGTTTTCACTAGATCTACGGGAAAATAGTTTCTGAAATACACCCAAAATTTGCTTTCTCTCATCCACCGATACCCTTGTCCAGCGAGTTCAGCAACTCTTCGATTACGATAAATATGGATGCAGTATATAAATAGTATGGTTCGAATGTAAATATTTCCTTTAACCTGAAAGCAATAAGTATACTCGTATAGTGATGTCAATTTGCATATGAATTTCGATTATTGGATGTAATCTAAGATACTAGTACCAGTTATAACAAGTTGAGTAAGTAGGAGAGTGCTCCTACCAGAAGGTCTTTGTAACCACCCTAGGGTTCGAAATAAGTTTTCTAATAGCGCAATTCAGTGACTTGAATTATTCATCCACTCCTTGGGTAAGAAATCGTTTAAATTGATGCAAAAGATGCAGAGTTTCCTCATAAAAAGGTTGCAACCACCATTTTGTTTCAGCTTAAATCATTTTTCTGAATGTTCCGCCAATTGAAGATATTCAACTTAAACACCATTCCTTAAATTTTCATGAAAATCGGAAGAAATAAAAGTGCCTAACCCAATTTGAAATACGATTCACCCATCAACACGTGTTATTGTTGCTGTAATACCATACAATTGAAATAACTATAACTCACTTGATTATGATTGGATTTCCATAAAATTTTGTGAACATAAAGATATTACATATATTAATCTTTGAAATTGCTGAATTTCAAGAATTTTAAGGATACCTTTTCTATTTTATGGGTGAAAATGTAAAATCTACAAATCATACTATTATTAAAAAAGTTGAGTGAGTTTCGATTTTTGAGGTTTTTGTTGCCCCTGTACTACTACTGTACTACTTTCGTGATAATTTTCAAATTTTTCGGCTGAATGGTGTCCAATCGTGATGGGGGGGACACAACATTTTAATACATTTTGCCTCCCCCGGTCCCCCGGTGCACAAAATATCTTTTAAAGTTCAGTTTCTGAAATTTCAAATCAAGGTCTTTCATAAAATTTAAGAAAAATTTAAAGAGATAAGAATGCCCGAACATTGAATGAAAATACAATTAAAGGTACAAGAGTAATTAACTAATTTGGGTGATCTTCGGTTCCTTTTAGCTAGTCTCTTAATTATCTTCGATAGACAGTTTCCTTCGTCTGATGTTCATACGTGTTTGGGGGTTTGCTGCATTATGTAGAGGCTCCCCCAAGCGTCCAATGTATCAGGTCTGTTGACATATTTCAGGAGTTGAAGGTTATCGCTTTCTATGCTTTGCCGATTTTCAATTATATTTACGACTAATGCCGATCGCACCGTATTTCGCTTCTTTCATGTGTTCTCGAAATTGTGCAGTGATGAGTCGCTTGGTCTGACCGATATAGCATTTTTCACAATCATTGCACTGAATTTGGTAGATACCGCTCATTTCGTTACTTTTCAGGGGATCTTTTTCATCGCCCAGTAGATTTTTGAGAGTCGTGTTTCTGGTGGAAGCTGTGATGTTGATGTCAAATCATTTGAAGAGAGAGTTAATGCTGTACAACGAGTCCGCCATCCGAACGCGTATGCATTTTGTGTTTTCAGCGTTTTCTTGTTTACAGATAGTCGTATGCTTATTTTTGAAGACATCTTGTTGTCTTTTGGCTATTAATTTTTCGATGGTATTAGGGCTATTCCGTTTTTGATGGCAGTATCCATAATATATGCTTTTTCCTTATCGTACCCATCTTCCGTTAAGGGATAGTTAACAAGCCGGTGTATCCAACTGTTGTAGACTGCCATTTTTTCATTATTGGATGTGCTGATGTTACTGGTAAAGTCCTTTGAGTAGAAGTACTCTTCCTGTAGAGTTCAAATTCGATTGTCCCATTTTTGTTAATGATGACGAGGTCCAGGAACGGTAATCTTTCTCCTTTTCCATAGTAAACTGAATGTTCGGATGAATTATGTTGATCGCATCGAGAATGTTACCAGCTTGATCCTTTGTCACTATGGCCAGTACGTCGTCCACATATCTGAGCCATGTTTTCGGCATGATGCCTGATTCTTCCATGGTTGATTCGATGTACTCCATGAAGACATCCACTTATAGTGGAGAAAGGGGGTTACCCATTGCAAATCCTGCCGTTGTCTTAAAGAATTTTTCTCGGAACGTGAAATAGTTTTCGCTCATGAATAGCAAGGCTAGGTTTTTATATGTGTTCACTTTCTTACTCCAATCTCTTGTATTCCCGAATTTCTGGAGCCAAACTTCTAATTGGTATATTGCGTGCTTCACCGGTATATTTGGGAATAGTGACTTCACATCAAACGATATTAGCATTTCCTTTTTATTAATTTTTCCTATAGTCTGTAGCTTGCTTATGAGGTCAGGTGAGTTTTTTTACAGCGTATTTGCTACATATGTCGCCTAGATCCGTAAACCATTTTACAAGCCACTTGGCGATGCTATAGGTTGGTGAGTTGTAGTCCGTGATTATCTTCCTCATTTTATTACCGTCTTTGTGCAGTTTAGGTTGGTATTTGAGTCTCAGTAGAGACAGATAAGGCATAACTTGGTAACATCACCAAATACCTTGCGAGCTTCAAGGGATAGGAATAAGAAAGTGAACACATATAAAAACCTAGCCTTGCTCTGCATGAGCGAAAACTATTTTACGTTCCGAGAAAAATTCATTAAGACAACGGCAAGATTTGCAATGGATAACCCCCTTTCTCCACTATTAGCGGATGTCTTTATGGAATACATCATGGAAGAATCAGGCATCATGCCGAAAACATGGCTCAGATATGTGGACGACGTACTGGCCATAGTGACAAAGGATCAAGCTGGTAACATTCTCGATGTGATCAACATAATTCATCCGAACATTCAGTTTACTATGGAAAAGGAGAAAAATGGAAGATTACCGTTCCTGGACCTCGTCATCATTAACAAAAATGGGACAATCGAATTTGAACTCTACAGGAAGAGTACTTCTACTCAAAGGACTTTACCAGTAACATCAGCACATCCAATAATGAAAAAAATGGCAGCCTACAACAGTTGGATACACCGGCTTGTTAACTATCCCTTAACGGAAAATGGGTACGATGAGGAAAAAGCATAAATTATCGATACTGCCATCAAAAACGGATATAGCCCTAATACCATCGAAAAATTAATAGCTAAGAAACAACAGAATGCCCTCCAAAATAAGCATACGACTATCTGTAAACAAGAAAACGCTGAAAACACCAAACGCATACGCATTCGAATGGTGGAATGGTTCTACAGCATTAAGTCTCACAGCTTCCACCAGAAATACGACTCTCAAAAATCCACTAGGCGACGAAAAAGCCCATGAAAAGTAAAGAAATGAGCGGCATCTACCAGTGTAATGATTGTAAAAAATGCTATGTCGGTCAGACCAAGCGACTCATCCGGGAAAAGGTGGGATCTCAATACGGTGCAATCGGCTGTAGCCATACATATAATTGAAAATCGGCGCAGCATAGGAAACGATAGCCTTCAACTCCCCTGAAATATGTCAACAGACCTCATACATTCGAAAGAGGGATGATTCTGCTATTAGTAGCCGAAATAAATTAAGCAATTTCAAAATCAAAAGAGCTAATGCAGTCAAATGAAACTATTAAAACTAACTTACAGGTTGACTTCAAGTCCTAAAAGTCGCTCTGAATTCTTGGGAGGTTTCACACTTCGCCTATATCACAAAAATAGAAAAAAATTCAGACCTTTTTGTTGAAGGATTTGGACTGTGGAGAGGATACGGTCGACCTTCCTCAGGTGTTCAGGGAATCTACACCGACAATTGAATTCAGTCTGAGGCAATTTTCACTCGTGGAGAGCATGTAAATCTTTACACCCTACACATCTTTCTTTCATGGCGCAATCGGCAGCCGGATGACCAAATCTTCGGCACCTGTAGTACTGGCTGACTTCGCTTTTCTGGCGGTGTTCCCACCTCACCACATGGAAGTTCAAGTAACTTATTTTTTGTAGGGGCACTTGAACTGCTTATGCTGGAAGTCTGGACTAAGTAATAAATCCTATTTCTGGTGCAACTTCTTGAAGCACCTGATGGAGATCGACTATGCCCTCCCTGCAGTCCAGAGTTTCAATAAAAAGGTCTCGTTTTTTTCGCTTTCTGGGGTGTATTTAAAATGTGGAACATCTCCAGAATTCAGCGCACTTTTTGCTGCCTGAAAATCAAGCAATGACTTAGTTCTAATTGTGAGTTTATCGGCATTGGCTCGCTTGATCTCAAAATCATTTAATTTATTTCTGGCTGCCACAAGCCGAACCATACCTTTGCCTGTTTGCCCAAATACATTGATTGGTGGGACTTTTTCTCTCTTTTGATTAACGTTGAGAGACGGGCCAACAGACAAAACTTTTGGTTTTTTCTCTATATCTTCAATTTTTAAATATTTGATTAATCTATTATCAGGTTTAGTAATACAATGTTCAAAAATTTTGTTGTCTGTATTCTCTTCAATAATCATGGAGTCGTCTAGTCCAGCTAGCGCTGCATAATAGTTCTTGCTGACGTTTGCTCCGCATATGCTGAGTACATCCTCTTGATCAGGTTCTTGTTGCGGTTTCTTAGATTTCTTGTCGTCGGTCGCTTTTGACTTCACTTCTTTTTCTTTCTCAGTGGTTTTTTTAGGGTTTTGTACTAAAATACAAAACCCTATTGCAATCACGACCTGTGTCCGTCTGTCCGTCCGTCCGTCTGTATGTCACAGCACTTTTTCTCCGAAACTATAGAAGCTACAGCCATGAAACTTTGTAGAAAGGTCAGAAGTGGGGACTTCTTGAAGGTTCAATGGTGGAAAAATTTTGCAAAGGGGTTTAAGGAGGGTCTCCCAAATAGGGAGGTGACCCCCCAAAAAAAAAATCACCATTGGCAGTCGAGTAGGGTGTCATTGGAAAGGCCTCAGCGAGATCTTTTCAAAACAAGTCTTAAAATTGCCTTATGAGTACCGAGGGGGGCAGGGGAAGGGGAAATGTACAAACTTTTCGCGTACCCCCCCCCCCCTCGCGATTGGACACCTTCCATCCGAAAAATCTGAAAAAAATCATGGATGTAGGCCTTTGTGGGTACAACAACAACCAATACATGAGAAGTCGAAATTCACTCAACTTTGTTAGTAATAGTATGATTTATTGATTTTATGTTTTCTTGAATAAAATCTAGACGGTACCCTTAAATTCAATAAAAGATGGTTATTTATAAGATTGATCTTTTCTGAAAGTTTCATAAAGATCGAATAGTATTTAACGAAGTTATAGCGATTTTAATTTTCCTGCATTACTATGGAACAATATGCTCTGTATTACTATGGAAACATATGGCTATGGAGCCATATGCGCTTTTTACCGACTTAGAGACTACAGCTTTGCTAGGATTTGCATGAAAATGTCAGGAATGATAGGTATCATGAAGATGCGTACATACAATTGAAACAAGTCGGAAAGGCAGGAGAGAGCTCCTAGCAAAAGGGCTTTGTAACCATTCTAAGATTCTAAAAATCAAGCCATGAATCGATGATTGCAGTACAGAGGAGTTGCCCCTGAAAAAAAATTTCATGAAAGGTAGCCGATATGAGTATCAATTGAAAGTTCTTTATGAGAGCTTTTCAAAACATTTCTTAAACTGACACTTTTTGCTTCAGTGGGGGCATAGGGGGGGAAATACATGAAAAATGTGTTTCCTCCCTCGCGAATGGACACCCGTGATCTAAAAAATCTGAAATAATTATCAAGGGAGATATTTGTGGGTATAACTATAACAAATACCTCAGAAGCCAAAATTCTTTCAACTTTGCTAATAATAGTATGATCCTCGAAAATGACATGTTTCTTGATTTTATTCGTTACTGGTTACTGCATTTTGTAAGTTGAGTACAAAACCCATCTAACATGAGCATAGGTCTGTCTACCCAACTTGTTTTGCTTTGTTGAACGTTAATTTTCCAATTAGCTCTTCTAGCGATTGGATCCGAGCCTGAGTTCTTCGTTTTCCTTCTCAAGCTTCTCAGCTTTCTCGTTAGCTTTGATTAATTGCTTGATCTTGATGGCTGATAAAATTTTCGATTTTTTTCGTTGCTATTGAATCTTCGTTTTAGCTTTTTTCGCCCGTCATTGTTAGCGATGGACTAGATCGTTCTGGTTGATGGTTGAAGCCATCGGGCTCCAACATTTTGTTGCTTTTGCAGCAAGATTCATAAACCGGGACTTCCCTTGAATGTATCTCCGCTTTTTGATACTTCTTCAGGAAAGAAATTCCAGGTATTCGATAAATGTTCAAATAATTTGACGGTGATAGTTTTCAGCTAAAAAAATAAGTTTCAACTGACGTTTGTGAAAAATTTATTAATTTTTCAAATTAATGACAGGAGCGATTAAAAACACGTCTACACGCAATGAACGCTAGACGTAGAATCCTTTGAAAATAACGAAGGCGTGTAAAAATTCTTGCGTAGTTGCCATCAATTTAGCGCCGAGTAATTTTTGGATATTGCCTAAACTAAAAGGAACACTCTTTCGATACCGTTTTAACTCAACCATGGAAATAAAAGCTGAATCAACGAATTTTCAAAATTGTTTCCACATTCGGAAAAACCGTTGATACAAGTGTATTGTATCGGATAGGCATCACTTTCGAGGTGCCGAAATTAATGTGAAAAAGTCAATAATGATTGTGGGTAAATATTTTCACTTATGTTTTGGCCATAGTAGAATAATCATTTTACGATTACTATAAATAAATAAAATATTAAAGTTTGTCAGTCTTTATTTATTCTAATATTAATTTCACATTTTCTGCATCCTGAATGTATTTCGACTTGTGCGCCTCAAACAGATCTACTAGTGCCTCTATAAATTTAGCATGAACTTCATCAATTTCATCCCATGTTGGGTTCGTGTTGAGAGGAACTTCAATTGGCTTGCCAACTGAAATTCAAAATTAAACCATTACAAAACTATTAAGGCAAAAAGATTTGTTTAACACTTACTGACTGTAGTTATTCGCTTTCTCCTTGGAATCATCCCAAATGAATACTGGAAGAATCCTCTCCCGATAAACATGATTGGTGCCATTCCTGTAATAGATTTGAACCATTCTTGGTATCTCCTTAAGAGCGATCCTGGGGGATTGGCTGGTTGATCGAAGACATCAACTTCACCAAAAGAGAAAACTGGCACTATAGGAACACTAAAATTTATAGCAAACGAAAGAATTATCAAGGCGCAACTTTATATTTTCAATACCTTACCCAGTTACCAATGCCATTTTCACAAATCCCTTGCGTTTTTTAACAACGACTTGATAATTGTTTGGTCTGCAGTACAAGGACTCTTGAGCACCTCCAACAACAATTATGACTGCATTCGATGTATAGCCATCTTGATTGGCAGGATCCTTAGGATCACTTGAGTACGTTAGAAGCGTTTTCAAGCAATTCGGTGAAGCTGATGTAAGTCCCCATGAAATTGGGAATATCCGGAAAAATGGTACTTGGAAATGGAAATTTAAAGTGACGAGCTTTGATCGTATTCCAGGAAAAAGTTCTTTCCATTTTGATGCGGCAGTGGCGAAGTTTGAGAAAGCTCCCGAGCTAAAATCAAAATATTGTACATTGCATTTCTTTTACTTTGGAGATAAAAATACCTTAAAATCCCGTGAGGATAGACAGCGAATATATAATTACGGTCTGGTGATAGCTCAGCAGTTTTCACTAGATCTACGGGAAAATAGTTTCTGAAATACACCCAAAATTTGCTTTCTCTCATCCACCGATACCCTTGTCCAGCGAGTTCAGCAACTCTTCGATTACGATAAATATGGATGCAGTATATAAATAGTATGGTTCGAATGTAAATATTTCCTTTAACCTGAAAGCAATAAGTATACTCGTATAGTGATGTCAATTTGCATATGAATTTCGATTATTGGATGTAATCTAAGATACTAGTACCAGTTATAACAAGTTGAGTAAGTAGGAGAGTGCTCCTACCAGAAGGTCTTTGTAACCACCCTAGGGTTCGAAATAAGTTTTCTAATAGCGCAATTCAGTGACTTGAATTATTCATCCACTCCTTGGGTAAGAAATCGTTTAAATTGATGCAAAAGATGCAGAGTTTCCTCATAAAAAGGTTGCAACCGCCATTTTGTTTCAGCTTAAATCATTTTTCTGAATGTTCCGCCAATTGAAGATATTCAACTTAAACACCATTCCTTAAATTTTCATGAAAATCGGAAGAAATAAAAGTGCCTAACCCAATTTGAAATACGATTCACCCATCAACACGTGTTATTGTTGCTGTAATACCATACAATTGAAATAACTATAACTCACTTGATTATGATTGGATTTCCATAAAATTTTGTGAACATAAAGATATTACATATATTAATCTTTGAAATTGCTGAATTTCAAGAATTTTAAGGATACCTTTTCTATTTTATGGGTGAAAATGTAAAATCTACAAATCATACTATTATTAAAAAAGTTGAGTGAGTTTCGATTTTTGAGGTTTTTGTTGCCCCTGTACTACTACTGTACTACTTTCGTGATAATTTTCAAATTTTTCGGCTGAATGGTGTCCAATCGTGATGGGGGGGACACAACATTTTAATACATTTTGCCTCCCCCGGTCCCCCGGTGCACAAAATATCTTTTAAAGTTCAGTTTCTGAAATTTCAAATCAAGGTCTTTCATAAAATTTAAGAAAAATTTAAAGAGATAAGAATGCCCGAACATTGAATGAAAATACAATTAAAGGTACAAGAGTAATTAACTAATTTGGGTGATCTTCGGTTCCTTTTAGCTAGTCTCTTAATTATCTTCGATAGACAGTTTCCTTCGTCTGATGTTCATACGTGTTTGGGGGTTTGCTGCATTATGTAGAGGCTCCCCCAAGCGTCCAATGTATCAGGTCTGTTGACATATTTCAGGAGTTGAAGGTTATCGCTTTCTATGCTTTGCCGATTTTCAATTATATTTACGACTAATGCCGATCGCACCGTATTTCGCTTCTTTCATGTGTTCTCGAAATTGTGCAGTGATGAGTCGCTTGGTCTGACCGATATAGCATTTTTCACAATCATTGCACTGAATTTGGTAGATACCGCTCATTTCGTTACTTTTCAGGGGATCTTTTTCATCGCCCAGTAGATTTTTGAGAGTCGTGTTTCTGGTGGAAGCTGTGATGTTGATGTCAAATCATTTGAAGAGAGAGTTAATGCTGTACAACGAGTCCGCCATCCGAACGCGTATGCATTTTGTGTTTTCAGCGTTTTCTTGTTTACAGATAGTCGTATGCTTATTTTTGAAGACATCTTGTTGTCTTTTGGCTATTAATTTTTCGATGGTATTAGGGCTATTCCGTTTTTGATGGCAGTATCCATAATATATGCTTTTTCCTTATCGTACCCATCTTCCGTTAAGGGATAGTTAACAAGCCGGTGTATCCAACTGTTGTAGACTGCCATTTTTTCATTATTGGATGTGCTGATGTTACTGGTAAAGTCCTTTGAGTAGAAGTACTCTTCCTGTAGAGTTCAAATTCGATTGTCCCATTTTTGTTAATGATGACGAGGTCCAGGAACGGTAATCTTTCTCCTTTTCCATAGTAAACTGAATGTTCGGATGAATTATGTTGATCGCATCGAGAATGTTACCAGCTTGATCCTTTGTCACTATGGCCAGTACGTCGTCCACATATCTGAGCCATGTTTTCGGCATGATGCCTGATTCTTCCATGGTTGATTCGATGTACTCCATGAAGACATCCACTTATAGTGGAGAAAGGGGGTTACCCATTGCAAATCCTGCCGTTGTCTTAAAGAATTTTTCTCGGAACGTGAAATAGTTTTCGCTCATGAATAGCAAGGCTAGGTTTTTATATGTGTTCACTTTCTTACTCCAATCTCTTGTATTCCCGAATTTCTGGAGCCAAACTTCTAATTGGTATATTGCGTGCTTCACCGGTATATTTGGGAATAGTGACTTCACATCAAACGATATTAGCATTTCCTTTTTATTAATTTTTCCTATAGTCTGTAGCTTGCTTATGAGGTCAGGTGAGTTTTTTTACAGCGTATTTGCTACATATGTCGCCTAGATCCGTAAACCATTTTACAAGCCACTTGGCGATGCTATAGGTTGGTGAGTTGTAGTCCGTGATTATCTTCCTCATTTTATTACCGTCTTTGTGCAGTTTAGGTTGGTATTTGAGTCTCAGTAGAGACAGATAAGGCATAACTTGGTAACATCACCAAATACCTTGCGAGCTTCAAGGGATAGGAATAAGAAAGTGAACACATATAAAAACCTAGCCTTGCTCTGCATGAGCGAAAACTATTTTACGTTCCGAGAAAAATTCATTAAGACAACGGCAAGATTTGCAATGGATAACCCCCTTTCTCCACTATTAGCGGATGTCTTTATGGAATACATCATGGAAGAATCAGGCATCATGCCGAAAACATGGCTCAGATATGTGGACGACGTACTGGCCATAGTGACAAAGGATCAAGCTGGTAACATTCTCGATGTGATCAACATAATTCATCCGAACATTCAGTTTACTATGGAAAAGGAGAAAAATGGAAGATTACCGTTCCTGGACCTCGTCATCATTAACAAAAATGGGACAATCGAATTTGAACTCTACAGGAAGAGTACTTCTACTCAAAGGACTTTACCAGTAACATCAGCACATCCAATAATGAAAAAAATGGCAGCCTACAACAGTTGGATACACCGGCTTGTTAACTATCCCTTAACGGAAAATGGGTACGATGAGGAAAAAGCATAAATTATCGATACTGCCATCAAAAACGGATATAGCCCTAATACCATCGAAAAATTAATAGCTAAGAAACAACAGAATGCCCTCCAAAATAAGCATACGACTATCTGTAAACAAGAAAACGCTGAAAACACCAAACGCATACGCATTCGAATGGTGGAATGGTTCTACAGCATTAAGTCTCACAGCTTCCACCAGAAATACGACTCTCAAAAATCCACTAGGCGACGAAAAAGCCCATGAAAAGTAAAGAAATGAGCGGCATCTACCAGTGTAATGATTGTAAAAAATGCTATGTCGGTCAGACCAAGCGACTCATCCGGGAAAAGGTGGGATCTCAATACGGTGCAATCGGCTGTAGCCATACATATAATTGAAAATCGGCGCAGCATAGGAAACGATAGCCTTCAACTCCCCTGAAATATGTCAACAGACCTCATACATTCGAAAGAGGGATGATTCTGCTATTAGTAGCCGAAATAAATTAAGCAATTTCAAAATCAAAAGAGCTAATGCAGTCAAATGAAACTATTAAAACTAACTTACAGGTTGACTTCAAGTCCTAAAAGTCGCTCTGAATTCTTGGGAGGTTTCACACTTCGCCTATATCACAAAAATAGAAAAAAATTCAGACCTTTTTGTTGAAGGATTTGGACTGTGGAGAGGATACGGTCGACCTTCCTCAGGTGTTCAGGGAATCTACACCGACAATTGAATTCATTTCTGTTAAATCCTTTGTATCACTGTATTTTGTATAAATTTTATTCATAATCATTCATCATTTCATTCAACAAATAATAATACTTGAATTTTAGGATGGCGAAGTGGGAACACCTCCAGAAAAGAGAAGTCAATCAGTGTCAATAATTTGGCTATTCGGCTGTTAACAACGCTTTGCACTATTGGTACATAAAATGCAAAGAAATTCTTGAAAATTGTATTGCGTTAACTGTGGTTTATTCGGTCATCCAGCATTATATCTCGGATGCCGCTGGTATCAAGATGCAAAAGTTGAATTTATTCCAAAGCAAATACAAGTATACCGCAGTGTAACATTGTCCAGCTCCGTCAAGCCCGGAATATCATTTGCGCTGGCAGCTGGAGGGCCACCAGACAACAATCTAAATAATGTAAGTAGCAATAATGAGCCACATCTTAAAATTTACCAAAAACTTAACATTTTATCGGAAAGAATCAACAAACAAGTTTCCAAAATAAACTTTGTTTTTCAGCGTTTAGGTTTTTCAAATGCCTCAAAATAACCTGACATCCAGTCACTTTCCCATCTATAAGTTTCGCTTAATCTTGATCAACGTCGTCTCCCCAATCATTCTATATCAGTGTGACTATCTACTTGACTTCATTGTTAAACAAAAGCCTGATATCATGCTTCTCACTGAAACCCACCTCAATTCATGGCAATCCATGGCATTCAAGTAGTTTGAACTCGATAGAGTAAACGGTGATGGGAGAGGCAGCACCGGCATATTGGTTGGAAGACCCTTTTGTTTCCAAAATACTGAAAAAGTTGAATTCAAAAACTTTGAAACTCTGGAAGTGTCCGTTATAAAAATTTCACTGTCAGGTGAGGATAACCTACTCGTTATCTCTGCCTACACAACTGGTCGAAATATTCTCAAATTTAAGGAGGGGCTAAATTTCTTGTTTCAAATACTCAAATTGAACAAGCTGCATAGTTATTATATTCTTGCTGGTGACCTGAATGCCAAGCGTACATCACGGTTGAATGCCAACAATAATCTAACAGGTGTATGTGTATGCCTTCAACTCCTTTCAAGTTGCAGAATATCTAATGCGGCTTTTGAGGAACTACCTGAAGGACTGAAGCCTGCTCTACTACACGACACAGGGCCAACGAGGGATGAAAATTACATCGGGTGTTGCCCAGGGATCTATCCTTGGTCCGGACCTGTGGAACGTGTCTCACAACGGGCTACTGAGACTTGAGATGCCAGATGAGTCACGCTTGGTCGGCTATGCGGATGATGTTGCGGCTCTGGTCGCTGGACGCACCATTGAACAAGCACAACTTAGGCTAGGTATGCTAATGCGCCGAGTGAGGGACTGGATGACTGCTCGCGGACTCAGTTTAGCACTGGAGAAAACCGAAGTGGTCATCTTGACAAAAAAGAGAATCCCTAGAGTAAGGATAATCAGTATTGGAGACATACAAATCGAATCGAAGCCAGCGGTGAAGTACCTGGGGCTACTGATCGACTCGAAGATGAGTTTCTCTGAGCAAATCAGGGCAACGGCTGAGAAGGCTGCTTCGGGAATATCGGCCCTGAGTCGACTTATGGCCAACGTAGGGGGACCCAGCATATCAAGAATACGCCTCTTGATGAGTGCTGTAGGGTCAGTGCTACTGTACGGAGTAGAGGTATGGAGCGACGCTCTCAGCAAGGAGGTATACCGAAAACGTTTGGCACAGGTACAGAGAAGAGGAGTACTGGGAATTGCATCTTCGTATCCGACAGTCTCCGGCGCGGCAGTGAGAGTGATTGCAGGCGTGATACCTGGCACCAGTCTTGGATGAATTGCACAAAGGGAAGGTGGACTGCGCGCCTCATCCCGGATGTGAGACCGTGGCTAAATCGAAGGCATGGTGAGACTGACTTCTATCTGACCCAGCTTTTGAGCGGGCAAGGGTGTTTTCAGTCTTACCTGCACAAGATCGGTAAGTCATGGTCCCCCGATTGTCGGTTTTGCCCAGGAGAGGAGGACAATGGCTGTCACACATTTTTTGCGTATACAAAATGGGTCAGGCTGCGAAAGGAACTCTACAGGGAGACGGGAGAGCTCACCCCAGATAATATAGTTGCGATGATGCTCGAATCGGTTGACAAATGGAACCAGGTGGCAGATTATGCTCGGGCAGTCCTAAAATATAAAAGGGACTCACAGCAGCCGGGGGCGCTGGGGCTGGAGGATCGCTCTTCTAGCATTTCCTCTTCCCCTCTTCCCCTCTCTCCTCCCACTAGGAAAGGGACTCCTCAGCTTGAAGGCACCCCACGGTGTAACAAAACGAGGCCTGGCCCGAAGTAATGTGTCAAACGGTTCCAGGCTGGGTTCTCAGGTTGACAGGGGAGATGTTTAGTCCAGTCGCACATGGGAGTCCCACGCTCTGTGCATAAATAGCATTCACCTCCCTACCACAAAAAAAAGAGGTGTATTCCTGAAATCTTGGATAACAGAGAACTAAATTGAATACAGGCGCAATCTATATAAGGCCAAGTTTCCAACATGCCCTAGGACAAATTCACATTTGGACCCCTTTATTGCTGACACAAGACTTGAGTTCTGCTTTAATAGCCCTCAACGGAAACTGCAGGTGCTTCCTTACGATAGCGACTGTAACGCAATCTTAATGGAAATCAATCGTCAAAGGGATGATCTCTTCCTCATTCCAGTTCAACATGAAAATCATCAAGTTTGATTCGGATTACCAGAAGCAATGTCTTCCTTCTGATGATAGCAACGCTTGTTCAATAGTTCCTAACGGAAGGAATCTAACTAACGATGAAAAAAATCTATGTTTCTTAAAGATAAAGGAGCTGACGTTAGAAACAATTGAACAATTAATTCCCGAGATTAAACATCGAAAAAATATGGAAGGATATGAAACACCAACCATTAAAAGGTCAAAAAGATTGAAAAGCCTTCTCACACGCGTCAACAATATTTATCGGCGACTTTTGGACTGCAACCATCCCTCTTTGGCTTTGTGGAAATTACACCTGAAGAATGTCCAGAACATAATCCGCTCATACTTCAGGAGTGAGGTCAGCAATCTATGGGCGGAAAATCTGAGGGGTATTAGCCCACAGGACCCAGGTGGTATTTTCAAATGAGTGAATACCTTATTCCGTAAGAAGTCTCAAGCGAAAGTATCGAATCTTGGAGTTGCTAGTGATGAGATAAATCTTCTCGATATGGCTGGTATCAAAATTGATAGTACGACTCCGGATAGAAGTGGAAACAGGATTATATGTGATGGATTGCATAAACTTGCCCTGATTGGAACTCATTTTCAATTGGTTCATCTACCAAACGCTGAGAGAGGGAATCAAATATTTTCAGAGGTCGTTGAAGCAAACGTTTCCGATTTCGAATCAAGCCTGCATGACGAATCAATTTTTCATTTCAATGAAACATTAACATCTGACCTAATACCGAGCTTGAATCTTATTTATTGATTGAAAAAATCTTCGAGCCCTAAAAGCTATCGCCCAATCTGCTTGCTGCCTAACATCAGCAAGGTGTTTGAAGTGATACTGAGCAAAGCATTTAACGCCCACATTGATTCATATGCCGAACTGCCAATTTGGTTTTCATGCCAGGCATTGCATCATACATGTGGTAACGAAAGTAACCTCAGACATCTGTTGAAAACCAAATAATAGGGACTGTGTTGGAGCGTATCTCATTGATATATAGAAAGCCTTCGATACGTTGTGGTTAAACTCCTTCAGGACAGATTTCGCAGACACCATATCGCCATGATGTGCAGTATGTTATACGGGAAATCATTTGCTATAAATGATGGAAATCAGACAACAATGCGCGGCATCAAGGTCTTGCATGGTGTACAGCAGGGAACAGTTACTGCGCCTCTGCTTTTCTCAATACTCATTTGCAAGCTATTGGACCGCTTTGATTTTAACATCTTACAAACGCGATGGTTGATAGTGTAAAGTAATAACTGAACTTTCTAGCCTACTTAGTTCCGATTTTCGGGCAAAGGGGACACTCGTTAAAACATTCGATACAAGGCAACCTATGCGGCGATTTCGTCCCGAAAAAGGTTCCAAACTGCCTCAACAACCATCAAGGATCAAGGATCTAACTCTGAAAGTAATTCTTCATTTCCTAATCGTTCATTTATTTCTATTTACTATCAGAATGTTGGTGGCTTGAGAACCAAACTTGAGGACTTACTACTCGTATCCCAATTAAGTAACGATTCAGTTATCTGTTTAACTGAAACGTGGTTAAATGAGAATATTTCAAACGCAGAAATATTACCTGACTATTTAGTTTACCGTTGCGGCCGTGACCTTAACGTTACTAATAAATCTGATGGTGGGGGAGTCTTGGTTGCAGTCTGCAAATCCCTCAATAGTTCACTTTCTGCTGACTTTAAATTTGCTCGTGCTGTTGAGTGTGTAATTGTGAAACTCCCTCTTCCCCATAACTCCTCATTATTAATTTCCTCTGTGTATATTCCTTGTAATTCTCCCTTAACGGTGTACGAAGCCTTCTTCGATGAACTCTCTGCCTGTCTTTTTGCTCGTCATCCATATACCAAAATTATAATTTGTGGGGACTTCAGTCTACCGGCAGTGCAATGGGAGCGCTTAACAACACCTGGTATTTCCTCAACAAATAATCCTTCTTTGTTACTTTCTTCCTTTCTTTCCCTTTGTTCTTTTTCACAGTTTAATCATATCCGTAACCCTAATGGTCGTCTTCTGGACCTTGTCATGTCAAATGTTCAAACTGGGTGTCTATGTCTAGCTCCTGTTTTACATCCTTATGTTCAACCTGATCTCCATCATCCATCTTTGTCTCTAGCACTAACCGTTGATACCCTAAAACCCCAGAGAACTGCCTCAGTTTGTCGTTATAATTTCTTTAAAGCAAATTATGAGGCAATTAAAACCAATCTGGACTCGGTCAACTGGTGTACCTTCTTAACTCGTCTTGATTACAATAGTTCCTTGAACAAATTCTACGATTACCTTAATAATCTGATTGCTCTTTATACTCCACTCCAAGCTCTTCGCAAAGCGAAAATAAAGCCTTGGCTTACTCGAAGTGGTCTTCGTGCCTTAAGAGCCAAAGAAAAGGGGCATAGGCACTATAAATTGACCGGAAATGATGATGCTAAACAGAATTTTTGCAGACTGCGCTCTTTGGCTAAAAAAGAGCTCAAAACGGCCATGAAAAACTACTTTAGCAGCTTAGAGAGTTCCCTCCTGACAACTAACCCTAAACCCTTTTGGTCATACATCCGATCCCTTAAATCTTCCTCTTCCATCCCGCATACTGTCAAATGGAATAACACTGAAGCCTCCTCCCCTCAGGATGTTTCTAACCTATTTGCCGAATATTTTTCCTCTACTTTTCCTCTTCTGACATACTACACCCCCCCATAAATTCAATTCAAACTTATCCAGCATCAGGTACATCTTATTCCACTGACCCTTCTAAAGTCGAATCCCTTATTAACTTGCTCGATCCGAATGTTAGTTCTGGTTCCGTTGAATTACCTAATATATTTGTAAAGTCACTTTTTCCTCTTTGTGTTTTCCTCTATCCCTTATATTCAATCTCAGTCTTGGTACTGGCACCTTTCCAACGTACTGGAAAGATGCAAATGTTGTTCTTATCTTTAAAAACGGCGACCCATCATCTGCCTCAAACTATCGTCCCACATAACTCCTCTCCTGATCTCTAAGCTGCTGGAAAGACTTGTACACAACAGGCTTCTTGAGTCATTGAGTTCATTTGTCACACCACAGCAACATGGATTTTTGTAGGGTCGTTCAACTACTAAGAACTTGGCTGAGTTCGAAGATTATATTGCAAGAGCTCGAGCTTGGTTCTCTATCCACGTCCTACTTTGTTTTTAAAATTAAACTGAAGACGTTACTTTTTGCGAATAGTGATTAATGTTCCTTATCACTCAATTTTTTCAAACTTTGGTCTAGACTCTAACTTCATTTCTTACATGTTTTAATTAACTTTTTTCTGCTTGATTTGTTGTATTCGTTTGTCTCACTCTAAATTATATTTAACTATAGGGTTATCCATTTTACGCTTGGGAAAGTAAAGCTAAAGAAAACACAAAAAATATTCAAATGAAAACTAAATTTTTTATTTAATATAAAGATTGAATCTTGCCATTATACGTAAAATACAACATCATTCAAATGTCCTCTACGGGACCTCTTACAGGCCTCAATCCTTTTGAGGTAATTTTCAATGACTTTTCGGCACATTTCCGGCAATATCTCGGCCATAACTTCACGAATATTGATTTTGAATTGCTCAAGATTTTGAGGATTGTTCGCGTAAACACGATCTTTCGCAAAGCTCCATAAAAAGAAATCCAAAGGTGTTAGGTCGCAGGATCTTACGGGCCAATTGACATCACTCAATCTCGAAATTTCGCGTCCTGGAAATTTCTCTGCTCGATTATTACAGTTTCGTCAGCATTGAATACCCGATAATGTTGCATCACGTGCCCGACAGCGTTGTTGCATTTGCATGCCAAACTTCGCGCTACAATAATGGGTTGCATGCCCGACCGCGAACTACACCGCATGTCCGATCTCACACCAGGCCGCATAACCGACCGCGTACTACGTCACATGCCCGACCTCGCATTGTGTCGCATGCCCGACCTCGCACTAAGCCGTATGCCTGAGAAAGGAAAATATCGGTCGGCGATTTGACTCTTGTTTTTGGAAGGCAAATTACGCAGCGGTTCAAAGAGCGCTTGGATGCTGTGTATGGTGACTTTCTTCCTATGATGGTGACGTTAAAAAATTGGTTTAACAAATTTCAACATGGTAGCACGTCGGTTTTTGATGAACCACGCCCAGGTACTCCGAAAACGACTACCACGGAGAATAACATGGCGAATATTCACTAGCTCGTATTGGCAGACCACCGATTGAAGGTGCGTGATATAGCTGAGACAGTATTTTAGACATCTCAAAAGGTCGCGTGGGTTATGTCCCACATGAGCATGGAAAAGCTGTCGGTGCAATGTGTACCACGTTTGCTCACTCCGCACAACAACCGCAACCGTGAAGAGTTTCAAATGTTCTCCACGGGACCTCTTACAGGCATCAATCCTTTCGAGGTAATTTTCAATAACTTTTCGGCACATTTCCGGCAATATCTCGGCCATAACTTCACGAATATTTCTGTTGAAACCACATGTTCTCCAGATCATAATCTTCATTTTCTCTCCAAAAATAATCGGTTAACATCCATCCATAGCGGTCAGAATTGACTGTAATGGCTCTTCCTTGATCGTTTTCAAAAAAATACGGGCCAATAACACCACCATACCATAATGCACACCAAACGGTCACTTTTTCCGGATGCAAAGGCAAAGGCCCCATATGCGGCAGTTCTGTTTATTTACGTAACCACTGAGCGAAAAATGAGCCTCATCACTAACGAAAATTTTGTTCGAAAAATCGTTATCAATGGCTTGTTGTTCAATCACCCAATTCGTATACATTCTGCGTTGTGTATGGTCTTGAGGCTTAAGTTCTTGAGTGGGTTGGATTTTGTATAGATGGAGATACAAATCCAGATGCAAAATCCGCCACAATGAGCCGTAAGACAAGCCCAAATGTTGAGCACGTCGAGGAATCGACACATTCGGGTCTTCCTCCACACTTTGAGCAACGACAGCGATATTTTCAGCAGAACGAATGTTGCGATGATGCACAGGCCTTGCAATATCAATATTCGACCCAGTCTCTTCAAATTTTCTCACTGTGTTCGAAACTGCTTGCTGTGTAGGTCGATTATGTCGACCGTAATCGGCTCGTAAAGCCCTAAATGTTGATACAGCAGAATCACCATTTTTATAATAAAATTTAATAATTTTAACGCAATCTTCGACTGTTAAACGATCCATATTTCTAAATGGCAAACCTTCAATTAAAAAAAAAACACGCTTTGAATGATATTTAATTTTACTAAATATCAAATGGCAGGATTACACTTTCCCAACTACGAAATGGACAACCCTGTATTAGAGTAAGATAAAGTTTTTGTTTGAATTTGATTAGAATTAGTGTATAACATATTAGATGTGGGATTAAAGTTCACTATAATGTTGCAATTATAAATACCACTACTTTATAAAAAAGTAATTCTTTTACCCAACGATAATTCATATTGGATGTGTTTTTTTCCTGCTCCTTTACTACACAAATATATGTCTCATATTTTTATCACGTCAAGTTTTTGATATACTCACATTCATCTCAGTAAGCTATCTTGTTGGCCGTGTCTGAGTGTATAGTTTGTTTTTGTTGCGTATAAGTATTACGTAAACATGTTGTTTTAAAATGTCACCAAGGCAGTGTGAATTAAACCCAAATAACTTTTGCTATGTTTGTGGTCAATCATTTTTTCAAAAAAGAAGAGACCAATCACTGAAGCCGTAAAACGAGCCTATTTCCATTACTTTCAAATCTCGGTAAGAAACCTTGATAATAATGGGTTCCTGGTATAGTGTGCAAAAATTGCAGAAGTATGTTATTGAACTAGGGGTGCAGAAAGAAGAAAAACTTTACGATTCGGCATCCCAATGATATGGAGAGAACCAACAAATCATACTATTGATTGTTACTTCTGTCTCACTGAAACTACAGGTTTTAACAATAAAAACCGAAAGCATTTACAATATCCTGATGTTGCATCAGTCACAAAACCTGTGCTACATTCTGAAGGAGTTCTTTATCCATCATTACCCAGCAGTTCCAGTAAAAAAAATGAACCTCAGCTCATGGAGTTGGAAGTAGATCAGGCGGTTTTGAGCCAAGACATTGATTTCGAAGCTCTTCCCGAGTTAGAATCGAATGGTGAACCACATTCAATAACACAGGGTGAATTAAACGAACTTGTAAGAGACTTACAGCTTTCAAAAATCAAATTTGAATTGCTTGCGTCACGACTTCAGCAATGGAATCTGCTGGCCTCTGACACCAAAGAGACGTTTTACCGCAGTAGGAGTGATCAATTCATGAAGTATTTTGCATCGAAGGAGGGGTATGAATATTGTGAAGATATTCGTGGACTTCTCGCTTCAATGAACCGTCATATAACCTTGAAGAATGGCGTTTATTTATAGATTCTTCGAAAATAATTTTAAAAGCAGTATTGCTTCTTGATGGCAACGAAAAACTATCTATTCCCATAGGGCATGCGGTAAATTCCAAGAAATCATATGATTCGATGACAACATTAATAAAGCTTATAAAATATGAAGAACGCAATTGGAAAGTTTGTCGAGATCTCAAAGTTGTGGGGCTACTTCTTGGTTTGCAAGGTGGTTATACCAAGTATGGGATAGTAGAGCTCAGAAAGACCACTACATTAAAAAAGATTGGCCTATACGAAATGAATATACACCTAATAAAATGAATGTTAAAAATAATCCTCAGATTGATCCATAAAACGTGATTTTACTGCCGCTTCACATCAAACCTGGATCAATGAAAAACTTTGTCAAAGCACTTGACAAAGATGGACAAGCTTTTAAGCATTTAAAAACCACTTTTCCTAGTCAAAGAAGGAATCTTTGT
Source organism: Odontomyia ornata (assembly GCA_963969285.1). NCBI lineage: Eukaryota > Metazoa > Arthropoda > Insecta > Diptera > Stratiomyidae > Odontomyia > Odontomyia ornata. The sequence goes on along the minus strand of OZ017738.1, from coordinate 472,456,175 downwards.
AGGACCCCAAATAAGAAAGATATTAAAGCATGAAAATTTTGATGGTTACTTATGCAGTGTCGAAAAAGATGCTTGGTATTCAATAAAAGCAGTAGTGAAACATTTCTTGGGTAAAAATAAATCTGAGAATTATGCAGAAATTGTTTCCGATTTATTGACAAATTGCCAAAGAATGGGAGTAAAAAGTTGTTAAAAATTCATTTTTTACATTCTCACCCGGGAATTTTTTCCTGGGAAGCGAGAGTGATGAGCATGGCGAACGTTTTCATCAGGATTTGTAAGTTTTTAAGGAAAGATACCAAAGATTTTGGGATAAACATATGTTAGCGGATTACTGCTGATCTATAATAAGGGAAACTAATACTAATCAGTATAAATGAAGGAGTAACAGGATCCATTTTTGATTTGTTTTTGAGATAAATGTATAAAAATGATAAAAAATAAATATAATCAATATTTACAGAATTGGACGTCCTAATTTTTTTCCAACTTCAGTTTTTAAGTAAGGGCTTATAACTCTACCGATACATATCAGTTTCATTTCAGGGTAGAAAACCTTGTAAAGTAGTGTAATTTTTGAATAGTTTTGGTTGGTTTATTCTCGTTTTTCCAATATGTCATAATTTTAATTAATTTTAAATTGCTATTTTTTGATTAAATGTGTTACATTCGTAACGTACATATTAATTTCGAGAGCTATTTGGGCCATTAAGTTTTCGTATTTTTATTACCTAGAATTTCTTTATACACTTTTAAAATTTATAACGATTAGTATTGAATAAAGCGCTCTTGACCATTGACTTTAAGGTATTTTTTCAATAGCTCGTGTCACCAATTTAAAAATTAAATCAAATTAATTAACCTGAACGTCAATTGAAAACTAAATTTTTGCTGAAAAAAGTTTATTGTTTATCGCATTATACAAACAATTGATTCATCGCTTGATATTATCACTGACTTGATCAAAAACTATCAAGATTAAAAGAAGGCAGTACCTTCCCCATAGTTGCGGGATGAAGGGACTGGGCGACGATTTCAACGCAAGATAGGTAGGTTTCTAAACGGGGTTCAATCGCGAAATCGATATAACCATGAGCAGTATGAATTTTTTGACGAATCGGAGGTGTCAATGATTGTAAAACTACGGAAGCTACAATAGGCTGGCCACATGAATCGTATGGGTGTACAACAGATACCCAAAAATGTATTTGTTGGGCCTACTGAAAGGCGGAGACAAGTGAGGAAACCGAGGAGACACTGGTCGGTTCATCGATGCTCGAATTTTGAGATTGTAGGACATGATAGTTGGTGGCACTTATTGCAGGAAGCGTAGGCCCGAGTGCTACGAAGCATAAGAAGTAGGTTTCCACCCGGAAATTAGTATGTATGATTCGTAACTATCGGAACCACCGCTGGGAAAAAGAAAATTTGGAAAGGAAGATTCGGGCTCGGAAAGAAAATTGAAAAGCATTGAAAAAAACAAAGAAACGGATAATGTAAAAATAAAAGTGAAAAACTAAAACTGCAAATAAATTCTTTGGAAAAATGATCCGAAGGTTGTCACCTATTCAAGGAAAACCAAAATCAACAAAAAATAAGGCGAAAAACTTAGGCGAAGATAAATAAAGATCAAATGAAGAAAAATCAAACGAAAACAACTCCCGAGATGTTTTGAGTGTCAGCGGAGCAAATGAAAGCAGCAATTATTTCGCAGTACTGGAAGAACTAAGCATGGACACACAAAATGACAAAACAACTGAAGGTATTGCGATAAAAATAAAATTAATAATAATAGCTTCACAGAAGAGTCAAACAAGGAAACTAAGGAAAAGAAACCAAAACTCTGGGTAATTTCAACGCTAAAGTTGGCAATGAGCCATCTCATCGGGGAACGACTGAAGGATATAGCCTCCACGATTAAACCAATGACAACGGCCAGAGCCTGACTGACTTTGCATGTAGCAGAAATCTAGTCATACGTTCGACTTGCTTCCCTCATCTATGTATTCATAAAATGACCTGGGTATCCCCAGATGGCAATACCCAAAATCAGATTGACCATGTTCCGATCCAACAATGTTAGACCTCGAGCATACTTGACGTCCGTACATACCGAGGAACCTATTGTAACTCAGATCATTACTTGATCAAATTAACCTATTGATATCGTATGTCAAAGGCACATTCCGCGAAGACCAGTCCGCTACAAAAATTGGTATCCAAAGTATCCAAACGGCGTCTGTGGCCGAAAATTTCACACGGAGAGCCTCGACTACCTGCTGACTCCCATCTTATCAGACGCATCATTAAAGACAAGCTACGAACTCTGTATGGAAGTGAAAGCAGTTATTAAGACCGTGGCAAAACAGACGATTGGACATCAAGCCCGGAGCAAGAGAAATGAATGGTTCAATGCTGAATGCCAGAATGCGTTAGATAAACAGAATGAGGCGTACGAAGATTACGTAGGTAGGAAAACCAGGAAGAAAAGTGAACACTATGAAAACCTCAGAAAAGCAGCGAATAGAATAATTAGAATTCAGAAAAGAAAACATTTTGACAACCAATTTAGAAGCATAGATCTAACTCTAGCGAGCAACAACACAAGACATACATACAAAATAGTGAAAAGCCTGAAACGTGGCTATCAGCCCAAAACCGCGCACTGCCCTGATGATATTGCCGATGAAATGAAGATTAAGAACGATGGCCATCATATTTCAAGAACCTCCTTAATCCTCCGCACAGCTCCAGAACATCGGAGTCTACAGATGTCTGCGCAGAGCTTCTTTGGCCCCACCAACTCTAGATGAGTTTTGTTCCATCACCAAAGCTCAAAAGAATGATAAATCACCAGGTATTGAGGAGATTGCGATGGAGTTCATCAAATATTGTGGCAGCAGTTATAGAGGCATATCACTACATTATACGGCATACAAAATATTTTCAAAGATCTTAGAAAATAAAATCGGATCATACGCCAACAGTAGTATTGGAGAGTATCAAGGTGGTTTTAGAGTAGGTAGATCGATAATAGATCAATTGTTCACAGTCAAGCAGGTACTTGAAAATGCTCGTAGTTCAACACAGACGTACACCAAATTTATATTGACTTTAAGTAAACATCAGACAGTATGGATTGTAGCGTACTGTACCAAATAATGCTTTGCTTTGGCATTCCAGCCAAATAAGTTCGTCTTACCAAAATGACTTTGACGTCGACGACCTCCCAATTTCGCATCAATAACCAACTCACCGATGTCTTTGATACAAATGCCAGACTAGAGCAGGGAGATGGACGTCATAAGAAAGCTCCTTATCGATACACGGGGTACATTGCTGTACAAGTCAAGCCAAGTGGTAGCTTATGCGGATAACATCGACTTTTTTTCACGGTCATTAAAAAACCGCCAAAGAACTCTTCTTGAAACTCGACAAATATATTGAACGCCTTTGAGCAACAGGTCCTGGTATGAATAATAGGGACATAGCTAGACGGGGACCAATGGCGAATCCGATGCAACCAAGAGCTATATGAAATTTTCGATGAGCCAGAGGCCTCAACGATTCTAAGACTGCGGAAGCTGCAACGCAACATGAATCGTATGGACGAACAATGGATACCCAAAAAGGTAATTGTAGGAAAAACTGAAGGCCGGAGTCCAGTGGGGAAACCGAGCAAATTATTATTATTTTTACAAATATCCAAAGTGAATGCTGTCAGTGAATTTTTAAATATGGAAAAAATCAGGCATCGTTATGTGATACAATACTTTCATTTGAAAGGTCTAAGTTCAACCGATATCAAAGCCGAGTTGGATTCTACTCTGGGGAAGTTTGCTCCTTCGTTTACAACGGTCAAATATTGGGTAGCTGAGCTTAAGCGAGGTCGTACGAGCTGCCACGATAAACACCGCAGTGGTCAACCAAGTGAAGTTACTACGTCAGAAAATGTGAAGAAAATCCACAAAATGGTGTTGGTTGACCGTCAAATAAAAGTGCGCAAGATAGCAGCCATGGTAGGCATTTCACAAAGTGCTGAGCATCGCATTTTGACCGAAAATTTGGATGTGAGATAGCTGTGCGCAAGATGGGTGCCGCGTTTACTCACAATGGAGCTCAAACAGCAACGTGAAGATGTTTCCATCGAGTGTTTGACAATGTTTCGCAGCAATAAAGCCGAGTTTTTGCGTCGATTCATAGCCATGGACGAAACATGGATCCATCATTTTACACCTGAGGCCAAGGAGCAGTCAAAGCAGTAGACTGAAAAGGGAAAACCGGCTCCAAAGAAAGCAAAGAGAGTTTAGTCAGCTGGCAAGGTCATGGCATCCGTTTTCTGGGATGCGCGCGGAATAATATTTATTGATTATCTCGAAAAAGGAAAAACAATCAACGGCGCACATTATGCAGCCTTATCGCAGCGTTTGAGTGATGAAATCAAGAAAAAACGGCCCCATCTGATGAAAAAGAAAATGTTGTTTCATCACGACAACGCACCAGTCCACAGGTGCGTCATTACGATGGCAAAAATCAATGAGTTGAAGTACGACTTGCTTCTTCACGCACTTTATTCGCCAGATCTGACTCCCTCGGACTATTTTCTATTTCCGAAAATGGCTCGGCGGCAAAAGATATGCCAACAATGAAGAGGTAGAGTCTGCGGTAAGTAGCTATTTTGAGGAGCTTGACGGTTCCTGCTATAAAGTGGGTATCGAAGCTATTGAACATCGTTGGGAAAAGTGTATCGAGCTGAAAGGAGAATATGTTGAATAATAAAATACATTCTCGCAATTTTTTGCTATTTTCTTTGTCGGGTCGTGTAGTTTTGGGACCGTTCTTGTATTGTTAAATACTGTTCGAACGTTTTGAAATTATGGCTGGTCAATCTTATAAACGTCCATCAGAGCATCAAATTCTATTAAATTTATAAGTATGTTACCTTCGCAGTTTTATTCAGAAAAATGTGAAATTCAGAAATCATACTTCCCCGTAGCGCTACAGCCCCACTCCGGCATTTGCTTCCTGCAAACAGTGCTTCCACCTGTCTCGTCATAACATTACAAACAATTTTGGCTTCTAAGGTATTTGTCGTTGTTATACTCATAGAGAACCTCCACGATTTTTTTCTGATTTTCTGTTCACTGTCGTCCAATCGCGAGACGGTGGGGAAACAATTATTTCGTGTTCTCCAGCTTCTGAAAATGCGTCGAATTTTTTTCAATTATCAAACGTTCATTAATCAGAAACTCCTGAGCTGTATAAAAGGCTTGATGGCGCTAATTTTTCTGGGTCCTGAGAGAACTTGCTGTGACTCACTGGTGGACGGACAAACGGATATACAGGTACCGATTTCAGTAAGGTATTTTAAAGAACAAAACATGAAAAATCAGTTAGAAAAAGAAGTTTTTTATCAAATAGAGATTTAATAGAAATTACTCTAACTGCAAGCTTATATTAACACAATGAGTACTGACGCCTTAAATATAATTTATGTCCCTCAGCTGAAAAATGTATTGCTGTGCCATCCAAGTTTGAAATTTAGTCAACAGCTATTAATATCTTCAGTCTACTCGTAGTATGGATATTTATTTATATAGTCCACTGCTTTGCAAAGAGATTCCATTTAGGCAAACCACTTTCTCCATTCCAATGCACAGAATTCCCGCAGTGGAAGTTTTACGACGCACATGTTGGTTTACTCTATAATCACCATAAAAATCTACTTGAAGATAATAGGAGCCGCTTGATGTGTATTGGGGAAATCTTTTGGCATAAAGGACTATCATTTATGATAACACCTATATAGATTGTCGTGAACTGAATCGGTAACTGTTCAGTTCAAAATAATTGGGAATGGATGTAAAACTTTTCCACATCTCCTTCAATTGACATGTTCATTTACATTCTTATTCTATGGCTGAGCACATACCCGTTGCACAATACTATAATTACTAATATTACCACTTTTAATGGAAACTTTCACTCACCACTAATGCACAAAATATAAAAACACAAATAAATTCACCAAATAGCAGCCAAAATATCCAAATAGCTGCTGTAAGCGTTTCAAGTCGTCGATGAAGAGGAACATTTAGCGGTGCCCATTCTATTCCAAAGAGGCCCATTTTTCCAGATATATTATTTAAATTTTCTAACACTAAACAAAAATTACTTTATGCTATTGCACTCGATTCTGATAAAACTCTGCGAGAAACTACGAACGCTCTTATCCAGAAAATATTTCCAATAAAACGTGGGTCAGTGCATAAGAAATGCAGTCGTGATCAGTTCTCAATATTGCAACCGGACAAAAAGATCCAATTACTAGAGATAAGTCAGCTAAAACCGCGTTGCACTATTAACTGTTGCAACGTGCTCGTATTATCATCTAAACAGAATTTTAAATAATATTAACAAACCCGAACTTGAAATGAGACAGAATGTGAGTCAGTCATATTGTAAATGATCAGTGATAGTGTTATCAGTATCGTAGCAGCCAACTGGGTTCGGGAGCTGCATGAGGGTTGTTACTATAGGAACTCAATAAAGCAACAATGTAATTTTTTCAACCAACCCACTTGGAACACAGTTCATGAAAATAAATCTAATTTGACTATTCTGAGATTGGTGAGAACTACTAACCCTGCCCTAGGAAAAGCGAGAACTCATTGCTTTATCAATTTTTGTCTGGGTCCACTTACTTTGAGGGTGTACTTTGCCTTCCATATATTTTCGAATGTGCGGGCGTAACCTTCATGGGACGAGAAGGGCAGAAAATATCGATATCTGCAAAATATTATAAAAGCGGATTTGAAAAGTATTTTATCTCTTTTATTTCAGTGCAAAGTTTAAATTCATAATAATACTCAACTTAATACGTACATATAAGGAAATAAAGAAACCAGCTACATAAAAACTAAGACTTATATGAAAAAAGTGTGTACAATTTTGAGATTCATATAAGATTAATAGAATCAACGAAAGTAATAGGGAATGGCCGTCACTTAAGCAATAATCGGAATATTTTCCTATTTCAAGGGCTTAAGATAAATGTAGCAGTATTTTCACATACCTTATTTGGTATACTTTAGGTAAATATGGTACACAGTACCAATCTATTAAGCGTTTATTATTTTTGAATCATTTTGTAAAGCCCTTCGTTGACCGTCATTACTCGCAAACTTCGGGTAATGGCGGTCAACTATTGGGGTATTACTGGTCATTCAAAGTATCTCAATCCTTAACAGTTTATCGCATTCCATAATGTTACAAGTGGTGTTAAGATAGGAGGTGAATTAACACAATTTTACTTCTAAAACGAACTAATTATTAAAATAAACAAGTTGGGTTAACAGACCTACGCTCATGTCAGAAGGGTTTTGTATTCAATTTACAAAATGCAGTCACCAGATCGAATCACATCAAAAAACATGTCAAAGACGATTTTATTGGAGAAAATATGAAATACGAAGATCATACTATTATTAACAAAGTTGAATGAATTTCGACTTCTGAGGTTTTTGGTATTGGTATACTCATAAATATCTCCCTTGATAATTATTTCACATATCCAGCCGCAACGGAGGAAACACATTTTTCATGTATTTACCCCCTGTGCCCTACTGAAGCAAAAACTGGCAGTTTAACTACTGTTTTGAAAAGCTCCCATGTAAACTTTTGTTTCATACTCATATCGGCTACGTTGGATGAATTATTTTTCAGGGGCCACTCTCCTGTACTGTTATCATCGATTAATGGCCAATTTTTTCGAATCCTAGAATGGTTACAAAACCCTTTTGCTAGGAGCTCTCTCCCGCCTCCTTGACTTGTTTCATTTATAAGCATTAATTGTAGGTACTGATCTACAGTCATTCATTAAATTGAATCAAGTGTTCAAAGCATGCACCTTAAACGTTGAAGTTGGGAAAAAATAACTCAAAATTATTCAATCTTCGCATTTTAAGCAGCCACTTTCTTGTTTTACGATTACTGATACCACCAGCTCAACCGATTCTCAAAGATATACATGACACCTATCAATCCTGAAATTTTCATGCAAACCCTAGCAAAACTGTAGTGTCTGAGTCGGTAAAAAGCGCGTGTTGTTCCATAGCCATATGTTGCCATAGTAATAAATGCAGCGCATATTGTTCCATAGTAATACGGGAAAATTCAAACCGCTATAACTTCGCTAAATATGATTCAATCTTTATGAAACTTTCAGAATAGATCAATCTTATAAACAGTCATCTGTTACTGAATTTCATTGAATTTAAGGGTACCGTTAAGATTTTATTCAAAAAAACATAAAATCGATAAATCATACTATTACTAACAAAGTTGAGTGAATTGCGACTTCTAACGTATTTGTTGTTGTTGTACTCATCAAGACCTACATTCTTGATTTTTTTCAGATTTTTCGGATCACAGGTGTCCAATCGCGAGAGGGGGGGGGGACACAAATTTTTCGTGTATTTCCCCTCCCTGTGCGCCCCTCGAAGCAAACTTTGCCAAACGAAGACCTGTTTTGAAAAGTTCTCATCGAGACCTTTCATTTGATACCCATATCGGCCACCTTCAATGAAATTTTTTTTTCGGGGGGTCACTCCCCTATATGGGGAGACCCCCCTTAAATGCCTTATAAATTTTTTTTATATTTCAACTTTGAAGAAATCACCACTTTACACCTACATACGAAATTTGATGTTTCTAGCTTAAGTAGTTTCCGAGAAAAACTGCTGTGACACACGGACGGACGGACGGACGGACGGACAGACAGACAGACGGACAGACGGACAGACAGGACGCGATTTTAGAAGGGTTTTGTAAAATTATTTTACAAAACCCTAAAAAGCTATGTTCCTACTTATTGTTTATACTTTATACTTAAACAAAATCAACCAAGACTTTCTTTCTAGGGTTTTGTACTAAAATACAAAACCCTATTAAAATCAGTACCTGTGTCCGTCCGTGGAAAGGTCGGAAGTTATAACTCCTAGAAAGTTTTGGGGGACGAAAAAAGTTTTCAAAGTGTTATAGGGGGTCCCCCCATATAGAGGAGTGACCCTCAAAAAAAATTTTTTTAAACAAAGGTAGTCAAGTGGGATGTCATATGAAAGGTGTCAACGAGATCTTTTCAAAACAGGTCTTAAAATTACATTACCAGGATCGAGGAAGGCAGGAGAAGGAGAAATGAACGAAATTTAGGCGTACCCTCCCTTCTCGATTGAAAACCTTTCATCGGAAAAATCTGGAAAATATCATGAGTGTAGATAAAAATTAAAAATTCCTTTTATAAAACGCTATTTGGTTTATTGAATACCAATACGTTCCATTTACATGTATTTCGAAAACTAATTGTTTTGTTCATCAGTGGTAGGAGTATGAAAAACTCAATGAAGTACGGCTACTATTTATACTCAGAACGATAGAGAACAAAAGGGCTCAATACATTCATCACAGCCAACCACTTTAGCCTGCATATCCCCAATGAGCCAACTCATTACGGCACAAGACATGGCTTTCCACTGGACATCGGAATATCGCGAGATTTCACACAAAATGTTCGGTTAAATGTCCTCGAAGAACTGTCTTCCGATCACAAACCAGTCCTTTTCCTCATAGAAAACATCTTTATTGATGTTCCTATGCAGGAAAGGAAAACTACAAACTGGAAAGCGCTTAAATTCGCATTGGCCAATGAAACTAATTTTCAATCACCTGAAACGGCCGACGACCTCGACAACATCATTGAGAACGTAACTCAGAAAATCATACAGGCAAAAGATCATAGCTCCGAGAAGGGAAACGAGTCCCTATGAACTCCCTCAGAATATCAAACAACTGATCAGGAGAAGGAATCAAGTTCGGAGGAGAGTTAGGTTTACAATTGACCCTACGCTACGTATAAACGCTACTGGGATGACAAATGAAATCCGTGATAAAATAAGGGTACTCCGAAACGAGCAATGGGAGAGCTTTTTACAGAGTCTCGAGCCTGGGTGTGGCAGTTTCTGGAGAATGACCAAATATTTTCGGAAAAACAGTAAAATTGTGGTACCACCTATTCATGGTCCGAATGGAATACAATACTACGATGCGGGTAAGGCGGAGGCATTTGCAGATTCCTTAGAAACACAATTCCGCGAGAATTCTTCGGATGAGGAGGACTTTGGAACTGAGGAAATAATTCAATCTTCTGTCAACAGACGACTGATGGATAACATTCAACACGAAGACAGAGTAAAACCCACGGACTTGGATGAAATCAAAAACATTATACAGACACTCGACAAACATAAAGCACCCGGATATGACACTATTACAAACACTATGATCTCTTGGCTACCAGATAATATATTACAAACACTCACTGACATTATTAATACGATTTTTCGTTTGCGAAGGTATCCCAAAGTATGGAAATCAGCGGTTATTATTGTCTTCCCGAAACCTCAAAAGGACCCAAAATTTCCACATAACTGGAGACCCATCAGTCTCCTCTCTTCGCTGTCGAAAATTGCGGAAAGGGTGATTCTGCATCGACTTTATGAGGTTATATCTGATAAAGATATTTTGCCGGAAGGACAATATGGCTTCAAAGCCAAACACTCTACTGAGCTCCAGTTAGTTAGAGTGGTCCAACACATCAGAACAGGCTTAAATCGCAGAAACTCAACAGGCTTAGTTATGTTTGACATAGCTTAGGCCTTTGATAAAGTCTGGCATGCAGGATTTATCTTCAAAATGCATCGGTTCTATATGCCACTGCAGCTCACTCAAACCATTGGCTCCTTTTTGGAAGGCAGATCATTCCGTGTCAGAACTGACAAACAACTCTCAAGACTGAGACCAATTGATGCTGGAGTTCCTCAGGGCTCGCCCATATCGCCGGTCCTTTACAATATATTTACTGCAGACCTTCCTACTCTGCCTCCAAAAGTAAAATTATCACTCTACGCTGATGATACTTGTATATTTGTTACAGCACGACAAACAAGAGTCATCACCTCAAACTTGCAACGATCGATAAACATTTTATTGGAATACTTTCGCAAATGGAAAATTAGACTGAATTCTGATAAAACACAGGCCCTATTCATCACAAGAAAACCACAGCAAACTCCACAGAGACTTAACGTTGACAATGAACCGTAGGCTGGGCACCAACAGCTAAATGCCTTGGACTTACATTTGACAAAAGCCTGACATGGAAACAACACATACAAAATAAACGGGGACACTGTATTGGACTTCTCTCTTCACTACACCCACTCATTAAATCCGAAAAACATAGCCTTGAAAATCGACTACTCATCTACAAACAAATTATACGACCGACGTTACTATATGGTAGTTCTGCTTTCTACCAAACGACAAAGACTAACAAAAAAGCACTCCAGTCCTTCCAAAATAGAACTATTCGGATGATCCTAAGAATTCCATGGTACATTAGGAACACTGACATATACAAGGACCTAAAACTTGAGACAGTAGAAAAATACGTACGTGATAGAGCACTGAAACTTTTTGACACAATAGACAACCATACTAATAGTACCCTGGTATTCCTTCGAACAGTCCGGAACGGGGATGATTTACGCTTCCCAACTATCCGCCAAATAATTATGTAAAATTTATTTTAAAATTGTATATTGACTGATGCTGCCACGGGAAAGTGGGTGGGTACTGTAGTACTCACAGATATGAGGGAGTTAAGGTGCTAAATCGCACTAACTCCACACCCCACACATTCCAAAGAAGAACAAAAGGATTACAAAATTTTAAGTTAATGAGGAGAGAAAGACGTGTTCATGAGTTTGCCGTGCAAAAGGATATTTACACGTACAACATATGGTTGAATTTAAATTACTGCTAACATATTTAACTCATTCAATAATTTTGATTAAGTTGCTGTAGGCGCTGCCCAAGTCCGTGTTCAAACGCTTATCTATCCGGGTTCTCGCTACCCACAATCTTTCCGAAGCACCCCACCGTCTCCAATCGTGCGCTTTCTGAACGATCTCTAAAATCCAACAATTCAATAAAACGTGGCTCTTCCAGGATATATTTCGCTACCGTTGATTTTGCTGTATCCGTCTGCCTCCCTTATATGTTCCTGGAACCGAACTTTGGCCAACCGTTTGGTTTGTCCAATACAAACCATGTCGCATTGGGAGGCAGGTGATCCTACAGATGCTACTTTTTTCCTCCTTGAGTTTCTTGTCTTTTCAAGATTCAAGCCTTAATTCCAAACTGTATTTCCTACTAGTTACTGCTGTACGATATTTAACCTTCCCGAGCAGATGCTCTGAACTACGAGTAGCTGATGAGTTGGTGACACAAATCCAATGTCGTGGTTCTTCTTAGCTGTTTCCAAGACAAAATTCTTTTCTCGTTGGAAGCGGTCTTTGTTTAAAGAAACAGTTACCATGCGACGGATCAGCATATTGTAAGCTGCTATTTGTTCGGGAATGAGAATTAGATGTAGATAAATGAAACGTCAATATTCGTGATTGATCACCAAGTGATGATTTATTCAGTAATTTTTTTCCCTTATATTAAAAATTATTGCTAATATTACAAATGTACAAAATTGCTTACTTCTAAAGTTCATTATTTTCATTGGAATTCACAGTTCAATTACTTGATGGAAATTGCTTACCATAAAATGTTCATTAATTTAAGCTACTACAAATGGGTGTTCATTAGCTTGATTTGTGCAAATCAATAAGGTCAAAATGAGTTTATGTTGTTTATGCTGCGAATGCGATTATATGCAAAGGTGAATGAATTTTGGTTGTTGACTGAAATGGTTATGCTATGGTGCTTAATGTTATAGGAAATGATTCTTAGGTTCTAGTTTTAACATTGCCGCCCGCCAAGAACCTTCCGAGGTTCTTAATTAGTGTCGTAGCAGGTTGATAGATGTGATTTTGTCGTGATAGATCTTGTTGTAAAACGTCGTCGAATCAGGAAGACGCATCCAGATACGATACTCAAACAGATAATGACAGAGAGGAAGTTACTGATACCATGCTGTCGAACGGTGGACCAGGATGTTGACTGGTAAGTTTCGTCGATCGTGCTCGCTTGTTGGATGTAAGATCCTAAGGACTCTTCAGACTTGATAAGGTCAGGTAGCACGAGATCAACTATAACTTGTGGATCGGTCGTTTGGTTGAGAACGGGTGGACGTGGAAGTACGTAAGTTGACAGGTTTCTTGTAAAAGCTGACCAAGTATTGGTAAAAAGTGAATTTTCAACTTTTAGGCTGCATTCCTCAGTACTATTGAGAAGGACATTCCTGCGTTCGCCTTGACATAATGTCTGACCAGGAGTCCTTACTGGGGCAGTAAACATCCAAGTATTGGCATCGTGGAGCTGTTTCCATATTATTTTGGTTGATCTGAATGTGTGTAATGGGCATGGTTCACTACCGTAGACCTTGTGAATCTCATTGATGACGCAGTTTGGTTTTGAGTTGATGTCATAAAAGACGTTCATATCTGCAAGATACTGATCATTAGATAACTTAAATAGGTCGTTAACCGAAGTTTCAAAGTATTTTTGTAAATTATAGTTAACGCCTAAGATTCGTGGCGGGATGTCAAATGCATGGTAGGTGAAATTTCCAAGGTTTTCCGGCATTGGTGTTGGTTTGATGACATCATATGGCCGGTTGTCAGTAATAGGCAGGAAGGCGAGTAGGTGGATGCTGTTGTTGTCTGATGAAAATTGAATGGCTCGACTGTTCTGTATATTATTTGGACGTGATCTGATAAGAGTGATTGGGTACTTATAATGTCTTCCATGACATTACTTGTTTGGATGTAATCCTAGATAGTTGTTTGTGAAGAGAGACTGGATAGTATGCTCGCATATTTGTGGTATACTTCTCGTATGTAGTTTTCTGCTCGTTGATAGGTGGATAGAATGATGATGTTGATTTTATTGTGAACTGCGGTCTTATACCATACGCTGAATTCATTGATGCGAGTTAATCACATCTTTAATTGATTCTGAAATCATTTAAGTTGCAGGTCGATTTTCTCTGAAGTGCTGTTTAAAGTTCTTACTGCTTTGAGCATAAGTTTGTTCTAATTGTCCACAGAGCGAATGATTTTCTTCTGGTTGTTGTTGAGGCTGCTGATGTCTTTGTATACTTCTTCGTTTACCCCAAATACAGCTGTTAGCAGAGATCCGAGTGCTCCACGCCGTTTTCTCCCATCGAAAAGTCGTAATGTGTTCATTTTGCGGGAAATTTCATCTTTTAGCTCGTCTAGATGCTGTGATAGCTCATGGCATCCAATTTCGGCAGTGATATTTGTGCAAGATTGGCAGAGTCCTCGAATTTTTGCCACTACGGTTCCTACGTTTGTTTGGCCGTAGTTCAAATTACTCCAAGGGAGTTGGATTTGCATTTGAAGGCTCCTCTGTGTATTTGTGCGGCTCCCAGATGTTCGATATAAAAACCGGTGGATAGTTGTGTAATATTAGCATCACAATATGTCTACGGAAGAATGTAGCAGAGCACCAAACAGGAGAACAGGAGCGTTATAGCTTTATTAGATGTGGTGGTAGATTTTGGCATAGGTTTCGGGGATGGTACTACTGGTGTTCTTGTTGGAGGTGGTTCCGGTTTTGGATTGGCATTTTCATACGGTAGACGGCTGATCATAAAAAGAAATCCAATGGCGTTAGATCGCATGAACAAGGTGGGTATTTGACCGGACCATTTCTCGAGATAACACGGTCACCAAATTTGCCTTTCAATAAATCGATAGTGAGGCGTGCTGTGTGGCTAGTGGCACCGTCTTGTTGAAACCATATATCGTTGATATGAAGTTCATCTAATTCTGGCCACAAATAATCTTTCAATATAACACGATAGTGCTCTCCATTGATGGTAACATGACGATGATTTTCATCCACGAAAAAATACGGCCCAATCACACCTCCGGCATGAAAACCACATCAAACAGTAAACGGTGTCTTAAGAAGCACATGTGGGTTTGTTGCTGACCAATATCGCATATTTTGCTTATTAAGAAAGCCATTGAATAAAACTGTTAACTTTAACTAACGTTTTGGCATTGAAGATCTTTAAGAAAGTGTTGTAATCAAAGTGAATGTAAAATCTTTCCCGTACAGTTTCAAAAAACAATTATTTGTAAATAGTCGCACCCACACACTAATGAGAGAGCGATTATAATCAAGCTTAACAAGTCAGTCGCTTGTCCCTGGGCACTCAGTTAACATCGTTGTAATCTCAATTTGAACATTATTAAATACATTTATTATACTCTAAAAAAGGACAAATGTTTAAGTTTTCCGCAAACTCAACATGAAAGTAGAGCGTACTTTGGTGATGAAAACCCAAAATGCTTGAGGAAAAGTTTTATGCGAGACACGAAAAGAGTGTTAGTATCGAGAAAATAACTGAGAAGTTATCACGAAGGCAAAAATGGCGACACAACAAGCAAAAATCGACGCGGTGACAATTTCAGTATTCGATGGAGAAGATTTCAAAAGCTGGAAATTCAGATTATTGATGCTGCTGAAATAGAAATATTGTAAAGAACCAGCAATTAGAGGAGCAACAGATAAAGATGAAATAAGAGCTTGGAAGAAAAGCGATTTAAAAGCTAGAACAACTCTAGTAAGTACAGTGTCAAAAGATCAGTTAGTATATATTCTTCTTCTTATTAGCACTACAGCCCCTCTCGGGCCTTCGCTTCCTGCAAACAGCGCCTTCAACTGTCTCGGTCCGTTGACCACGTCTTCTAATTCCGAAATCCGAGCAGTGATGAACTGTCTTCGTCGGACGAGTCCGACCAGCTTTTCCTCGGTTTCCCCACTGGCCTCCGGCCTTCAGTTCTCCCAACGAATACCTTCTTGGGTACCCGTTGTTCGTTCATACGATTCATGTGTCCAGCCCATTGCAGTTTCCGCAGTCTTAGAATCGTTGAGACCTCCGGATCGTCCAAACCTTTATACAACTCATGGTTGTATTGAATTTGCCATTGGTTCCCCTCTAGCTTCGCTCCGATTATTCGCCTCAGGGTGCGTAGCTCAAAGGCGTTCAATATATTTGCGGATGCTTGAGTTAGGGTCCATGTTTCATACCCATAGCATAACACAGGTCTTACCACCAATTTGTATACTTGGTGCTTTGTTTTTCTGTGTATGCAGCTGGTCTACAAGATCGTCAAGACTGAATAAAATATTATATTTTCGAGCTGTATCCTACGGCGTATTTCGTCTCTTTCCTTACCCGTTTTCGTTATTTTCGCGCCTAAATACATAAATTCGCTAACATTCTCGATAATGTATTCGCCAAGTGTGATATTTTGTGTATTTGAGATATTTTTCCTCGACTGCGTTATGAACTTTGTTTTATTTTCATTGATTTGTAGCTCTACTAGTTTTGCTTCGCTATAAAGTTTCAGGAAGAGTTCTTTAGCAGTTTTTAATGACCGTGACAGAATGTGGATGTTGTCCGCATAGGCTACTACTTGGCTTGACTTGTATAGTAATGTACCTCGCGTGTCAACAGGTAGCTTCCGTATGACGTACTCTAGAGCCAAATTGAATAGCAATGGGGCCAGCCCATCTCCCTGCTTTAGTCCGATATTTAGGTCAAAGGCATCGGTGAGTTGGTTATTGATTTGGACTTGGGAGGTCATCGACTTCATTGTTATTTTGGTAAGACGGACTAATTTGGCTGCCAAAGCAAAGCATTATTTGGTACAGTACGTTACAATCCATACTGTTGTATGCTTGCTTGAAGTCAACAAAAATTTGGTCTTCGTCTATGTTGAACTCCCAGCACTTTTCTAGTACCTGCTTGACTGTGAATTATTGGTCTGTTGTTGATCTACCTGCCCTCAAACCACCTTGATACTCCCCAATAATACTGCTTTCATATGATCCGGTTTTATTTTCTAAGATTTTAGAAAATCTTTTGTACGCCGTACAAAGTAATGATATGCCTCTATAATTTTCGAACTATAGCTTGTCACCTTTTTTGTGGATAGGGAATATAATTGATTGGCTCCGCTCTTTCGGGATATGTTCTTGTTGCCAAATGTACTTGATGACTTTGTGAATAGCTTGATGAACACTACTGCCACCATATTTGATGAGCTCCAGTGGAATCTCATCGATACCCGGCGCTTTATTATTCTTCTGGGCTTTGATGATGGAACAAACGACAAAGCGTGGTTTTGGGCTGATAACCACGTTTTAGGCTTTTCAGTACTTTTTATGCTTGTCTTGTGTTGTTACTCGCTAAACTTACATCTATACTTCTCAATCGGTCGTCATAGTATTTTCTTTTCTTAATCCTAATTATCTTATTCGCTACTCTTCTGTGATTTTCATAGTGTTCTCTCTTCGTCCTGGTTTTCCTACCTACATATTCTTTGTACGCCTGATTCTTTTTATCTAATGCATTCTGGCACTCATCATCAAAACAATCGTTCCTGTTGCGCCGGGCTTGATGTCCGATCGTCTGTTCTGCCACGGTCCTGATAGCCGCTTTCACTTCCATCCAGAGCTCGTTGCTCGTCTTTAACGATGCGTCTGATAAGATGGGAGCAAGCTGTTTGTCGAGGGTCTCCGTGAAATATTTGGCCACAGACGCCGTTAGAAGCCTTTCAATGTGAAATTTGTGTGGCGGGCTGGTCTTTGCCGAATATGCCTTAGACATGCGACATTGATAGGATCAAGTAATGTTCTGAGTTAAAATGGCTCCTCTGTATGTACGGACGTCAAGTATGCTCGAGGCCCAACGTTGTTGGATCGGAACATGATCGATCTGGTTTTGTGTGTTGTCATCCGGTGATACCCAGGTCATTTTATGAATGCGTCGATGTGGGAAGCAAGTCGAACGTATGACTAGATTTCTGCTACATGCAAAGTCAATCAGGCGCTGGCCGTTGTCATTTTTTTCATCGCGGAGGCTATATCCTCCAGTCGTTCCCCGATGAGATATCTCATTGCCAACCTTAGCGTTAAAATCACCCAGAAATTCTTCAAAATCTACCGGATAAATATTCACGCTCCGACCGAAGAAAAGGACGGAGAAACGAAGGAAACGTTTTACAATCACCTGGAAAGACTGGTCGACTCATCGCCCACAAACGACACAAAAATAATTCTGGGTGATAATTTTGGGTTAGTATATACATATCAGTGAGTGTGAACCGACGAATCAGATGATACAGACACTTGGAAAAATATTTGATACTCAATCAGCAGACAGAACTAGAAGCAGAAAAAAATGAGATGTATACTGAAAGCACTACCATCAAGTTACAGCTATATTGGGGATTTTATTAATGTGATTCTTGAAGAACATAGGACAGTAGATTATGTGAAATTAAAAATAAAGGAAAAGAGTCTATCGAAATCAGAAAGTGAAAAGAAAAATAGTTCTAGTACTTTCTCTGCAAGAATCAAAGGCAAATGTTATACCTCTCGAAAAACCGGCAAATGTTATACCTCTCAAATGTTATACCTCTCAAAAAATGTTATACCTCTCAAGGTTAGGCAATCAAACACGAACAAGAAGAGCAGCACACTCAAGTCAGGAATATGCAACGAGGTAGAGGCCGAGGAAGAGGACAAGTTAGCGATAACAGCAGAGGCAGCGGCCAATGCAAAGATCAGCACAAATCGAGCACAGATAAACATTCAATGGCAACTTGGACTACACAAGTAATACATGAAAAAGTTAAGGTAAACGAAATGAATAAATGCGACATTGAAAACACGTTGAATTAGTTATAAGATAGCGATAGCACAGATCATTTTATAAATACAGATAGATATTTCGAAGAATTTATTATTTTGAAAAACCCAGTAAGACCCAGTAGACCTACCAAATGATGATAAAAGCATCAAAATTAGGAAAAATGTATTTATACTTCCTCACAAATCAAAATGAATCTAAAATATAACATTAAAAAAAACGTTTATTATGTCAAAAATATTGAGAGAAATTTACGGACTCTCCTAAAAATTGCCAAAACATGTAAAATAGGAGCAGTTAATGATTCTGTGGAAAAACACCATAAAGCTACTTATGAATTGGTAGCAACACTAAAGTAGAAGGAGATTTTGATCACTACGAACAGAACTACCCCTACCCAGTAGTATCTTTTGGTCTTTGCTCTTCAATGTATTACTTTTTGCTACGTGTATGAATTACGTTGCTTCTTTTCTTATAATACAATTCACTTTGCTTTGGTTGTTTTTAGAGTTTTGTACTAAAATACAAAACCCTATTGCAATCACGACCTGTGTCCGTCTGTCCGTCCGTCTGTATGTCACAGCACTTTTTCTCCGAAACTATAGAAGCTACAGCCATGAAACTTTGTGGGAAGGTCAAAAGTGGTGACTTGTTGAAAGTTCAATGGTGGAAAAAATTTTCAAAGTGGTTTAAGGGGGGTCTCCCATATAGGGAGATGACCCCCCAAAAAAAAAATTTCACCATTGGCAGTCGAGTAGGGTGTCATTAGAAAGGTCCCAACGAGATCTTTTCAAAACAAGTCTTTAAATTGCCTTGTGATTACCGAGGGGGGCAGGGAAATGGGAAACGTACGAACTTTTCGCGTATCCCCCCTCGCGATTGGACACCTTTAATCCGAAAAATCTGAAAAAAATCATGGATGTAGGCCTTTGTGAGTACAATAACAACAAATACATGAGAATTCAAAATTCACTCAACTTTGTTAGTAATAGTATGATTTATCGATTTTATGTTTTCTTGAATAAAATCTAGACGGTACCCTTAAATTCAACAAAATTTAGCACACAGATGACTATTTACAAGATTGATCTATTCTGAAAGTTTCATAAAGATCGAATAATATTTAACGAAGTTATAGCGATTTGAATTTTCCTGCATTACTATGGAACAATATGCCCTGTATTACTATGGAAACATATGGCTATGGAGCCATATGCGCTTTTTACCGACTCAGACATTACAGCTTTGCTAGGATTTGCATGAAAATTTCAGGAATGATAGGTATCATGAAGATGAGTACATACAATTGAAACAAGTCGGAAAGGCAGGAAAGAGCTCCTAGCAAAAGGGCTTTGTAACCATTCTAAGATTCTAACAAGTTGGGTAAACAGACCTACGCTCATGTCAGAAGGGTTTTGTATTCAATTTACAAAATGCAGTCACCAGATCGAATCAAATCAAAAAACATGTCAAAGATGATTTTATTGGAAAAAATATGAAATACGAAGATCATACTATTATTAACAAAGTTGAACGAATTTCAACTTCTGAGGTTTTTGGTATTGTTATACTCATAAACATCTCCCTTGATAATTATTTCAGATGTCCATCCGCGACGGAGGAAACACATTTTTCATGTATTTCCCCCCTGTGCACCCACTGAAGCAAATATGACAGTTCAAGAACTGTTTTGAAATGCTCCCATGAAAACTTTTATTTCATTTACTCATATCGGCTACGTTTGATGAATTTTTTTTCAGGGGCCACTCGACTGTACTGTTTTTATCGATTAATGGCCAATTTTTTCGAATCCTAGAATGGGTACAAAGCCCATTTGCTAGGATCTCTCTCCCGTCTCCTTGACTTGTTTCACTTATGAGTATTAAGTTTAGGTACTCATCTTCAGTCATTCATTAAATTGAATCAAGTGTTCAAAACATGCACCTCGAACGTTGGAGCTGGGAAAAAATAACTCAAAATTATTCAAACTTCGCATTTAAAACAGCCACTATTTTGTTTTACGATTACTGATACCACTAGCTGAACCGATTATCAAAGATATTCATGACACCTATCATTTCTGAAATTTTCACGCAAATCCTAGCAAAATTGTAGTGTCTGAGTCGGTAAAAAGCGCATGTTGTTCCATAGCCATATGTTGCCATAGTAATAAATGCAGCGCGTATTGTTCCATAGTAAAACAGTAAAATTCAAGCCGCTATAACCTCGCTCAATATAATCCAATCTTTATGAAACTTTCAGGAAAGATCAATTTTATAAATAATCATCTGTGTACTGACCTTCATTGAATTTAAGGGTACCGTTAAGGTTTTATTCAAGAAAACATAAAATCGATAAATCATACTATTACTAACAAAGTTGAGTGAATTGAGACTTCTCACGTATTTGTTGTTGTTGTACTCATCAAGGCCTACTTTCATGATTTTTTTCAGACTTTTCGGATCACAGGTGTCCTATCGCGAGGGGGGGGGGACACAAATTTTTCGTGTATTTCCCCTCCCTCAAATCAAACTTTGCCAAACTAAGACCTGTTTTGAAAAGTTCTCATCAAGTCCTTTCATTTGATACCCATATCGGCTACCTTCAATGAAATTTTTTTTTCGGGGGGCCACTCCCCTATATGGGGAGACCCTCCTTAAATACCTTATAAAATTTTTTTGTAGTTGAACTTTAAAGAGAGCACCACTTTACACTTACATACAAAATTTGATGTTTCTAGCTTAAGTAGTTTCCGAGAAAAACTGCTGTGACACATGGACGGACTAACGGACGGACGGACAGACAGGACGCGATTTTAGTAGGGTTTTGTAAATTATTTTACAAAACCCTAAAAATGATATGTATACTGAAAGCACTACCATCAACAAATCGACGAGCAACGAGAATCTGTGTACTCGTCCATGTGAGAAGCAAATTTGCCACATAAATGTGTTACAAATAACTTACGCTCTCGAAACTTTATGATTTCCTCAACTTCTCCTTCCCCTTTGTTTCCAGACAGGTTTTTCTTTTCTCTCTTCAGGAGAATCGCTTCCCCCACTGACACCCGCGCACACCAACGAAATTTCATTTAATGTACACACGATCGCGCCTTCGTTATCATTCGGAAATCAGTTTGAGTACAAACAACAAACGACCCTCACGGAAAACTCGTACGTCAAAGCAAGAAAAAATCGAAAAGAGTGCGAAATCGCCGAGAAAACTCATGTGTCAAAGCGGATGGAAATTTCGTAAATTTTTAATTAAAACAGTGAATTAAAGTGAACGTGTTTCGCCGTGAATCGAGTGCTAAAACAAAAGCATATGACTTCAAACCTCAACTTCACACAACTTTAGCGAAGGTTGCTAATTGCTTCGGCTCTCACGACTGGTTTCGGATCCAGTACTCTCTATATTTATGTTACAGCTATATTGGGGATTTTATTTGTGTGATTCTTGAAGAACATAGAACAGTAGATTATGTGAAATCAAAAATAAAGGAAAAGAATCTATCGAAATCAGAAAGTGAGAAGAAAAATAGTTCTAGTACTTTCTCTGCAAGAATCAAAGGCAAATGTTATACCTCTCAAAAACCGGGCATATAGCAAAAGATTGTTGGCAAGGTTAGGCAATCAAACACGAGCAAGAAGAGCAGCACACTCAAGCCAGGAATATGCAACGAGGAAGAGGACAAGTTAGCGATAACAGCAGAGGCAGCGGCCAATGCAAAGATCAGCACAAATCGAGCGAAACTAAACATTCAATGGCAGCTTGGGCAACACAAGTAATACATGAAAAAGATAAAGTAAACGAAATGAATAATTGCGACATTGGAAACACGTTGAATTGGTTATAAGATAGCGATAGCACAGATCATTTTATAAATACAGATAGATATTTCGAAGAATTTATTATTTTGAAAAACCCAGTAAGAGTAGGTCTACCAACCGGTGAAAAGACAAAAGCATCAAAATTAGGAAAAATGTGTTTACACTTCCTCACAAATCAAAATGAATCTAAAACATAACATAAAAAAACGTTTATTATGTCAAAAATATTGAGAGAAATTTACGGACTCTCTTAAAAATTGCCAAAACATGTAAAATAGGGACAGTTAATGATTCTGCGGAAATACACCATAAAGCTACTTATGAATTGGTAGCAACACTAAAGTAGAAGGAGATTTTGATCACTATGAACAGAACTACTCCTACCCAGTAGTATTTTTTGGT
Organism: Odontomyia ornata; assembly: GCA_963969285.1. NCBI lineage: Eukaryota > Metazoa > Arthropoda > Insecta > Diptera > Stratiomyidae > Odontomyia > Odontomyia ornata. The sequence goes on along the minus strand of OZ017738.1, from coordinate 472,433,183 downwards.
CTTTGCTCATCAATGTATTACTTCTTGCTACGTGTATGAATTACGTTGCTTCTTTTCTTATAATACGATTCACTTTGCTTTGGTTGTTTTATTTTTTGTCACATAACCTTAACCCATTATCAATATGGATTTATTTATTTTGAACACATAGTTTTCTACAAAGTAATTAACCTTAAAAAACTTGATGGATTATACTGGCCTACAACAATTTTGGTGCCGGTGATTTTAGACCTGATTTTAAGCATGTCTTAAATGGCGATATCAAAAATGGAATCGGTTTTTTTTCTATCAGCTCTAGTTTCCGAGATAAATCAAAAAACAATTTTTCACAATAGATATATATTTTTATGGCATTAAACATCAAGAAATTGTCTTTTGAGTGATTTTCTCGAATGAAACTGACTTGGGCAATCTCGCATGATTCCCCAGCAGTAGTCGGCCATCATAAGAGTGTCCCATCTTCCTTGTTATCTATTCTCCATTGTTTTTATGTCTTGGTGAAAACGTTCTCCTTGTTCGCCGCTTAGGTCTCCTAAATTGTGTTGGAATTGATCTAGGTGACTGTTGAGATAGTGTAATTTTATACTCATATTACAGCCTAAATCTTTGAATCGAACCAGCATATCTTCTACTAATTCTACATAATTGTCAGCCTTATGATTTCCGAGGAAATTTTGTACAACTGCCACAAAAGATTTCCACGCAAGCCGTTCCACATCTTTCATAGAAGTCTCAAATTTAGTGGTATCTTTTATTAATTGAGTATTTGAGGTCCATCAAAAATAGCTGCTTTTAGTTTTTCAGTACTTAAACCAGGAAATTTCTGTGAAATAAACTGAAAACATTGACCGTGTTTGTCGAGAGCCTTAACAAATTGCTTCATTAGCCCTAATTTTATATGTAATGGTGGAAGAATGATTTTTTCTCTTAGAACCAAGGGTTCATTTACAACATTTCTTTCCCCAACAACAAGAGCATCTCTTATAGGCCAATTTTTTTGAATCTAATAACATGATTTGGCTCGACTGTCCCAGAGACAAATAAAGCATGGGTATTTAGTATAACCACTCTGTTGACCCAATAAAAAATTAACCATCTTCAAATCGACGCAAATCACCCAGCTATGTTCAGTATATTTTATTTTTTGTAAAAGTATTGAAATTACTTCATATTCTTCTTTCAAACATGTTGAGTGAGCAATTGGAACGGCGGCATATTTATTTCCATTATGTAGAAGAATTGCTTTGAGACTTCGTTTACTACTGTCAATAAAGAGGCGCCGTTCATTGGACTGATAAATCGACAAACCCATGAAAGTCAGCAAACCACTCACATTACAGCAATACACAAAATTTTCATCAGATGAAAAGAACTGCATTAAGTTTTGTTCTCTCGTACGATACGTAGACTCTCGAACGCCTGAGGAAAGGCAATTTTTTTCTTTTAATCTTGACGCTAGTAACTCAGCACGTTCCTTAGAAAGGTCTAAGTCTCTGATGAGGTCCTTCAGCTCATTCTGTGAAAACAGCTTAGGATTTTTTTTTTTAGGTCAGTGTTATTTATTTATTTGAATTCTCGGCGGGCCATAGCCCCTCACTGCGGGTGTCCATATTCATTGCAACTGAATCATTTAATAAAACATTTATAAGTAATAATTCGCAACTCAATTTATTTTCACTTTATACAGCGTAAATGCATTTCTCAATCCTATATAATACATAATAATCGATTTGATAATGTAACGACATAATTTATTTTAAATATGACTTTCATATTTCACATTGAATTAAGTTTCTAGTTAAATTTTCAACCATATTAAACACTGACACACGCCTTGATAATGATTTTCGAAATTTTCTTTTATACTCGTAATAAAGTAACGAACATACGAATTAGTACGCTTAGATGTTTTGCTAATCAAATATGCAGAAGACAGCTGAGATATCGTTTACTATTTTAAATGTTTTTTTATTTTCATTTTAATATCTAAAAATTTTAACGTTAATTCGAAGCATTCAAAAAAAATTAAATAATTATCTAGACATATACAAAGAGAGGAAATATCAAATTTACGCGCGCTTTTGTCTACACTATCAAAAAATTGCATTCTAGGTGGATCAGGAATTATTGTAGTGTACGAGAATATGTGATTTTGTATGATTGTTTGTTGTTTCTTTGTTCTATTGTTTGTTTATACTGATTGTGTTGAACATATTCTGATGCATTTTATTTAGATCTGGTATGTCTTATTATCTCCGTATCGGTGTGACTAGTTCCTTTGAAGGTGAGTTCTATGAACTTTTGAGTGTTTCCACAGTTTCTTGTCCGTTTGCGACCTTAATTGTACAACACTAAGTATCTTTATAATCTTGGCACTTTATTACACCGTTTTTTAGGCTAATTGCGAATGAACATACCGTTCACAAATACAAGCGTTTTCTAATCAATTGATAAACAAGCTTGTACGTTTAATTTAATGGTGAGTTTAATGAAAATTCATTCATCTAAAAGTTTTTGTATTTCCTTAACAACTCTGTTATTTTCATTATAGCGAGTTCACGTTTTTTTTGGTTGTTTGTTGTTTTTTCTTTCACTATTTACCTAACATTATGCAACAATTGACTAAATTTCCAGAAATTCAACAACTTACTGTTATTTGCCGCGCTCACAATGCATTTAATTTTTCTTATGCACAAATAACAATGGTAATCTGAATTTTCTCGTCGGGCCTTAAAAAAAGAGGAAATTCTAATCTAATATTCGAATTGATTTTAATAGAAAATACGGATAACTAGCTCACGATTTTCAAGTTGGAAAATTATTTGAGGCAGTAGTTTGTTCAGTTTCGTTTATCGTAATGAGAATCGTATCTAAGCGAGTTTAAAATGATATGTTAATCATTTGGTCTATTTATGCAAAATTTGCTTTTTCTTGAAACCTTGGATTAGGAAAAATCGCAAATTTTATTGCTAGAAAGCTTATTCAATACTCACCATCCAAATCCGTCGAAAGAAGGTATTAATCTTTGTTTTAATTTTTTTTTCTAAATTTAAGAGCAAATAAAATTATTATGGACAACAAAGGCAGATTTATATTTTCAGTTTTATGCATGATCAAAATAAGATTTTTACTATTTTCATTACACAGAGTTGGAGTTTCTTTCGTGAATTTTCATCTTTTTAGCGCACTATCTAAAAGCAATGTTCATTTGTTTCTTTAAAAAAATCAGATTACCTTGTATACCCGTTTTCAACATACAACTATCATCTCTAAGGTAATGAGTAAAAATGTCTCGTCTGCTAAACTCCGCTAACTACAATACTTACTCGTATCTATCATTTAATAATGCTTATAGGTTTATGTTTTTTTACCGCATTTCATTCTATGAAAAATAAATCTAAAAAATCTCTCCCATAATTATACTGGTTGTCTTCTTCTTGTGAATACGATTTAGTTTTGGAAAATAGTCCTGCAAACATTCCTGCAATCGTAATATTTTATTCGCGTGGGTTATGAAAATAAGTTAATTTCTTTTGGATAAAAATATTTCCATCTGTTTAATCTCCATTTAATTTTGGTCACATACGAGTAGCTCTCTTTTTTTCTAAAGGAAATGATTCCCTGAGTTGGAACACGATTCTTTTTTTAATTTGATTGTGCAACACGGACTTGAGGCTTGGGTTATTTCAAAGATTGATAGATAACTTTGCAATTTGCGATACACGTTTTGTCAAATACATTAGTGTTCATATCTAATGAGCCGGGTTTTAATGAACATCCTATTATAATGATCCGATTTCAAATGCTTGAAGGGAAAGTCAACAAATCAAGTCTATATCTTACTGGATATAACCGTCGACTTTGCAATATTGGCCGTATTCACAGTTGATCAAAATCTCAGCTGCTTCCACTCAACAATGACGTCGTCAGGTTTTCGCGTTCTTTTAATCAGCTGAATGTAGTGACATTTCTTTCGATCGCTAACTTTTCAAGTGGTACGAGTATCTTGCCAATTAAAAATAGTTTCGCAGTGGAAGATGCGTGTTTTATGTATCAAAAAGTCGAAAGCAAAGTTCTAAGTGTTTCGTTAGTGATATCAATTGGTTTCACAAACCTGCATTTCGCGGAACTACATTTTTAATCTTTTTAGCTTATGCCATCAACTTTAGCGAATAATTTCGCATGATTTAATGCAAGTAGGTTCGTGAACAAAATTGATTTCACCACAGCAATTTTTTAAGCTACACTCACCAAAATTTAACGATTCAAATCGCAAGGTTTCCACTTTTAAAACTATTTTCAAAAATTTTGTATTAAATTCTTAGCGTTGCAGAGTCGAAGAAATGTCACTTATTAACAAAAGTAAAAGTGCACAGCTGGTTTTAGCCCATATCGAATACGTCATCAATTTTATGATTCCGGCCGTTATTTTACGAAGGCATTGATATAACGAACCTGCTCATAATGAACTCTTCAGCTAAAGTGGTCGTAATCCGGAAAGCGGATCCGCCACATTTCTGCATATAATGAATTTTTCGTATTAAATTTGGAGGATTTAACGCTATATGTTGCGTAGTATTTTCACTTTTAGTCACCTCAGTCATTTGTTGTGTTTCTAAACAGTAACATGTCACTTGGTCTTGGTTTTAAAACAACACGCAATTGAGAATGGCATCAAACAAAGTGATTTGTATAAGAAAATGCAATTGAGCAAGTTAACAATTGCAACCATTTGGAAGAATCGTGAAAACATTGTTCGTGGTTCTTAGAATGGAAATGGGAACACTATGAAAATTAAGATATCAAAACATGACGAGCTTGATCAAGGACTTTTAAAATTTTTTTCGCAGCAGCGACATGCGAATGTTCCCATCACAGGTGCTAAAATGGATGAGTCCGGAAGTAAACCGCGAGAGGACGATCAATTTTCTCGCAGTAGGAGCGGGATTGAACGATTCAAAAAGCATTATAATATTGTTTCCTGGCAAACTTGTGGAAGAATCAGCAGCGCTAGATATTGCTATTGTGAATGACTGGCCACGAAACAAATGGCCTCTGCTGAGAAGTAACTGCAGAAGTAGCAAAATTTTCAACGTAGACAAAACCGGGTTGTTTTATAAGCTGACACCAAGCAAGACATTCAAGTTTAAGGGAGAGTCATGCTCCGGTAGGAAACTTTCAAAAGAAAGAACCACAGTTTTACTCGCAACAAACTTGGAAGGAGCAGAAAAGAGGAAATCACTTGTGATTGACACATCGAAAACCCCGAAATGCTTTGAAAATACGAAGCTTCCTGTTAATTGTATAGCAAGTCAAAAGGCCTAGATAACTGCTGATTGTTTTTTTTAATCATTTACGGCAGTAGAATAGGGAACTTACTCCACCATAGGCGGTTCTAAGCCCGTTTCAATAAGAAAGACGGAACCCCTTGTTTCCCCAGCCCACAGCTTCTATGATCCCTCATCCCAACCTCCCCAATTAAATGGTAGTAGATGCTCTCGGGGCCGGACATAGGTTTTACTAGTTCCCCAATGATGGGACATTAAATGCCGAGAAATACTAATAACTGTAAATACATCTACAGCACTGCTATTGAATCATACTTGCACCTCCTTTGTGGGGACGTAAGAGGATGAGGGCAAATAACAATGGCCGGCACATGATTGACTTTGCATGTAGCAGAAATCAAGTTATACTATACGTTCGACTTGCTTTCCTCATCGACACACACAAAATTTCCTGGGTATCACCAGATGGCAACACACAAAACCAGATCGATCATGTTCTGATCCAACAACGTTGGGCCTCGAGCATACTTGACCTTCGTACATACCGAGAAGCCAATTGTAACTCAGATCATTACTTGATCAAATTTACCTATCGATGTCGTATGTCAAAGGCGTGTTCATCGAAGACCAGCCTGCTACAAAAATTTGACATCGAAATGCTCCAAACAGCGTCTGTGGTCTAAAATTTCACGGAGACCCTCGACAAACAGCTGGCTCCCATCTTACCAGACGCATCGCTGCAAACAAGCAACGACCTCTGGATGGAAGTGAAAGCAGCTATTAAGACCATGGCAAAACCCACAATTGCACATCAAGCCTGGTGCAAGAGAAATGATTGATTCGGTGATGAGTGCCATAATTCGTTAAACAAAAAGAATGAGGCGTACAAAGAATACGTAGGTAGGAAAACCAGGACGAAGGGAGAATAATATGAAAATCTCAGGAGAGTAGCGAACATGATCATTAGAACTAAAAAAGAAAATACTATGATAACCAATTAGGAAGTCTAGATGTAAGTCTAGCGAGCAACAACACAAGACAAGCATACAAATCAGTAAAAAGCATGAAACGTGGTTATAAGCTTAAAATCACGCTCTGTCGTGATGACAGTGGCAATATCATCGCTGATGAAACCAAGATCAAAGAAAGATGGCCTTCAAATTTCACGAACCTCCTTAGTTTACCGCCCAGCTTTACAACATCGGAGCCTATAAATGCTTTTGGAAAGCTTCCATTAGCCCCATCAACTCTGGATGAAGTTTGTTTCATAATCAAAGCCCAAAAGAATAATAAAACGCCGGGTATCGATGAGATTCCAGTGGAGCTCATCAAATATGGTGGCAGCAGTGTTCATAAAGCTTATCACAAAGTCATCCAGTGCATTTGGCAACCATAACATATGCCGAAAGAGTGGAGCCAATCTATTATATTCCCTATCCACAAAAAAGGTGATAAACTGCAGTGTGAAAAATATAGAGGTAAATCACTGGTTTGTACGGCGTACAAAATATTTTCAAAGATCTTAGAAAACAAAGTCGGATCATACGCCAACAGTACTATTGGGGAGTATCAAGGAAGTTTTGGAGCAGGTAAATCGACAATAGATCAATTTTTCACTGTCAAACAGGTACTTGAGAAATGCTGGGAGCTCAACATAGATGTATACTAAATTTTCGTTGATTTCAAGCAAGCATACGACAGTATTGATTGTATAGTGCTGTACCAAATAATGTTTTGCTTTGGAACTTCAGCCAAATCAGTCCGTCTTAACGAAATGACGTCGATGACCTCCCAAGTTCACATCCATAACCAACTCACCGATGCCTTTGGCACTAATATCGGACTAAAGCAGGAAGATGGGCTGGCCGTATTGCTATTCAATTTGGCTCTGGAGTATGTCATAAGGAAGCTACCTGTCGATACACAAGAAACATTCCTATACAAGTCGATAGTAACCAATGCGGACGACATCAACATTTTGTCACGTTCATTAAAAACTGCCAAGGAACTCTTCCTGAAACTCGACAGCGGAGCAAAACTAGTAGAGCTACAAATCAATGAAAATAAAACAAAGCTCATGACGCAGTCGAGGAAAAATACCTCAAATACACAAAATATCACACTTGGCGAATACAGTACCGAAAATGTGAGCGAATTTGTGTATTTAGGCACCTAAATAACAAGAACCGGTAATGAAAGAAACGAAATACGCCGAAGAATACAGCTCGCAAATTAAATATTTTATTCAATTTCGACGATCTTAAAGACCTGTTCTATGCTTTGAGCGTGAAACATGGACTCTAACCCAGGAACCGCAAATATACTGAACGCCTTTGAGCGACGGGTCCAGAGGCGAATAATCAGAGCGAAGCTAGACGGGGACCAATGGTGAATTTGGTACAACCATGAGCTGTATGAAATTTTTGACGACCCGGAGGTCTCACGGATTGTAGGACTGCGGAAACTGCTATGGGCCGGTCACATGAACCGTATGGACGAACAACGGATACCCAAAAAGGTATTCGGTATACCCAAATAGGTATTCGTTGGGAGAACTGAAGGCCGGAGACCAGTGGAGGACGCGGTCAATAGACCGAGACAGTTGGAGGCGCTATTTGCAGGAGGCGAAGGCCCGAGAGGGGCTGCAGTGCTAAGAAGAAGAAGTTGAGTACAGGTATCTCATTATCTTGATCGAATGTATCGACACTCCACGAGGTGATGTACTCAGTACCACGCTTTGGCCATTGTCCATCCACCCATTAGCGATATGTTCTGATTAAACCAGCACGTATCATAACTGAACGGTCTTATAAGTCTGTCCGAAGAATCATTTGAACTGAATCTCGTTGACGCCAACGAGACTTGAACCAGAGACATTTGGTTTACGGGTTTAGTGCTCTAACCACTACACCACGCGGACTATGGATTTTGTAGAATGGGCTGAGATTTTGGTCATTGAAAAATTGAGAGATAACTTTGAAATTTGCAATACAGATTTTTTCAAAAAGTTAAAAAAATTTAATTTAATAAGAAAACAGACAACAAACAAAAAATACTTTCAAAAAGTTGATGCCCATTGTTAGATGGACAAAGTAATAAGTCATACCAGAGTCGAAAATAAAACCTTTAGAGCTCGAAAAAATTACTCTAGAAAAAATGTCTGCACCGCAAAAAAATACATTCAAAGTTCAAATTTCTGTAACTCAAACTTTATTTTTTCAATCTAACTCGAAATTTTCCTTCATACTGGCGGAAATCACATGTCTGCTAGTAGAATTTTCACAAACCTACATAATATACACAACCCTAACTATTTTTTGGTTTTCGTGAACTGTTAGTTTCTTATTGGACATCAGAATGGGAGATTGACAACTAAAAATATTCGAGTAGTAAAAGAAAACAAAAAAATAAGACAAAAATCAAGCAGGGGATTGGCAAAGATATTGAATGAGAAAAGTGTGGTCTTTAAACTAGTGGGAAACTGGCAAAGGTTGGCAGAGGAGCGACGTTTCGATATAAAAGAAAAAGTATGTGAGGGTCAAGCTTCAGTGATTTTAATGAGGGTTCCAAGTGATATATGAGGCAAATTCTAAAGGTTGCATTGTTCACTGACACACTCCTACTTAACAAGGAAACCTCAACCACAGCGAATTCGCTAGTTCTTTTACAATCTATAGACACTGGTGGTATATATGATACTAGGATCGCCACAAAAGCTTTATCTAACCTCTGGTTGTATGAAACCCAGATGGCTATGGATGCTTCACTATTTGTTAGTCATCTGAATGTTCATTGTCACACTGTTATTTATCTTTTATGTACTTCATAACCTATTTTAAATAAATTTTCTGTGATAGTTATCAAGCCGATCACACGTATTTTCCTTCTTCTCTGCTAATAGGTTATAGGCCTCACACGAAAAAATATAAGTTCTGAAAACGTTTTGCTTTTTTTTGAATTTTCTTAAAAGTTAAAAAATGTTTAAGTTCGAAAACAGTGCTAGCAGTAGTTCAATTGATAGACTGCTCGGTAAGGAAAACTACCCGACAAGAAAGATTGCCGCGCAAGTGTTCTAAGATTTGGGTAATCTTTGGACAACGACAATTGATTATGAGCTCGGTGAAGAAGGAAATCCCAAAACCGCTGTCGATCCTGAGGAGGGTCGACGTGCAAAAAGATAGTTGGCTTTGATAATTTATCCTTCATGCTATGTTCATATACAGGGTGTAAAACCAGCCAAGGAGTTGTGGTAGCAGCTAACAAATGTGTACAAAGGTAGTGGGTTAACACGCCGAGTAGCACTTTTGCGTAAACTCATCACAACAACACTTGCAAATTGCGGAGCGTTGGGAAATAAACGAAAATTTTGGTGGCGCCATCTCTGAAATAGATAGTGTGTTGGAAAGTTACATCCCTCCCTGACTTCCAGTGAAAGTTTGGTGACATTCGCTTCAGTGGAAGTGAAGTTACTGCGTCTAAAGTGACAGTCTGTTTGTGTCATCGTTACAAAAATGAGTTTCGAACAAAGAGCTAATATCAAGTTTTGTTTTAAAATCTTTAACACGTTTACCGAAACATTTGAATTGATGAAAAAAGTTTATGGCGATGATTGTCTATCTACTGCCAGAGTTCATGAGTGGTTTACACATTTCAGAGATGGTCGTGAGGACATAAATGACGATGAACATACGGGCCGCCCAAAAACAGTGATCACCGAAAACTCCATCGAAATTGTGCGTGAATTCATTAAAAATGAGCCAAAATCATTGTTGAATTTCATGAAATCGGAGCTGAATATCTCCAAAATATCGATATATCGCATTTTAACCGATCATTTAGGAAAGGTCTGTGTACGTTTTGTTCCGCACAACTGATGGCCAAAAATTGCTCAGTATTCAACATTCGAAAGACTGATTTTTGACTAGAAATCGCATTTTAACCATCAAACACTAATCGTATTTGCCTGATATGGCCCCCTGTGACTTCTACTTATTCAAAAAATTGTGTTTGGCCATGAAAGGAAAACGTTTTGCGTCCATAGAGGGCATCCAAAAGGCTTGTACCGACATCCTGAAGGACGTTCCAGTCAATGACCTGTAACACTCTTTCGAAAATCTTTTGAATCACGCAAAATAGTGTATCGAGGCTGGAGGAGAGTATTTTGAATAAATAAACTCGAATTTATCAGAACAAAGCTCCTGTCGTTTCTATTTTGGCTCAGTCTCGTTTATTTGAGAACGCACCTTGTATATAAAGGAAATCATTACCATAGCTCAATCTATAAATGGAATTGAATTTCCTTTAACTGAGAAATGGGTTGGCTCCTCACTGCTTGCTGGACTTCCAGATGATTACCGCCCTATGATAATGGCTTTGGAGAATTCAGGCACAAGAATTAATGGTGATGTCATAAAAACAAAGTTATTGTAAGACGTACGTCCCGGCAGTGAAAGTTCAGCTTTCCACACAGACACACGCCAAACATCATTCGAAAAATCACGAAAAGGCCCCAAGTGCAGAATATGTAACAATTTCGGCCATATTGGGAAAAACTGCCGCCCAAGAAGTGACAGCAACACAAATAAAAGCAAAAATTTTGATGCGCTCGGTTGTGTTTTGTCTACAATAGATAATCCGAGAAACAAAGGCGCATGGTATTTTGACTCAGGGGCCACATCGCACATGAGTTTTAACGAAAACATCCTGGATTGTTTATCTCAAGATGTTGGCACAGTTATTGCTGCAAACAAAAGCAAGATGCAGGTAAAAGGGCGTGGAACGGCAACAATAAGACCAGCATGCAATACATCTGCGCTTAAAGTCAATGATATGAAATTAATTCCTGATTTATCTGTCAATCTTTAACCTGTTGGTCAAATCGTAAAACAAGGACACACCGTAGAGTTTAACAACAAATGTGTCAAATTTACAAACTAAAAAAAAACAAGTAATTCCAACAGGCGTATACGTCAAAGACTTGTTTAAATTGGACACGCAATTGCATTTGCGTGTAGTTCAAAATGCGCTAAAGACCTTTGGCATCGTCGAATGGGCCACCTGAACAACGAAAGTATAGACAAACTATGCAGTGGACTAGCAACTGGAATATATTTCACCAACAAAATTGACAAAGACTGCAAGTTGTGCGCCATTGGCAAACAACAAAGGTTGTCATTCAGTAAGTGCGGCAGCAGAGCTAATGAGCTGCTTGAATTAGTGCACACTGACATATGTGGACGCATGAAACATAGTTCACTTCGAGGAATTCGTTATTTTATAACATTTGTTGAAGACAAATCGAGGAAAATTTTTGTATACTTCCTAAAAACAGAAAGGGATTGGGAAGTACTGTAATGTTTTGAAGACTTCATGACGTTCACCGAAAAGCAAAATGGTCACAAGCTCAAAACTCTACGTTATGATAACGGCAAGGAGTTTATGAATGGCAAATTTCACGCCACACTTTGAAAAAATGAGATCCATCACCAAATCACTAATGTGCACACGCCAGAACAAAACGGCTTGGCCGAAAGCAACAATAGCTCAATCGTGGAAAAGGCGAGATGTAAGCCTGCCGACTCGAAAACACTTTGGACAGAAGCACTTGCATACTCTGTAAATCTTCGAAACCGCTCGCCATCGAAAGGAACAGGCACAATACGAGTTCAAGTGGGGAGTCAAAAAGTACCTGACCTTGTGCATATTAGAGTGTTTGGAACAACGGCCATGGCAGACATCCCGAAAACCAACCAAAAAAAATGGGACCAAAACCCAACGAATGTATTGTGGTTGGATATGATGAAAACATCAACGGCAACCAAATTTACAACCCAGTTAAAAATTTTGTTTTTAAAAGTCGGCGTGTATACTTTTGTAATGAAGACACTTAAGTTTCCGCATCCGAAACATTTAAGAAGTCAACAACAGGTAATAAATTTGAACTCATCTACCAAGACGAAATCCTACCACCCAAGGTCAGCAACCAAAGTGAAACTAAAAACAATCACAATGATGCGGTCAAAGATGTCGTTATTAGCAAAGAACAAGAAGATGCAATACACGAACCCAGTTTTCAAGATGGAGTCACATCAATTGATTCAGATTCTTCGGCGCTCCCTGCGCCATTCAACCTTAACCCACTGCAACAGCAGGCGCGGCGAAAGGGAGCGCAAAACTCCAGGCAAGTATACTGATTTTTTACTAGAAAAAGATGATTTTTCTTCATTTCCTGAAGATGAAAGGGAACCGCTTGAAGGTTTCTCAGTAGTACCCGCATCGTACCAGAATTACTTCCAAGATGACCCGGTAACGCCAGAAGAAACATTATCCAGACCTGATGCGAATCAATGGAAGCTGGCTATGGAAGAAGAGATGCAGTCACTACTCGCAAATGATACATGGACACTTCAAGCCAAACAACCAACAACCAAACCATCGAAAGGCGATTAAATCTAAATGGGTGTTCCGTAAAAAACGTAATCTCACCGGACAAATTGATCGCTACAAGGCCAGGTTGGTCATAAAAGGATGCTCGCAGCGAAAGGGGGTGGACTATGAGGACACATACTAACCTGTTGTCCGACACAGTTCTCTGAAATATCTTTTCGTAATTGCAGCTCAATTAAACCTCAAAGTGGAACAGATAGATGCAATTTCCGCTTTTCTTCAAGGAAACCTTTCAGAAGAAATTTATATGGAACAGCCTACAGTGGCATACAGTAGCGCTTTTGTCGTGTGAAGCTGAATACATGGCGCTCTCAGCTACTTTACAAGAGGCACTGTGATGGGACGGACTTGTCACTCAACTTGGTCAAAAGAAGCGGCACAATTGCGATCGCCTCAAATGCAGAGTTCTATCCCAGAACCAAACGTATTGACATACGTCATCACTTCATACAGGATGTACTCAAATCAAATAAAAGTCGATTACTTAAGCACCACTGAGCAAGTTGCAGACGTTCATACAAAATTCCTGGACAAGACCAAGCGTGCACAATTCAGAGAAGCGATCTGAGTGCAACGAGAACCATCGTCTTAAGGAGGAGTTTAGCGTCACCCTATAATCCGAGTGTTCATTATCACACTATTATTTATCTTTTATGTACTTTATAACTTATTTTAATTAAAATGTCACTTCTGTCATAGTCACCCAGCCGACCACACGTATTTTCCCTCTTCTCTGCTAATACTATTGAACAATCTCACAAGGCATATTAAGCAGATTCAAAACAAGTTCAAAGATAAAGACGGGTTCGCCAGGGGAAATCATTTAGCATCAAAGTTCTGCATCTTTTGAACTAAATTAAAAATAGCTAAGGACAAATATTTTCCTAGAGTACTTTGTGGCTGTTGGAGCTTTCCGAAACATTATCGATGATACCTGTCTGTTACAATCAAAGCTCAGTGTAAAGCACATAAACGTATAGATTTACATTAATTTGATGTAAAAAAGACCGTGCGGGGCTTTTGGTCCCTGTTATGGCAACACTAATGACACCATACAATCACTAAATTACAACATCGCGGCAGCGTACCCTTTAAGGTAATGTCAGAAGAAGAACTAGTGATAACAAGAGAAGATAGAACGCGAACAATATCTACAGCGCCCCATATAGGCACAAACTCATTGTTGAATGCAGCAAAACTCTACGACAAAATGTTCTCAGTAAGAGTTTACTCATGCTGCGATATAAATTTTCGAATAAATTACCGCATTCCGCCCGAACCCTTCTTGGGAATACTAAGGTGAAATGGTAATGACGGATTGTCCTTGTTAGGCATTTGGAAAACATGGGTAAATGGATGGTGGTACGGTGGTAGGCGTGCTTGGTCCTGGAACCGATATCGCTGATGTGCAATACATTGAAATCGCGACGACGGATGGTCGTGGGTGCATGGTGGCTTGGCGGTAGCCGTGCTTACTCCTAGGACCAATGCCGCAGATGTGCAATGTATTGAAGTGACAACGACGGGTGATGCTTGGTTGGTCGTTGGTTATGATTGGCGAATGGATGGTGGTTCCACTGTAGAAGTCTTTGGTCCTAGCACTAATGCCTCCAGTGTGCAGTGTATTGAACTGGCGACGACGGATGGTGGGTAATCAAAAGCGAACGCATGATAGTTCGGCGGTAGCCGTGCTTACTAAACTACTTAACCGATGCCGCTGATGTGCAATGTATTGAAATTGCGACAGCGGATGATAGTTTGTAGATTGTTAGAGAATATGGGCGAATACATGATGTTTTGGCGGTACCCGTTCTTGGTCCTAGCATTGATGCCGCTGATATGCGATGTTTGTAAGCGGTGACGATTGATGGTGTCTGGTGGGTATTTGGGGATCATGGGCGAACGCACAGTGCTTCCACGGTAACCGTCCTTCCTCCTAGCACTGATACTGCCGATGTACAATATATTAAAGTGGCGACAACGGATGGTCGTTGATGGGTATTTGGGTACATGGGTGAATGCATGGTGGTTCCAGCGGTAGCCGTTCTTGGTTCTAGCATCGATACCACTCATGTGCAATGTAATGAAGTAGCGACGACGGATGATGGTTTGTGGGTTGCTGGAGAACATGGGCGAATATACGATTTGTGTTAGCACTGATGCCACCGATGTGGAATATATTGAAGTGGCGACGATAAATGATGGTTGGTGGGTCGTTGGGGATCACGGGCGGATGCATAGTGGTTGGCGATCATCGTGCTTGCCTCTAGCACCAACGCCGCCGATTTACAATGTATAGAAGTGGTTCATAATGGTTCAGTGGCAGCCGTCCTTGGTCCTAGCACCGATGCTGCGGATTTGCAACGTATTGAAACGGCGACGACGGATGATGGTTTCTTGGTCATTGGGGATCCTGGGCTGATGCATGGTAATTTGGCGGTCACCGTGCTTACTTCTAGCACCAATGCCGCCGATTTACAATGTATAGAAGTGGCGATGATGGATGATGGTTGATTGGCCTTTAGTGATCATGGGCAAATGTATCGTGGTTCTGGGTAAGCACCGATTCCGCCGATGTACAATGGATTGAAGTGGCGATGGTGAATGAGAGTTTGAGGATATTTGAAGATCATAAAAAAATCTATGATGGTCCGAAGGTAGCCGGCGTTGGTCCTCATACTGATTCAAGCGATATGCATTCAAGTGAAGTGACGACGACAGCGAATGTTTCGTAGGTAGTTGATGATCAGAGGTGAAAGTACTTAGTTTACGATCTGAAAACTTTTAAGTGTAACGGAATCCTTATCCGTTTACGAAGACTAGGTAGGTATATGGCGGGAACAGTGGCAGAGTTGGTGAGTGAGTCTATTATTCAATTACATCGTTACATCGGTTTGAAATTATTCTCAACATGCCTAGTGGGCTCTTAAATTATGTCCCTATTTTTTGTCCAGGAGAATTTATGAGCTAATGCGTTGCATTTTGCGGAGGAATATTATGGTCCGCTTTCTCGATACGCACTTGTTTCTGGCGCTGTGTATGATTTGGACCGTTACCTTATAAGGATCGAATTCCGATACCACATCTTCAAGAGCTGTAAACAAGGAAGATCACTTACCAGTACACCAAGCACAAGATAAATGATAGCTCAGTAAGGTCTAAATACATGTTGACGCTGGAAAATCTCCGCAGCCGGAGAAAGTAATGATGACATCAAAACTATGCGGAAGACAGTAAGAGATGCGGTAACAGAAGCAGCCGAAGAGGTCTTTACGCACTGGCCAAAGAAAAGTAGGAATGACTGGTACAACGAACAATCCTAGGAAGCGGCTATGAAAATGAACCAGGCGTACAAGTAATATATCCAGCGACAAACTCGCGCCAAAAAAAGAACAATGCAACACCTTTCGACGACAAGCTAAAAAATGTGCCACAGAAAGAAACGACTAACCAACAACACATACATCCAGCACAAAAATTAGACCCTACCTAAAGTCAGTTCGGCGTATGCCTCAATTTTTTTTGTGGCTGGAGTATGAAGGCTATTTACGCTCTAAGTGTGGATCTTTTAAATATACAAGATATCTGGACTGTCCACTAAACAGCTTGAGAACCTAGTCTGGACCCGTTTGACCCATTACTTCCGCTAAGCCTCATTTAGCTACTATATGGGCACATTCAAGTTGGGAGATGCCTCCTCGAAGTCAAAGTCAAAGCCAAAAGCACTTTTTTTTTCAAAGTCTGAGATGGCTTCTCTAGTAGGCTGGGAGGAAGGAGAAGGGATTAATAGATAAGTATTCCCCCAACTCTAATGTCTCTGGGTATTTAAAGTCCATTTTATCGTTTAGGACTGTCCGAACATAATGTGCCCCATGGTTCCATTTGTCACCCGATCTAAGCATCTCCTCGATTCAATTATCTGTGAACAGATCTTTTGGTCCCTTGTGGAGACCCCGGCAGACTTCTTTTGCATGCAAAAACATACTAGATGAGGGACTAGATGACTGTTCGTGGGTTCAGTCGTTATCCTGACAAAGAAGTATTGGGGAACTACTGGTTAAATCGAAAACATCTGTGATTGCTGATCGACTTGAAGATGGGTTTCTCTGAGCAAATCAGGATAACGCTAATAAAACTGCTTCAGGCGTACCAGCTCTGAGTCGACATATGACCAACGTAGGGGTTTCCAATCGATCAAGAAGATAGCTTTAGATGACGTCCGTAGGGACGGTGCTACTGTATGAAGCAGAAATATGGGGCTACCTTCTCAGCAAGGAGCTATACAGAGCACAGGTAAAGACAAAAAGAGCACTGAAAATTTCATCTTCATATTCGACAGTTTCTGATTTGGCGGTGCTAGTCATCATCGGCGTGATAACTATTGCCCTCATTCCTAGAGAGCGTCCTAGTACCCACTTGTATCGAAACGAAGACATGAGGGAAACAGTTATTTGCGAGGAGGGACAATGCTCACTGAATGATTGGCAGCAATCCTGAGTGAACAGAAAGGAAGATGGAATTCGCACCCCATCCCTGATCTGAGGCCGTGGGTGTATCCAGTTTTACTTGCACATGCTTGGTAAATCGCGATTTCCTGGGTGAAGGTTTTGCACAAAAGAAGAAGACGATGCCTGTTAAACATTTTTTGCATGCAAAAAATGGGACTTGAAGGCACCCCACAGCATAGCAAAACGAGGCTTAGCCCGAAGTAATGTGGTTCCAGGTAAGGTTCTCACGTTGATAGAAGAGTCATTTAGTAAGCAATCCAGATTTTCTCAGAAACGTGTCAGCAAGTTACGGCTAAACTTTAACTACATAAAGAGCAAGAATTAAATGTCAGTGATTTCCCTGATTAGACAGCCATAAAGCATTTTATACATCCTTATAAATTGACCATAAAAATACGAATCCTATTTGATGGATTTCGTTCTTTGAAAATAAACTAGAATGATATGATGTTCAATAGGACTAGACAAAGTACACATATACATATTTTTACAACAGGATTACTTTTTTGTGAACTTTTGTTAACACAAGATGACTATCAGATTATTTAAAATCAACTTTCTCGATCCGAAAAACCAAAAACGTAAAATATACAATAGTTCACAAGGTTTACGACTCTTCTACCCGAATTGACTTCCCAGGCCACAACTGATGATGATCAAAATGAGTAGAGAAATGTACAACAAAATTCAAAATAAACTGATTATAATACTTCTAATTTATTTCTTTAGAATAAAAATACTTAACGCACAAACATAAAATATTAAATTTTCCTTATAAATTAAATCAAATTCATGATGAATAGTCTATTATTACCTTATAACAGCTTAACATATTAAGTAATTGTGAAGGAAGACGTAAAATTAAAAATACGATGAAAACAAAATAGAACTTCTTTAAATCAATAACATTTTGATATAAATAACATTAAGGATGTTTTGTAGCACCTGAATAGTTATAACGTTAATAAAAATAATAAATGAAGTTTACTTGATTAAAATTTAAAATTAAGTAGAGGTGGATGGTTGGATTAAATACAATGCATTAAAAATTTCGGGAGGAAACGATTTCGGTACCTGATGATTGATTGATGGTTTTCATTTCTGTTTAATGTTCATTTTCAAGATTAAGTATCCATGTTTCATATTTGTTTTTACTCTTGATACTACGAATATTATTCCAAAACTAAACGCAGCATTACAAATAATTTCAAATAAAATTAAATCTCCATAATTTTTCTGCCTACGCGTTCCGTACGTTTTTTCCTATTATCATTACTTTCATAGAGTTTTCAAACTAAGTAACAATTTATAGAACTATTCTGTTTATCGGTAATAATCACGTTATTAAGTCCTGTATTATATCGTCACATTACTTAAAATTGTTTGAGACATAATTTCATTACATTGCCATGCGTTTATATTTTTTTTTTACTTGAATTTACATCATTATTTTATTCTGTATTTGTTTTTAGACTCTAATTCGAGTATAGGATCTACATATTTGCATGTTTCACATTGATTTGCGGCGTTATCTCCAAAACTCACGTATTTGGTTTCCTTTTTTTGTGTGTTTTTTATTTTTAAATTAATTTCGCAATAACAATATAATTCCTAAAAACATAATTATTACAATGCCATCATAAGAATATGATTTTATATCACTCTAAAACTAATTAATAGTTACTTTCACTTTCTTTGTTAGATTATTTTACATTTATATTATTTTGTTGTTATTATTGTTTATAAAGATTAATATTTTTTCTGTTCTTTCTTTTCATCTTTTGTATCGCAATATATATATTTATGTTTTTATATATATAAAAAAACAAATACTCGATTGTATGTCAATGCCTACGATCTAATAACGTTTCTTTCTTTTCATCAGATAAAAGTAATATTTAACAAATTGTTAAGTAATTTTAATAATTATTTCTAGAAGAATGGTAGCCTAAATAAAGATTTTTGCTATTTCTACGAAGATGTATTTTGAGTAACAGGTTGGAAATAATGCAGGCCGTTTGTCTAAAAAATTAATTATGAGCATTATTAATGTTATGGAAAAGTGATAATTTGAGATTTTATCAGTTTCAGTTTTACTCACCGCCATATCGTATTCTGTAATATACGCTGGAATCTCAAGTTGTTCTTTAGAAATGGCAGAATAAAGGTGTTCAACGCCAGGAAGTGAATGGACTTTTGCTTTAATTGCAGGAGCCATAAATGTTGTGAACCACCAAGTCATCATCTGAAATAAAAAAGACAATAGTTATATTTTTAAGTCAAATTGGCAAGCTCGTAGTAGTAAGTTGCAAAGTTTTTTTCTGACACATCAATATGTGTTAAATTTTAATATTATATTGAACGCACTCTCATCAGACAATAACAACCCGTACACTACTTATATGGAAGCAGTATTAGTTTACTGTTCGATCAATAAAGACTTATTTAGTTGAGGTGCTTTCTTTTTATCAAAAGCTCATAGGTTATGGGTCAAGTTTTCTAATGCGTACAAAATTGTAGCAAAACCTGTGTAGGAGTTTGACGCAAATTAAAGTAGTTCGCGGTTAGGCTTGGATAATAAATGGGTATTCAACGAAGACCAGCCCGTTACAAAAATTTGACATCGAAAGGCTCTAAACGGTGTCTGTGGCCAAAAATTTCACGGAGAAACTCGACAATCAGCTGGCTCCTATCTTCTCAGCCGCATCGTTAAAGACAAGCAACGAGCTTTGGATGGAAGTGAAAGCGGCTATTAAGACCGTGGCAGAACAGACGATCGGACATCAAGCCCAGCGCAAGAGAAACGATTGGTTCGATGATGAGTGTCAGAATGCGTCAGACAAAAAGAATCAGGCGTACAAAGAATATGTAGGTAGGAAAACCAGGACGAAGAGAGAACACTATGAAAATCTCAGAAGAGTAGCGAATGAGATAATTAGGATTAAGAAAAGAAAATACTAAAATGACCAAATGAGAAGTATAGATGTAATTTGAGCGAGCAACAACACAAGACAACCATACAAAGTAGTGAACAGCTTGAAACGTGGTTATCAGCCCAAAACCACGCTCTGTCGAAAGAAAAGCTGGGCATCGTATTTCAAGAACCTTTTTAATCCTCCACACAGCTCCAGAACATTGGAGCCTATAGATGTCTCCAGAAAGCTTCCATTGGCCCCACCAACTCTGCATGAAGTTTGTTCCTCATCAAAGCCCAAAAGAATACTAAAGCGCCGGGCATCGGCGAGATTCCAGTGGAGTTCATCAAATATGGTGGCAGCAGTGTTCATTAAGCTATTCACAAAGTCATCCAGCACATTTGACAACAAGAACATATGCCGAAAGAGTGGAGCCAATCAATTATATTCCCTATTCAACAAAAAGGTGACAAGCTACAGTGCGAAAATTATAGAGGCATATCACTGCTTTACACGGCGTACAGAATACAATACTTTCAAAGATCTTAGAAAATAAAATCGGATCCTACGCCAGCAGTATTATTGGGGAGTATCAAGGTGGTTTTAGAGCAGGTAGCAAATAAAATATTTTACACAGCTCGCAAATAAAATATTCTATTCAGTTTGGAGGGTCTTGAAGACCAGCTGCATACACAGGAAAACAAAGCTCCAAGTATACAATTCTGTGATAAGATCTGTGTTATGCTATGGATGTGAAACATGGACCCTAACCCAAGCATCCGCAAATATATTCAACGCCTTGGAGCGACGGATCCTGAGGCGAATAATCGGAGCGAAGCTAGACAGGGACCAATGGCGAATTCGATACAATCATGAGCTCTATGAAATTTTTGACAAGCCGGAAGTCTCAACGATTGTAAGACTGTGGAAGCTGCAATGGGCTGGACACATGAATCGTATGGACGAACAATCGATAACCAAAAAGGTATTCGTTGGAGAACTGAAGCCACGAGACTAGTGGGGAAACCGAGGAAGCGCTGGTCTGACTCGGTTCAACGAAGACAGTTCATCGCTACTCGGATTTCGAGATTGGAGTACGCGATCAATGGACCGATACAGTTGGAGGTGCTTTTTGCAGGAAGCGAAGGCCCGAGAGAGGCGGTAGTGCTACAAAGAAGAAGAAGAATAAATGGATATGAAAGCCATGCTTGAGCAGTCTATTTTGGCTCATCGATTGGAGGGCGGAAATTTTCGCATGTAGAAGTTTCATATCAACGCGATACTACGAAGTCAGGAACTACAGTGTGTTGGCAAGGCAGTGGTAATTTTGTTTGCGTCGATCAATCCCGAGCAAAGTCTACATGTTTTGGATTGCAAGTCAGCAAAAGACATCATGGACGTTTTGGAGAGTATGCGTCAGAAGAAGAGTGATGGTCGTATTATGTCATTGTACGAGGACTATCTTAGTGTAAAGATAAATGATGAAGAATCAGTCACTGCGTATGGTTTGAAGGTTTGCACGATTAATCAGAGTTGGAAGACCAGGGTGAGCAACTATCGAATAATTTTAAAACGTGCCGAATTGTGAGCAGCTTGATACCAAAATTCGAAACGGTGGAGCTATTAAAACGAACGGTGGAGCTATTAAAACGGCATTATATGCCGCCTGTAATTGTTTTTTGCGAAAGAAAAGATTTTTATTACGCTGAAAAACTGGAGGGCGAGACGGTGGCCGCGTGGTTTGCTAGAGTGAAAAAGTTGTTCATGAATTGTAGATTCGACAGTAATATGAAACAAAAAGTGCTAGACGAATTTCTGACGGAACTACCGGCAAACATTTTCGAGAAGTTTTGTGAAGAAGATGAGACACTATCTCTCAATTCTGCTTTAAAAAAGCCTTAATTTTAGAAACAAAGCTCGCTGACCAGAGCAGGTACATTTCATTAAATCGAAAGCAAAGCCCAAAAACAAAAAGTTCAACGAGAGAAACAGTAACAACAATGCAAACAATGAGGCCAAATCGAAGAAACCGTGTCGGCACTGTGGCTGGAAGAATCACTCATCGGAGAAGTGAACATTCAAGACGTCAAAGCGCCATTTCTGTGGAAAGGTCGGACATTTAACCAACGTTTGCCGCAACAAAGCGAATCAGAGGGACGATAAGGAAATAAAATATATACATAGTGATGATTTTTCTAATAATTTTTCAATTTACAGTGTTGTTGAAGAATCGGATTCCGGATTTGTTTTTGCCATCAATGATCAGAGCAGGCTGTATAATTGTTATGAGCATCCAATGGAAATTCAAGGCGTCATTTTTAGCCAAGTGCGATACGGAAGCACCTTGTTCTTTAATAGCAATCGATTGAAATTTCGATAGAAGGATTCTTCAGTTATGCACAGCAACATTTACCGGCTAAGGTGGTGAAACCTTAAAATTAGTAGGCGATTTTGAAGCAAATGTAAAATTCAATGGCAACATAGTCAAAGGTAAAATAATCTTCTTCTTTGTAGCACTACAGCCCCTCTCGGGCCTTCGCTTAGAGATATTTAGAGTATTTCATTTTCATGACCATATTGATTTTTTCGGAAGTTGGTTTGGTCAGTACCATGCTCCCGTGTGCTTGTTCAGCTATGATATGATCTGATAAATCAGTAATATCACCACTGAGTAGTCTGCCCGAAAAATCCTCTGAACTAAATCACGTTGCTCCAAACGAGATTTGAACCTGGGACCTTCGGCTTATGGGTTCATGCAAGGTAAAATAAAAGTGACTGATTCTCATAGACCAACGTTGTTAGGCAGGGATTTTCTCCGCGGGTTTGGTTTTGAATTAGCTCAGAAAACGTCTGAAAATATAAATTTAATTAAGCGGAAATTTTCCCAAGCTATAACAAATACAATGAAATCGTTTTGTTAATAAGAGTGTTCTCTGATTTTTTAAAGAGTGGTTTAGGTCGATATAAATTAGAAGAGATTAATCTGCTTGTCCCAACTGACAATTCGGAATGGGGCACTCTACTGGTTCCGATTATGAAGCCGAACGCCAAGCTCCGTATTTGCGGCGAGTCTAAAACTATCATTAATCGATTTCTTAAAGATTTTAAGTATCTTTTGCCAAGAATTGACCAAATATTTACCTCAATGCAAGGAGGAAAACTTTTCACGAAGTCAGATATGTCAAACGCGTACAATCGATATTGATTCAACTGGACTGTCAAACAATAAAGAATGTGTTAGAGTTATGCTAAATGCACCAAAACCTTCAAATGTGCCTGAACTAAGAGCGTTTATTGGTCTGGTAATCCATCATTCAAATTTCATTGAAAATTTTGCGAATAAAACGACCGCTTTATATGAATTATTAAAAAAAGGTGTTGAATTTAATTGGACAAATCAATGCCAACAAGCATATGAGTTGATGAAGAAAGAGATTTGTTCAAGTAAAATTTTAGTTCATTTTAATCCAAAACTTCATAAATTTTGTCAACTGATGCTTCTAATTTCGCTATTGCTGTAGTTTTGTCACATGTCTTCGATGACGGAAGTGAAATACCCATTGCTTTTGTTTCAAGAGCATTGAACAGCGCTGAGAGAAATTACAGTACTATTAAAAAAGAAGCTCTCGCAATAATCTTTAGCGTAACTAAATTAAAGCAATATTTATTAGGTATTTATTTTCTCTTGCAAACAGATTACAGACCTCTTTAGGTTATTTTTGGTCAACACAAAGGCATTTCAGTAATGGCTGCACCACGAATGCAACGATGGGCCTTTACACTTTCTGGATTTGATTATGAGATTAAATATGTAAGAGGTACTTCCAATCGGGCAGACAGTCTGTCTAGGATGGCTTAGTCAGAAATTACTGAGGTGAAGCCTGAACCGAATTATATAGATTATGTTGGATTTACTAATCCTCTGAATTTAAATTACAAAACTGGAATTGAAACGAAGAGAGATCGAGTATGAATTGAAACGAAGAGAGATCGAATTGCATCAAAAGTTTTGAGTCATATTCAAGATGGAGCCTTAGAAAAGCTGGACAGAAAAGATTACCAACAATTCAGAGCAAAGCAATCAGAGCTCAGTATTGAGAGAGATTGTATCTTGAGGGGGATTGTACAGTGATACCCGGGAAATTGAGGAAAGGTGTTTTGGATTTATTACACCAACCGCATTTTGGTATAGAAAAGATCAAGTCACTAGCCCGCTCTTATGTATGGTGACCAAGAATGGACCATGAATTGAAAATTTAATCAAGAATTGCGATCCGTGTCAGAAGACACAGCCGAGTCCGGAGAAGGCTTCCTTAATACCTTGGGCACCTACGGCTTCAGCATGGCAAAGAATTCATATTGATTATGCCGGCCCAGTCAGAGAATATTATCTTTTGTTGATCGTGGACTCCTTTTCCAAATGTCTTCAGGTATTCAAGACCAAAGATATTACGTCCTCTTTCACAATTGATAAGCTTCGTGAGGTATTTTGTAGCTTTGGTTTGGTCAAAACATTGGTTAGCGACAATGGCAGGCAGTTATCTCCACAAGAGTTTAAAAAAATTTACTGATATAAATAGAATTAGAAATGTTTTCACTGCTTCTGGCCATCCGGCTACCAATGGTCAAGTGGAAAATTTCATAAAACTCTAAAAAAAATCTTTACAAGCAACAATGCAGAACGATCACTCTGATTTTCAAGTGATTTTAAACGAATTTCTTTTTGACTATCGTGCAATGAAGCATTGCGTAACTGGGGAATCGCCAGCCAAGTTACTATTTAATACGCAGCTCAGATTTCGCTTCAGTTTATTAAAACCACCACTCATTAAACGAAACATTGAAACTGAATTAAATTAAAGATTAAGATCGTATTAGAACGAATATATTTTTTAAAATCATTAATTGCTTCAAAACTTATATTTTGAATTATGATTTCCATTCCTAAATTGATTCCCATCCTGTATTGAAAATTATGTCTGACAATTGTAAACAATTTAAGGAAGAGGTTGTTGGATGTTATTGACTGATGTAATGTAAAAATGACATTTGTAATCATTTACAATAATCATTGTAATTGTCAATTAAGATGACATTTGTTTCGAATAAAATCATGTGTCGGCCTCTTCCACCACCGACAGTCAAGCAGACAAGACGTGTTTCAATATAATTCCCGATACATTACAGTAAGATAAACAACAAGAAATCATTTATCTGAGGGTGCTATTAGGAATTATTGCATATTGTTCAACAACATGTTGAGCAATTAATAATTCCCAAATGAGTGGAAAAAGTCTAAGGTATTTCCAATCTTGAAGAAAGGAAAAGAATCTTCGAGCACTAAAAGCTATCGCCCAATCAGCTTACCGCATAACATCAGCAAGGTGTTTGAAGTGACACTGAACAAAGCATTAAACGCCAAGAGCGGGTACATCGCCACAGGAAGATTCGGAGGGGAAGGTAGAACTGGCAACTCAAGACGTGGTGAACTCAACTATGAGCATCATTACGACTGCTTGCAAAGCTTCTATGTCCCGTCGAAAACCCCGGCACGGCAAGCCCCCAGTGTACTGGTGGTCAACTGAAATCGCTGAAAACGGAGTGTCACAAGCTTCGGCGTAAGGCTCAACGAGCACGGAACCGTGACGAGGCAACCAACCGGGTAGCAGCATATAAGTCGACCAGGAAATGCCTTCGCAAATTGATAAACAACAGCAAGGCTCAAGAACAATGTGTACAAGGATCCGGGGGGCCTTGGCTACAAGCTAGTTATGCGGAAGCTTGGTGCCCTACAGAAACCTTGTATATATGATGCGGAAAAGATGGACAAGATAGTGCGGGCACTCCTCCCCGCCTATCCCGTCCGTGTTGACGCTGTCCATGGTGAACAGCAGTCGAGTTTCCACTCTTCACACAGCCGGAACTAGAAGGGGCAGTCCTTTCGTTGAAAGCGAGGAAGGCTCCAGATCCACATAGTGTTCCAGCTGACGTGTTGCAGCTTGTCTATCACCATTGTCCTGACTTGCTGCTCAGCACATTCAACGCTTGCCTACGGGAACGGGGTTTTCCCGGTATGATGTAAGGTGGCAAGGCTCGTGCTGATTAGTCTGGGAGGAAGGGAACCAAATCGCAGTCTGCATACCGCCCATTACGCATGCTAGACACGGCTGGGAAAGTGCTAGGGAAACTCATCAAGGGAAGACTCAATGACGCGATACGTGCTGCTGGGGACATATCTCCTCGGCAGTACAGCTTTAGAGCAGGACGTTCTACCATTGATGCGATTGCAGAAGTGGTGAGCGCGGTCCGGAAGGAAGAGGCATATAGCCGTGCCAAGCGACGGATCGTCCTGTTGGTGACACTCGACGTCAGGAACGCCTTCAACTCCGCTAGATGGCTGGATATTCTGGATACGCTGGAAATGCGTTTTCAAGTTCCAGAATATCTAATGCGGCTTTTGAGGAACTACCTAAAGGACCGAAGCCTGCTCTACGACACGACACAGGGCCAACGAAGGATGGAAATTACATCGGGTGTTGTCCAGGGATCTATTCTTGATCCGGACCTGTGGAACGTGTCTTACGACGGGCTACTCAGACTGGAGATGCCAGATGAGTCGCGCTTGATCGGCTATGCGGATGACGTTGGGCTCTGGTCGCTGGACGCACCGTTGAACAAGCGCAAATTAGGCTAGGTATGCTAATGCGCCGAGCGAGGGACTGGATGACTGCTCGCGGGTTCAGTTTAGCACTGGAGAAAACCGAATGGTCATCTTGACAAAAAAGAGAATCCCTAGAGTAAGGATGATCAGTATTGGAGACTTACGAATCGAATCGAAGCAATCGGTGAAGTACTTGGGGCTACTGATCGACTCGAAGATGAGTTTGTCTGAACAAATCAGGGCAACGACTGGGAAGGCCCTTTCGGGAGTATCGGCTCTGAGTCGACTTATGGCCAACGTAGGGGACCCAGCCCATTAAGAAGACGCCTCTTGATGAGCGCTGTAGAGTCAGTGCTACTGTACGGAGCAGAGGTATGGGGCGATGCTCTCAGTAAGGAGGTATACCGAAAACGTTTGGCACAGGTACAGAGAACAGGAGCACTGAGAATTGCATCTTCGTATCCGACAGTCTCTGATTAGGCGGTGAGAGTTATTGCAGGCGTGATACCTGTCGCTCTCCTTGCTAGAGAGCGCTTGCGCCGAAACGAAGATGCGAGGAGATAGACAACCATCTCCTCGCTCTCGCTCAGCGATTGGCAGCAGTCTTGGGTGAATTGCACGAAGGGAAGGTGGACTGCACACCTCATCCCGGATGTGAGACCGTGGCTAAATCGAAGGCATGGTGAGACTGACTTCTACCTAACTCAGTTTTTGAGCGGGCATGGGTGTTTTCAGTCTTACCTGCACAAGATTGGTAAGTCACGGTCTTCCGATTGTCGGTTTTGCCCAGGGGAGGAAGACAATGCTTGCCAACCATTTTTTGCGTGCACAAAATGGGTCAGGCTACGAAGAGACCTCTACAGGGAGATGGGAGAGCTCACTCCGGAAAATATAGTCGCGGTGATGCTCGAATCGGTTGACAAATGGAAACAGGTGGCACATTATGTTCGAGCAGTCCTAAAAGATAAAAGGGACTCCCTTCAGCGCCGAGAGCGTTGGGGCTGGGGGATCGCTTTTTTGGCGCTTCCTCTTCTCTGCTCCCCTCCCGCTAGAAGAGGAAAGCCCCCCAGCTTGAAGGCGACTCACGGCGTAACAAAATGAGACCTGGCCCGAAGTAATGTGTCAAACGGTTCCAGGCTAGGTTCTCAGGTTGACAGGGGAGGTGTTTAGTGGGTAGTCCAGTCGCCTTCTTGCGAGCATGGGAGTAAATGGCATTCAACTCCCAAATAAAAAAAAACAAAAAAAAAAAAAATAACGCCCACATTGGGAAATATGAGTTGATGCCAAATTGCCAATTTGGTTTTCGTGCCAGGCATTCGCCCATACACGCTATAACGAAAGTAACCTGAGGTATCTGTTGGAAAATAAATAACAGAATGTCTTGGAGCGCGTCTCATTGACATGGAGAAAGCCTTCGATACGGTGTGGTTAGATGGACTAATGTTTAAACTCCTTCAGGACAGGTTCCCCCAAAATATTGTGGCCATGATATGTAATATGTTATACGGAAAATCAATCGTTGCTACTGATGGAAATCTGACAACAATGCGCGACTTCAAGGTCTTGAATGGTCTACAGCAGGAAAAGTTACTGCGCCTCTACTTTTCCCAATATTCATTCGCAAGCTATTAAACGATTTTGAGTTTAACGTCTCGCCAACGAGATCATTGGCAGCGTTTACTGATGATCTGATCATTCACGAGTATACTGTAGACCGAAAAGCTATAATAGTTCAGAGCAATCTTCAAAAAATGTTCAATGATGTGCAGTTGTACACTGACAATTGGTGAATGAAAATCAATGCGAAGAAGTGTGAAAAAAATTGTTTCGGACAACGCTGCAGGAGGTCAGTCAAGGCCTGCAAAGTAATTGGAAGGATTTCCAGATCATGGCTGGTGGGGGTAGTACAGAACGGGTTCCACATAAATCTTCTGTTCGATACCTCGGTGTTCATCTCGATCACTATCTGTACTATACTGAGCATGTCAAAATCATGCTCAATAAGGGTCAAAAATTAGTCATGGCCCTACGAAATCTCTTTCATTCTAGATACATTGAACTACAAGTTAAAATTATCTGTTACAACCAGAGTGCTAGTAATATGGAAACATTATCAATTATCGAAGGGAAATGTCTTCGTGCATGTACTGGTTTCTAGAGAAAGTCTGAGATGGATTGGAAGCATTATATATCGAATAGAAGCATTTATTAGACTGCTAAAGTTACAAGAGTCGATGTCTTCATATTGAGACTTCTTCGGAATCATATCGCAAGATCAGTAACTGTGAGCAAAAACCCCTCGATTTCACAACTGTTTCACCCTACAGACGGGTATATTGAGACTTGTCTCACTATTGGCTTCATTCCTCCCGAAGCATTCGTGTATTTTGACATAAATTGATATATTTTTGATTCTGACAGTGTCCCAATCCTATGTGATGGTTAGGCGGGCCACCGATAAGAAGATAAAATATCCTCCGAA
Organism: Odontomyia ornata; assembly: GCA_963969285.1. NCBI lineage: Eukaryota > Metazoa > Arthropoda > Insecta > Diptera > Stratiomyidae > Odontomyia > Odontomyia ornata. The sequence goes on along the minus strand of OZ017738.1, from coordinate 472,403,883 downwards.
TTTGAGTTCACGAAACCAGGTATAGGTGGCTGATTGACAACGTATAAATTATTCGTGTTTATTTTTTTCTTTTATGTTTTCCGTTGCATAGTTTTTTAGGATAGCTATATGTTATGTTAATTATATAAGGTCTAGAGATAAGGTTTAAGGTTTAGGTTAGGAATATTGTGACAGCAGTTTTTTAGTAGAAGATAACTTTTTGATTGAATTTTTTAGGTTATAACATATTAGGTATAGGATAAAAGTTCACTGTTGTGTTAAAATTATAAATAAATTTTGAATACTGTTGGTTGGTTTTATGTTTTTTTTTCCAATTGAATCATAGAACATGTAATAAAAATTTAATTAGTTTGAGTTTGACAATATTTTTTGATTTAATGTTTTTAATTGATAACGTATAAATTTAGAGAGCTTTTTGGGCCATTAAATTTTCTGATTTTTATTGTTTTGAATTTGCTTTATATTCTTTTAGAATTCATAACGATTAGTATTGAATAAAGCGCTTTTAACTTTGACTTTGGATCAGAGTGTAGTACCGCGAACACATTTGACATTTTCTCAACTTTGTAATTGTGCAATATATGTATGCTAATTATTTTGATTGCTTAGTCTTTTATCAATAGTATTATTATAAATCTATTAACTTTTTGTGTTTGCAATAATTTCGTAGATGTTTAAAAATGCAAAAGTATCAATTAACAATCTTTGATAATTACCTTTGTCCAGAAAGTGGGATGTACAATATAGAAGGCTTTTAAATTTTTCTTGTATCTGAAATGAAAATAATAATTACGAATTTCACTTAACTACAATATTGTTTGAATAACTTACTTATATGGAAGTATACTGTAAACTTCTCTCAACCATTGAAGTGATGGATAGTTATTGGTTGATGTTAAAGTGTGGAAGTAGGCAATCACATAATCTCCTCGAACAATAGGATCCAATAGATGAATGAGATATAACAAAGCCTAAAGTGGAGAAGTGATAATGCATTATGAGGATATTTTAAGAGGGTTAAAAGGTCTTCACTTACTTTATCTAGGTTAAGATTACTGGCCGGGAACCATTTACCGCAAAACACAACAACTGGTCGTCCTAAACGATCTACACCACTTTGATAAAGGCAACCGATTCCTGATACTTCTGATAAATCTTCAGTGCGGGCACGACGTAATAGCCGTTCATATCTGGAAAGAAGAAAGGATACATTTTTAAGTATAAAATTTACTCTGTTACCAAATGAATTTTTATACATAAATATTTGAAGGTATTGGATTCATTTATAAATCTAGCGAGCATATAAAATAGAAAATGTTTAAAATTAGATGAGGGTAAACAGAAATTTGAATGATTACGTTTTAATAGTTAACCTTGCAAAATACGTTACTCAGATATAAGTTAACACCTGAGAACACCACGCGCTACCTGAGCGAATATCTAAAAGCGCTGACATTGCGTCTAGGGTTCCTGTTTCGAAATTCCAGTTTCCCACATTTTCGTGTGAACTAAATTTAATGCAACATAAGCTAAATAATTTGTACTTGCTAAAATCTTGTAAAATGTATTCAGTTGCATTTTAACAATTCAATAAAGAACATCGGGCTCAGCCCTTAGCATAATTTATATTTTTTTATTCAAGTCCGGTCTGAAAAGTTAACTTATACTCGTATTTGTATCTATTAGTTGCAGAAAACAAATTGCGTCTGAAAATTTCCAATTACCTTGGAATGTATAAATACTGAAGAATTTCTCATTTTGGTAAACAAAAACATCCTTGATAGAATATTGACTTCGCAAAAGGAAATTTATCTTGCATTGAACAGTCTGTTTAGAGTTTTCCGTTCAATTCATTCAACTTTTCATGAAAACAAAATTTAAAGTCGGAAGACTTTTAAAGTAATTATAGATTGAAGCTCATGCAATTTAATTTCAAATTTTCTTGCGTTCATGTATTTCTTTTATTTATAGAAATACGAAAACTGTTTGGTAAAAGCAATCGCTGCGCAGATAATTACTAAATTATATCGTTGGTATTATTTCGAGACGAACATGCGTTATTTCTCATATACGTATGTACTCGTATGTTGGAGCTATTTTAAAATTGAGACAGTTTCAGTGTTCCGAAAAAAATGAATTAATATAAATTGCTTTGAATATTACTCATTTGAATGTCTAATGTGATAAATTTACATATCTCCAATTATAAATTCATTAAAAATTTAATGGAAACTTATGTCACTATCTTTTATTGAAGAGTCTTTAGTATGCAATTAATTAGATGTAACAGATGAGTTGAAAATTGAAAGTGAACCGTGATTTGCACATGATATTTTGTTGAGTTTTAAAAAGAATTTTGTTTAAAATAACTAGCGCGCTTTAGTTCGTTGTTTTAATTTTTTAACATTTTTCCTTTTCAAGGCGACATTCCCAAAAAAACATAATGACCGACAGTTGCGCCAAATTATCCTTCTTCAAATCAATAGAACACACCCGTCTTGCCTGAGACGCAATTAATATTTACACTACGACGACACGATTATGGAGCTACGATAAACCTTGACCCAGATTATCTTGTAGAATTAATTGGACGCTATCAAAGATAATTTCCTCAGTGACACTATACTAAATTACGATAAAAGCTAACTCAGGAACTACTCATGTCGCGTTGTGGGGAATAAATCTTAGGATTATATCTTTATTTATAATCGTTCTGATTACCACACCATTAGTATATTCTATTCATTATTTCAATTTCAACACGAATTGCGTATCCTGTGGGCTTTGCAGGCTTATACAAGCTTTCGTAAATAACCGACACACCTTCATGGCCAGCTCCAAGGCGCATTTATCTAATTCGTACAAAACGATGGTTTGTCATGCAAGTTGGAAGGGTTGGTCAAGAATAAGGAGTGATGAGGAAAAAATCCTGGTTACTATTCCGTATCTGTCCTTGTTAAAAATGGAAGGGTATACATACATGTATCACCATTGCGTGAACCTCGCAGTAGGTAATTCAGGAAATTGTCGATGATTTAGGGATGCATCAGACTACGACTATTTAGCTGCACTTCTGTCGCAAGTTACACATGGTTAAATGGAAGCCCGCACACTGCGATTTTCGACAATTTCGTCCAGGTCGGCAGTCGCAGGAATTTGCGATTTTTCCTAAAACCAGTTTTGCAGGTAGTTTTTGTGATACTCGCGCAGGCGCACATCATTTGGACATTTGACGCTGACGTGCACGGAAGTTTCTTGCATAGCGTGCAAATGAGTTAGCGCATGTGTTCCTGGCAAAGACTTACCTTCAAATGAGCAAATTAGTTCTGCGCATGCGTGAAGTTCCTTTGCAAATCTTGTCGCAGTGTGTTCGTATTTGCGTCTGAAAATCGCTGGTTACGGCAGAAAAATCGCAATGTGGCCGAACCCTTAAGGAATTTCTACAGGCGTATGCTGTGTAGTACTGATGATTGTTTTATCAATGACGCGAAATGTCGAGACAATTTAGATCTAAAAATATTTTTGCGTTGTGGCTATTTTTAAGACGGAGAATAAGGGAAACATGGCATGGTTTAGCGGAATAGGCCGCGTAAATACACTTTCCATTTGATGACGTCGGAAATTTGAATTAGCTTTATTGTCTGATGGTATTAAAAAGCTATTATTAGTTAGAGTACTTAAGGAAGAGTCATAAATCTTTGCGAGCAGGAATCGCATTCACAAGAAGGCAACTATTTTTGGAATAATAAAATTAGTGACAAACAGTTCAATCAACATTTCCGGCAGTGATCATTGCTAATAATAAATTTAAATTGACGAAAATAGCTTTTATACTCCACAAATTTTATTTCATTAAGGAATATTAAGGTACCATGATATTTTGTTGATTAAAGAATGTTTTTCAATCAATAAGGACATTTTTGATGATTTTAAGGGGTTTGTTCCAGGAATAAGTGTCAAGCCTTATGAATTGTATCATGCCGAAAAGCTTATTTTAGCAAACATTGGGGAGATTCCGTTAAAAGAATAAATTGAATGATTTAATTTCAGCATAAAGGGGGGATTGCCCGTGCAGTCCACCTTGCTTTTGTGTCGCTCTTCTAGAGCTGTTGCCAATCGCTGAGAAAACTGTAGTAATCCAGCAGCCGCCTAAGCAAACTGCTCGAAAATCTTCACAACACTTATCCGAAATTTTAATTACAGATTTGAAAAAAATTCAATTACTTCCATTCATAGTTATAAATCATGCAATATATTTTTTTTTATTTTTATGTTACTAAATGTAAATTTTATATCATTTTTCTTCTATATTAAATTTCAACGTTTCCTTATAATTATATACTTTATAATATTTATCGTTCTATTATAATTAAAAATTTTTTTCATTTTTTTTACTTTTGTTAATTTTTAAATTCGTATCTGCAAATTAAAATTTCGGACATGAGAACACTGAAATCATACAGCCGTCCACGAATTGCATTGCGAATGTAATCTAACTTGGCTGAGCTAGAAGCTTGGAAATTTACTGCTGCGACACGGACAAGTGGGCGACGGACAGAAAAGCCGGGGAGTCTGCTTTCAATCGCCACACGGAATGCACTGTGTATTTCACATGTGTTGAGCCGGGAGGCATTTTACGGATAAATCGCGTAGCGGTTTTAACGTTCTGGTTTTATTTCTTGTTTTTATTATGTTGAATTAGAACAAAAACATTCAAACAATTAGAAAAGTTTAATGTATCGCAGTGTAACATAAAATTTATTAGATTCACACATCTTTGTTCAAGAACAAGCATACGATTTATGTTGAACGGTGAATGAGTAAGCTTCCCGGTTATTTTGCACAAGAAAAGGAGTAAAAATACTTCTCTGTGACGGCAAAGCTTTGCTATAAATAAGATTGGGTTCTGTTCACTAAGGGTGAAACAGATGCGAGTGAAGTTAAATACGCTCTAAGTCGGCTGTGTCTAAATAACAAAAAATCAAGGATAATTGTGCGCCTTTCGATAGGATATAAAGATTCTCTTTTGAAAGTAACGATATGCGCACTGGCAGTTATCTCAAGAAGTGATTTACTGGGGAAGCGAGCGTGCTAAAGGGAAAGGAATGAAATTCCCAATTCTAACTAGCCTCGAAATTTCCGTCGGTGAAAATTCATGTCGTTTTGAGTTTTGTGCTCATAAATTATATGTCGTGTTGTGGATTTGCTTCTTTCTATGTACATAGTTGGATCTGTTTGTTAACATCGAGAATGGTTAAATCTGAAGTGAAATTAACTGCTGCAAAGTATTTTCGTGCGCTAATTATTTTTGTTCAACGGTCCAACAGGGAATTTATAACGTTTTAATTGCTGGATTATGTATAACAAGCTTTGATAACTTTTAGAATTTACTACCTTCACAAGAAGAACCGGCATAAGATGGCAATAAGAATGTTCGGAATTAGGATGGATTTGGTACGCGCTTGACTTTAGTCCACGATAAAGAAAAAGAAAAAAACACTTCAGTAAGCTTTTCACTAAGATAAAAAGAAACCCGGAAAACATTTTTGCATTGTAAGTGAGGACTGCGAGCAACAGAGCAGATTTGATTTGAAATTGCGTGTATATAATCCGATCAAATCTAACGACGTTTAAAAAAGTTTCGACTGTGGAGAATTCTGATCATTTTGGATACTTTTCAATTGCATAAAATAATTCGGGGAAGCCGCGAAGTAAGAAGAATAACAATGGGACTCTTTGTTTGATTTGATTGATTTATTCGACACTTATGGGAGGAGTGCATACGTGGCTGCTACAAATTGGAAACGTAAAAAAATCGTGTTCCCTTATGGTTTTAAGTAGAAAATGTTTCGGGATTGACACTTGCGATTTAAGCGACTCAAAACAAATGAATTTCCACAAAAAATAATTTTTTTATCTAAAACTTTGGGCACAAGTTACGGAAGATCGTGCCTTGCTTTTCAATTTATTAATCCTTCTAAAATAAGTGTGAGTCGGAATTTTTCTCATCATTTAAATTAATTTTGTGCAAGCACTCTTAAGCTACTTGACTTAAAACTTCCAGCAACATTATATCATCCACATCATCAACGGGCGCTAGTGAGGATGCTGGGTGAGTACCCTATTGTTTTCTTCTATTTATGAAAAATTATATTTAGATATATTGTTTTTGGTTACCTTTGTTTTTTTAAACGTATATTGTTTTTGGTGTGTTGTTTGTTTAAACGACACAGATTGCACATGAATCAAAGTTTATCGAATCGCATCGTTTTTTGATAAATTCAATTTTTGTGACGATGTTTACTCCTCAGATATTTATATGCATGACCCGTATATTTTTTTTGGTACTCACTTTTGTCATGCTAATGTCGCAGACTGAGGCCTTTGATCGGATGGGTAGCCACAAAATCAATGAAAACATCACAGATTTAGTGTTCAAGCGTTTCAGCGATAAGTTTTTTTCTCGTAATCACTCAGAACCGAATTTTTTCCATATCTATTTAAACTTTTCTCATGAAACAAAGCTTCTTTTGAAACATTAATAAGGTCCAGTTGAAATAGTCCGCGTAAAAGAAGATGAAGATAAATAAAAATGTCGAAATGAATGAATGAATGATAAAGTCGGTTTTTCCTTTCATTAACCCTGACCGGGTATGGGACCCGCAACGATGGCTGGCCCCTCCACTAAAATGCGCTAGCCATCGGGGGCGCGCTCCCTTTTTATTGTGTTATAGGGGCTCTTGCCCGGGTAGAGTGGCCTTCCGCTCACGTGCCCTTTTATGGTATAGTGTTATGTGATTCCATCGCATAATACTATAACATAAATTGGCCACGTTTATATTCCTCATTTGATGAAAAAAATCATGCAAATTATGTTTGTACGAATTTTTCACTCAAATGAGAAAAATATCGCCACTTCTACATTTATCTCATATTTATTTTGTTGTCGGTAATAAATAAGGTGGTTTGGTTTCTAATTACCATGACTGTATTCGACATTCATTGTCTTTTCATGTTTCGTATTTTATATTTAATTTTTCAGATATGCCGCGATTTGTAAACGAATTTGGTAACATGAATATGTAATTGGAAGATATACCTTCAGATGGTGAGAGCATCTGCAGCTCAGAACCGAACGTAGAAGATCAGGATGAATCAACTCTAAGTGGAAAAAAATTATCGTATGGACTGGTGAGTTCACCGATTGTGGCAAGATACCGGATCATATTATTCAAACAGAGTTGATTACATCTACACAGCTCTTTCGCTTGTTTCGGACAAATGATTTAGTTGAAACAATTTGTTTCAAACCAATTTGTATGCCACTCAAAAGGTAACTCGCTTTACACATACAACGCCAAAAGAGATCGAAGTTTTTCTTGCAATAAATAAGCTGCCTAGTTACAAAGATTACTGGTCTTCTGTTCCTGATTTGCATGATGAATATATAAGCTCTTCGATGACATTAAACAGATTTGGATGGTTTCTTACCAATTTGCATTTGAATAATAATCACCTCATGCCAAAAAGGAACGATGTTAGCTATGATAAGTTGTATAAAGTTCGCCCTCTCCTAGACAAACTGATGAGCAATTTCAAGATAAATTACAAAACGACAGTAAAAGTTGTTTTGTATCTCAAACAATGCATGCGGAAAAAAAAACTTGTCAAACGAGGCTATAAAATTTGGATGATGTGTGCCAAATCGGGATATTGTCTGGTCTTCGATATACTCGTATATACTGGCAAACAAGGTAATAGTATAGAAACTGAATTAGGAGGGAAAGTTGTTAGACAGTTTAGTGAAGATTTAAAGTTTAAAAATCACAAACTGTTTTTCGACAACTATTTCAACAGCTATCTTCTACAGATCAGCTTACTCCAAGACAGAATATTGGCTTGTGGTACAGTCAATCAAAAGCGTAAGTTCTTACCTAAACTTAAAGAAGACAAAAGCCTGAGCCGAGGAGAATACGATTATCGAATCAGCGATTAAGGTATCGGAGTTTTAAAATGTAAAGACAAAAGTTCAGTTTGTGGTTTATAAAGAACTCCAGAGACTTCACCGCCCTGAAATCGATGAGCTGACCAAAAGGATTTTCGGTGATGTGTTCATCAAGGTATTCTCGCACCATCTCAAGCAAGGAAGCGAAGATCAGGTTCCAGTAGTTCAACTAGTAGTTCTGCGCCATCTTAAAAATTTGTCTGTCCTATTGAAACACCATAAACCGATAGTGCCTACAGAGTTACGCTGGATAAGCAATTACATCAGCCTGTGCGAACCACGTCGTGAAGATGTGCACATTGTAGTACCAAAAATGTGCCTCCCTGCATAAAAGATAAACCATGTTTCAAAGACTATCATAGAATGTAATTTCTGATAATAAAGCCTATGAAAACAATTCTGTATTTTAAAATTTTATGAATTAGGTATTTACGAGGACCGTCACGGTGGTTAGTAAACTAACCATCACATTTCTCTATCCTTAGATGGTAAATTCTTTTTCATAATTTTTATGTTTTATAGCCTTTCTCTTTTATAGCCTCTACTATTCATTTGAAATTTTCACTATATCAATTCGTGGCTGAAAGAGTTAAAGCCAGGAATTCATACATTCTCCGCAATACGTAGTAGCTTACAATTTTAAGGAGGTCTTATACATACTAGTAGGATGCTAATTGAAACGCAAACATTGTTTACTAGTGCAATTTCCACCAAGTAATAGGCTAAAAACTAATAAGCTTCCGAAAGTGTTTGGGAACCAATTTCCCACTCGATTTCGCTGGGCAGGTGTACCGCTTTGTGCGTTACAGATTTGTTTTTGGTCGAAGTGCCAATTCGGCGAACAGTGTTGTCGTTTAGCGGTTCTTTAGGAGCCCTTCTGGCAAGACAACTAGCGCCTACGCCCGTTTTCCGACGTGCTACCGGGACCGCAGACCACAGCCGGAGCATCCTCGGTATTGGAGGGTAATGGATCATATCATCAATTCGATCTAAATTATTATCATACTATCAATTCTATTTATTTTATTCGATGAAGCATGCTAGGTATGGCACTCCTTATTTTCGACACGTTCCCTAAACATACTTAACTATTCCACGTAAACGTGTAACGATTTCGTTGCACTTACAAATTTTCATTTGATCATTAAACACCCACTAAACATCATCTACTGTCACCATTTCAATCGATTCTAACATCGCTGGAATCAATGTAAGGTCAAGAACGGTTACCGTCAATTAATCCTGCATTCGCTTAAGATCATCAGCCACTCATAAACCATCGTTTGTGTTAATCCACCGACAATGAGCCACTGCTACTAGTTGCATTCATTGCATATCAGTGGTATCGATGCTAGCACCAAGAAGAACTCTTATCGGACCCTCACGCATTCTCTCTCACCACCAAACATGTATGCACTGGCAGTTTTCTAACAAGCTACCTGACTATTATTTTTTTTTTTGGTCGACGCGCTTCGACACTGACGATGACTCAAAGCAGTCGAAACGCATCTGTTCACACAACAAAGCAATGCCCGATGGCTTTTCAAGAAAAAAAAATCCCCGTTGGCAGCACCAGCCGGAAAGGTAAATTTCTCGTATGTAGCGTAAGGTTTCAAAAAAGAATTTGGCTTGCCTACTACTGCACTTCTTACTGTAATTTCTGTAGCACTACATGGGTATTTATTAACAAAAAGAATCTGCCGCCGTTTGTATTTGGAGACCCTTCATAGAAGCGCAAATATTTTGCTAATTAAATTGAGTTGCACACGTATGGATCACATATTGAAAATCGGCGGGTAATAAATTGTTATAAACATATTTAGAATGGGTTCGCCCTTCTCACATTTGCTGCTTATACTTTTCACAGTGGTAGCCACACAAAGGTGATAACTTTTTGGATTAAATAGCTCGAATAGTTAACTTCAAACGATTTCCATAAAAGTTTAATCAGCACTTGCATTGCCATTAATATATACATTTTCGATTCTTTTCTGAACCACAAGGGACCGTCGTTTTGAATTTTTATTGAAAACGGCTGCTAAAAATATTAAGCTGTAAATTTTCGTATTTTTTATTTGTCATCCGATTTTCATAATTAAATTAAATTAACTTGCCTTAATAACTTATCATTTCAAGTTTTATCGGAATCTTTTGAGAAACTTGGCTGCTAGAGGGCTACAGAAATAAAAAAAATGTTTATGTCACCCCCCTGTATGGGGAGACCCCCTTAAACACTTTGAAATACGTTCTTACACTGCAAATTTCAAGAGGCACCACTTTGACCTACGTAGAAAATTTCCTCATTCTAGCTCATGTGGTTTGCGAGAAAACTTGTGACACACGAACAAACGGATGGACGGACAGACAGACAAGTCGCGATTTTATAATTTTTTAGGGTATTGTTAAAAATATTTTACAATATTAAAAAAATATTCTGATTTATAAATACGTTCAAGATAAATCATTTAAAATGTTTCCATGAAAAAAATTAATTATTTCAGTTGCTACTAAAATAGCGAATTGCGCTTGCTCCTGACCTTTAAGGGCCGCCATTTTGAATGCATGCATTTATTTTGGACTATTTTGAATCTTTGTGGGCTAGGACCTCATCAATCAATGTGCCAAATCTCGTTCAAATCGGAGTTTCACTCTAAACAGGGCAAAATAATTCAATTTTTAGTGGAAATGGCAGCTTAAAAATATTGGGTTTTAAAGTTTCGACTTTTTTATTTTTCATGCAATTTTAATAATTTTCTGCATAATACAAGAACATAGTACAGAGATCCATAATCTCAAGTTTCATCAAAATCCGCTGAAAAATGTGACCGCTAGAGGGCCAGAAAAACCTGAAAAAACGCATATTTAAAACGCCACCATTTTGAAATTTGCACACGCATGATCACCAAAATATCAAAGACTGTAGATCTAAGTAATGGCTATCTTGAAACCAAGTTTCATATATGGCGGATCAAAATAGCGACTTTTAGAAGCCTTTGAGTTTCAACTGGCCGCCATTTTGTTTTTTGTGACCTGACATCCAGTTTGTTCATGTAATTCGCCGTATTTCATGAAGATCTGTTGAAAGCTTTGACCACTATTACAACAACAAAATTTTGCACGTTTTCCGACCTTTGAGCGGCCGCCATTTTGTTTCTGCAGTACCGACTTTGGATTTTTTATTGTGAGATTCATCACATACACTATTGAACCTTTGTACCAATTTTCATACAAATCGGAGCTATACTTTAGTCAGAACAGAAATCACGATTTTTCGTCTAAAACGGCCGCCATTTTGTTTTTGCCCGGCCGATATAGCTGGTTCACGAACTTAACCGAGACATTAACCCAATACACCTTTTCTGGGAATTTGGTGAAAATCGGAGCAAAATTGCAACCTCTAGCGTGGTCACAAATTTCGTTATATCCCATATATATATATATATATATATATATATATATATATATATATATATATATATATATATATATATATATATATATATATATGATGCTCTCCGCAATAGGTAAATTTCTCTTGAGAAAAAAAAGAGAATTGGCTTGCAGATATCAAATAAACCAAATTATTGACTACCTGACTATTACCAAAAAGGATTCGGGCAGAATGCGGTAGTTTAGTCGAAAATTGTCGCACATTTACATGGCAGCATGAGGAAATTTCTACTTGTAGCAGATTGTCGCGTGAGTGTCGTTCCTCTGTCTATCTAGTACGCAAGGGGTTCCGCTATTTCGTTATATCTGAAAATCTCCATCCCGTCTGTAAAGAAGTTTCACTTCAAAATTTTTAGAGAAACGATAAAACTGACTTTAAAGTACCCTAAAAAGATCAAATAAAATTTATGGAATCAGTAACAACTCAATTTACTCATTTTGGGAAATTAAATGCTTATCATTTTTTACTCAATAATATTTAAAATGGGGAAAATTACTTGGCAGGGTTCCAGGAATTTTATTTAATCTTTAAAAGAGTGTTCTCTTTTAGTGTTCGAAAGTCTTTTTTTATTGCACTTAAATTCGAATAAGCTACCCATATTGACAAAAAGTATTAAATTGTATATAATGATTCGAGATATTCTAATGCAAACGGAATTTTTTTGATATTTTCATGGTACGAGGGTGATTCAAATATGATGGAAACAAACGCTGTAGATGGCGCGCATGTATGTTTTGAAGGTCGTGGCTTGAGTGTGTGATAGCTGGGTCCCTCACGAACAGTGTGGCATAGTTTTCGTTGGGAGTGCATGTTTCACGCGCGTGCTGTTACCATGAGTGAACGTCAAGTGAAGATTGCCGTTGCGCAATGTATTGTCATTCGTTCTTTAGTGTGGGAAGGCATTAAAAACGCGAAATCAGTTCGGTAGTGAGTGCCTGAGTAGGAATGCTGTGTTTAAATGGGTCAAAGCATTCACGGATGGTCGCGAAACCGTCGAGAATGAGGCGCATGATCGTCGACCGTGAACCAGGATCACACCAGACAACATTTGCCGCGTAAAACAACTCATCTTGGAGGATCGTAAGATGAATGTTCGAGATATTTCGGCTGAACTCGGCATCAATATTGGTAGTGTAGAGTCTATCATCCACGAACACCTTCAATATCGCAAAATAACGCTCGAAACGGAGGAGCATTCCAGCGGGAAGTGCGATTCTTCTCGAGGATAACACGCGGCCTCATACCGCGCGTCTTAAGCTCGTTACAATATCGACATTGGAGTGGGAGGTACTGGAACGCCCCCCCTATAGTCCGGATGCGACTACCACATGTTTTGACTACTGAAAGAAGTTCTCGGAGGTCAAAGATTCAACGCCGACGACGAGGTAGAGGAGTTCGTGTGCACATGGCTGTCCGAGTTGCCCAAGGAATTCTTCGATACCGGCATCAAAAAGCATCCGGACAGGTGGACAAAACGCGTAACTTGTAAGGGAGAGTACATAGAAAAACTGTCAATTTTTTTGATAGTAAATAAACGTGTCTGAGCATTTGTCTCGATTATATTTGAGCCGCCCTCGTAGTTGACTTCAAATATTGTGCAAATATTACCTTTATTTTTTAATAAAATATTCAGTCTAATTGTTAGCAACTTCAACCGTTACCGAGAAAAGTTTCAGCAATCCTTCTAATCATATTATTCGTGTTCGGACTCGATTTGAAATTCAGGCAAATAAAACCAAAGTGAATGAAATATTTAGTTACACTTTCAAGCATGGTGGGTCCAAATAAATTGAAGCTACGGTATAGCACTATTCGGAAAGTTAGGAATATATTAACGTATTGGACCATGTGGGGCGTATCGGCAAAGATGACCTATATCTGAAGATATGCTTGTTTATTATTCATTTCATAGTTGTAACAATTGTTAATAACTATGGAAGGGATCCATCCGGAAACGAGTCCCCCAAAATATCTTCAACTATCTGTTGCCTTAAATACGTCACTAAATACAATACTCGTATCTCCATTGTATGAGTGTATCAAGTAAAACAGGAAATTTACATCCTCATCTACTGTCCACATTAAACCCTACCACTTCTTTACTTGCCATTATCATCCATTTATGCTCTCTTCCTGTTTACAAAACTTCAATTTCCTCCCATCTAACAAAGATTTCCATATGCCTATTCACGCAAACGTTTCACTTAGAATAGATATCGATATATCACCTAAAATTCAGTAAAAGGCTACGTCAATACTATCAATGCAAACACAATTCTGCTGTCACCAGATACATTAGAAGTAGAAACTAGCCTAGGCGTCAGGAAAATAGAAAACATGCCATTCAAACTACATAACGCAATAATTGTACTGAGAAAGGAGAAGTATATTTTGATGGAGGATAACGTCATCTCAAATCACCCGACCCGACAAAAACGGAAATATATTCTGTGATATCTATGGTATACTCATATACAGTATATGTATCTTTGGTAGGTTCATAATCGAAGTATGTATCCGTTTAAGCAAGCCAGACGAGACAAGAGTAGTTCGTATTCAAATTATATGAAAGGCGCCAATGATGAATAGTCCTCCATGTATAAATCCAGATGGGATGTGGAAAGTAACATGATGAAAGAGCCTGTTGTCTATCTAATATTGATTAAAGGAAACATGTTTGGTAGGATGATGTTTGAGGTGGAACTGAAGCACATTCTGTTGTCTTTTGGTATTGACATGTTTCCTGGACGATATAAAAGTCATCAAAAGGTAAAGACAGCAATATCTTCAGTTATAGATATATGCTTGACCATTTAAGGATGTTTTGAGCTTTTAATGATAATTTTTAAGAAGTTGAAAAGGGTTGACAATGACTACTGTTTTAAAACTGCACTATTTTTCGTAGTACTTGTAATATTACTCGCGCATATTTTTTTATTATACAGATGTTGAAAATAATTAAAATGCAAACTGCACTCATTCCATTAACATTTTCCCTTCTTGACCTAGAAACACCTCGCAAGCCACTATGGGTCAAGACCACATCAATCTTTTGTCGTACGTTTTCATAGTTTTGTCGCAAGCTTATTGCAAGTCTTTCGAGAGAATTTCTTTCAAGCAGTAACGACAAACTCGATTTTTCCGTTGATTTTACTAAAAAGCAGATTGTTAGTCATATTTAGATGATTACAAACAATTATGCAACGATTAACGAGATTTATTGCTCGTCGTCGCAGTTGCGACAGCCTCAAGACATCACGTTAGTTACCATTATGAATATCTGTACTTGCACGCTATATATGACTGTTATGACTAAAATGTTTGCTTAACGCGAGATATTGTTCTAATGCTGAACGAAATCAGCTTGGATAGGTTCAAAATATTTTGTAACTAGCATATACTAGGGCAATGTTTTTAACAGATGGGATAACTAGTCTGACAATTGAGTGAAAGATTCACGTTTTGAAAGTAGGTTGTTTTCGTCTCGTTATGTCCACTGTAATAAAATTAGTTGAGATTATGTTGTTAGCATTTACTGTGAATACCTTTTTCTTAAAATTTCAAACGAATAAAATGACAAAGTTGCTTTTGTTGATTGTTTTCTCACTTAATACGAAGAGAAACTTTTCTTGCGAATTTTGGTTCGAAAGTAACTTTGCAAACTGCGATTAAAATTACAAGCAACGGCTTAGCGAAGCTTTTTTTACAAAATAAAATATTTATTAACAACAAAAACTCCTGCACAAACTTTTTTTTATAAAGACGGATAAACTTTCTTTATATCCCTCAAGGTGCAATTCAGCTTACTTGTAAAAAGTTTTCCATTAAGGACATAACAGTTTTATCTATTAATAAAGCACAGAGATATTGAGTTCAAATTTATTGTAGGTGTAGTGTAAGCAGTGCATTTCATGAATGAAATTCGATTTCGGTCATATGATCACCATGAGCCCGTTTACAGCGGTTGGTTCTTTAGACCCAATTTTCCATCACTCTAGCACACATTTCGACCGGAACGTTGGCAATTTCGCGTCGGATGTTGTCTTTGAGCTCACTTAAGGTGTTGATTCGTTGGCATCGATCAGTGACTTGATATCGCCCCATAAAAAGAAATCTAATGGCGTTAGATCGCATAAACGAGGCGGCCATTCGACCGGACCATTTTCCGAGATAACACGTTCACCGAATTTGCCTTTCAAAAAATCGATTGTGAGGCATGCTGTATGGCTAGTGGCACTATCTTCTTGAAACCACATATCGTTGATTGCCAGTTCATCCAACTCTGGCCGCAAATAAACTTCCAATATAGCACGATAGCGCTCTCCGTTGACGGTAACATGACGGTCGTTTTCATCCACGAAAAAATACGGCCCAATCACACCTCCGGCATGAAAATCGCATCAAACAGTTGTTTTTTGCGGATGCAACGGTGTCTCAAGAAGCACATGTGGGTTTGATGCTGACCAATAACACATATTTTGCTTATTAACAGAGCCATTGAGCAAGAAATGAGCTTTATCGCTGAAGATGATTTTTCGATGAAATCCTTCATTTTTTTTCAAGCTTTGTCAGAGCCCAATTGGAGAAGTTTCGGCGTTTCGAATGAACAAGTGGATTTAGTCTTTGAGTCAATTTGATCTTGTAATAATGTAGGCCAAGATCTTTTCGCAAAATACGCCACAGTGTCGTATGAACGATGCCCAATTCTTGAGAACGACGTAGAATTGACTGATTTGGCTCATTATGGATCGAGATTAAGATATTTCCTTCGCTTTGAGCGGTACGACGTCTTTTTGCAACCGCAACGTCAAATAGTGAAAATTTGGACTCGAACTTATCCACTATAGCACGCGCAGCCTGTCGGGTGGGACGATTATAACGGCCGGAAATCGGACTCTGAATTTCGCTACTAATTTTTAATAATTTAAAAACGTTGCTGGTTCTTGAACTTTGCCATGATGAAAATGTTGACTTTAACTAACGTTTTGACATTGACAGTTCATTAAAAAAGTTTAAGGGTGCGTACATACAAAGATACAAAATTTTTATGTCCCTAATAGAAAACCCTTTATTTTCACATTTCCAACGAGTCAAACATTTAAATTGGTAGAGAAAATCACACAATGGATTGGATTATTCAACTGTTTTAAATTAAGTGTTTGAGTGAAATTCGAAACTCGTTTTCTGTGATACTTTTTGTGTGGATTAAACACAGAATAGAAATATACACAAAATAAGCTTTGCGATTCACTTAAATTTAATCTTACAATCGAATCACGCGAATCAAGATTTATTTTAGTTATAAACTCTTCCTTCCATTTATTTGGCATGCCCGATTTTTATTCAAAACATGTTTTCAAATAAATTTTCGCCGGAGAAGAATCAAGGAGTGTAATATTGAGTATTTGAAGGCCATTGGCTTTTTATTTCAGTGTACATCAATTTTGTGAATAAAACTATTTCAGATGGGAGATTGGAGTTTCAATCGCTGAGACGACACAAGTGATATGGACCTTTAGGAGTATCTCTAGCTTAAGTTCCACTCATGCATATGCACAGTAACCATGTCAATAGAAAGTGGCTAACTGGCAGACTACTACAAAGTAAAACAATTAAATGGAAAAAAGATACGTCCAAGATGAAAAAATCAGGCAAAAAGGGTACGTAGAAAACATTAGCTGGGCAAACAACATTGAAACAGTAACATGCAGTCGAAACTCAGAGTTTTTTTGCGGGAGTTGATAAGACTATATCGATTGACCAGTATCTTTCTTTTCCTCATAGATCGTATGCATGGGAACCATATGCGGAGTAACTAAAAGGTTCGTCAATATTGTGAAGATAAGTGCTGAGATCAGTATGACTGTCGTATCAAGTTCGGCTTCCACTTCGAAAGTTCGGGTAAAAATGCACGTCAAAGCAGCTGCAGCGTAGCTCAGTCCAGATAAGGCTACAAATCTGTTCCTAGTGGCTAGAAAGGAAAATTTCTAACCCATGGTGAAGGGGGATCCTAGATGGTTGCCATATGTGTACGTAGCTAGTGACCAGGCTTTGCACTGCTTATTTACATTGGCTTGAGCATAGGAAACTCGTTTAAAGCGCGTACAGATTCTTCACAAAATGAGTGTGGTAGTATTTAGAAAAAATTATGGTTTCATACCATTTCAATGGTTTACTAATTAGCGGAAGCATTTTGCATGCTTAATGCTCTAATAAACGGATCATGGAATGATTTACGATGAGGGGGATTTTCAACGTAGTGGATAAGAGTGATAAATCTTATATTGAAAAATATTGCATGCAGATTAAGCTAAACAGTGCTTTCCTTTGACCTTGAGTATCAATAAAATAGGTAAAGGATACTTTGGAGTGCCGATACATAAGGTCAAGATAATGAGATACTCTAACCATCTCTAAGCGAAGGCCCGAAACAGGCTGTACTGATAAAGTAAAAAAAAATATATATTTTTGTGGATCAGCTAATGAAACAATCGAAGATGTTTTCTTTTAAAAAAGTGATCTTTTCGCGGGAAAAGATCAAATCAGTCCTGGTGTTTATTACCTCAAACAACGTCGGTTTGCTATTTTTTGTTAGAAGATGTGGTTAAAAAAGCAAAGCTCGTCGGTTTTCTGAAATAAAAGGGGATTTGCTTGCGGTTAAAAAACAAAAAAAAAAAATTGAAGACGTCTCTGATTTCGTTTAGTCATTACTAGGATTGCATCAACTTCTTTCTCTGTAGGAGATCAACGTTATCTGAGAACCGAACAAAATAGACCAACGCGTTTTTTGAATTATTTTCCGAATATACTAAATTTTATGTAACCACAGTATAAGAGAAAACTGAACCAATAACTTGAATGTGTGTAGCACAAGAATCTTTTACGATAGAAGACATAATCATCCGCAGATCTGTTTGGGAGTTCCTATGAAAATGGATGTACCTTCGTTGAGACTTTTCACGGAAATATGGCTGCAGTAAAAATATTGTAGAGAGAATAGCTGACTTGGCACATTAGCTTAAATTATATGATACTATTCTCAACTGGTAGAGTGCTGAGGACGGTTGTGGATTAAATTGCATCAATTGATGTTGAATTCATACTAAGGTGTTATACAGGGTTTTCCAATAAGAGGTGTTATTTTGATATTAAAAGAAAATGCCATTTTTTAATATAAATGATCGCATGTTTATTTCTTTATAAAGAGGAAGGTATGCCGTTAATAGTGGAAAATAACATCAGGCAAATGACCAACACGACCACGCTTACAGGACCATATCCTTTTCATAAAATTTTCCATAACTAAATCGCAAATTGGCTGCCCTATGTTCTCGATAGCCTCACGAATTTCATCTTTGAGGTCTTGAATCGACACTGGGCTGTTGGAGTAGACCTTCTCTTTCATGTGCCCCCAAAGGAAGAAGTTACAAGGTGTTAAATCACAAGATCTCGATGGCCAATTGTGATCACCTCTTCGAGAGATAACACGGTCCGGAAACTTTACCCGTAAAAGATCAATGGTTTCGTTGCTTGTGTGGCACGTAGCGCCGTCTTGTTGAAAGTAAACGTTGTCCAGATCAATACCATCCAATTACAGCCATAAAAAGTCATTAATTATCTCTCGATAGCGCAATCCATTCACCGTAACTGTTGCTCCAGCCTCATTTTCGAAAAAGTAAGGCCCAATGACTCCACTGGACCATAAACCGCACCTAACAGTCACACGTTGAGGATAGAGAGGCTTTTCAACAATAACTCTTGGGTTTTCCGTGCCGCAGATGCGACAATTTCGCTTGCTGACGAAGCCATCGAGGTGGAAATGGACCCCATCACTCAAGATGATTTTTCGATTGAATTCCGGATCATTTTCATGGATTTCAAGGACCCAATCAGCAAAGACACGACGTTGTTGATGATCGACCGGCTTGAGTTATTGTGTTAACTGTTATAAGCCTTAAGACCTAAATCTTTATACAAAATACGGTGTAATGACGTTTGTGGAATGCCTAATTCCAAAGCACGGCGAGAAATGAACAAACCTGGGTTTTCTTCAACACTTTCGACTACAGCAGCAATATTCTGGGCTATTCTTGAGTGACGTGCACGGGTTTCATATTTCACATCACTAAGTTGTCCCAACAGCTCGAATTTTTCCACCAATTTCTGTATTGCGGTCCGACAAGGTGCTTCACGACTACCCAAAAATGTTTGAGTTTTACGAAAGGTCTCTGTCAAATTTTCACCATTTTTATAGTGAATTTTAATAATTTCAATGCGTTGTTGAAGCGTGTATCGTTCCGTTTCTATTAATGGCGTAGTTTCTACTCGTCAAACGTCAAAAAATGACAGCTTCAAAAGTGACATCTACCGAAATAGTGGGCTATTCAAAATAACACCTTTTACTGGAAAACCTTATATTTGCACCAAACAAAATTGCGGCCGTTTTAGATGAAAATCTAACTAAAATCTAGCTTCGATTTGGATAAACTTTGGTACAAAGGTACATTAAATTGTATCATGAAGCTGACAATAAAAAAATCCAAAGTGGAACCACCTGAAACAAAATGGCGGCCACTCAAAGGTCGCAAAACGTGCAAATATTTGTTATTGTAGTTGTGACTAAGCATTTCAACCGATGATAATGAAACACGGCAATGTAGTACAAGCTAGAAGTGTCTAGAGAACAATGGAAAAATTTCAAGGTCAGTTTTCAAGTTTCAAAACGGCGGCTAGTCAATTTTCGGAGTTTCAAAGCGTTCTAAAAGCAACAACTTTGATTCGGTTTGTATGAAACTACGATTGATTGTGATCATGTTTAATGATCTTGCTATTTTGGTTCTCATCTATGAGCAGATTTCAAAATAGTAGCGATTCAAATATGCCATTTTTCTTGATTTTGGTGGCCCTCTAGCGGGCATGTTTTTCAACGGATTTTGATGAGACTAGAAGTTATCAATTATTGTAACAGGTTCTTTGATTTTGTAAAAAATGATGAAAATCGAATGATTAATCAACAGGTTGAAAATTTAGAACATAATATTTTTAGCTTCCATTTTCGGTAAAATCGACATAAATCGAACATTTTTGCTCTGTCCAGAGTAAAGCTCTGATTTGAATGAGATTTGGCAGGGTTGTTGATGAGACTATAAGTGGAATATCTTTTGAAATAATCCAAAATCAAACGCTTAGATTCAAAATGGCTACATTTTCAAGCTCAGGCAGTAAGTGAAAATCGATTTTTTAATAGCAACTGAAACGTTCGATATATTTCCAGAAAAACACTTGAAATAGATTACATTGGCAGTATTTTTCTTAAGCAGTGTTTGACTTTCAAAGTGGCAGCCAATCAAATTATCATTTGATTTAAATAAGGGTGACTACGAGAAATTTGCCTTTTTGGCTGGTGGTGCCAACGCAAGTTCGGAGTTAATTGAGAGATTCTATACATATATAAGTGAAACTGCTATTTGTAAGACATTGTCTGAACTTGCTTTGCTTTAGCACTACAGTCCTTTTCGGGCCTTCGCTTAGAGATAGTTAGAGTATCTCATGACCTTGATTGAATGTATTCGTACTCGGGAAGGTGATGTGGTCAGTACCACGCTTTGGTTGTGAGACAGCAATACGTTCTGGTTTTAAATCAGTACGTATCATAACCAAACGGGCTTATAGAACGCCCGAAGTATAACTTGAAATATATGTCGTTGTCACCAACGGTACTCAAACCAGGGACCTTCGGCTAACGGGGCGATTGCTCTAATCACTACACCAGGCGGACTACATGTCCTGACTGTTTGATTTACTAATTTATTTACAAAACCATTCGAGCAGGAATACTCTCCTGCTGCTTCAACTTGTTTATAACAAAAATTTTACCTAAAAAATACTCTAATTTTTTTAAGGTGTTGTTCATCTATGCATTACTAAGACTTTCGAAACTATGGCTAAATGTTGACTTTATTTAGAAGATTATGGCGAATATGTCATTTTTAAAGTATCTATTTGAAGTATTATGTCATTCAGTTTCAGCTTCTTTGGGACGACGATCTTCTGTAGTTCCTTGCAGTATAGTTCGTGTATAATACTTGGATGGCGACTACAAGAAATTGGAGCCCAGCAAACCAAATGTTTCGTTATTCATTTTTTATGACCACTTTTACCATAAATTACGAGTATATCGAAAATAATTCTTTAATGATTTTCGAAGCACACGATAACGATTCTTGGTAACGATTCATTTTTGGGATACATTCGAGATGCATGTGGGTAATGCCTCCTTACACAGGCCCAGATGCATGAAGTCACAATAGGCGCCGGGCTTTTAGATCTATTGACCTTTCTTTTAGACTTATGGAGCAGCTGTTGTCAGTTCCTACGGTGACGTCATTTACATTCATTGCTTTCCGTTCTAGCCTAAGTGAGCATGAACCGGTTTTTAGCAAAGCTGATACTTAAATTTATTTACCAACCGTATTTCATTGAGTGATCGATATTTATAATAAATATTTTTTTTAGTATGCTCTCTCATTTTTTCAGTCGCTAAATTTTTGTAATTTATGTCTTTCCATTTTTTCAATTATTCTTTGATGTTTGCTGACGATGGGATTCATTTAATCGAATTTATTTTAAAAAAAGGTAGTTTTGTTGGATTTTCAAATTAAATTGTTTTATTTTTCGTTATGATCCTCTTTCTTGTTCTTCTCATATTTTCAATCCACTTATAATTAGGTGGCCGGGCACGATTAGAGTGTCTCCTTACGCCAACCTAAGTATGCGGCGCAGGGATTAAGGAGCCTCTACTGTCTTCATAAATACATGAGAGCGGTGATCACTGTGGTTTGCAACAATTTAACAATCAATCGGATAAGAAAATTTTCAAAAACGTTAAGTAACTAAAACACCGTGACATGCAGCAGAACTCCGCATAAATTATTGTAATTACTGAGTATCACTACCTACTTAGATGCTCATATGTATGTACAGAGTCGGTATTGCTGGTGACTGGTGAAGGCGATGAAATTGATTTGGGTTTGTCATGTTAATTTTTAATAAAAGTCTCCTTCTGTTCGTTTATTTCTGTAAGCTAATATAATACAAAGGCTCGTAAAAGCTTTCAAATTTCGAAAGATTCATCGATCTTTCAGTCTCATAAATAGTTGTTCACAGACACCCCAAATAATCCGGTCAGATAACTTTCAACATATGCATGAGCCTAGAGAATGACAATAATATGACCTGCCTTGAAATTCCCAATAGGGATCAAGGCCTCCACTTAAATTTTTCCCCTTTTCTCTATCCACCCATTCTCCACACATTCAACTCACACGCAGGCATGCATAATGATTGGCATGCATAATGATTGCCATGCACAGCTTTTCGTCGGAGGTCTGCCTGTTTGACATTTAATTCTGCCGAATGCACTTCATAATTGAATTAATTTCAATCCAGTGAACCCAAATGTGTAATTGGCTGGTGAAAGAGCACATGTTTGGACGTTGCTCAAAGGTAAATGATAGGAATTTTAGAAGTAACGTGACACGTTTTGATAGCACGATTAACCTTGCCACCAACCCCGGGAAGTTATTATGGGGTTGAATGAGTTGAGAACATCAAAGAAGTGGATTAGAGGATTAAAATGAAATAGATAATACCAAGCACATAAGGGTTGAGTAGTAGAAGCTTGAAAAGGTGAATGTATCTAGTCGATTACTGGCATTGTAAAAGTGTTGCTACTCGTAACATAACAAATTAGTCCTGATGTAGAGTTACTGATCTTTGAATAAATTCAAGTTATTATATCAATTAGAACACTCTAAACCGTTAATCTGATTATCGCACCTACAATGTAAAGGCGTCTATTAGCACTTTTTGCAAATATATGCTGCAAAATCTTTAAGTGCTTTCTAACGTCTCATTCCATTCTAGGAAACTTGCAGACAAATGCCATGAGCTTAGATAAAATCTTCGCTCCGCGGAAATTTTATCACTTACGCATTTATCTTTTAAAATTTGCATTTCCACTTTTATATCTCATACTCATTCGTAATAATATTTAACATATAAATTATATTCATTTTATGAATTGATTTATAGAGGCACGGTCAATATAAAATATTTATCAAGTTGTACATCTATCTACAAGTACTCGTACATAGTAGCTATCTGCGAATTCATTCTCGTACAAACAAAATTAATACTTCCGCTGCACGGGTGAGCAGAACGATAACAATTTATTTAAGTCATCACTTATAAGCTAATTACTGTCACAAACAATAGGATAATTAAAGTTGAATGGATAGATTTCATCAGAGCTTCTAAGTGTGTAAATATTATATTTATGGTGAGGGAAAAACTATTAACTAATTTCGAGATATTTATCGTGATGAATGTTCGCCGCAGAATGATCGAATGAACTTGAAAGTGCTTTAAGAAAAATCTGATGATTTGAAAATATTGCAGAAATACTTGTCAAGCAGAAAAGGTAAATTTCTCTCAAGCATTTTCCAAAAAACAAGAGAAATATTAAATAAAGGACAATTTCGTGATTTCAAAACCCTAGTGTTGGTATTGCTGTCATATCTCACATACATATGTATGGATACATAGGCCAATGCAGATATTATTTTATTAGTCAACTGTCTGACATTAATTAAAACGGATGGCTTCACCACTGAGCAACACGTTATATTAGTAAAAACACATTACAATAGTGGTACATAAATATTGTGCGACCAATTTTTCTCGCTTTGAGGGGAAATTAAGGCATTCACCATCATTCATTCATACTGTACAAGGAATTACAAAGATAGTGAAATAAATTACGGGTGCGCAAAGGTAGGCTCTGTGGGAAGCATCTCTGCTGTAAGTGAAAATGGTGCTGAAGAATCAACTTTGCCTCCTAACAATGTGATTGGGCATGGCTTATAGCTCGTTATAGCGTTTCTTCTATCACCCGTGTAGAGTACATTTAACTCAATAAGTGAAGCTGCTGACCATCCACAATGCAACGTCCAATAGGAGCTGGGGCAACTGGTTATGACCGACGATTTTTCAAACAAGATGTTCGTCAGTGAAGAGGCTCATATCTCACTCGAAGGGTACGTAAAAAAGCAAAATTGACGCATTCTCATCCAAATAAATAGATGAGTAGGCAGGAGAGTGATCCTACTAGAAGGCCTCTGTAACATCCCAGAGTTCGAAAAAAAATTTCGGATAGCATGAATCGATGACTTGAATTATTCATCTAATATTTGTATAAACCTCCCACTAATTTTTCGTACATTTCCTCTCACCCTGCACACTTCAATGCAAATGCTTCTAGTTTAAGGCCTGTTTTGAAAAGCTCTTATCAAGACCGTTTATTTGATACCCATATTGGCCCCCTTTGGTAAAAAAAAATTGTTCAAGGGTCACCTCCTAAATGAGGAGACCCCCTTAAACATCTTAAAATATTTTTTTGTATTGCAACTTTTGAGAGGGAACCACTTTTGTCCTACGTACAAAATTTCATCACTTTAGCTCATGTGGCTTGCGAGAAAACTCGCTCTGACGCATGGACGCAGAGACAGATAGGTCACGTTTTTGTCGGGTATTGTCAAAAATGTTTGCAGTACCCTAAAAAAAGTTCAAATTTATCCAAAAGATGATAAGTTTCTTCCATAAACACATAAAAGCTACCATTTTGTTCCAGCTCGAACAATTTTTGAATGCGCAGCGAATTGAACATATTCAAATTGAACACTATTTCTTAAAGTTTCATGAAAATCCGAAAAAAATAAATTTAGGGCAATTTGAAATATGTATCAACCATTAACACGTGTTATTGCTGTTATAAGTCTAAACAATTGAAATGGCTATAACTCGCTTATGATCTGGTTTCTATATCAATAGTTTTGGTAGCTCTAAAACCCCTCTCGGGCCTTCGCTTCCTGCAATAGCGCTTCTAACTGTCTCGGTCCATTGACTGCATCCTCCAACTTCGAAATCCGAGCAGCGATGAACTGTCTTCGTCGAGCGAGTCAGATCAGCGATTCCTCGGTTTCCCCACTGGTCTCCACTCTTCAGTTCTCCCAACAAATACCTTTTTGGGTATCCGTTGTTCGTTCATACGATTCGTGTGGCCCGCCGATTGCAGCGTCTGCAGTCTCACAATCATTGAGACCTCCGGCTCGTCAAAAATTTCATACAGCTCATGGTTGTATCGTATTCGCAATTGGTCTCCGTCTAGCTTCGCTCCGATTATTCGCCTCAGGACCCGTCGCTCAAAGGCGTTCAATATATTTGCGGATGCTTGGGTTAGAGTCCTGTTTCACACCCATAGCATAACATAGGTCTTATCAAAGGTTTGTATATTTGGAGCTTTGTTTTCTTGTGTATGCAGCTGGTCTTCAAGATCGTCAAAACTGGAAAAAATATTTTATTTGCGAGCTGTATTCTTCAGCGTATTTCGTCTCTTTCATTGCCCGTTTTCGTCATTTTGTCGCCTAAATACACAAATTTGCTCACATTTTCGATACTGTATTCGGCTAGTGTGATATTATGCTTATTTGAAATATTTTTCGTCGGCTGCGGCATGAGCTTTGTTTTATTTTCATTGACTTGTAGCCTTACTAGTTTTGCTTCGCTGTCGAGTTTCAGGAAGAGTTCTTTGGCAGTTGTTAATAACCGTGACAAAATGTTCATGTCGTTCGCATAGGCTACCTCGTGTCTCGACAGGTAGCTTCCTTATGACGTACTCCAGAGCCAAATTGAATAGCAATGGGGCCAGCCCATCTCCCTGTTTTAGTCCGATATTTGTGTCAAAGGCATCGGTGAGTTGGTTATTGATGCGGACTTGGGAGTTCGTCGACGTCATTGTCATTTTGGTAAGACGGACTAATTTGGCTGGAATGCCAAAGCAAAGCATTATTTGGTACAGTACGATTTTGATTTAGACGTTTACTTTTGAAAAAAATCATCCACCCACACGTTGACTGCTAAGGACTAGGTTCAAATTGCCATAGGGAACTAGGAAATTCTGTCAAAACAAGTGCCTTCAACTTCGATCAGTACCGTAGTTCGCAACAAATTTTGTGTAAGTTTTACTACACTGAAACATAAAATCAACATTTATTTGAGCGGTTTTTCTTTGTTTTGACAGCTTTATTACATAATGGTTGTGTTGTCGAGCATCACAGAAAGTTATAAAAGGCAAAAAATGAAGCTAGGATAACCAATCTACCTTCTATTCATTTTTGTGACTTAAAAGAGGATTTCGGCATGTATAGACGTGACTTTGAAATGGTTTTTTTTCTGTGAGTGTGAAGTCCTAAATGAAAGGTTGCAGTAATAAATATGAAAATCAATGACTGGATATTCACTATGCAAAGTCAAATTTTGCAGTCAGCAAATCCAAACCAAAATTTAATTGCAACTGAGTTGCAATCACAGAAGTCACCGCAGTTGCAAACATTCATATTTAGCAGAGGATTCTTGAACCCGAAGTGGCATATTGGGGCCGCGTAGCTCTGAGTCGTGTTGTGGGTCTTCCGAGAAATTCTCTTGGGCCAAATTAAATAGTCGAAAACTAACGGATGATTGGGAAAGGAAGGATGTGGGGAGCCATTTTGAGAAAGAAAGAAATAATGTTTTGTTACAAAATAAATGAAATTAAATAGCTCCTTCTAGAAATGACACGATTATAAACTCGTAGATCCACAAACAAATTTAAAGCCAGAAAAAAAATCCTGCCACTGTTCATTAACTTATTGCTGCTGATATGTCAAGGCATTTCAGTTTTGGTTGAAAAGTTATATCTCTTTTCCTATTTTTTTTTTGTTCCCGGCTTAAAAAGCAGCTCAGTGGAAAAAAAATTGGAATAGAATAAGGAGATGATGGCTGATGTAGAAGTTTTTTGTGTCGACCAATATAAAGAAGGACTTCAACAGGAGTTCAAGCGGTAGGGAAAATGTGGTCGAAGTGTATTGAGTTTTTAAGGAGACAACGCTGAAGATACATTGCATTTTGTTTGTTTTTTTAGCACTACAGCCCCTTTTGTGCCTTCACTTAGAGATAGTTAGAGTATCTCACTGTCTTGATCATATTGATGGTCGAAGAGGTGATATACTTAGTACTCCGCTTGACCAGAAGAACGAGGTATTTGAGAACCATGTGCCATGGTATGAGTGATAATGAGCAATCTAACAATCACGAAATCAAGTGCTCAAGAATAGTTAAATGGCAAGTGGATTATTTATAACAACATTTTATAGTCAATAAATAATTTTCAACGATGGATAATGATAAGGAACTTCATGAGCGCCGACAGCAGATCCCTCTACGATTCGCAAACTAAAGTAAGAAGTGTTAGAAACACGACGACTGCAGGTGATTAAGCCTAGAGACCGAGGCCAAAAACAGAAGTTGAACCTTGGAGGTATAGGTTCTCTCATTCGGGGGAGACATAGAGGAATTTATTCTGGACTCGCTCGCTAGTTGCAAAATGCAGCTGCAATTGCCGGAAACTCTAGTGACATGGAGACAGACAAGGGTGGAGGTTCCATGAAAAGTGGTGACGAAGCGGAGGCTATCGTAAAGCCAGAAGCCAGTAAGAGGCAAATAGGGTATCCAACGCAGGAGCCTACTTCAAAGGTATCGAAGACCCTTGAAGTGAGCAAGCGGGATTTTCTCCAGCTCTAAAAGGTAGTGAAATGGCTTCTGCTAGTTTCTCGGGAATCATACCCAAGCCGGGTGGAAGGCCTGGCCTTGAGGGTAATAAAGAGAAATCGAAGCCCCGGCAGCCAAACGTAGCTGCGACCAAAAAGAGAGGGCGCCTCCTAAAGCGACTTGACATGAAGACTTTCAGGGAAAGCGTCAAAAGGGCTGGCGCACAAAACTCTGAAAAGGAGCCAGAGTTCAACGTGAGGGTGAATAGCTCCTCACGAACTTCGCTCCAGTCAAAAACGGCTGAAGTTGGATGCGAAAAATGCGCCAAGCAGCAAAAGTCCATTGAATGTCCATTCTCGAAGGGCGAGAAAAAAGACGAGATCTTCTGTGTCAACTGCAATGCTAAGGGGCACGCTGCGAGTTTCAGAGGCTGTCCTAAAGTAAAAGAAGTTGAAGAGAGGAGGAAGAATCTCCAAAAGAAAAACAAGGAAAGGAGGAATTTCATCACCGCCTCTATAAAAAATACTGTACGTGAAGGAATCTCGTACTCTAGCTTTTTTCAAGGTGCAAAGAAGAAGCCTGCACCTCAGCTTATACGGCAACCCAAACAGCAACCAATGCAGCAACCCTAGTAGTCGAAGAATGACCGAAATATGGTTTTGAGCACTGACTGCCAACAATTTTTTGGGTGTGACTTGTTCACACTCATCCGAAAAGTGGACTCCTTTATCCCCCAATATAAAAAAACTCACTAATCCTAGTGAGAAAAAAGCTGCGTACGTGGAATTTGCCTTCGATGTATATTATGTTGTCGTGATGAGTTCCATTAAATTCTCTATCCTTAACATATGTTCACTAGCTATAAAAGGAATTTCGTTCAAGAAAACTTGAACGCCCATAGACCAGACTTCTTGTTTATAACGGAAACAAGACTCAAAGAAAGACACAAAGTGCATCCGGGAAAATACAAGATCATCAGGGGTGATGATCCAGAGGAAAGTTTTGGAGATGCTATGGCTCACAAAGATCATCTGAAAGTCCAAAGGCACTGCCTTCCACGTCTGAAATGTATTGAAGCAGAAATAATAAGCTCCATGCTGGGAGGGTGCACCTTTTGCGTTCGTGGGGATCTATGTTCGACACGGATGAGGGAACTCATTGGCGACTTAGAAACAGTGCTCACTCTGTACAGAAAATTTAATTTCTATGCCATGGGAGGTGATTCCAATGCGGAGCACCCCTCACGGGGATATATTGCATCTAATGGCTATGGAACAGTTATCTCTAATTGGGTTCAATTAAATATGGATCTCATACTGATTGCCCGGAAAGAGCCTACCTTACCCCGAAGCTCGTCTATTATTGACTTCTTCATTGTGTCTGCCAATCTGGTAAATCTCTCCTATTTTGAGTGTGGAGTTTTTGACGCCGAGTCTGACGATCTTTTGATTGAGCTGAACTTAAGAGTGAGAAAGGGTCGGAAACTTGAGGTTGCAGATCCTCAACTTTTCATTCCATACTAGCGAATGGATTGGGCAACAGTTAGTGCTGACCTTGACAGAAAATCGAAGGGAATTTCGACCAATCGATTGTAAATTCAACTTTGGATACGATCATCTTAAAAACATCCATTAAGAAATCCTCAACAAATTACCTTTATTGAAATTTATCAGAAGAAATCGTGGAGCTTAATCGTTGACGCAGTCGGCTTAGAAAGCTACTCACAAGAATCTACCACCGCAATTTAAATATGGTCAACTGGGAGTATGAACGTATTTATCTAGTGATTACGTCTCTAAACGGAATGATCTCGAGGAGAACTACGACTTTTGCTAACGAGCGATTTGAACAGGCCCTGAAAAGTATTAAACCAGGTCCCTGTATGTTTCCTCATATCAATAGGATAACTGGCAGAAAAAGGGTGCCCAGGGTCCTCAATTATGATTGATCCATGCACATGGATCAATGGGCTTTTCCACAGAATGATAAATTTTGACTTTCCTGACTATATTGTAAAAATTATAGGCAGTTTCATGAGGGGACGTATTGCCCTTGCGGTGGCTGGTGGAGCAAGTTCAGACCCATTTTGTATTGACTCGTGGTTGTCACAGGGGTCTATATAAAGCCCATTTCTTTTCAACATATTCACCTCCGGCGTCCCGGGTGTAAGAGATGAATATAAGCCCGGAATTCAGGGGAACCACTTCGCTGACGACTTGTTAGTTTGGTCATCTGAGCACAATTTGCGCTTTACTAGGATGCGGCTCCAATAATATTTGGAATCTCTTACTGCATATTACGGGTAATGGGGAATCAAGGTAAATGCAAAGAAAAGTGAATTGATTGTGTTGAAGGACCCCCATAAAAACTTTGATCGTCTGATTTGTGACTCCAGGATTAAGTTGAATGGGCAGATGGTGCACAGCTCTGGGCAAACGATGTTCTTGGAGGTAGTTTTCGACAGGAAGACTACCTTTAGTGCTCACGTTGATAATATTTTGAAAAAAGTGACTTATGCGTAATAGCTTCTTATACCTCTTTTCAGGAAACATTCAACAGCGAGCAAGCGAATCAAGGTTTTGGCCTATAAAACCTTGATTCGTCTGATCATTATATATGCGGAGATGATATGGAATGAGGCTCTAAAAATAAAATGGGGCAAGATAGGATTAGTGGACCGAAAAATCCTTCGGACTTGCACAGGCCTATACAGACGGGAGGACGGACGATCTTACCCCAACGAGGCGCTGTACCAGGAGGCAGGACTGGAGCAAATCAAATCGTATGCGAAAAAGCTGGTGGCGTCGCGAATCAGAAGAACCAAGGAACACAAGGCTGGAGTAGTCAGGAGAGCGATGGACAACCGCTCAATGGATGCGGCGAATGAGTAGTTTTAAGGTAGTCTTAAGGAAATTACGTACTTAATTTTAAGGAACTCAATCTTGAAAACTCTAGTTGTTACAGTAAATGAATTTTACACCGAACAGCTTTTATAATCTATTGATGTTTGATAATGTTGTGGGTGTGAACATTTATAGTTTTCTTTTATCGAAAAATTTATGCTGTTATCAAATTAAAGTAAATTATTATTGAAGTGCAAGAAAAGTACCAAAGCACAACCCGCATGAATATTGTCAGGTTAAGTTATTTGTGGCTTGTATATATGTAAAAACAATATAAATCACCAAATAAAGAACTTGAATCTTGTGATTAAGCCTAGAGGCCGAGGACCAAAACAGAAGATAAATCTTGGAGGCATATGTTGTTTCATTTTGTGTCTCAAAAGATAAATTGTAAAATGATGCATAAAGTGTCACGTACACTTTGAAGTAATATTTCAATTTACGTTGCATCGAAAAAATTTATTCTGAAGAGTACAACAAATGTTACCACGGAATTTCAATTGCCCCTCTAGTTTGCAGAAATTGCCAATAAATTTTTCATTAATTCCTTAAGCCTGTGCGACGTTGAATCATCTTTATGGGATTGTTGATACAGTGAGATTGAGAGGTTTGCAACAGCATGACGGTAGGGAAAAGTTTGATGTCCCTTTTCTAATAAAATAATATAAATTTCGATGCGCAATAGCTTCCATATAATCTAATATTTATAATATCGCTAAAAATGTATTTCCAAATCGAACATAGCAGGAATCCGAATTGAAAAGATTTCTACTAGTCTAGAAATTAAGCAGTATGACTGAATCCTGGAGAATAGTTGATAGTCAGAGAAAGTTTCTGTTAATGCGTATTTGAATCGTAAAGCATTTAGTTGTGAAGCCTACAAGAAGTAGTTGCAATTTTAAATATTATTATACTTTTTGAACCTCTAGAAATCCAGCACTTGGTTAAACAAAACTTGATTTTATTTTATTTTTGAGGCATCTTATAATAAAAATCATAAAAAAATATGCTGGTCAATTCTATCTGTTACGCCTTTTATTTTTTCATTAAAGGGTGAACCTTCATTTAATTTCATTCAGTAACCTATACAGCGGCATGCTTCTTCGTATGAATATACGGATAAAAATTCAATTTTCCACGAGGACATCTTTTACGACGGATATATTCGGTATCTAATATCTAATCTTGTGCTATAAAAGCAGATGCGATTGTTTAAAAAAGCGCAGAAGTATTCAAGATTTTCCAACAATCGTTTTCGAAAATTGTTTTGAAAAATATTTTACAATATAGAAAAATCATTTTTCAAAACAAATACTCTCCAACTAAACAAACACCATTCTTAAAGCAATAAAAAGTCACAATTAAAAGAATAATAATGATTGGGGTAATATCCTTACATCCCTATAGCGTCAAGAAACCAACTACGTGAATGAGATAGATGAGACAGACGACGATGACAACGTTGATTAATTGGAATGACTAGAACTTTCATCCAGGACGAGGGTTCATGACGCGTAAAAAATTTTGTTTCAACGGATTACCTCAAAAAGGATATTTTCTTGATGAGATCATACTATGCGCTCTATATCACACCGATACACCAATAATGAATGCATGATAGACAGGAAATTAAATTTGCTGAAGTCATTGCATGACATCGAAAGGAACAAATTGAAGATTATATATGAGTATGTACAAAGAAAATCAAAAATAACCCAGACACAACAATAAATTGCTTCCATTCTAAGATACAATACCTTTCTTCGGGTGTCTCGATATGTTCTTGTGCTTCCGACGCGATATTGTCTCCTTGATTTGGCAGGGGACATGTCCCTAAATCAATAGAAGTTGTTGCTTCCATCATTGTCATCATTTTTAGAGATCCCCAATAACGTTCGTGTTACTAACCAATTAACTAAATTGATCTACCTAATCCACTATCAGCGTTGCGTCGGGCACACGAATATTAATATTTTGACCGTGCACGTTGAAAAAGTTATTACTTTTCAATGTTATTACTAGACAAGTACTCGTTTCATCACGCTGGACGAATCAACACATCAAAAGCCAATTAATGTACATCAACAATATCCACTCACATTCACTCCTTTTTATTTCTAATTCGATTTGAATTTAATCCGCCAAAGTGAAATTTAAATCGATTTTTTTCCTCAGAATGGTTTTAGATATTCTTTGTAAAAATCAAAACTAAAATATCCTTAGCTTCGCAACCAAGCAAGTATAGAAAACTATTGCAAAGTAGATTTTGCTTGCAACACACATCCACTTCACTTGGATTCACGAAAATAGCAAATTTCTCGCGGATTTGACAGTGCTAAAAAAGTTCTGATAAATGCAATTTTCGAAAGTATCTTTTTTTGTATATCGGAAAAGATTCGCTTATGGTTAAAGTCCGGTAACAACAAGTAGCATTTCTCGACTGGCTCCGAATACGAAAAGTTATTCTGATTTTGTATGCGTCTCGAACAAAACCCAAAGATACTCGTACAGCATGTGTAGTACTATAGTCGACTTATACTGTATCTGAAAAAACAGCTTTCGTCTTCCGATATTAGATAGTGTGGTATACACATGAAAGTCAACAAAAAGCATGGAGCGACAATGACAACATTCTGATATTTCGTCTTTCTACACCAAGGAGCGCCAGTCTGTGTGAAGAAGGGATGTGAGTGGTGAACGGAAGTTAAAGGATAGTAATGAAGTATGGAAGATAGTTTCATCCTGGAGAGCAAGCTATGATAAAGAAATCCCAAATATGCAATGTAAATTTTAATATTCTTTTTCTCAACGTCTAAACAGGAAGTGGTTTTTCAAAACTAAAAGATGAAAAGAATCTGAAAATCCAACTAAAAATGCATCAAAATTTTCCCACGGTAGTGTACTCCTGAAATGAACAGTACAAAAGCTTAATTCCGCGCAAACTCAATTCAACAAATACAGTGCCGGTTGGAATAAGCCCCACTCGGGCAAATTCGCACTAACAGATACAGATGCAACAATCTGTTTTGGCTAGAACACAACACTAGCCACACAGATGGGGAGTTCATCATCAAAACCAACTGTGAGCTTCAACACATGATGGGTAAGTTTACTGTTGAGCGAATGAGTGTTCTAATTGAAAGACGTTATGAGTCAAGCTTTTCATTAGAGCAAATTTCTTAGCTCTCTAAGCTTTTCTTTTACGTCGTCTTTTCAGCTTAATTTTATTTTGTTGCTTGCTTTTCGCGGTACATGTGAAATGCATACATTATACATATGTGGGAATGTTGGTATGTGCACGTTGCTTGGCATGATAGACTCGAATAGTAAACAATCTTAAAACGGTATGTAGAGCAGTATAGCTTAATGTCTATATAGTAAAGTATATAATTCGCACAAGTGTACTTGGAAGTATTTAATTTCCATTTATAGGTGGATACGTGATGTATCTTTAACGTGAATCATCTTCAACGAGATAGCAGTAGGGTTTCAATGACTATTTTGGAGATATGAATTGCTGCTGCTCATGATTTTTTAGTTAATGTTTTTTGTTGAAAACAATGATTAGTTTTTAATAAAATACATGCAACTTTCAAATTATGAAAGAGTGGTAATAATTCGCAAGAGAAAGAGTCCGAATGAAAAGTAGACAGTATTCACTTTGTTTGTTGATCACTTGCACTTTCTATAAATACAGTGAATTACTTAAGTTGATTACCATAATATAAACGAAAAACCCACTTAGCACTTTCTGTGTGAGCAAGCAAACAAAATAAATTTATAGTTTCGACCATGCTTTTTTATTATGCACATAAATTGAAAACTTGAATTCAAAAACGGTAGAATAACGAGTACATCAATGATAACAAGAAGTCTTTTATTTAGAAGGAAATAGAGGATATTAAAGTTCATCGCATCAAATCGTAGTATTCGTAATAAAATAAATGAATTCGATTTTGTAGGGAGATTTTTAAGTGGGTGGTCCATAATGCCTGATGCGCTTTGGAGTCCCACGCTCAGGGCGTAAATAGCCTTCACATCCCAACGAAAAAAAAAAATTATATATATATATATATATATATATATATATATATATATATATATATATATATATATATATATATATATACGAGGTGTGTTCAAAAAGTATCGCGAATTTTGAATTTGAATTTCGACTTTTTTGTGGCGTTATGTTGGTACTCATGTCTGTCACTTATGCCGACAAGCTCGGCCATTTTGAATGTTCACTTAATTGGTGATAGCTGCTTTACTTGCACATGTTTTCAATCGTCTTCGATTTTTACTTATTCAAAAAAATGGATCAAAGAACGTGTATCAAATTTTGTGTGAAAAACGAAATTAAGTGCGCGGATGCATTCCGAATGTTGACTGTGGCATACGGAGAAGCTACCTTGGACCGAAGCAACGTTTATCGGTGGTACAAAATGTTTGTAGAAGGCCGAGAAGATGTGAACGACGAAGAGCGTGCCGGACGCCCGAGCACTTCAACAACAGACGAAAAAATTAATGAAGTGGAGAAAATGGTATTGGCCAATCGTCGAATCACCGTTAGAGAAGTTGCTGAGGACCCAAACATATCGATTAGCTCGTGCCATTCTATTTTTATCAACGATTTGGGCATGAGACGGGTCGCCGCGAAATTCGTACCAAAATTGCTCAATTGCGACCAAAAACAGCAACGCATGAACATTGCTAATGAGATGTTAAACTCTGTCCGCGACGAACCAAATTTGCTCCAGAGGGTCATAACTGGTGATGAATCGTGGGTTTAGGGTTATGACGTGAAAACCAAAGCTCAATCATCTCAATGGAAGCTGCCGCATGAACCAAGACCGAAAAAAGCGCGCCAAGTTGGGTCGAATGTGAAAGTTTTGCTGACAGTTTTCTTCGATTGCAGGGGCGTGGTGCATCATGAGTTCTTGCCACAGGGAAGAACGGTCAATAAGGAATATTACCTGCAAGTTATGCGCAATTTGCGCGAAGCAATCCGCCAGAAACGCCCGGATTTGTGGTTGAACAAAAATTGGCTTTTGCACCACGATAACGCCCCTGCTCACACATCGTTGCTTGTGCGCGACTTTTTGGCCAAAAACAACACACTAATGATGCCGCAGCCACCGTATTCCCCAGATCTGGCCCCCTGTGACTTTTTCTTGTTTCCTAAACTGAAGAGGAACATGAAAGAACGACGTTACGCTGCGCTTGAGGAGATAAAGACGGCATCGAAGGAGGAGCTGAACAAGATTAAAAAAAATGATTTTTTGAAGTGCTTCGAAGATTGGAAAAACCGTTGGCACAAGTGTATAATATCTCATGGGGATTACTTTGAAGGGGGCAAAATAGATATTCATGAATAAATAAATAATTTTTGAAAAAAAAACAAAATACGCGATATTTTTTGAACACACCTCGTATATACATATATATATATATATATATATATATATATATATATATATATATATATAAATAAATAAACATATATATATATATATATATATATTTATATATATATATATATATATATATATATATATATATATATATATATATAAATAAATATATATATACATATATATATATATATATATATATATATATATATATATATATATAAATAAATATATATATATATATATACATATATATATATATATATATATATATATATATATATATATATATATATATATATATATATATATATAAATAAATATATATAATATCTTGCATCATTCGCAATCTTTAATTCTAGTATGCGGTGATTTTAATTTGGGAACAGTGCAATGGACGAAAAACCTTCCTTTCTCTGTTTCATAAACCGATGCATCTTCTTTATCCCTGTTCACTGACGCAATTTTATAATATCTCTAATGCTTGACCTTGTTCTTTCTAACTTTTCCCTTTACTGTCTATCTGTTTCCCTAGCATTGAATCTTCTTGTGCGCATTGATAGTCATCATCCGCCATTATCGCTCGGTCTCTCAATTGCATCTTTGACACATCGTACTTTTGCTCCTTCTGCTTCCTCAAAGCAAACTACGAAGCTCTGGCC
The DNA here is from genome assembly GCA_963969285.1 of Odontomyia ornata. Taxonomy (NCBI): domain Eukaryota; kingdom Metazoa; phylum Arthropoda; class Insecta; order Diptera; family Stratiomyidae; genus Odontomyia; species Odontomyia ornata. Next base: position 472,366,804 of record OZ017738.1, on the reverse strand, counting down.
TCCGAACTGAACTTGGTTGACTGGCTGGAGTTTTTTGTTAACTAGGAGTGTGAGGAAGCTCTGAGTAAATTTTATAATTGGCTCTATGAGTTGATTAAACACTTCGTACCTTTACAAGCTCTTCGCAAAGTAATGTAGAAACCATGGCTAACTAAACAAGTACTTTGCGCCTTGAATGCTAAAAGTAAGGCACACCCCCGTTTCAAACGTTGTGGTACTGAGACTCTCTTGTGAACTGCGTGTTGTAGCAAAAAAGAACTAAAGACTGCAATGAGAAGAGAGTTCACTTAGGGCGAATAATGCAAAACCCTTCTGGTCATTCATTAGATCCTTTAAGTCCTCCTTTTCTGTCCCTCCTTCAGTCCACTGGAATAACATCGTTAGCTCTTCTCCACGGGATATTTCCAACTTGTTCTCTCAGTTCTTCTCATCAACTTTTATTCTTTCTTCTTACGTCTCCGATACAGTTAATACACCTGTACTTCACTCCGTTGATATTTCCTCGCTTTTCACTGACTATATTGAAGTTGAATCCCTCATTTATTCACTTAATCCTAATATTTTACCTGGTCCTGATGGTTTACCAAATATTTTTGTCAATTCATTAGCGTCTTCACTTTGTATCCCTCTGGCTTTTTTCTTCAACCTCAGTCTAAAGACTGGTACTTTCCCTACTTATTGGAAAAGAGCAAACGTTGTTCCTATTCTTAAAAGTGGTGATCCTTCTTCTGTGTGCAATTATCGTCCTATTTCCTTAATTTCCTGTTTTCCTAAATAACTCGAGCGTCTGGTACATAACCGGCTTTCAGTTCCATTGACCCCTATCTTGTCGAACGAACAACATGGGTTTCTCAAAGGTCGCTCTACAACCTCAAATTTAATTGAATTCACCGATTACATTGCTAAGGCCCTAGACAATCGATTGCAAGTTGATGTCATCTTAACTGACTTTTCGAAGTCGTTTGACATGGTCAATCATCAACTGCTCTGTTGCAAACTGAAAGCTTTTGGGGTTGTTGGCCCTCTCTTATCATCTATGGATTCCTACATGTCTTCTCGTATATGTTGCGTTAGTTACTGTGGAGCTACCTCTATTCCATTTTATCCGTCCTCTGGTGTTGCTCAAGGTTCCATTTTAGGTCCCCTCCTATTCCTATTGTTTATAAATGATCTTCTTTCGGTTATCGCCTCCAATTGCCTACTGTATGCCGATGGTTTCAAAGTATTTCGAGCTATCAGGTCTGTACAAGATTGTCAATATCTACAGATGGACCTAATTGCACTAAGTAAACTGGTGTTCGTCTAACTACCTCTGTCTTAATTTTGCCAAATGCTATAAAATGACTTTTAATCTAAATCAATCTCCGCTGACTTTCACCTATAAGTTAAATGAAGTCCCACTCGCTCCTGTGAGTTGTGCTAAAGATCTCGGTGTTACTTTTGATCCTAAGCTCAATTTTGTTGCACACATTCTAATCGCGAGTACTAGGGCCTCAAAAATATTGGGGCTTATTTTCAGGCATGCTTACATATTCACCAATAAACCTACCCCCGTCCGCTTGTTTATCTGTCTTGTCCGTCCTATCCTTGAATATTGCTCTGTAGTTTGGTCTCCTCGACACTTCTACCTCATTAACTCGTTAGAGAATGTCCAGCGAAAATTTATTCGTGGCTTGTGTTACAAATTCAAAATCCCATATCAACCCTATGATTGTCGTTTATCCTTCTTACGTCTGTCTACTCTGTCATCCCGTCGCATGTATCTAGATCAGGGTTTTCTATATCAACTCTGCCACAATCAAATTTCATCAACATTGTGTGCAGATTTACTTTTTCGCCAATCATCACGTTCTTCTCGGGCAAACAATTTTTTCGTATTTCCGTATGCCCGTACAAATTATAAGCTTGAGCTTGGTCCTTTTTCCGACTCATATCTTGTTTTGAACTTGAGATTAAGAAGCCTGATCCGTACAACTCAATTGGAGTAAATATTAGACTTGTTTTTGTTTTGATTTAATTTTATATATATTTTCTTTTTTTTTTTTTTAACATAGTACTTACTATTGGTAATATCATTGAATTTCTTTATATATTAACTTTTTCACTGAAGTGTTATTTGCATTAATTTTCTTTTCGGTTTTTTTTGTTCCATTTTGTAATTAGATTGTGTTTAATCTGTTAAATGGAATTTTTAATGAATAAATAAACCAACAGCTGGTCAGTCAGCAGGAAGGTCCGACCTGAGTTTGTTGTTCTCAGTACTAGTGGCTCATTAAGTAAAAAAATTAGTGAAAATGAGCCAGAAATGGAAAGAAGCTAGCCGAGAGGAGAAAAGCAATGCAAATCATTGGAAAAAACTGCTTGTATTACTGGAAGACCTAAATCTAGCATATAAGGCATTGCTGATAGGTTTTCAGAACGAAAAGCATTTGAAAACAAGCCTCGGAGTGGCTGTCCTCGTATTCTTAATGATTACAATCAGCGTGAAATCGTTCGAAAAGTCAGGGATAACCCGAAAATAATTGCACCACGAATTGCTTCTGAGCTTCTAGAAACTGCAGGGGTTGATATGTCGGCGAGTACCGTAAGGAATGTCTTGCGCTCGGCTGGCTACCATGGTCGTACAGCTGGGCGAAAATACTTGTATTTCATTAGTGAGGCCAATCGAAGGAAGTGCTCAGAGTTTGCTAAAATTTATATAAATGAGCACGTAGAGTTCTAGGAACGAGTGATCTTCACAGATGAAAGTAAATGCAATATTTTTAACTCCGACGGAAAATGTATGGTATGGAAAAAACCAAACACAGAGCTGGAAAAGGAAAATTTATGTCCAACAGTAAAACAGGGAGGAGGTTCTGTTTGAGTGGCATGAGTGCTTCTGGTATTGGAAATTTAGTATTTATTGAAGGCATCATAGACCGCGTGGTGTAGTGGTTAAAGCACTCACCCCATAAGCCGAAAGTCCCTGGTTCAATTGTCGTTAGCGACAACGAGGTTTAGTTTGAGTGATTCTTCGGACGGACTGTAAGCCTGTTCAGTTATGATACGTGCTGGTTTAAAATCAGAGCATATCGCAGCTGGGTGGTCAAACACACGACAAAAGCGTGGTACTGACCGTATCACCTTGTAGAGTGCCAATACATTCGATCAAGATAATGAGGTACTCTAACTATCTTTAAGCGAAGGCTCGAAAGGAGCTGTAGTGCTAAAGCAAAAAAATCATAGACCACAAACACTATATTAATATCCTAACGGATAATTTGAGTCTGAGTGCGGAGAAAATGGGAATATTGAACACTTTTATCTTCATGCACGATAGTGACCCAAAGTATACTGCAGAGAATACTCGGCTTTGGCTCTTATATAATACATCCAGCTTGTTGAAAACATACCCACAATCCCCAAACATTAATCCTATAGAGCATCTGTGGGACGTTTTAGACAAGCGGGTACCGAAAAAGGAATGTCACAAGCAAGGCAGCTTTAAAATCAGCACTACAGGAAGAGTGGAACTTGATATCGGAGAATGCCGAGGTGACTTAAGGCCATAATTTAAGCGAGAGGATATCCTATCAATTATTGAGTGTAAGTTATAACACTCTATTCGTATTTGGACGGACGGGTGGACTGACAGACGGACAAAGGTGGACTGACAGACGGACAAAGGTACCGATTTCAATAGGGTTCTGTGTTTTAGTACAACACCCTAAAAATTATTTATCGTACAAGACATCTACGAGATCATTTAACACAAAAAATTAGAAAATGTATCGCAAAATGAGAAGCATAGGAAGGATAAAATAAGAAAACTAAACTAGTTGGAGTAGCAGGAGAGTGCTCCTGCCAGATGGGTTTCGTAATATAATTAATAAATTAAACAATATGTTCTGCCTATTAAAATTTGACCAATATACTTATTCCATAAATTGAGCTCGTTAAATTAATCCTGGTTTTTATGTTTTTAAATTCGCCGCCATTTTGTTTCAAGTGTTTTGACCCCGTCGCTTAGTTAGTTATGATAACATATCAATATTATAAGCCATTTCTAAAATTTTTATCAATATTCCTACATATTTGTAGTGTCTAGGTCTGTTGCAAACGTGTATCTCCCTAGTATCACGTGTAAATGTTGTTATAATTGTTAAATAATCAATCGGCTGTAACTTAGCTGTTTATTGTTCGATTATTGTGAAATTTTTAGAACACGTACTATTGCTATCAGAAAATTGAAATTGTAACTTTTGGAAAATTTAAGGGTTCCATTTTGAGTTTATAGGCAAAAATTTGAAATTTATAAAATGTACTATTATGACCAAAGTTGATCGAAATTCGAGTTCAGAGGCATTTGATACCCTTGTACTCTAAAAGTCTCACCTCTGTGATTTTTTTCAGATTTTTCAGGTCAAAGGTGTCCAATCGTTTGGTGGGGGTGTCACAAAATTTTCGTATATTTCCTTTTCCCCTGCACCCCTCAAAGCAAAACTTTTCATTTTAAGGCCTTTTTTGAAAGGCTATCATCAATACCTTTCATTTGATACCCATATTGCCTACATGCGATGAAATTTTTTTTTATTCAGAGGCTACTTCCCTATATAGGGAGACCCCCCTTAAACACCTTAAAAAATTCTTTTTGTGGTGAAACTTTGAAGAGTGCGGTTTGCGAGAAAAAGTGGTGTGACACACGGACGGACAGACAGGACGCGATTTTAGTAAGGTTTTGTAAAATTATTTTACAAAACCCTAAAAAGCAGACGCCCCAAAAAGATCCGCACAACGATGAAACTTGGGCAAACGCGTGTATTTTTATGCAATATAAACGCATGTGAGTGACTTGTTTATCTAATATTGGCTTCAGTAATAAAGTCGTAATAAATTCGGGCGCATCATATCTAGCTTCGAAAAAATCGAGAAAAGATCTAATTGGTGGTTTTTAATCATGAGGAAGGTAAAGCTGTGTTCGATCCTCAACATGGAACGTAGAACTGTGCACGATATTCTCCGAAGGTACAAAGGGGAAGCCAGAATGAACTAGAAGCATAGTCCTGGCTGCATAAAGGTTCTAACGACGCTTGAAAAACGCTCTATCGTCCGGAAATCAAGAAAAATTCAAAATTGAGTGTTCCGAAAATTGTAAGTGACGTTTCGCAGACTTTAAAAAAAGTGGGATGTGAAATAGTGCAACGAGTTTTGAGAAATGCTCAACATAATGAACGTGTTGCACGCAAAAAGCCATTCATCAGCGAAATGAATAGAACACAACGTTTCAATTGCACTAAGGAATATAAAGGGTTTTCCATTAAGGACATAACAATTTTATGTCTTAATAAAACATAGAAATATATATATATATATATATATATATATATATATATATATATATATATATATATATATATATATATATATATATATATATATATATATTTATTTATTGTGGGTATAGTACAGTCATATGATCACCACGAGCCCGTTTACAGCGGTCGATTGTTTGGACCCGATTTTTCACCACTCTGGTACACAATTCGACCGGAAAGTTGGCAATTTCGGGTTTAATGTTGTCTTTGAGCGCGTCTTAAGTTGCTGGCTTGTTGGCATAGCCCAGTGATTTGATATAGCTAAATAATAAGAAATTCTATTCCGTTAGATCGCATGAACGAGGTGGCCATTCGACCGGACCATTTCTCGAGATAATACGTTCACCAAATTTGCCTTACAATAAACCGACTATGAGGCGTGCTGTGTGGCTAGTGGCGCCGTCTTGTTAAAACCAAATATGGTTGATATCAAGTTCATCCAATTCTGGCCACAAATAATCTTCAAACATAACACGATACCCCTCTCTATTGAAGGTAACATGACGGTCGTTTTCATCCACGAAAAAATACGGACCAATCACACTTCCGGCATGAAAAACGCACGAAAGAGTAATTTTTTGCGGATGCAACGGTGTCTCAAGAAGCACATGTGAGTTTGTTGCTGACTAATAATAAATTTTTTGCTTTTTAATAAAGCCATTGAGCCAGAAATGAGCTTCATCGTTGAAGATGATTTTTCGGCGTTTCGAATGATCAAGTGGCTTTAGGTCTTGAGTCAATTTGACCTTGTAATCATGTAGGCCAAGATCTTTCCGCAAAGTACGCCATAGTGTCGTTTGAGCAATTCTTGAGAATGACGTGGAACCGACTGATTTGGCTCATTTGGAACGTCCAAAAGTGCAAATTGGGGTCCGCTATAGCACGCACACCCTGTCGGGTGGGACGATTATTACGGCCAAAAATTGGAGTAAGTGCTCTTAAAGTTGCGGCCACCGACTCAGGATTTCGGTAGTAATTTTCAATAATTTCTAAACATTGCTGGTTTGTGAACTTTGCTAGGATGAAAATGTTGACTTTAAAGATTTGCCAAATTGTTGCCGCTAAGTGGAATATTAGGTCGAAAATTTAGACGGAAATCGTGAAATATTCAGCATAACCACAAGCCATTATTTAGTTGAATGTTCATTTCAACTAAAATGAGGAAAATTTGATTCGATAAATTTGATTCGATAAATTTGATTTCACTCTATTTGGTGCATTTTGAAGTCGCTTTTCTGCGTGGTGTAGTGATTAGAGCACTCATCCCGTAAGCCGAAGGTCCCTGGTTCGACTCTCGTTAGCGGCAACGAGATTTAGTTCGAATTCTTCGGACAAACTATAAGCCCGTTCACTTATGATACGGACTGGTTTAAAAATAAGAACGTATCGCAGCTGGGTATACGGACACACGACCAAAGCATGGTACTCACCATATCACCTTGTGGATTGTCGACATATTCGGTCATGATAGTGAGACACTCTATCTCTAAACGAAGACCCGAAGGGGGCTATAGTGTATTTATTTCTTTTTTATAGCAGCTTAAAAACAGTCCATTTTTAATATTTTAACAGTAGCCTAAACCCTTAATTACAACCCCCTTCCATTCCATGAGCGAAGTTAACTCAAAGATAATCTTTTCAAACTTGACATTCAATGCAAGCCTTCATTTGTAACATGAACCTTTTCATCATTCGTAGTAATTGATCTACCGCATACAACTAGCACATTAAAACCACTGAGTCTTCTTAAATATACAATTACAAATTCACATCAGCCTCTCCATTGTTAGTCTGCAATTCTAGACAATAATAAGTTGAGGTATTATCATCATCATCCAGCTAGCATGAGTTATTTATAATGCTTTATGTTTAACGTGAGATTTAATTCTTTTTTCAAGGTAGCATCTAAGCTTTTCTAGCAGATGATCATCATTGGTTTGAAAAATTAAATGAAATTTTTAGTTTTAATACAATTGATATCCGTCTAGCCTAGTAATGATTTAAGCATGTGTTTGTTTAAAAGGAAAGATCATCCATTTAAAGTGTGAACACACTTTCCACACGAGTAACAAAATAAAATATATTTACGCATTATTTTGTCTTCCACGCTTCAAAGATTAAAAATTACATGAACACATGCAGAAGATTTATATATTTAAATTATTTTATCAACTCATATTTTATGTAAATTACTCGTTGTTTTTGTTTTCTATTTTGGTACATTCAAATGTTTTATATTCCATACTGATGCTATTTATTTGTCTATTTTTAGTTTAATTATTTATCCAAAACATAGAACTTTTGTGGAAAATTTTTCCACTCAAATAGATTCTAACTCTTCTTTAAAATTTCTTTTGAAAGGGATTAATATTTTTGAAGTATCGTGAAAAATCTTAATACCCAACAATTAAATAAATATGGGAATATACAGATATTGCTAGTTTACTCACTCAGTTTCCATCAATAGCGGTAAACTGAACAAGATAATATTGAAAAAGAAAAGAAATGTTAAAATATTTCACACTGTTTATTAACGGCAAGATGCAATTCTACGAGTATGTTAGCTGCAATCCTATATTGTGCTAATAGAAGAAAGCTAATGCTCAGCTGGTGGATAATGATTTGTGCGGAATGTATGATATACGATCATGCTTGGTAATGAATGAATTGATGGGTCATGCATAGTGTGATGAGTTAATTTATTATTATTGATTCAATTGAAATGTCTTGGATGGACATGAGAATCAGCCACCAGAATCTTACCTAATTTAATTTAGCTAATAATCTTTTACTGATTGAAAAATCAGGTAATAATCATTTGGTTGAGCGTGATACTGAGCATATAACCTCGAATACTGTTAGGGTCATGAAATGAGATTCCCAAACAAATCTCAACGCCATGGTCCGATTTGGACTAGTACATGATGATTAAAAACTTTTTTCGCAGTCAATTGTTTTGAAATTAGAATTCGAGTTATGTCATAGTGAACTTGGATGCTTCGGTTTTGGAAGCAGTTTCGGATATCGCTATTATTCCGCCCGAGCATGGAAACATGACGCGATCCTAAGGAGGATTTTAGAATCTTTCGCGGAATCAAGTGAAGCTAAATTTTGTCGCGTGTTGCGTGGTGTTGCTTTGGAGAAGAAAAACCGTCTCTTTTCTTACAAAAACTACGAAGTTTAGCCAGTAACCAAAAAAATAATGGAAATTTCGCGTACATCGATATCGGCTACATCAACAACCGCATCGAATGAAAAAACAGCTATACAAATGGAAACGTTGGAAAAGGAAATCGGATGGCAATCTTGCGAAATTCAGCATCTACGGCGTACACGTTCACAGTCAAGATCTTAATTTAGATCATCTTCGCGAATCTAAAATTTCGAGAAAAATGGTATGTGTTTTTACCCCTCCAGGTTTGGTGAGCGAGCAAGGAAATGTCGCGCGCGTTGCATAAAATCGGAGCAGCAAAAAAGCTAGTTTCAACAGCATGCGAATAGGCGGACGCATGTCAGAATGAAAAAACTAGCCGTCTTTCCATTTCCGAGAAAAAATCTGGATATGAATTCTTGATTGATACGGGAGCGGAAATATCAGTCATGCCCAGATCTTCGTGCAACAAGCAACATTCCACCGATTTGAAACTCTACGCCGCAAACGGCTAGGTTATAAAAACCTACGGATCATAAGTCGTGAGTGTGGACTTAGGACTCAGGCGTAAATTTAACTGGGCTTTTGTAGTAGCTGACGTCACACAAGCAATCCTAGGAGCCGGTTTTTTGTAGCATCACAGCCTGTTAATTGACTTAAAAGCTAGAAAGCTAGTGGATAAAAATACAAATCTAAAAATTTTTGCATCAGTAGTCGCAATGAAAGTGCCAGCAATCCACACGTATGACATAACTGATGAATACCATCAACCTTTGGCAGAGTATGACCAAATAACACGGTTTAATGTACAAAAACTGTGCTGCATTCAATCCAGCACCACATTCCAACACAAGGTGCAGAATGTGCTCGAAGGCTATCTAGGGAGAAGCTTAAAGCGGCGATTTCTTTGCTGTCTTGTTTTGGCAAGCTCCTTCAGCGAATTGTGCATAACAGAATGTACGATGACATCAGTATCCTCTTTGCAAATGAACAACATGGCTTCATTAAAGGTCGTTCGACAGTAACTTATTTGTTAGAACTTACGAATACCATCTCTCTTGCGTTCGGCAAGGACCAACAAGTCGATGTCATATACACCAATTTTGCTAAAGCCTTTGACAGTGTTGATCACGGCCTTTTGGCTAACAAACTCCGATCGTTGCGCGATTCCGACTCTATCCTCTCTTGGATCTTATCCTTCTTCGCTCCTGCACCGTTACATGGAATGTTTTTTTTTCGTCGGACTCATTTACCCCAAAATCTGGTGTTCCTCAAGGATCAATTTTAGGCCCTTTGCTTTTCAACATTTTCATGAATGATCTTCCCCAATTTATCGTTCCATTAACTCCAGCAAAGGCTGCTCATACCTCCAAAATGATTTTGACAATATCCAAAATTGGTGTCAAGATAATTTACTTCCTCTTAACATTTCTAAATGTTGTCACATGAGATTCACCAACAAAATTCATCCAGTTTTATATGAATACCAGATTGATGGATCGCTGCTACCACTTGTGGACAAATTTAAAGATTTGGGAGTAGTATTTGACCCAGGTTTGAAATTTAACATCCATATTTCATGCATAACCACTAGAGCTTCACGTGTCGCTGGTTTTATTTTACGATCCCCTTGCAAGTCTTTTAGAATTTCAACCAGCGTCCATCTATTCGTACTTCTAGCCCGGTCAATCCTTGAGTATGCCTCCCAAGTATGGTCTCCTCACTATACCAATCTATCGGATGCTGTTGAAACTGTACAGCGTAAATTCACACGATCTCTATTCTAAAAATATAACCTCACTTACAGCTCCTGCGATGAGCGCTTACAGATCCTCAAAATTCCATCACTCAAAAATAGGAGAGAATTCTTAGACCTGTGCTGCTTATTTAAATTATATCACGGTATTCTTTCATCCAACCTTCGGGAAAGGCTTTATATACGTCCCACCCCAAAAACGCGTTCAACTGACATATTCTTTGTGCCCTTTGCTCGTACTGACATTTATTTTTATTCATTTTTAGTACGCGTATCACGTCGTTACAATGAGCTCCAGCTGGGTCCTCTGCCACATTTCTTAAACGCTTATAAAAGCATATTGCATAATATTCCCCTTATCTCCCAATAGTTTATTAGTATTTGTTTATTTGCTTGTATTATATTATAATATATTTCATTAGCTATTTTGTAATTGGGTTCACGGATCTGTAAAATAGTGTAAATAAATAAATAAAAGGAGTTTGATTTTATGTTGGAAAAAAACATCTGTCAACCATCTGACAGTGAATGGGCCTCGCCCATGCATCTAGCCTGGAGGAAAATAGGCGAATGACGGCCTTGCGGGGATTATCGTCTTATGAATAGTATCGCTATCCCTGACCGATATCCTATTCCCCATTTGAGCGATTCCCGACAATTTTATCAACACTGGATCTCTATCGGGCCTACCATCAAATCCCCATAGGTCTTGAGGATCGTAAAAAAACAGCCGTCATTACCCCGTTTAGGCTGTTTGAATTTAAAGTGATGATTTTTGGCCTCTGTAATGCGGCGCAAACGTTTCAACGTTTAATGAATACTGTTCTTTGTGGATTGGATTTTTGCCACTGTTACAAAGACGACATTCTCATCGCCTCCAACGATTCTCAGCAACATCGCAATCATTTAAAAGCCGTTTTTGAACGTTTCCAAAAATATGGTTTCAACATAAATATGGCTAAATGCGTTTTTGGACAGCAAGAGCTTCGATATTTAGGATTCAATTTCAATGCACAAGGCATTAGACCTCCACAGGACAGAACTGAAGATCTAACTAAACTTGAAAAGCCGAAAACTGTCGAAGAACTACGTTGCTTTATTGACACAATCAACTTCTACCAAAGTTGTTTCCCGCATGCGGCTCATGTGGGAGCACCACTACTTGACCTCATAAAATTAGCGCGTTAGCGTGACAAACGACTAGTACAATGGACCCCGGAAGCGAAAAAAGCATTTGAAAAATGTAAGGAACTGGTGGCAAATGCAGTTTTACTTGCAAATCCTAACGGAAACGTTCCACTTACTCTTTATTGTGATGCCTCAGGCGTGGCTATTGGAGCAGTTTTGGAGCAGGAAGTCAACGGAAAATGAATGCCACTACGCTTCTGTTCACGTCAATTGGACCGAACGCAAAAGCGATATAGCGCATACGACTGCGAACTTAAATTAAATTAAGTTTTTTCGTCATTTCGTGGGAGGCCGTAACTTAACAATTTTCACCGACCATATGCATTTACGTATGCATTTCTACAAAAATCCGACAAAACTTCACCTCGTTAACTGCGACAATTAGATTTAATAGGACAATATACAACAAAATTGTTGCATGTTAAGGGCAAAAATAACATCGTGGCCGCTACGCTATCGTGTATCGAAGAAATAGCTATGCTATCGACAATCGATTTGCAAGAGCTTGCAGATCAGCAAGCTACTGACGAAGAGCTGCAGCATATTTTAAAGGAGCCATCATCTTCATCATTGCGACTAACCTCCGTGCGGATTGGAAGTTGTGTGACGCCTGTCCACTGTGGCGTATTTGCAGGTGCTACTCGTATCTTCATTCCAAGAATGATGCGCAGGAAAATTTATGAATGATTCCACCTGATGTCACATTCCAGTGGAAGAGCGACAAAACGGATAATTAGCAAAAAATACGTGTGGCCTAGAATGAATAAGGAGATTCAAGTGTGGGCAAGAATTTGTCGGGAATTTCAAAGAAGTAAAGTTGGGCGTCACGTCAAAAATGTTCCTGAGTCGATTCCAATTTCTTCGAACCGATTCCGACATGTACATTTGGACACAGTCGTGATGCCGCCATCAAAAGGTTTTAAATATTGCCTTACAACGATTAATCGGTTTACCCGTTGGCCCGGGGCAATACTGATCATTGATTTAAACGCTGAGACAGTTGCAAATACATTCTCCTAGCAATGGATCTCGAGATTTGGAGCACTAGAAACGGTAACAACAGACCGAGGTTCTCAACTGGAATCACAGCTTTTCGATTTATTTACAAAATTGATTGGTTGCACCAGGAAAAGGAAACAGCATTATGATCCGGCATCCAATGGATTAATTGAACGATGGCATCGGTCTTTAAAATCACCCATCATGTGTCATCAGAATAGAGAATGGGTTGATGCTCTTCCATTCGTCTTTTTAGGATTGAGGACCAGTTTCAAACCTGATGTTGATGCAACAGCTGCCGAACTTGTTTATGGGACAACATTGCGAGTTCCTGGTGAAATTTTTTTCGACGATCTTGATGACCCTCCATTGGATCCGGCAATATTCGCGAGGAAATCCAAACTTTTAATGAAAGAAATCAAGCCGACTCCTACAATTCACCATAGCCATCGAAAATCTTTTGCCTTCAAGGATCTGGAAGCTTGTAGCCACGTTTTCGTTTGAGTTCATTCGACTAAAACTCAACGCAGTTGAGCGCATCTGTTGGTGAGATGAAGCGACTTCAATCGTTTAGTGGAAATAAGGAATTTCACAACTCCTGTCAATCAAACGATCGCTTTGTAGTAATCGAGCAGTAATACAAGTAAACTGCTCGAAAACCCTCCTATCTCTTACCCAAATTGATGTGGGCTTAAGCAAGCTTGTCGGCGTGACAGCACCAATGCAGCAAATTTTCCAGCAGCAGCTAAATATTATTAATAATAGCCAATGCAATACAAGCAATAGCAACAATAACGTAGGTTCAAAAAACACCAATGTGATAAATATTATTGGTGCTGCTTCCCATCAACCATCAGTACTAACATCTGGTATGAATCACCAAATGAATTTGTCTAGAATCGGTCCAAACGCAATTCATCTCCCTACGGTGACTGTTACACCGAAATCACAACCGGAGATTGTTCAAACGCTGCTACCCTTGATCAGTGTAAATGCTACGCCTCCAGTCCCCAGAGTTCATACCATTCAATTGACGCTACAACAGCAGCAACTATTGAAAACCGTACAAGCGCAAATTCAACAACTCTCATCACGGCTACAAAACAAGAATCTTCTGGCCAATCTTAGTATCCCTTCAGACTTCAACCCAAACAATCCAATTTACAACAAAACAGCTCCTCAAACAGTCCAGTCACCATCACCATCACCTAATCTTCAACCTATACCATAGTTCATAATCTAGATCAACGTATAATAAATGAAAAAACCACCGTTGTAACGGGGAGACTCAGCTGGGAAGGAAATAAAACGGGAGTCTGATGGAGATCGCGGAACCATGTGGCCGACGACGAGAGTGAAGTGGACAGAGACGTCGCATCTTTTAATAATTATTATTTCAATTTTTTCAATTAATTCGTAAATGAAAACAAAACGCGGAATATGAAAATCGGTAGCGGGGTCACGTAAGGGAATGTTCGAGTTTTGTATGCGAGATTGTGGAGTGATCGCCATGAAAAAGACCCGATAAAAACTTGTGGCAATCCCGCTCGAATAGGACGCACCGCTAATCATATGCGTGGAAAATTCGGAACGTATTGTTAGATAAAAGCGTTACCTGTTTGCGGATCGCGAACGATTGTATAAAAACGGCCTTCGCTTGCATCTATTATTTGAACTACTGGATTTCAGTGCTTTGGGATTCTATGATGTGATGGAAGACTGAAAAGTCACGGAAACTGGTGCAGGAAGAGACGATGTTGAAAAAAAGAAAGGAAAAGAAAGTGTCGTCCTTCTATTACTTAGAAATTGATTAAAAGAGGTGATGTGAAAATGGCTTGTTGGATTGTTGCGCGGAACGAATTGTTTCCTAGCTGGAATATAGTAATTGTAATTGAAATATGTATATAACCATATATAAGTATATAACCACGAGAAGCTCTTACCATCAATATAATTTGCTAACAAATGAGAATGAAACCGCCCCGTTCCAATGGAAAGCATGTTTGCATCGTATGAAAGAAGCTTTTGTAAAGAATCTGAATGAATGTTCTGATATGACGCTGCGTCTATGGGCCGAACAGTGTGAATTTATTGTGGCGCAAAGATTCCGTCGTAGCCATCAGATTGTCATTTTCTATCGCCGCATTTGGGATGAACATAAATTGCGACAATTGCTCCATGGATTTCGCAGACAGCATTACAAATTTATGGAGCTCTGAGCAAATCCGCTACGAGTCCTCTGATGCCCATTGCACTGGAAATCGATTGGTTGCAATGGGGATATCAATTTTCACTAAGGCTTATAGAGGTTGCGATTATAACTGGAGTAACTTGGGTAACAGGCTGAAAAACAGAGGGGAGTCGAGCTTTGTGCATTGCCAACGGTTGGACGCGGTGCGGTGTGTTTTGCGTATATCGAACGGATTACTGAGATTTTTATCTAAATACCATCATATTAATTTGGGGAGTTATTTTTGTGCATTTAAGTGGAAATGATCGAAATTATCAGTGCAATTCCTTTGATTACTGATTTGAAATCGAGATAGTGAACGCTGTTCGTTGCTTCCACTGAAGAAATTTTTTGTTGGAATTCAAGAACGTAGTCGAATCGTCACCGTGTGTTTGCGCTTGTGTTTCACCTTTCTTATGTTGCGGTGCTGAACAGTGGCGCCTGTGTGAATATTGCACTCTATCATCGCGTCTTTACGTCTACCCTATTCGCAATGACGCGAATTTCATTTCGCTGCACACGTATACTCGTGTGCAGCGAAATGAAATTCGCGTCATAACGGACTTATTTTCTATACAAAAAATTTACCTTTCGTGCAATGGAAAACCTAATGCAGGGACACAACCTAAGGATAGCATCATTTCTGTGAAAATTTAAAGCCGGTTTCAATCAGATCTTTCATCTGCTGCTTACTGTACATCTGAACAGTTCTCGTTTTGTGTTTTATTGTGTCCAGAAAAACAGCAAATTTAAGATTCAAATGTCGTAATTAACCTTTTTCGATGAGTGTTTACAAATCCATGATTTAAACATCCTTAGCTGAAATAATTACAGATGTACCCATCTCATCTACGAGCGCTCGTCGTGGAGGATGGGTAAGTACCCGTTTGATTTCTTTTAACTTTTTTACATGCATATATATATATATATATATATATATATATATATATATAGATATACATATATATATATAATATTATATATATATATATATATATATATATATATATATATATATATATATATATACAAAATAAAACTTTAATCGTAATATATTTTTTCGCAATATAATTTCTTTGAACGACGGGTATTCAAACAAGTAAAACGTTTATTGTATATAGAAAAGCACTGTTAGAACTGATAATCACTAGTAGATGGTAGACGAAATGAATTAATGCTTGAGTAAGAGTCCTTAAGACGAAGAATTTTTTATCGTCGAGTTATGGTTACAGAATTTTTGCTTAAATAATAATAAAAATGTTTCGAGTAAATTATAAAATCGGTCTTTCCATTCGCTCTATCAGACCGGGTTTAGGACCCGCACCGGTGGCAGGCTTATTCACTCATATGGGCTAGTCATTGGGCGCGCTCCACCGATTTGTGTTTTCAGGGGCTCTTGCCGGGTTGAGTGGCCTTCCGCTCGCGTGCCCTTTTTTGGTATAGGGTTATGTGATCCGATCACATAATTCTATAACATAAATCGGTCACGTCTATATTTCTCTTTTGATGGGAAAACTCCTGCAAAGTATATACGTTTGTATGAGTTTTCCACTCAAAACGGAAATACATGGCCACGTCAACATTTGGATCTCGATCCGGTTGGGGGAGTACGAGGGGGCACCACATCCATCCGGTTGCCCCACTCTTATTTGTGGGCCATAAGAATCGTCGGGTAACGACGAAGTCTCCCCAAGTCCGTCTGTTTTAGCTCGTTTTGACTTTTTCTTTGAAAAGCAATTTCCGCCTTCAGTTAGTTACCTACATTTTTCGACTTCGGTCGACCTTTTCTTTTGAGACCCGAGAATTCGTGAATGCGACATTCTTTTGTAGTGGGTCCTTGTGCTGGGGGAATGAACCCGCCCCACGACACCGCAACGCTAGCCTGCCAGCGCATTCACGCGTCCCCAGACAAGGCCAATCTCTGCGAATCCTACCATCCTCTTTCGCCGAGGCAGCAGACCATCTCTGCAGTCCTGTACGGACATTTATATACCTACTTTCACTACAACTTGAATTGTAACCCCCATGAAGTTAAAACGCGTAATCATGTAACTTTCGACATGTTAATTTCAGTTCATATTTTTGTTTGCTAATAACTTGTTCTTTCCGTCTTGTATGCAGAATGCGCATCGCATTTAGCAAAACTTCACAGACCGTAGAAGCCGGCGCCATCTTGCTTTCGATTGAACGATTAAATTAACATAAAGTGCAATTATAATTAAAGTTCATTTTGAGATTTCATTAAACGAGTTCTTTGAAAGCCTGGGCTTCTTAAAAAGACCTTCTAGCGAGAGCATTCTACTGCTCCCTCAATTTGATAAATATTTATCATTCATTCCTCATGTTTTTATAATAATTTCAAGTGACGAAATAATTGCAGTACAATCATCAGATTAGAAAATAAGTCAAGCCGAACAAATTCGATGAAGCGAGCAAATTATTTCATAGACGACAAATATTGCAACAGATACATTTAGATTACATTTACTGTTGACATTTTGTAGAATTGATGCAAAATTTTAATTGAACTTGGATTACATTATGAAGCCTACCTAGCGTCATTTCTATGTATGTAACTCTATTTCATTGCGTCACAACCTAAGGCCTTTTTATCCGCCTTGCGCAAGATAATTCTCTCCACACACGCTGAAGATTTATTTAAGATACAACCTTGCATACTACACAAGATAACACGCTCATCCATATAAACAATGGACGAAACGAAGAAAAAAATGTCAAAATTTAATATTTAAACTCGCGCTTAGAATACTGCATAATAAAAACTGAAATAATAAAATAGGCAAACAATGAAACAAAACAAAGGCATGAAATTATCTAAATGTGTAGTGTTAAGAGTTGAATAAATTCAAATTCAGATGCGACTGAATTTCTATTCGGCACAAGTTCAAATTTTAGTTTAATCTGAAATAAGATAAGCTTAATAATTGCAAATGAAGAGAAATTAGATGCTATAGTGCAAAAATAAAACAGAAAGAAAAATATAAATCATGCATAATAAATTTGTATAATTTGGGGAAATTGTATGGACAATAAAATTGAAGGTTCTCAAAGCGTGACATAGTTTTCATTATTTCAATGGAATTTCACGGTTGGAAGGAAATTAAAGTTAATTTAGGTTAAAAAGGATCAATGTAAAATTGCACATTGTTTATATCTACACTCAAATCACGTTTCTTTTTCATGATAATTTGACTGAATAAGTAACAAACCGAACTTTACCTTTTAATGTCAACCAGTTATCGCTTAGAATTTATCAGCTAAGACACTTTTATATTGAAAAAAGAATTTCGAGTTCTTGTCAGAGAAATAAATTTCAGTCTAAATTATCTTTGTTAATATTTAACTTTATCTGGAGGCTTTCTAAACAATAAAATGCAACATTTTCGTTTGAAACGCAAGAAACAAAAAAAAATTAAATAAATAAAAAAATACCAGATGTAGATTGAAATGCAACCTGAATTTCTAGATAAGATCTTGACATAAATTTCAGTTAGAACGCTGTGCTTACGTTGGAATCTGTATAAACGTTATTTATTTATGAAAAAAAGAAAACTAAAAAAGAAGACATACAGCGACAATAACAACGAAATATCAAGTACAATTAAGCCGGGGTAAATAAACTTTAAAAATTAATTATTTAATACTGTGTATTTTCCCATATTTAGCGCTTCCAAACTATCCTTAATTTGTATTATTTCTATCAAAACGCTATTTCTTTTTGACATACAGTAGAGTCTCGCTAATCCGGATATGGGCTGGTCCGGATCCTTCTGTAATCCGGATTGAGTGGAAAAATTGATTATTTCCATTATGTCCCTTGTAATCCGGACTGATCACAGTTTCGCTAATCCGGATCGCGTGTCATATAGCGCAATGATTAATAACACAGTGAAATTGTGCTGTATTCACTTACACACTTTTTTATATTTGTTTATAGACTTTATAGGTCCTATTTATATGTACGCTGGCCTATGTACATATATGTAAGTGAAATACCATATTGGTCACTATATTGAACTATGGACGTAACACATTTTTGCCATGTTCGTGTCTGCAGCACGGGGAACTCCCGAATATTCGCTTACACACTTTATATGATTCGCTCATACACCTTATATTGACTATTTCTACGTACGCTTTATTTCACTATTGTAGAATGGGGAATCCTCTATAAGTATGAAAAGCAATAGAAGGAAAGTTTTTAGTCAGTTTCAGATTGAAATGGCGCCAAAAAGGTCGCATACAACGTTAACTCTCCTAGAAAAAGAAAAAATTTTAACGCAACTGAACAATGGCGCTAGCGGAAAAGTACTAGCAGAAAAATATGGTGTCGGTACATCAACAATTTTGGATATAAAGAAAAATAAAGAAAAAATAAAAAGGTATTTTTCCGTTTTTAAATGTGCATCGGTAATTTTAAATGCTGCTATTCTAGCTTCATCGCTAATTGCGTCATAACTCCAAAGGGAAGGAAAGGCTTGCGGGAACCGGAATATCCAGAAATGGAGAATAAACTGTATAAATGGTTTCTGTTGCAGCGAGAAAGGCATGCAACTGTAAAAACGGACATTTTGCGAGCAAAGGCTGCTCAAATTCATGCCAAATGTTATAAGAATAAATCATTTACTGCGAGCAAAGGATTGGTCAATAGATTTAAAAAAGACGTGGTCTTCGTCATCTCAAAGTAGTCGGAGAGAAGCTGTCTAACGATTCATCTAGTGTGCAACTCTTTCTACGAAAATTCTCTGAAAAAGTTAATGAGCTGAATATATTGCCGCCTCAAATATATAATGCGGATGAATCTGCATTATTCTGGAAATTACTTTCTGAACGAACTTTGGTATCTGCTACGGAAAGAGCCGCTCCAGGTTGAAAAACCTCAAAAGAGAGAGTAACTTTTCTAGCCTGTACGAATGGAAATGGCACACATAAGCTGAAAATAATGGTCATTGGAAAAGCAAAAAATCCTAGAGCATTTAAAAACTGCACCGACCTTCCAGTTGAATACTACTCAACGAAAAATGCATGGATGACTTCAACTCTTTTCTTAAAATGGAATCACGAGTCGTTTGTCAAACAAGTTCGGCAATTTCAAGCAGAGAACAACCTTAATGGGCAAGCAATTTTATTAGTCGACAATGCTCCATGCCACGCATCGGAAACGCAGCTAAAAAGTGATGATGGTAAAATTATGACATTGTTTCTTCCACCAAATTGCACGGCGCTTATCCAACCAATGGACCAAAACGCAATACGTTTAACGAAATTGCATTATCGGAAAAGCCTCCTGGTACACGTTTTATCTTTGGAAGAAAATGACATCTCGAAAGTCGTTAAAAATCTCACTATTAAAGATGCTGTGTTCTTGCTTGCGAATTCTTGGGATAGGTTGTCGCCTGATGCAGTAGCAAAATGTTGGATAAATATTTTTAGCTATTCAGTAGATAGCAACTCGGTTAATATGGAAAACCATTCAAATGCTGAAGAGGATCCAGATGATAACATCTTGTTATCAATTCTCAAGGAGAAATGGTTGTCAGAGAATGAAGATGCACAGGAACTAACAGAAATCTGAGTTTTACTACAAAAAGTCAATGAAAATAATCAACCATCACAATCGGAAATTAATGAATGGCTCGTTGGAGATGGAAATAATTTACCCATTGACAGTGACGACAGTTCCTCCGTCGAAGAAGTTGACAACGATGAACCAAAAGTTAAACATGAAGACAATAACTTCAGAACCTGCATACAATGGGCAGAGGAAAATAAAGTTGAATTGGAGAGTTTGACCATTCTAAGAACGTTACAGCAGCGTGCGATGGAGGCTAAGCAAGGGTGCATTCGTCAAACAAAAGATACCGATTTTTATAAATAAATTTTTTAGTTGATGGATATTCCATTACTTTATACTTACTGCTAACATTTATCTTGAATGGATTGTTTTTTTTTCCTTGGAGATATCTTCATTTTATGTCAGAATATATACGATATATATATATATATATATATATATATATATATATATATATATATATATATATATATATATAAGCATTTTGTAATGTTTTTCTTTCATAATTTGAGTATGCCTTTGGTGATCCGGATTTCCGCATAATCCGGATTGGGTCGGTTTTAATTAACCCGGATTAGCGGGACTCTACTGTATATGTATTTCGGGAGTGTGTTGCTCCCTTCTTCAGTGTCAGTTATTTGCTAACATTGTAGAAGGAGCAACTTACTCCCGAAATATGTACACATATATATATATATATATATATATATATATATATATACATATATATATATATATATATATATATATATACATATATATATATATATATACACACATATATATATATATATATATATATATATATATATATATATATATATATATATATATATATGTCTACATACACGTATATATACGCGAGAGACGCGCGGTATAAGGGCGCGCATTATCCTGGAATGCTCCTCCGTTACGAGGTTAGAGTAGTAAGCATGGAACGTTGGATGCACAGGAAATCGACAAACAGCACGCGCCGCTAGTCCTAGAACACAGTACACATAACTTTACCCGCGGACCTGGTTGTCTTCACTTTGAGAGGCGCCCCTTCCACCTTCACTCTTTAGACGACACCTTGCTTTAGGGAGTGTAATAGTGTACCCATGTGTCGTCTGTAGTGAAGATTCGCGTTAAAAAACGGTCACACTCAACCTCGTATCGCGTCAGCAAGCGGCGACAAACTTCCAATCGCGTGAATTTTTGCTCGAAGTTCAACAGTTTAGGAACCCAGCACGCCGTTATTTGGTGATATTCAAGGAGTTCGTGGATGATAGACTCTACATTACCAATGCTGATGCCGAGTTCAGCCGAAATATCTCGAACGTTCATCTTACGGCCCTGCAAAATGAGTTGCTCTACGCGGCAAATGTTGTCTAGTGTGATAATGTTTTGCGGTCGACAATCATGCGGCCCATTCTCGACGGTTCCGCGATCATCCTTGATGATTTGGCCCATTAAAGTACAGAAGAAAAAAAAGAATGCAAATACGTTGCGCGCCGGCGGTCGGCACTTGACGTTCACTCATGGTCGTAGCACGCGCGTGAAACATGTTCTCTCGACGAAAACTGTGCGACATTGTTCGTAAGGAACCCAGCTATCACATACTCACGCCACGGCCTTCAAAACATACATGCGCGCCATCTACAGCGTTTGTCGATCATATTTATACCGCCCTCATATATACACTATCGGCCAAAAGTTTAGGACCAAGAATAAAAATCTTTGTTAACTGGAAATTATTTCAAAAGGACATCTGCTGAAGATCTAATTTGAATACCTGAGTATTTTATTGCTACTAAAGAATATCTAACAAGTGCCCTCCTTGAGTTTTCGAAGAGTTCATCTTTCTCTAGTTTGAATAGTCTCAGTTTGCTTTAAAATGCGAAAAGCCCGCGAAATTAGCAGTGAAATTCGTGCTGTCATAGTTGCCTTGCACAAAACTGAACGTCTAATTGCGTCGCAATTCAAGTTATCGAAGACTTGTGTTCACAACGCAATAACCCGAAACAAAGCGACTGGCAGTAATCAAACCCGTTCGCGATCAGGAAGGCCAAAATGTACCACTCAAAGTGAGGATAATCTAATCGTCGTTACCAGCAAGCGAAATAGACTTCTAACAGCACCACAAATCCGCGAACAAATGAACAGCTCTACATCGAAACCTGTGTCAGTGACTACGGTAAAACGACGACTAAGAGATGCTGGGTTATTTGGCCGGGTCGCAGTTCGAAAACCGCTTCTAAGACCACAAAATAAAAAGAAACGCATGCAGTGGGCCCTTACCCATCGAGACTGGACCGCAGAAGACTTCAAAAAAGTTCTTTGGACAGACGAATCCAAATTTCAAATTTTTGGATCAAAACGACGAACTTATGTTCGACGTAGCGCCGAGGAAAATATGCTGCTAGTCTGTGTGGTAACCAACAGTCAAGCACGGCGGTGGTTCCATTATGGTCTGGGGATGTTTCTCGAGCCGTGGAACTGGGGATCTGGTACGAATCACTGGAATCATGAAAAAGGAGCAGTATAAACAAATACTTCAACGAAATGCCGTTCCGTCCGGCCTACGATTAATTGGAAATAGATTTTTTTTCCAACAAGATTACGATCCCAAACATAGTTCTAAATTATGCAGGGACTATTTAGAAGGGAAAGAAGCAAAAGGGATTTTACAAAATATGGTGTGGCCCCCTCAGAGTCCGGACATAAATCCGATTGAGCTTCTGTGGGATAAGCTGGATAGAAATGTGCGGAGCTGTTGCCCCTCCTCACAGGAAGACATGTGGAAGAAAGCTGGAACCAAATTTCATCAGAAACTATTGACAAATTGATTGACCGTTTGCCAAGATTAGTGAAAAAAGTGATAAAATGCAAAGGAGGCTTTTTTGACGAAAAGTCTGTTTAACATATAAGTGGCATTTTGAAAGTTAAGAGTTGACATTTACTTATTCTTTTGTTTGATTTATAATCTATTTGTACTAGTTAATAAATATTTTAATCAAAAATTAAACCTTCTACTTTATATTTTGAGTTTTGGTTCATTTTTCTTCTTTCATGGTGTTGGTGCTAAACTTTTGGCCGGTAGTGTATAAAGTCGAAAAATAAAAATCTTTTTATTTAGAGTTGGACAATAAACTTATATAGAAGTTTGAGGCGAATCTGCTTTTTAGTAGAATTACACAATTTAAAGAACAAAAAAATTTGTCAAATTTTCCCTTTATTTCCACTATAAAAATTTGTATTTCTTGTATACAATTGTTTCGTTGTCTACTTGGGAACTTCTTCAGTACTACTTCTATAACCTGTAGTGTTTTCAGGATTGTTCATTGTTCGTTAAGGACGATGGACTGCTGCCTCAGCGAGCGGAGATCTTGGTGCTCGCCGGAATTGGCCTTGTCCGAGGACGCGTGAATGCGCTGGCAGGCTAGCGTTGCGGTGTCGTTGGGTGGGTTCTTTTCCCCAGCACAAGGGCCCACTAACAAAAAAATTTCGCATCCATGGATTATACGTTACAAATATCTCGGTTCGACTGTACCGAGACCGAGGTAACCTACCGAAGGAATGAACTATCGAAACGCAACTGACCGAGCTTGATCAACGTGCACGGAATGCAACTCATTTAAAACAGTTATATCCAAAAATGAATCGTAAAAAAAAGAAATTGAATAAGACTAAAACTTTATGGTCACTCCGGGAAGAAAACACTTTCAACAACAAGGTTTTATTTAGATTGATCAAAAAAAAAAAAAACAGGTCCGCAACAGGTCGATAGGTAAAATAGTAAGAATGAACGTTCTTTTAGGTCCTTCAACACTCGGTATTCGTACGAGTTACCCTCACGATCGTTGAACCACACTATGCCAACTATCGTACTTTTGTGACCAGACTGTTATACTTCGCCGTTTTTGATGACTTCTCTTGACTACCTACTGTAGGCATTTAATTTGACGTGCCGCGTCTATCACGAGCTCAATTTGACCTGCACCTTCGTAGTTGACACAACCACAGCATACTGCGTCCAAAAAGTCATTTATTAGTGCCCACGGCACGCGCAGCAAGTCACATAAGTAACAATGCTGAAGTTTCGTTTGAAGATATATTTTTTCGACACTCAATTACTCGGCAAGATACACCCACTAAGTTAAACTTTTGATTCCAGCGCCCTAATTGCAATCGGCTGGAGCGTGTAAAGTTTTTGATTGGTCTCACTGAACAATGTGCAAATAAGACGGAACAAACAACGGCTTTGCAACTTAATCGAACAAGTGAGAATTTCATTTCAGCGAACTAGCAAGCGCCATGGTACAAAGTAGAGCACGGCGCGTACTTGTTATGGGAATTTTTCAAATGCAAACTAAGCCCTTTCCACCAATTAACGGACGATTTTCCTTTCTTTAAAGTGCAGCCAGACATAGAATCGGAAAAGGAAGATGTGTAAACTTTTATCACTGCTATGACACTTTTAATTCTACCCCAAAACTACAATTAAATTACACCGAACTTCATTGGAATTCTTTAAGTGAAAAGTTTCCGCACAATGTTTCGTTTATCAAGGTTGCACTTCTTCAATTTCAAACAAGCAAACACTTAAAAGTCGTCTACGTACTATTGATCTACTGTCTTTGTCCTGCCCGCAAGATCTTTATACTCCATTACCTCACATGTTCACGCGATTATTTGGCCGAGCCAAGTACATTTTCTGAACGTATTCCTCTTACACAAAGATCAAAACTTAAGTTTTACTTCAACGTATCTACACCAGCTCCAATTGCTAGCCACTCCACGAACGAAAAACAAAATATGGAATATTTTACCTGCACGGGCAATTGTTTCTTCTTTCAATCACGCGAGAATGGAAAATCGCGCATGTAGCGACTCAATCTCGCTAACAACACGTTTTTCCTTTCGACCAATTCCACCTTCTCGTTTATTGACACGGGACCAAATGTTAAACAACGGAGAGCGATGCATTTCTTTTCAATACCTCAATAAAACAACTAATAACAAGATAGCGCGACCCAAACCAAATGTATGTGAATTCCGGAATCAAGTCTTAATTTCATTCCCCGTTTCACACAACGAGCTTCTTTTTCCATCTACTTCCTCGAGTTCTCGTGATGGCGGTAACGGAAGATTCGGGTCCAACTGGAATCTTGCAATTTCTTCGGGTAATTGCGTAGCAATGGTGTTGCCATTATTAATTTTGTTTGGTCATATCGTTATTTGTTTTATTGGTTAGAGATTTTCTGAACTGATTTAGAAATTTAATTCCAGGTTTATTATGACCGCTTTTTAGACAAACCGATAAAAGTAAATTTATGATTATGTTGCTCTCTATATTATTGTTAGTGAATTGAAATTTTCTTCTAGGCTCATAGAGTAGGGGTCTGAAAAACCTTTTTTTGGGTAATGGTAGCGGTCAGTGTCGGGGTTTATTTCGGGTTAATAATAATGATATTAATAAAATGTATATCAAATTGTTGCGTTATTATTATTATAAAATTGCTTTATTCCGTGAAAGCCCTCGAGCAGCTTGCCTAGGCGGGCTACTCGATTACTACAAACCCCAATCTTATTTTTATGCATATAAGCTGTTTCTATTACCTTGATCACTATTCTAAAGTTCCTGACCCCTACATTTATAGATTACAAATGATTTCATCGTACCAACTTCCAGGTATTGGTGATAATTTTGATCAATGTAATGTGTTCTGTCGTAATCTTATGACTTGACCGTGCCACATGCTCCACTACCTAGGAACTAAAATTTCAATTTTCTTTCTTTTTCTTTGTTGCTTCGCGTACATGTACCGTAAACTTGCCTTCCACGTTGTAGAATTATTTTTCGTGTATTTTCCTTTCCTGTGCGCCCTCGGAAGCTAAAAATACCAATTTAAGGTCTGTTTTGAAAAGTTCTTATCAAGACCTTTCATTTGATATATGTATACGAGTATATGTTATGTATATGTACATATATACATGTATAGAAAGGGTGCGTGCGGTATTTCAGGACATGCATAAATGTGAATATAACTTCGCGCATTTTTTTTTTATTTTTTTTCCTTTTCAGATAAGAAACGGCGGACTACAATATCACTCAAGAAATGAAGAGACATGCTGTCATCCTCGCTATATGTGCGAACCATACAGATTTAGAGATGTCTTATTTTCTTAATTGCGCCCGTTCATTCGTGCATAAGGTTCGCCGTGAATTGGAAGCATCAAGAGGCGATACAGAATCGGTTGCAAAACGCAAAAAGCACGAACAACGTTCTGACACTGTCCGACCTGCAGAATTTTTAGAGCAAGTACAAGCGATCATAGACGAGGACCCTTCAAAATCAATGAGGGTTCTTGCGAGTGAGCTTCATGTTTCTGAGCGCCTTATTCGTAGAGTTGTCCACGAAGACCTTCGGTGTAAGTCTTACGTGATGCGCAGAGGACAGTTCATGTCGAAACGAACACGGGAACAGAGAGTTCTCCAATCAAAACGTCTTTTAAACAAAATCAAACACCCTGAGGCGCCCAAAGTGTTATGGTTTTTTTCCGTCGAAAAATTTTTTTACCAAGGTCAAAAGACCAATCGCAGAAATGATAGATAGCTATGTTCAAATCCTACGGAGATTCCTGTTGTTATGCACACAAAATTTCCAGCCACTGTTATGGCTTTAGGTGTTGTCAGCAACGAAGGACATGTTATGCCACCACACTTTTTTACTCAAGGACTTCGAGTGAACTCTGCTGCATACATAGAGGTGAGGAGACGGCAGTGAAACCCTGGATAGACTATTTAAGCGGAGGCAGACCATACATTTTTCAACTAGACTCTGCTCCTTCACATAAAGCGATGGCGACACAAGATTGGACGGCCGAAAATTTTCATGACAACATAACACCGCACCTATGGCCACCTAGCTCCCCATCCCTTAATCCTTTGGATTATTACGTATGGGGCGAAGTCGAGCGTGAGACCAATAAGCGTCCTCATAATACCACTTCTTCGCTGAAGACTGCTTTTGGACAATCAACTTATATAGATTTTTGAGGCGAGTCTGCATTTTAGTGGAATTATACAATTTAAAGAACAAAGAAATTAGTCAAATTTTCCCTACTTGGGAACTTTTTCAGTACTGACCTACTAGTTTTGCGTTCTTTCTGTCCGTGCGTCACAGCAAATTTTCTCAGAAACTATAGAATATAGAAAGCTCAAACTTTGTGAAAAGGTCAAAAGTGGTGGTCTCTCAAAAGTTTAGGTCTTATCAAGCATTTCAACATTTTGGAGAGGGTTCCCCCTAATACTGAAGTGGCTCTTAAACATTTCTCTTTATCAAATGTAGTCAAGTGGGGTATCAAATGAAAGGTCTCGATCAGGACTTTAAGAATCTGAAATAAAGAGTTTTTTTATGCGCCAGCGGGTCCAGTAGAAGGTAAAATGCACGGAAATATTGTACCCCCCCCAATTGGATACTTTTCACTCGAAAAATCTGAAAAATAAATCACAAAGTTGGGTCTTTATGAGTCACAAAGTTGGGTCTTTATGAGTCACAAAGTTGGGTCTTTATGAGTCACAAGAGTTGGGCCTTTATGAATCACAAAGTTGGGTCCTTATGAGTACACGGTTTCTCCTATAAAATCAAAATGTCAAACTTCTTAAAATTACAATTATATAGAATGATATAAGATCTTTATGTTCACAAAATTTTATGAAAATCGGATCATAATCAAGTGAGTTATAGCCATTTTAATTGTATAGCATTACAATAAAAATGAAACATGTTGATGGTTGATACATATTTCAAATCGATACAGGCACTCTAATTTTCTTTGGATTTTCATGAAATTTTGAGGAACAGTGTTTAATTTGAGTATCGGCCGAGCATTCACAAAAATTATTTAAGCTGGAGCAAAATAGCGGCTGTTATGTGCTTATGAAAGAAACTGCATCTTTGCCATAAATTTCAACGATTTCTTATCCAAGTATGGGATGAATTATTCAAGTCATCGATTCATGCTATCAGAAAACTTATTTTGAATCCTAGGATGGTTACAAAGACCTTCTGGTAGGAGCACTCTCCTGCTTACTCAACTTGTCGTCTTGTTTGCTGCTTCGTGTAATATTCGGTAAACCTAACGCTTATCGATCTCCTTTCTGTCCAATGTAGCTACCATTGCAATCTCCGTATAATATTCGGCAATTCCGCTTCTCTCCATCTTGTGCAGGGGATCCTTTGTCGAGCCCAGTAGGTTTTGCAGTCTTGTTGCTCGACTTGTATAAACCAGATTAATACCTAGTTTTTTCAAAGCGTTCTACATTGTATTTATTGTAGAGTTGTATGCTATTACTAGTCGTTTTCGTTGATCGATTATCAAAATCAGCGTTGAAAATGTCTGATCGACGTTCTGCTTCGTTCAATTTTCTACAAGCTGTGTGACCTGGCCCCTCGTATTTATTGTCAATTAACCAATTGAACGTCGCCCATTTTTACTGCTGGCAATGGTTTCTTCACCTGTTTGTACTGTGAGCAGCCATTTTCCGAGTATGACGAGAGCTTCTTAGACCGATATACTAGGAACCAGCGCTTTGACATCGCACGAGACTATCCTGTCATCTTCTTTTAACGGTCCCTAGTACAATAATTTTGATGTGAACTTGGCCGAATTTTTAGCTGATCGTGTGATAAATTTCTTTTCTATATATCGAGTTTCTTGATCAACCATTTAGCGATTTTTTGCGTGGTAGCGTTTTCTACCGAGACTATCTACCGCATTTCCTTCCCTGGTTTATGAGGATGGATTTATGGATTTTAAGAAGGCCTTTTCATCCTCGGTAACGATGGATTGGTCACCCTTATGAATTTTTGGTTTTCCTTGATCTATGGTGCACACTCTTTCAATACTTTCTCCATCCTTTTCATTGAATTAAAGAGCGGATTCGTCAGTCAAGACCTGAAACGTAATTGGAAGGATTTCCACATTATGGCTGATGAAGAAAGTTCAGAACGTGTTTCACATAAATCCTGTGTTCGATACATCGGTGTTCATCTCGATCAGTATCTGTACTACAAACTGCGTTCCAAAATAAACGAGACTTTTATCATAAAAATTTTATTGTGGCGCCATCCGTTACATCCCACCCTGACTTTCAGTGAAAGTGTGGTGACATTCGGTTCAGTGGACGCGAAGTTATTGCGTCTAAAGTGACAGTATGTTTGTGTCATTAGTATAAAAATGAGTTTCGAACAAAGAGCTAATATCAAATTTGGTTTTAAAATCGGTAAAACGTTTACCGAAACATTTGAATTGATGAAAAAAGTTTATGGCGATGATTTTCTTTCTCGTGCCAGAGTTCATGAGTGGTTTACATGTTTCAGAGATGGTCGTGAGGACATAAATGACGATGAACATACGGGCCGCCTAAAATCAGTGATCACCGAAAACTCCATCGAAATTGTGCAGGAATTTGCCAAAAATGAGCCAAAATCATCGTTGAAAATTATGGAATCGAGGTTAAATATCTCCAAAACATCGATTTATCGCATTTTAACCGATCATTTGGGCTTACGAAATGTCTGTCAAGGAGCGTTCCAAAATAAACGATACTTTTGTCATACAAATTTTTTTTTTGGTGACTGATTTTTTACTAGAAATCGCATTTTAACCATTAATCCCTCACCGTATTCGCCTGATATGGCTCTCTGTGACTTCTACCTGTTCGGAAAATTGCATTTGGCCATGAAAGGAAAACACTTCGTGTCCGTAGAGGGCATCCAAAAGGCTTGTACCGACATCCTGAAGGACATTCCGGTCAATGACCTGAAACACTCATTCGAAAAGCTTTTGGATCGCGCAAAACAGTGTATCGAGGCCGGAGGAGACTATTTTGAATAAACAAAATCAAATTTATCAGAACAAAGCTTCTGTCGTTTCTATTTTAGCTCAGTCTCGTTTATTTTAGAAAGTACTTTATAGATTGCACCTGTATTCAATCTGGTTCGCTGTTTCTAAAAATGTTCAAAAAAATTTCTAGAAATGTGTAGTTATGTGTATTTCTACTGTGTCATGTGTTGTTGCTGGTGTAATTGTTAAACATTCAATCGGCTGTAACTTCACCGTTTATTGCTCGATTGCTGTCAAATTTCCAGGATATTTACATCTATTATCAAGAGACTTATTGGCAAATTTAAGGGTCTTTTTTAGGGTATTGTAAAATCATTTTACAATACCCTACTAAAATCGCGTCCTGTCTGTCCGTCCGTGTGTCACAACATTTTTTCTCGCAAACTACATAAGCTAGAAACATAAGATTTTGTAAGTAGGTGCGAAGTGACGCCCTCTTCAAAGTTTAATAAGAAAAAAAAATTTATAAGGTCTTTAAGGGGGGTCCCCCCATATAGGGGGGTTGCGCCTGAAAAAAAAGTTTTCATCGCATGTAGGCAATATGGGTATCAAATGTCAGGTCTTAATGAGAACTTTTCAAAACAGGTCTTAAAATGACAAATTTTGCTTCGAGGGGTGCAGGGGAAGGGGAAATGTACGAAAATTTTGTGTCCCCCCCCCCCCCCTCGCGATTGGACACCTTTCACCCGAAAAATCTGAAAAAAATCAGGGATGTAGGCCTTTATGAGTACAACAACAACAAATACATAAGAAATTCACTCAACTTTGTTAGTAATAGTATGATTTATCGATTTTATATTTTCTTGAATAAATCTTAATGGTGCCCTTAAATTTAATGTTATTCAGTACACAGATGACCATTTATAAGATTAATCTGTCCTAAAAATTTCATAAAGATCAAATGGTATTTAATGAAGTTATAGCGATTTGAATTTTCCCGTATGACTATGGAACAATATGCGCTGTATTACTATGGAAACATATGCCTATGGAACAATATGCGCTTTTTACCGACTCAGATACTACAGCTTTGCTAGAATTTGCATGAAAATTTCAGGAATGATAGGTGTCATGAATATCTTTGAGAATTGGCTCAGCTAGCGGTATTAGTAATCGTAAACCAAAATAGTGGCTGTTTTAAATGCGAAAATTGAATAATTTTGATGTATTTTGCGCATGCTTTTAACACTTGATTCAATTTAATGAATGGCTGAAGATGAGTACCCACAATCAATACTCATAGGTGAAACAAGTCGAGGAGGCAGGAGAGAGCTCCTAGCAAATGGGCTTTGTAACCATTCTAGGATTCGAAAAAATAGGCCATGAATCGATGATTACAGTACAGGGGAGTGTCCGCTGAAGGAAAAATTTCATCAAAGGTAGCCGATATGAGTATCAAATGAAAATTCTTTATAAGAGCTTTTCAAAACAGTACTTGACTTACAATTTTTCCTTCACAAGGGCAACAAATACCTGAGAAGTCGAAATTCTATCAACTTTGTTAATGATAGTACATTTTATAAATTTTCCTTTTTTGTCTATAAAATCAAGATGGGACCCTTAAATTTCCCAAAATCTAAAATTCAAGTTTTCTGAACAATAAACAGCTAAGTTACAGCCGATTGAATATCTAACAATTACAACGACATTAACACGTGACACTAGGGAGATACACGCTTGCAACGGACTAGACACTACAAATATGTAGGAATTTTGATAAAAATTTTAGAAATGGTTTGTAATATCCATGTGTTATCATGACTAATCGAGCGACGGGGTCAAACCACTTGAAACAAAATGGTGGCGAGTTTAAAATCATAATAACCATAATAATTTTTCGAACTCAATTTATGGAATCTGTATATTAGTCGAGTTTTGATATGCAGGATATATTGTTTATTTTATTAATTGTTTTGCAATACCCTTCTGGCAGGAGCATCCTCCTGCTACTTCAACTTGTTTGACTTTATAGGAGCAAACGTAAAACTCGTAGTATGTACTTTTTTTAACCAAGTCGATCGAATTTTCAATTCTGAGGTATTTGTTGGGCTTGCATTTATAAAGACCTACTCAAATGATTTTTTCAGAAATACGCACAGTTGGAGATTTTACAGCAGGAAACAACGGATACTAGTATTCATTAAACTGTTGAGGAATTAATAAACAGATACCAGGACGTCTTCCCCATAATAGTATAATCACATAGTATCCACACTCAATCTACCCTCCGGAAAAATCCGAACACAAGCCGAAGAGCGAACCATAAATCCTTGGCAGCAGGTAGGTGGTAAATGCTGACACGAGGATTGGCGCGAATATAAACATGTGCTTCAATGAGAGATTTCAGGGTTACCAGATCTCAAAAAATAAATAATTTTGCAGAAAAACAAGTTCGTTCTATGCAATCTTTTAGGTTTTTATTAGGACATGGCAATACTCCCACGTTCTGAAATGCGTAAAAGAACACATGCGTCGGAAATTTTAATTGCTTTTTGTTTTGTTTTTTGAATACGACACGCCTTGGCTCAGCTGACCGGCCCCTATATATTATATTTTTAGTATCCGCATTTTTTGCTTTAGCACTACAGCCCTTTTCGGGCCTTCGCTTAGGAAGGGCCAGAGTATCTCATATCTTGATAGACTGTATTGACACTCGAGAAGGTGATGTGGTCAGTACCACGCATTCGGCATATTTCAGTCCACCCAGCTGCGATAAGTTCTAATTTTAAACGAGTACGTATCATAACTGAACGGGCTTGTAGTTCGTCCGAAGAATCACTCGAAACAAATCTCGATGTCACCAACGAACCAGAGACTTTCGGCTTATGTAGTGAGTACTCTAACCGCTACACTTCACGGAGATTGCATGCTGAGCCGAAATCTACAAAGCGTTCATTGAGGCTGGAATTCAAATTTGAGAATCTCCGATCGTTCTGCAGTAGTTGATGTTCGGAAAAGTACGGTATCTCTTGCTCCTACTAAGGTTTGGTGCCGTTTTAACTGCCTATAGGTTCTGGTGGTATTCTAAAACCAGCAAAATTTTAAACTAATTTTCATTTAGTAGCATTTGGCTTGGCTGCTACAGGTTTTTTGGAAAAGTATGGGTAGTTATTCAGGTGGAGCAGACTTTCTATTCCTTTCCATTATGACAAATGAGGCTGTTCATTCTTTCCTCACGGGGGATAGATTTCTGTTGGCATGATGAGACTTTTGAGTGACAAGTTTATTTTTCAGACACATATTTTACATTTCGCGGTCAATTCACGTTACGTCTAAAATGCTAAATGGTGATGGCCCTTGAATATTGTATCCTATGTCTGGCTATAATATTTTTTTGAATTTAAACGATTTCAGTAGAGATAATGAACTTTAAGTTTGATAATAAAGTCAAATCGGAAAGTATATCTAATAATATCTACCTTTGGATTCAAAAATGTCTCTCCAAATTTGGATTTTGGCGAATATTAACAATTTAATACAGTTGAATGATTCTATTTCTATTTCGCATCCTTCTTCTAATGAAAAATCGATTTTTTTCTAACAATACTCCCAACACATCCGCTTCCTAATGGCTTCTTTATGGTCAGCTGTTAGAGCACGTTACGCCGTCAAAACATTGCCCTTACAATAACATTTCGATTTTAATTCATGTCGTCATTACTATTAGGACGAAATCAAAAATAATGTAAGTCGCATGTACATATGTACATTGTGTAGTACATCAACCGAATTATTCTTCCTAAGTTACATGCTAATAACATTTCTAGGAAATTATTACCACTCTTGACGTCATTACAATGACGAGTTCAAGGAATTTTATTTCAGCAATCATCAACGCAATTTCAGTATGATTCCTACTGTATTAAATTAAGAATTCTGCATTCCCTATTGAAAATATTTCCAGTTAATAGACTTCATCACTAGCAAGAAACTTACGATAAACGAATAGATAGCATCAAGGATGGCGACTTAAAGCTTTAACGTGGTTAGTTGGTTATTAACGAGAAGGCTACAAATAGAAAAGGCGCCCAACAACAATCAGGAGCCTTAGTAGGAAAGGTGAAACGTGGTGCTGGTTAGGCAGGAAGTCTAATCAATCAGATGCGGTAGGAATCGTTCGAGTCGTCGATATGTCCTACTTTTTCTTTCATTTGCTGTTCATGAAGGAAGGCAAAAGAGGTTTTCAAGGATAACAGTGGCTTTTATGAATTGAGGGAAAACCGGAAACAAGGGCGTTCACAAGGAGTTACCAGTGGAAATTATATTAAAAAATGATATTGAAATCTTCCTTTCACATATGATATCACACAAAGAGTTATTGATGTTGAAATAAGTGTTAAGTGCAGTTATGAAGGGAATTCAATTTTAATTTTGTGCATTTCCGTGCAAGACTTTGATGGTTTAAAATTTTTATTCATATGAGACATTAAATTCTAATGGAATATTGTGCAGTAAAGGATCAAAAAATTATATCCATAATCAGTTTTTTTTCAATTTCAAAAGCGCTTTATTTAATACCAATCGTTATAAATTTTTTAAAAACATAAAGCAAATTCCAAACAATAAAACTATTAAAAAACTTAATGGCCCGAATGGCTCTCTAAATTTATACGTTATCAGTTAAACGCATTTAATGAAAAAGTTACACTTGCAAATTTAAATTAATTAAGATTATTAGATATTTTTTGATTCAATTGGAAAAAGGAGAAAAAAAACAACCAGCATTATTCAAAAATTACTTATACTACTAACACAACAATGAACTTATATCTTATACCTAATATGTTACACCCTAATTCTAAATAAGTTCAATCAAAAAAAAAAAACGTTACCTTATATTGAAACCTATACCGAATTTATAATACAAATAAACGACAATACTAGATGTAGCAATAATGAGATGAATCTAAAAAACTAAGTAACGGGAAAAAAACACAAAAACAGAAAATAGACACGAATAATTTAGACATTGTCATTCAGCCACCAATACCTAGATTGTTCCATCTCAGCTCGACCAGCCTCAACGAATCTAGCAAATGAGTATCTCCATTGGAATTGTTGGTCTCGTGAGCTCAGATTCGGAGGATATTTTATCTTCTTATCGGTGGCCCGTCTTTATATGTGATATATGATTGGGACGCCGTCAGAATCAAAAACATATCGATTCATGTCCAAATACACGAATGCTTCTGGAGGAACGAAGCCAGTAGTGAGGCAAGTCACAATATACCCGTCTGTAGGGTGGAACGGCTGTGAAATCCAAGGGTTTTCACTCACAGTTACAGGTCTTGCGATATGATTCCGAAGTAGTTTAAATATGAAGATATCGACTCTTGTCACTTGAGAGGTTTGATAAATTTTTCTATTCGATATATAGTGCTTCCAATCCGTCTCAGGCTTTCTGTACAAACCAGTACATGCACGAAGACATTTCCTTTCGAAAACTCTTAATCTTTCCATTGTACTAGCACTCTGGTTGTACCAGATCTGACATCCGTATGTCAAAACTGGCCTAACCAGGGTCTTGTAACAAATAACTTTAACTTTTTGATCAATGTATCTGGAATGAAAGAATCGCCGAAGGGCCATGACCACTTTTAGTGCTTTACTGAGCATGATTTTGACATGTTTAGTATAGTACAGATACTGATCGAGATGAACACCGAGGTATCGAACACAGGATTTATGTGGAACCCGTTCTGAACTACCCTCACCAGCCATAATGTGGAAATCCTTCCAATTAATTAGAGCTGCACATCATTAAACATTTTTTGAAGATTGCTCTGAACTATTGTAGCTTTTCGGTCTGCCGTATAGATGATCAGATCATCAGCAAACGCTACCAATGATCGCGTTGGCGAGACATTAAAATCAAAGCTGTTCAATAGCTTGCGAATGAATATTGAGAAAAGCAGGCGCGCAGTAACTGTTCCCTGCTGTAGACCATTCAAGACCTTGAATTCGCTCATTGTTGTCAGATTTCCATCAGTTACAACAAACGATTTCCCGTACAACATATTACACATAATGGCGACAAGGTGTCTGGGAAGCCTGTCCTGAAGGAGTTTGAAAACTAGTCCATCTAGCCACACCGTATCGAAGGCTTTCACCATATCAATGAGACATGCTCCAACGCATTGTCTATCATTTAGTTTCCAACAGATGTCTGAGGTTACTTTTGTTATTGCATGTATGGTCGAATGCCTGGCTCGAAAACCAAATTGGCAATTCGCCATCAACTCTTATTTGTCAATGTGGGCGTTTAACGCTCTGTTGAGTATCACTTCAAACACCTTGCTGATGTTAGGCAGCAAGCTGATTGGGCGATAGCTTATAGGGCACGAAGATTCTTTTCCTTTCTTCAAGATCGGAAATACCTTAGCCTTTTTCCACTCATTTGGGAAATATGAATTGCTCAACATGTTATTGAGCAATATGCAATAATTCCTAATAGCAACCTCAGGCAAATGTCGGAGAACTACATTTGGAATACCATCAGTACCACATGATTTCTTGTTGTTTATCTTGCGAAATATGAAACACAAGTCTTCATAGCTGACAAAATAATCAATAAGATTCAAGGTCGGTATGAGGTCAGATGTTAATGTTTCATCGAAATGAAGAATTGATTGGCCGTTGTACTATCAATTTCGATACCAGCTCTATCGAGAAGATTTACCTCATCACTAGCGACTTCAGGATTCGATACCTTCACTCGAGACTTCCTGCGGAATAAGCTATTCACTTTCGCGAAAACGCCATCTTGGTCCTGTGGGCTAATACCCCTTAGTTTTTCCGCCAATTGATTGCTGACCTCACTCCTGAAGTATGAACGGGCTAAGTTCCGGACATTCTTCAGGTGTAATTTCAACAAAGCCAACGAGGGATGGTTGTAGTCCAAAAATCGTCGATAAATATTGTTGACGCGGGTGAGAAGAAGGCTTTTCAATCTTTTCAACCTTGCGATGTGTGGTGTTTCATATCCTTCCATATTGTTTCGATGTTTAATCTTGGGAACAACTTTCTCAATCGTTTCCAACGTCAGCTTCTCTAACTTCGACAAATAGAGATCTATTTCATCGTCAGTTAGATTTCTGTCACTAGGAACCATTGAGCAAGCGTTGCCATCATCAGAAGAGGGACATTGCTTCTGGTACTCCCGATTAAACTTCTTTTGAAACTTTCCCCAGTCTGTTTTTTTGAAATTCAACCGATGGTTTTCATGTTGAACTGGAATGAGGAAGAAATCATCCCTTTGATGATTGATTTCCATTACGATTGCGTTATGGTCGCTATCGTAAGGAAGCACCTGCAGTTTCCGTTGAGGACTATTAAAGCTGAATTCAAGTCTTGCATCAGCAATGCTCCAAATATGAATTTGTCCTAGGGTATGTTGGGAACTCCGACCCACATAGGTTGCACCTGTATTCAATTTGGTTCTATTTTATCCATGATTTCAGGAATACACCTCTTGGATTATTGGTGGCGTTTAGCCATGATGTGTATGCTTGGCATTCAGGTCACCGGCAAAAATATAATAACTATGCAGCCTGTTCAATTCGAGTATTTCAAACAAGGAATTGAATTCCTCCTTGAACTTGAGAACATTTTGACCAGTTGCATAGGCAGAGATAACGAAGAGGTTATCCCCACCTGGCAGTGAAATTTTGATGACGGACACTTCAAGAAATTCAAAGTTTTTGAATTCGACTTTTTCAATATTTTGGAAACAATAGGGTCTTCTAACCAATATCCCGGTGCCACCTCCCCCATCACCTATTACCCTATCGTTTCTTACGAATGCAAAATCTTTGAATTCCATGGAATGCCATGAATTGAGGTGGGTTTCAGTGAGAAGTATGATGTCAGGCTTCTGCTTAACAACAAATTCAAGGAGATAATCACGTCGATGTATAGCAACGATAGAGTTGACGTTGATCGATATGAGGCGAAGCCTATCCATGGGAATATGACTGGATGATAAGTTATTATTAGGCATTTGAAAGACCAAAACGCTGAAAAGCAAAGTTAATTTTTGAATCTTGTTTGTCGATTCTCTCCGATAAAGAATTAAGTTGCTGGTAAATTTTGAGAAGCAGCTCATTATTGCCACTTACATTATTTCCAGCATTTTCTGCTGGTCCTCTAGCGACGAGTGCAAATGATACTCCGGGCTTGAAGAAGTTGGAAGGTATTATATTACGGTGTACTTGTGTTTGCTTTGAAGCAAATTTAACTTTTGCATCTTGATATCGGGAGCATCCTCGATATGATGCTGGGTGACCAAAAACACCACAGTTAACGCAGTATAATTTTTCTTTAGGCTCCGTCTGAGGCAATTTGCACTCATCGGGAGCATGAACGTTTTTGCATTTAACGCAACGATAGTGCATGGCACAATTGGCAGCCGTATGTCCAAATCTCTGACACCGGTAACACTGGTTGACTTCTCTTTTCTGGAGGCGTTTCCACCTCACCACTCTGAAATTCAAGTACCTTATTTGTTGAAGGGCACTTGGACTGCTCTTATTTGCAATTTGTACCAGGTAAAGTGGTAAATTCTTCCTTTCTATGGTCGACCTTCTTGTCGCAAAGGCTTTGACTGAAACAAAATCAATATCTGGTGCAGCCTCCTTGAGCACCTGAAGAAGATCGACCGTATCCTCTCCGCTGTCCAAACCCTTCAACAAGAAGGTCTGATTCTTTTCACTTTTTGGGGTATAGGTGAAGTGTGGAACCTCCCCAGAAATCAGCGCATCTTTGGCTGACTTGAAATCAACCAGTGATTTCGTCCTTATAGTTAATTTTTCGGCATTAACTCTTTTGATTTCGAAATTGGCCAGTTTATTTTCGGCTGGCAATAGCCGAACCATATCTTTCCCGGTTTATCCGAACACGTTGATTGGCGGAACTTTTTCTGTCTTGTTGGAAGCTTTTTCAGAGGAACCAGCAGAACCGCGGGCTGGTTTTTTCTCCTTATTTTTGTTCTTTAAATATTGAATAAAATTAACGTCATTATCTTGATTAAAATTACCTCCGTTGTTTTCTTCGATTTCCATATCTTCGGTTAATCCCTCCAGCGCTGCAATATAATTTTGGCTCTCGTTGGCGCCACCAGCACTTAGAACTTCCTCCGGAATTGCTTGCTTTGTACTTTTCTTCGGCTTTGTTACCTGTTGCCATTGATTTTGTGGCTGCGTCTTTTGAGGCTTCATCCCTTTCTTGAAAAGATCCTTGAGAGACTGTATCTCTTGCCTTAGTTCATCATTTTCTTTCTGCAATTTGGCCATTTGTTGATTGTCCGCTATTATTTGCAGCTTGCACTCTCCATCTGCGGAGTTTTCTTCGCTATGATTTCTTTTGGTGATTATCGCCAGTTTCGTATTCGTCATTTCCCCAGGTTGCCCCAACGGTGGGAAGCCGTCGGGCTCCTCCATACCAGCGGCGAAATTTTCTTTGTGAATTTGTTTTTCGTTACCAATCGAAGTAAAAATATTCGATAGAAATTTCCTGAGTCGATTACTTCGTCAATATAAGATTTTTTCCGATAAAAATTAACTTCGGACTAACGTTTTTAAAAAATTAATTCAATTTTTGAAAACTTTTGACAGGAGCCTATCCATAATCAGTTACACTAACTTCAAATGAAAAGCAGATTTTATTTGAAACTGCTACTACGAAATTTTAGGGGCATTTCGATTATTCATTAATTCTTCTCATTGCATGAATTCACCACTTTAAAGAAAGCTAAATTTTTCAAGGCCAATGCGCTTGTACCTTGTGAACATATATTATTCATTCAGTGCAAATTAATTCAACCTCACAAATTCTTAGTTACTGATTTTTTTTATAAGTATAATCAATAGATGGAAATATTTGCAAGTTAACACGTAATATTTTCAGACGTTATGGCTGCAGTGCATTGAAAAATAGTAAATACCTTCCTGCACGAAACAAACAATGGGCGTGAATTGAAAAAAAATGCGTAAATGCAACCTAGATTTCTATCAATGAATTTGATGCATTACAATCTGCATTAAATCACACGCAACAGTAATAATTCAAAAGTAACTTTTACTTGTTTTATTACGGATAACGCCATATCATATTCCCTTGTTTTTGTACTCGTATACTTCATTTATTTTCACAAGCTCGTCTCTAATTTATGTAGAATCATTTTAAAAATAAAGAATATTTTTCAACATTTTGCGTTGTAATTTAAAAATGAATAGAATTTCTTTTGTCTAAAATAAAGACCAACAACCTTCAAAAGAAAATAATTCCTGGTGAGGACGGAAATTGTTAATCCTAGGATTAAGAATTCCTGAAAAAAATATTACACATGCAATGCCTTCGCAAGTCATAAGTAAATAATTATAAGAACTTGAGGCTTCAATGAAAAACAAAGTATGAGAAATATGTCGCATTGCAGAAGATCTATGGTATTTAATTGGTCCATACATTCTAGTTATATAGTAGCTTTTTTGATAAGATGATAAAAATGAATTTACAATGATAAAACATATGTGAATAGCCAAATGAGTTGTGTGATATGGAATGCGGAAAAGTGGTAGCATGTAGAACGTGTCATTTATCTGTAGAGTTTTCGCATTGTCAGTCACAAGTCCACATCCTGGTCTAGCAGGGTTTGAATATTGCTCGAAATTATGAATTTGTACTTTAGAATTTAATTTATAGGAGGATATTTTGGGTGACAGATGAGTTTACAGCAGATATTTTAAGTTTGTTTAGTGCCTTATTTTATTTCCTTCTTTATTTCGTGCAAAATTTTTCATGAGAATGACAAACGCAATGTTTGATAGTCCTAGAGAAAAAGTTCCAGCAATCCTCCATTCGATTTTCTAGATAAAACTTTTTCTATTATTTAATGCCTTTGATTAGCTAATGTACTAAACGAATTAACTTATTCGGAGGGCATAAAATTCGAAAAAACTTCTAGAGATATACGAAAGGAGGCGACCCCTAATAATAACTGCTTAGGAAGCTAGTTCAATGTTGATTTTGCAATCACAAAAAGTACCTAAAATATTTAAATACCCCTGAGTAGTATGTAGTGAAGTAGGTATGGTTAAATGTCCGTGCAGGAACGCAGCGATGGTCTGCTGCCTCAGCGGGTTCCTTCCCCCTAGCATAAGGACCCACTACAAAAATATTTCGCATTCACGAATTAAAAGGGTCGAATGCCGATCGACTGGCGTTGAGGCCGAGGTAACGTACTAAGGGTTGCAACGTTTGTTTGAAGAACAAATTGGGCCGAGCAAAGACGGACGGACTGGCGGGGACTTCGTCATTAACGACGATCCTTATGGCCCTCAAATAAGAGTGGGGCATCCAGATGGAGGTGGTGCCCCCTCGCACCCGCCCACCCGGATCAAGATCCAAACGTAGAAGTGGCCATATATTTCTCAATTGAGTGGAAAATTCATAAAAACATAATTTGCATGAACTGTCCCATCAAATGAGAAATAGAGACGTGACCAATTTATGTCATAGAATTATGTGATCGAGTCACATAACTCTATACCATAAAAGGGTATGCGGGCCGAAGGCCACTCTACCCGGCAAGAGCCTCTGTTAAACAGCAAAAAACGGAGGAGCGTGGCGATGGCTAGCCCATGTTAGTGGA
Source organism: Odontomyia ornata (assembly GCA_963969285.1). Lineage (NCBI taxonomy): Eukaryota > Metazoa > Arthropoda > Insecta > Diptera > Stratiomyidae > Odontomyia > Odontomyia ornata. Next base: position 472,324,989 of record OZ017738.1, on the reverse strand, counting down.
GGAACTTGCCACTGATGTGGGTCCTATACCCGGTCAGGTAAAACGGAATGGAAAGACCGAGTTTTTAATGTTTAACAATTCAGTTTTTTAATTCCATGATTCCTCGTTGAACAAAACAAAAAAAAGTATTTCAACTGGACGTTAATAATCTTTCAACAAAGAAATTTCCTCCAAATACCATAAAATATAAGCAATTTACACTTTACTTAATGCAAAACAAAAGTTTCTTTTTTTGTCTAAACCAATAAAAAAACAATAAAAAATAAAATCTATCCAAAATGTCGGTATGGGGTTTTTCTGTGTAATTGGAAAATATAAATAATAACATTTTTAATGCTCTCTATTTGATTACGAAATTGTATCTTGTTTAAAGTATCCAACAATTTACGAGAGTTAAACAAACAATCCAGCAAATCAATGCATAACCCGTTTGACCTCGCATCTATTTTTTTTCATTTCTTCTTTTTTCTATTATTATTTTTGCTATTCCAAACAACTATTTGCGTATAATTTGATTCTAATAGTAAGACAAAAAACTTTTACGAAAAATTTGCGAAAATTAACAATTGTATCAAAGGACTACAAATGCGAAAATTTACAATTGTATCAAAGGACTACAAATATAAGATAACATTTACGGAAATGAATAATTGAAAAATCTATGGCAATTAAGAATTGCATAGAAAAAAATGCAATAAAATTTAGCAAAAAATTTGAGAAAATTAAAAATTGCATCAAAAATTATGTCAAAAATTATATCAAAAATTAACAAAAGGTTACTTACCCAACATTCTCGCTGGGCGCCCGTCGATGATGTTGGTAAATTGCTAATAAAAATAAATTTACTGCAATATAAATGTTTACAATCCGTGGTCTTCACTCCACTACGTTTCATTATAAAAAATTAAATTAAAGGCTGATTATAATGATGAACTCCAGTAAATACTTCGCTCTAATACATGTTCTTGGTAAGATCATACACGTATGGTTGACTACTCCCGTCTCACTAATGGCGTTGCTGTTCCATGCCTGATTTTGAAAAGACCCTATCCTCAGCCAAAACTAAAGTACGAAGCATTCATCGCAATGCAAGAAAATGAAGCGAGCTTGGGTCTAAGGCCATGCAAATTCCACGACACGTTGATATCGAGTTATTTCATTGGTCAAGCGTGCCAATCCAATTACGTAGGTATTAATCAAATATCATTTGGTTTCCGGATTGATGATTTCGATACTTTTCGTTACAATCATATCCGCGTGATCAGCATTATGCCTCTGTCATGAGAAAAAATTCAACCCGCTAATTTGATTACTAGACCGCTGAAGACAATACTGCTTCGGAATCTGTATTCTGATGTCAACAACCGGATTTCACTATGCACATAATCACAACCAAGATGAAAAAATCGATTGTGCCCGCAAATAGCTTAACGCGGACAAATATTGCAATATTCTCGCTAACTAAATCGTTACACCCGAAAGTAGTTGCTGAGACCCGTAAAGTATTATTCATACCGGAGATTCCTTGTTGCACACACGCTTTGCCCCAAATGCAAATAAATTGAGGGAAAAGTTGCCCGTTTCGTTTCCATCGTGCCAGAATATAACCATGAGCAATATTGTTCGAGCTCACTCTTAGCTCTCGGTTGAAAGCCATCTATACATAAGTTTGTGTGCGTCGGGACGAGACATTGAATGCAATTATTTATTTTAGACCAAGTGGAGACAGTATCAAGTTGTTTAGTGGGGCAATTCAAGGTTCTCCTTCTCGCAGCAGTTTAACGATCAATTTATTTTCCATGATCACACTGGACAATTTCGAGAACACCAATATTTTTAAACAGCCAAAAACGCGACGAATCTACGACTCTGAAAATTGAATTTCGTGTTGACTTCTGGGCCCCGATTGCAATTTGCAACAACTTGAATTGGTTGGGTTTTAGCACAACAGCGGAGTTTTGCGCGACTCCTCGCTCCTTTATCCGGCGTCGATTTTTCGATCGGATCATGTTCCACGGTCTGTATGGTGGGTAGTCGCGGATTTGCGTATTAGACGACGATATTAACGCAATCACAAACAACACAATCGTGGGATGTCCTGCGCTGGCTTTTCACGTTTTTCGAGCAAGGGAAATGCGAACGGGCGGTCGTTGGGTTGGAGACAACATCGAGCTCGAATAACAACCTCGAGCTCGATCTTGCACTTCGCGATCCTCCCGATGACAATTCCGTCACGAATTCGTCACTCTCGGGGTGATATTTATTTTTAAGCGCCCGCACGCTGCTGCGAAATCGTACCCTAAATAATCGAATTGGAATACCAATAATTTTCATATACGTTAACGAAAGACAAGACAAGAACTACAAAATCCGTGAAAATGATGGGTCACAACCCGTCCGCCGTGCTTGCGGTTTCCAGATCTCCGTCGACTCCCCGATCCGTCAAGAACTTCTCTTCTTTTTCTTCCGTGTCGCTACCGGTAAAAGATCCCATCAGCTGCCCACTCAGCCGAGCTTGATTGCATTCCGAAATGTAATACACCGTTGCGCTCCATTAAATCGGTGTTCCCATATTCTAAATTTTAATTGGCAGATTTAAAACTTTTTATGAAAAATTAACTGAATTAAAGAAAAACGAAAAAAATTCTAAATAGTAATAAAAGTTAAATCTCATGAAGAATATAATTAAAGGGAAACGTTTAAATTTAATATAGAGGAAAATTGATATAAAGTTACGTATAATAATAATAATAAGAAACAAAACTATTTTACAAATTACGATTATGAATGGCAATAATTGATTATTTTTCTAAATCTACCATTAAAATTTTGAATAGGAGATAGGAAGCAGGAAGCAGTTTGCTTATGTGACTGCTTGATTACTACAAATATCGGAAGCCAATCACGTTCAATTAAATTTAGACTGTGAACAACCTTAATTTTTATAATGAACAACTAAGCTAGGCAATAATCGCTGTTAAAAAAGCGATTTCCAGGAGAAATTAAGGATACTGAGTATAATTATGAGAAGAAACGTACACATAAAATCTTAGTTTTATAATTACAATTGCCTTTCTTCAAACGAGACAATCATTGGTGAAATTTATTTAGTTTCCTATTTCCAAACATATTATGTGAATTAAGGTTTGTATACAATGCAACGTTATTTTGCAATAAGAGGAATTTAGTATAGCGTTACCGAGTACAATTTGCATATGCACGTTATATCCACCTACCGACATATATGGAAAACTCACATTTTTTCCATACAAGCAGCATTCCCTATTTTCAATTGTTCGGACAATTTCAGAACTACATATATGAAAATCATGTTCAAGGAGCCGCAGTGCAATAATGACTCGGTCCGTGTCCCGTCGTTCGTCTCTGGGTACTGTGAATGGCAACATACAGGGTCTGAATGATAAGTAACCGGACTGACCTCAGGAAATTTTTTATTGGCAAAATATGTACAATTTTTCTTTAGAAATCTTCAAAGTAGTCCCCATTGGAGTCGATAACACGCTGATACCGGATTTTCCAATCCCCGAACGCTCCCTGGAAGTCGGCAACCTCGATGCTGTCTAGAGCCCTCGTCGTAGCACGTTGAACGTTTTCCAGAGTCCCGAACCACGTCCCCTTAAGGTGTCTCTTGATCTTGGGGAACAGAAACAACTCCGCTGGTGCCATATCCGGGCTGTAAGAAGGCTGTGGCAACGTTGCCCTCGACTGTTTGACCAACTGCTCGGTGACGAGCTGGCAGGTGTGCGACGGAGCATTGTCTTGATGGAGGATCCACGAATCGCCAATCTCCGGACGGACTCGGCGAACCCGGGCGGTTAGTCGACGGAGCACCTCTCTGTAGTACTGGCCGTTTACAGTTTGGCCTGGTGGCACAAACTCTTTGTGAACAATGCCTTTCACGTCAAAGAAAGCAATGAGCATCGACTTCACCTTCGATTTGCTCATGCGCGCTTTTTTCGGTCGTGGTGACGCCGGTGTGTGCCACTCCGAACTCTGCCGCTTCGTCTCAGGATCGTATTCGAAAACCCACGTCTCGTCTCCTGTAATAACGTGGTTAAAAAACTCTGGTTCGGTTGCTCGATCGTACGCTCTATTTTCACTCCGACGACGCAACTGAACACGCACTCCGCTCTCGCTCGATGCTATCTCTCCAAGCGCTTGGAGGCAACTGCTGCAGCCCGGTTCCCTTTGCCTAGACCCCCAACATCACTACAGCACCAGATACCGGTTTACAGACGCTTTGACGGCGCGGGGCAGGCTTAGTCTTATTATACAGACCCTGTATGCGAAAAGCTGCGAATTGTAATCAAACCATCTGTGGAGGCGGCGGTCGTGTCATACATTAGCAGAAGTGGGAAGCAAACCGAGTGAAAGCTTGAGCTTTATGGTTGCACGAGTCACAGAGATGGTGGCAAAAACAAATCGACTGTGCCGACGCAGTTCAAGGTTGCAACATACTCGTCATCATCTTCTACTCTTACCACCAGGCAGCATCAAAGGCAGTTGGGTTGGCAGAACCTACATCCTCGCGCGCTCTCTTTCTCTCTCTATTCAGACGCCCTAACGTGCAGACGCAACGAGAGTTTTACCTTTTTGGTTAGTGGTACGCAAATGTGGTAACACTGACGTGAGTTGTTTTTGAAAATGCCAAACTTTTGTATGCTGATCGCGACCGAGCCTCCGGTGGCACCACCACCTGGTGTCGGAGCGAACGCCATTTTGGACAAATTGCCACCTTTCCAGCACAAGAAACCAGTACTCACGTTGAAACGCAGTTTCGCACCGGAAAAGTCAACTTGGACGCGGCACGTTTCGATGAGGTTGTCGCATGTTGCTGATATTCTAGAAGAACCGACCGAAACCGGTAAATACGAAGCTCTAAAATGAAGGTTACTAGCTGAATTTGGCATCTCGGACGAGGAAAGGATGCGCCAACTTTTTGAACACGAAATGGAGGATCTACACCCGTCCAAATTTTCGCGCCGCTTGCAGTGCTCCGCTGAGAAGTCCATACCGGATAGCTTGATCAAGTCATTATGGCTTCAACGCCTCCCCCCAGCATCCGCGCCATTCTCACCGTCAACGAACACGGCAGCTTGAAAGAATTAGCAAACGCCGCAGATCGTATAGCCAGCATCGGCACACCAGGCACGGTATCGTGCGTGCAGAACGACCCAGCCACACACCTGGCGAATGACAACGAGTTAATCTTAAGAAACATCGACGAACTAAGAACGGAGGTCAACCGCATCCAAACGTCACCTCAGCAAGGCAAATCTTCCAGTTGCAACTCTGGTCGTTTCTCGTTTCAGCGGCCGATCCCGCATAAAAGTTACACACAAATGTGTTATTTTCAGCTCCGTTTTGGTGCGGTTGCAAGATAGTGTCGGCCACCATGCTCTTTTATTTACAAGCAATGGAAAAACGCATCGAGCCGCTAGCCCAGGAAGCGACAGCTGGTCGTTCTTCGGGAAGTCACCTCGAAATTTTTGACCCCCAAATCAAAATTCTAATTCTCGTCAACACAGGAACGGATATCTCTTTTATTTCAGTTTTTTGCTTGCATCTAGTCCAAGCTAGTCTAGTCGGAACTATAATCGATACATTTGGTGACAAAGTTCTCTTGGTTTTGGTTGGGTTGCCGCGCGTGTTCCGCTAGCATTTTGGTGTCACTAAAGTGTCGCACCGATTTCCTCGAATGTACAGGCATTGAAGATGAACCACGTTACGTAGTGGACGTCCAAAAAGTGCAACAACACCAGAAATCATTGCGACTCAGCGTGAAATTGCTGATACAATATGCATATCGGGCAAATGAGTACTCTATGTTTTAAACGAAGAATTACGTATGAAAAAGTTGTTCGGAAAGATAGTGTGTTATTCGTTAACAATTCAACAAAAACTGAATCGAAAACAAATTTGCAAGCGTAATTGGGAGCGTTTTAAGCAAAATGAGACTTGGATGTACTATCATGATCCTGAACTGAAAGAAGAGCGTTAACAGTGCACCGAAGCTTGATGTTCTGCTTAAAAACAGGTCAAGTCAGAACGATCGGCACCAAAAGTTATGGCATCCGTTTTTTGGGGTTCAAAAGGGATTTTGTTGATTGATTATCTTGAAAAAGGTAAAACAATTAACTTTGAGTATTATTGCAATCTTTCGGACCAGTAGTATAAAAAATTCCGTGAAAAAGACTCGGCTTACAGAAGAAAAAAATAATTTTTTATCAAGACAATGCATACAAGTGCTTTGACGATACAAGTGCTTTGACGATAGTTAAATTGAAAGAATTAAAGTACGAATTTCTTGAACATCCATCGTATTCACTAGATTTGGATCCTTACGCCTATTATTGTACCTCTTCAGGAATTTGAAACAATTCTTCATGGAAAGCGTTTTTCGACGAACGAAGAAGTTAGCCGTGGAACTGTATTTTGCAGAACTTCGGGAAAATCATTACAAAGATGGTATAAAATTTTTGGAGGACCGTTGGAATAAGTGTGTTGAAGTTGAGGGAGTTTATATTGAATAAAAAACTATTTTCATTTAAAAAAATACATTCTTTCATTTTCGCTATAAAAACTGTTCAATCAAGAATACATCTAAGAACCAATTTTACCTACCAATTAAAGGAGGCCTAGCTAGGAAGAATTTGACATTTACAGGAACAATGAATACATAGTGGAAACATCGAAGCAAATGGTAACAACAAGAGCCTCATTGAGCAAAGGATTCGGAAAATCGAAATGGAATTAAAATAAAATGAAACGAGAGTAACCACAAAACATACAGTGACTCCCAAAAAGATCCGCACAAGTAAGAAATTTTCCTCCTTTCTCATTTTATAAGACAATTAAAAACGGGAAAATTTTTTTAAACATTTTATTATGAGCAGAACATAACAGTCTTACATATCACATAAATGAAATATTTTCTCACTTTAAATATACCAAAAAAAAAAAGGAAATTCCATGAAAAAACAGAAAATATCATCCCTCAAAAAGATCCGCACACGAGCTAAATTGTAAAAATAAACAAAAATTTTAGTAAGCTAGTATTTTGTTGCATGTCCGTTTTGTTCAATGACACATTTTAATCGATTTGGCATATTGGAGATGATTTTCCGCAGGTATTCCACATCCATTTTCACCCATTCTTCGCGAAGCCTTTTCTCGAGCTCCGTTTTCGAACAAATTGGCGTGCTATGAACTCTACGGTCCAATTTATCCCAGATATTTTCAATGGGACTACAATCCGGTGACCGAGGAGGAGGATGAACCACTTTTGGACAATTATACAGCTGCCATTCTTGAACAATGCGTGCCTTATGTTTAGGATCATTGTCTTCGTAATATTTGAATGAATCCAAAATGCCCATTTTAGCAGCGCTTTTTCGCAAATTTTCCTTCAAAATGTCTAAATATCGACGGGAATCCATGATACCATCTATAAATACTAATTCGCCAACACCACGAGTAGATACGCATTCCCAAACTGCCACCCCTGTGTTTCACTGCAGGCCTGAGGTTAATTGGACTCAATTCTTCATTGGGCTTGCGCCACACCATAACACGTCCATCCGAGCCAAAAACATTGAATTGGCTTTCATCGGCAAAAATCACATCCTCCCAATAATTGAATTCCTTTAAAATAAATTCTTTAGCGAAATTTAAACGCTTTTTTCTATTCACTTCGCTGATGAATGGTTTCTTCCGTGCAACACGTCCATTGTATTGAGCATTTCTCAAAACTCGTCGAACTGTTTCACATTCTACTTTTTTCTTAAATTCTGCGAACACTTCACTCACAACTTTCGGAGCACTCAGTTTTGGATTGTTTTTTTATTTTCCGGACGATAGAGCGTTCTTCAAGCGTCGTTAGAACCGTTGGGCGACCAGGACTATGCTTCAAGTCAATTCTGCATTCCTCTTTATACCTCCGGAGAATGTCGTAAACAGTTCTACGTTTCATGTTGAGGCTCGAATATATTTCTGCCACATTTTTACCTTCCATATGGTTAGAAATTACCAACTGGATCTTCTCTGGAGACGTGTATTTGCCCATTTTAATTTAAAAAGCACAACGTTTATTTTAAGCTACGAACAACACGCGGTTTGTGATCAATATTAGATATGGTCTGCCCAGATCTACTACAACTTTATCACTGAAGGCGATATGCTATAAAGAGGTCACTCAAATGTGTTCTTTTTACATAAAAATGCACATGTTTGCCCCAATTTCCTTGTTGTGCGGATCTTTTTGGGGCGTCATATTTTTGTCCTTCTTTTTTAATCTTTTGTTTTACTTCTCATTTTGCGGTACGTTTTCTATTTTTTTGAGTAAAATTATCGAGCTGATGTTTTGTTCAGTTAATTATATTTCCTTTTTTCTTTGTGTCATGGATTGAAGCATAAATTGAAAAAGAAGGAACATTTCTTCTTTTGGTAGTCACTGTATATCGATTACTCAGTCTTCAGCTACAAAAAGATTTGAGGGCATATTAAAGGAAGCGAGATACAACACGGTAAAATCTACAAATCATACTATCATTAAAAAAGTTGGGTGATTTTTAATTTCTGAGGTATTTCTTACCCTTGTACTCATAAACTGATTGTGTGATTTTTTTCCAGATTTTCGGCTCAAACGTGTTCTATCGCGAGGGGGTGTGGGACACTAATGTTTCGTACATGTTGTCTCATCCTGTACTCCCTAATGCACAAACAGGCTTTTTGATTTGAGATTATAAAAGTTCGAGTCAAGATCTTTCAAAATTGATACTCTACACTGACTAAGAAAGGAATATGTAGATTCAGGTGTACCAATATGGGGGAAATGCTGGTAGAGTCAACATCAGTATTGAAATACTTGGGCATTTTGAAAGATTCGAAGATGAGCTTTCCCGAGCAAATTGGGTTAATAGCTGATAAAAAAGCAGGGAGGGTAATGGCACTTGCACGACTCTTGATGAGCGCTGTGCAGTTTACACTACTTTACCGATCGGAAACATTGAGTGGTACCCTCAACAAGGAGCTGCACCAAAAGCGGATGGTACACATGCAAAGACAAGGAGCGCTACGAATTGCACATGCTTATATGCGCTATTGATGGCAGGGGTGATACCCATCGCCTTCCTTACTAAAGAGCGTACAAATTTTTAACTAGGTAGAAGCGAAGGAAACAGCGAGGCGAGAGATAACGCACTCTTTTCGATTGCCAACAGTCCTGGGAGAGTGACACAAAGGGTAGATGGACTGCGCGTCTCATCTTTGAATTGAGCCAGTGGCTGGATAGAAGGCATGGCGAAATTGACTTTTACTTGATCCAGCTTTTGAGCGTTCATGGATGTTTTAGTCTTACCTGCACAAGATTGGTAAATCACGGTCTCCCGACTGCGTGTCTTGCATAGTAGAGGTAGATAATGCCTGCTATTGATTTTTTAACTGCAAAAGGTGAGACAGGCGACGTGGTGACCTCTTCAATGAAGTTGGTACGCTTTACTCGGAGATTATAATTGGAAAGATGCTTTCATCCATTGATAAATGGAATTATATAGCACATGAAGTATGGGTCGTCCTGGGGGATAAAAAAAGGCACACTGATCGTCAGGATGCGCCGAAGACAGGGGTATATTTTATGGTAATCTCCTCCACTCTTTTTCTTCCCGCTAGAAAGGAGATTTCTCGATCACGAAGACGCTTTTTGTCGAAGAAAAATGAAGCCTAGCCCAAAATTATGGGCTAAACGGTTCCAATTTAGCCCTGCAAAGAGGAATCTAGAGGATCAGCTGCCTAGATTATAACAAGTATATATTGAATGAACAAAACGCTTAGCAAAAACTTATTTTAGGAGCACGATAAGTAGGTGGAATAAATATGGAAACAGGGAAGATGGAGACAGAGTGACCTTCAGTAGTGAGGCACCTTCTTGAGGATCCCATATGCGTGAATGGATGAATGTTGAGGCAATCTAGTAGGTGCCCGATTGGAGAAAGTTTAATGTTTGTGCAAGTTTACCACATTGTGAAAAAGTTAAAATAATGTTGATATCATCCCTAATTTGTAATATTATGACTGCAAAAAAAATAATAATCTAAATGCGTTCACGGTATGTATGGAATTCACATAATTCAGTTCAAACAAAAATTTATTTTTCGAGATAGTCTCCACGCAAGTCAATACATTTGGCCGGACGCTTTTCCCAACCCTTCAGGCCATCAGAAAAAACCTTTAGGTAATCCTGAAAAATACAGGTTTACTGCCTCTTCAACCTTGGTATACGACCCACATTCTTCCCACCCAGAAGATTTCTCAAGTTGGGGAACAAAAAAATGTCACTCGGAGCTAGGTCTGGTGAGTAGGGTTGGAATTGAAGCAATTCGAACTTCGATACGCCCAATTTCATGCATGTGTGGACTCACGCGTTGTTTTGATGAAATAGCACATTCTTCTTCGCCAAGTGTGGCCGCTTCATCTTGAGTACCGTCTTCAATTGGTCCACCAACGCAGCGTAATAGGGTCCGTTATTGCTTTTACCTTTTTGAAGGTAATCAACCATCATTACTCCACGGCTGTCCCAAAAAGCTGTCACCATCACTTTTCCGGCAGAAAGAACGACCTTCGCCTTCTTCAGAGCTGGTTCCCTCACGACAATCCACTGCGTTGGCTGCTGTTTAGTCTTCGAAGCATGGTGATGGATCCAGGTTTCCTCGACAGTAATTAATCTGCGCGAAAACTCGGTAGGATTCTTATGGAACAGCTGAAGAGTCTCGCCCGACGTGTCCATCCGTGCGCGCTTTTGGTCGATCATCAACAAACGCTGCACCTATCGCGCGGATAATTTTCTCAAGCATAAATCTTTATGTAAAATCTTACACACCCATTCAGTTGATATTTCACAAACCTCAGCAATTTCCTTAATGGTTAATTGGCGATATTCCATCACGGTTGTGTGCACTAAACTGACGATATCTTCCGTTGAAACAGTTTTTAGACGCCCAGAACGTTCTTCGTCAAAAATGCTTGTGCGACCGCGTTTGAACTCGGTCACCCAATATTTCACGATTGTAAATGAGGGCGACGATTCACCATACACGGAGTCCAACACTTATTTCACTTCTCGAATTTTTTCTCTTTCAAATAGAGGTACGTTATCACCGCGCGATACTTGATTTTATCCATTGTAATTAACAAACGTCACCTGTCAAATTTGGAAGGATACCTATGTTTTGTGCTGATCGGAATGACTTGAAATTTTTATGGTATACATATGTAAAGGCCACTTATTTGTTAGGAAGAGAACTTGAATGTACCTATACTTTTTGCCAGTAAGGCCGGAAACTTTTCAAATGACTCTTGTATTTAAACGATATTCTTGTAGATTTGTGAACTTCGACAGGACTGAGCAATATCTGGCCCTAGTAATTTACCCGGGAAATAAGAAGCTTCTGTTACTGTGGTGCAACAACATCCAGAAATGGTTTAATTTTTCTCATTTTTATAGGTTAGCTCTGTCTTTGCGCTACTATTATAAAATTAATTATCATTTTTAATAATAAATTGCAGTGAAAATCTAGATTCATAATTATTTTGGTACGAGAATGTAACATAATCATTATCAAGCAGAACCGTAGATTACATACCAGGATTGTCAAACGAAGACAAAACAATTTATTTTTTAGCAATATTACGCACCTGTGCAGAAATTTTCACAAGAACTCAAACCAATTTCTAAATAGCGATTGGTGACCTTTATTAGACATGATAACATATTCAACGTGTAGTTTTGATTTCAGTACAAAAACCATAATTCCGGAATAAATATCGTATTACTGTAATACATAATTTGGACATGGTTTAATGCTAACAACCCCAAAAGCCTTTGAATAAATCTATCTACAAATGGAAAATCATAGGAAATTGTTGTAATAAAACTTGAACAAAATCACCCGCACTGTTTGACTTAATGAAGTCCAATAGATTAGGATAGCTTACAGAAGACTTAAATGTCAAAGCATGTCAGCTAATTGCTCAATACGAACATAATGTTCATACTACTTTGTCCTATATCATATAAAATTCTCAATTGGTTCAATACCAGCGGTCTAGATGACATTTTTTGAATTGCTGCAATTTTCCTGATATACAGTACGGAATAAATGATTTATGTGTATAGACAATTTGCTTGGAAATTCAATTTAAGGAATGAATTAATTGGAAGAACGTTCAAGGGTCGCCAATTGTTTTGAAAAGGTTCATCGAGGACGCATTTTATACTTATCAGATCATATGTTAACAAATCTATGGTGATAGAATATTATATCAAATTGCATCTAAACAGTCATCATGTGTTAACTATCTTTAAAATTCTTTGTTAAGATTTCCTGCGGGGAATTCTATCAAACCCCAAATACAAGACGCCTTAAAACTGAAACACCTAATCACCTTTGCAGAAATAACAGAATGTAATCTAAATATTTTCAATTTACATTACAATTAATTCAATCTGCATAAAATGTGGCTTGTGTATTATAATTACGCCAAATGTACACAAGTTGGCAGACAAATCATGTACCTATACAGGTGGTAGCGATAATTTTATTAATTAAATCTTCATTAGAGAACACGAATTATGCATTTGCTTAGCTACAATGTAGAATTAATGTCGATAATACTAACTTATGAATGCTTTTTGCAGCTAAAACTAGACTTGCGTGCAGCTAAGCGATATTCAATCTGAATATTTGCTTTTGCGTCTGGCGCACTTTATTTTCAATCAAACAATGTTGTTGTGAACGTGAGTATCGATTGCGCTAAGGCATTAATTGCAAAGCACGTGATTTTGGTTTCGCTTTGGTATTACATGCTTGACCGTATCAAATTTCATAGAACATTTGCACTTACCTTTCTTGATGTTCTATTCCTTCGACTCCATTCTCAATCACACTTTCATACACACCAGCACGTGGTCGGTCACCCAATAAACGCTGTTGATCCAAATCACCCTGAAATTTTAAAGATTTTATGTCAAATCAATCATTATTTGTGGAAATTCATGAAAATTAATAGACCTACATGCGTATATAATTTAAGAGGAATATTTATGAAAATTTTTATTGGATCACGCACTAATCGATTATTGGTATTTTTGGAGTGGATTAAAGGGTTTTCTTTGAAATTAAAAATACATTTTAACAAAATCAGTTATGTCGGGCTTGAAGCGGTTAATTCTTCCTATCCCTGAGCGAGTTGAAAATGAATTGAAATAAGAACTTGCCCTTGGAAATACGTTGGAAACACAATCAACCCAGCAGTAACAAACAAGTCAAGTAGACAGGAGTGAGCTCCTACCAGAAGGGCTTCGTAATTATCCTAGGATTCGCAACAAGTTTTCTGATGGCATGAACCGATGACTTGAATTATTCATCCAATACGTATATTTCGCCTCCCCTGGACCCCCTAATGCACAAATTGACTTTTATTTATTCAGATTTTAAAAGTGCGAATCAAGACCTTTCAATTGATACCCCACTTGACTAACTTTGATAAAAAATGTTTAAGGACGACTGCGTTATAACGGGGGTCACCCTTAAAAAATTTGAAATGTTTGATAAGATCTAAACTTTTCAGAGATCATCACTTTTGACGTTTCCATAAAGTTTGAGCTTTGTAGCTGGTATAGTTCATGAGGAAATTTGCTGCGACGCACTGACAGATGGACAGACAGGATGCGAAACTAAAAACTAATTGCTAGATTATTTTAAATTATCCCAATTCAAATTTGACTAGTAAAATATACTCTTTGGTTTTGAAATCTTCGAAGGTTTCTTAGGTGAAGTTTTTAAAATTTTTAGATCTTCAAATTTACAATATTTGAATCCTGTCAAAGCGTAATGTGCACTCTTTTTCCTAGAATAAATTGCAACCGGTATCTTGCGGAGAAGATAATTTATCGAGATAGATCTCATTAACTAAACGTGAAAACCCCTTCTTAAGTGTATTGCAAGCTCTTACCGTAATTTAAGTGCTTACAGATTTGCTTCTTATAGTGGGTACGAACGATACGATTTAAATGGCGATTTCAATCTCATTGCCTTAAGGTTCGAGATAAGGTAGTAAACGATACGCAATTGGCGTGGCCTCTTTTCTACTTGACTGTATCTTTTTTCATTGTCATTCCAAGTAATTTATCTATTCCTTACATATGATGAACAAGAAGGTAAATCATAAAATCGTCGAATTCGAGCAGTTACTGACTCGGGACACCAATCAAAAACCGGGAATTTCCTTGAATTTTTGTCTTCGTAACATGTTCGTAGCATTTTAAAATTATGAGTTTAGGTTAGCTGTATAATGACTTTTAAGATAATAATATACCTTGTCACCTTTAGAGTTATTCTAAAGCTGACCCATGGGCTTGATTGATTTTTATCATCTGCATTTAAGTTATGTATGTCACCGAAGCAAACTGCCCGAAAACCGGCATAACACTGTTCCGAAATTTCAATTGCAGAGTTGAAAAATTTAACTACTCAAAGTTAAATTTTTGTAAATTATAAAACTTCGAAAGAAAAAAAATTTTTTTTTAAATTTTTATTATAAATATAAATTTATATTATTTTTTTATATTAAACGTACATTTTCTCTGAGATTCATCTTTTCATTATGATATAACTTTTCTATACATTATTCTTTTTTTAACTAACTTAATAACTCAAATCTGCAATTGAAAATTCTATCATGAGAACACTGATTTAATACAGCATTTCACGGATTTCATTGCAAATGCAATCTACAGTGGCTGAGCAAGGGGCTCGTCATTATTCACCGTAGCGGCGTGACGATACGGTAGACGACGGACAAGCGAAGAGGAATATTTGCTTGGGCGCTAGAAAAACACCGTTGTGGCATGCAGATTCGGCTGGAATTGGCAAGGAGGCAGCGAGTCTGTTATGAATCGTCACTGCAAACACGTCGCGATGCCCAAGTAAGCTTCTATTTCCTACTACAAGTGAAAACCGCTACCGGGATCGAGATTAAAAGTCTGCTTTTGATCGTGACAGAGACACGCCTGTAGAACGGCGCCGGCAAGCGATACATTCGCGAAATAGTTGAGTGCACTAATCGAAAATCGAAGAATATGGAGTGAAGGAAGATAAGAGATGACGCGGGTAGTATATGCAAATGATATACGGGGATCTTCCTATGTGTGAGATAATGAGTGGTGTCCCCTTGAGGTTTATTTAAAAGTGCTGTAAGATTGAAGGTGTTAAAAAGAAGAAGAGATAAATTTTTTGGATACAACGAAGTTCTATAGGCAGTTAATACTAACCATTGAAACAGTGAATGAGAGATTAATCAACGCAAGACATTCATTTCTGCAATACGAGAAACACCGACCTATTAGAGGTGTGGTGACTCTGACTCGTGGAAAGCAGACGTAAGGAGAAAATCGGCGATTTCATCGCAGAAGTGGGCACCGTTCCGGTCAAAGAGGATTGAAATCGCATAACTGCCATTGGAGTCATCAATTTCGCTGCAATTGCTGCAGCCACTTTCAGCTTTAAATAAGCCGGCCCAGCAAGTTACAGCGTTGGGAAAACGGAATATCGACAAAGCTCGTGCTCAGCAGGCTAACGAAAAATTATCTGCGGTTGAAGTAGCGGGTCCGCAAGCAGATTTCAAGTTGCTGAGCAGATTCGAAGATACCAGTAATGGATGAGCCCGGTCGATGGTTTGGAATTTTAACTGCGATACGTGTTCCCAAGCTTGCTGGCTGAACTGTGCATAGCGGAGTGTGGAGCGAGTGTGCCCACGTGATAATCTCGTGACTGCTTAATTTAGTAAATTTATTATTGTTGGACTTGGCTTCGCCGCACGGCACCCACTCCGAACAAAACATTTTTTTACATTACAATTAATGCGGTCTTGTGTAGTGAATTAGATGTTCAAAAATGTCCGTGAAGGACTGCAGCGATGGTCTGCTGCCTCGGCAGAAGAAGGTGTCGGTATCTGCCGAGAATGCCCTCGTCTGGAGACGCGTGAATGCGCTGGCAGGCTAGCATTGCGGTGTCGTGGGGCGGGTTCATTTCCCCAGCACGAGGACCCACTACAAAAAATTTCGCACTCACGAATTTCATTGCAGATCAAGAGGCGACCGAAGTCGCAAAAATTGTAGATAACTACACCGAGGGAGATATAACTTGTTACGAGAACAAGTGGAACCTGAAAAGAAAGGCGGACTTGGGGTAACTTCGTCATTACCCGACGAAGTTCATGGCCCACAAATGAAAGAGGGGCAACCGGGTGATGGTGGAGCCCCTTCGCACCCACCCAACCGGAATAAATTCATATATATTTTGTTGCAGTGGCCAGGTATTCCTCTTCTGAGTGGAAAACTCATACAACTTGAATTGCATGAACTTTTCCATCAGAAGGGGAGTACCCCGGGGACCAATTTATGCCATAGAATTATACAATTTGAGTAATTCTGATGCAAGCACTCGTAACGTACATCAAATTTCAGGCATCAGGGGAATACACCCACGTCACCAGCGGGCGCCCGGCGAGGATGAGTACCCTTTTGGTTTTCTTTTTTTGCTTGGTATATAAATTCGTTTTATATTTCTTTCTAAATTTTTAAATATTGTTGGCTTTATGTTGAAAATAATAATTAAAGTAGTTTTGTTCTTGATTTGTATTCTTTTTTCTTTTTTTGAATGATAGCCTTATTGTAATGTTTTTTGATTAATTGAAAAAGAAATGCGAAATTTGTTTTTTTAAAGGAAAAGAAAAATAAAAAAAAAGTTGAATTGTTAAATAATACATTTGGTCTTTCCTTTCGATGGACCTGCAACGATGGCCGGCCCCTCCACTATAATGAGCTAGCCATCAGGCAAGCTCTCCCTTTGTGATGTGTTTCAGTTGCTCTTGCCCGGGTAGAGTGGCCTTCCGCTCACGTGCCCTTTTATGGTAGGGTGTTATGTGATTCCATCACATAATACTATAACATAAATTGGCCACGTTTATATTTCTCATTTAATGGAAAAATTCATGCAAATTATGTTTGTATGAGTTTTTCACTTAAATCGGAAACATATGGCCACGGCTACATTTGGATCTTGATCACCTGGATGCCCCACTCTTATTTGTGGGCCATAAGTATCGTCGGTAACGACGAAGTCCCTTTAAGTCCGTCCGTTTTCTCCAGGCCTCATTTGTCCTCTGAATCAGCTATTTTATAGCCCTTAGTGGGTTGCCTCCTTTTTTGACTCCAGTCGATACTCCTTTGACCATGAAATTCGTGGATGCAAAAAATATTTTTGTAGTGGGTCTTGTGCTGGGGAAAAAAGTCCTTTGCGCTTTATGAGTTAAACATTATTTATAGTGAATATTTATATGGATTACGATGGCTGATCGTGATGGTTTGATCATACACTTGAAATAGGAAGAAAGGGAGTCTATTAAAATTTGGATCAGCAGATTTCGAGCGAACAATGACAAAATCGATGTCAGAAAGCAGGTTTTAATGGGCGATATAGAGGATTCTTATAGTGATTCATCCAAATAAATTTGAATTTTAGGCACTGAGACTCTAGATCGTGATGAATGAAGTGATTGGAAGAAAAGGTCAGATAAAAAGTTCAAATAACCTAAATTGTACTGTAGATGTTAAACGCAGGAACTTCTTGCGAATATATAGTAAAAAAAAGAGGCAATTGGAGTACTGTTTGAAAATTAGCTGGTAGGGGAGAATTTTTTTTTGGGTCCTACGATTTTTTCTTTTATTTTTTTCGTGGATTTTAATTTCCAAAAAAAAAAAAATTTATAAAAACCATTTTCAAAGCTTAAATTTCACCAATTTTACAAATTTTTCGTGTATTTCCCCTCTGTTCGCCCCCAGATGCAAAAAGTCAGTTTAAGAATTGGTTTGGAAAGATCTCATCAAGACCTTTCATTTAATACCCATATCGGCTACCTTTGATGAAATTTTTTTTACAGCGGCTACTCCCCTGGATGGAGAACCCTCTTAAATACTTTGTAAAATTTTTTTTGTAGTTGTACTTTGAAAAGGGCACTACTTTACACCTACATACAAAATATGATGTCTGTAGCTTATATCGCTTGCGATGAAAAGTGCTGTGACACACGGACGGACAGACATGACGCGATTTTAGCAAGGTTTTATAAAATTATTTCACAAAACCCTATTCGTGCCCGGCCACCTTATTATCTTCTTATTCGTAGCACTACAGCCCCTCTCGGGCCTTCGCTTCCTTCAAATAGCGCCTCCAACTGTCTCGGTCCATTGACCGCGTCATCCAATTCCTAAATCCGAACAGCGATGAACTGTCTTCGTCGAATGTGTCAGACCAGCGTTTCCTCGGTTTCCCCACTGGTCTCCAGCCTTCAGTTCTACCAACGAATACCTTTTTAAGTATCCGTTGTTTCTCCATACGAATCATAGGGCCAGTTCATTACAATCGTTGAGACATCCGGCTCGTCAGAAATTTCATATAGCTCATGGTTGTATCGAATTTTCCATTGGTCCCCGTCTAGCTTTGCTCCGATTATTCGCCTCAGGACCGGTCGCTCAAATGCGTTCAATATATTTGTGGATGCTTGGGTTAGGGTCCATGTTTCACTTCCATAGCATAACACAAGTCTTATCAAAGATTTGTAAACTTAGAGCTTTGTTTGCTTGTGCATGCTGGTCTGCAAGATCGTCAAAACTGAATAAAATATTTTATTTGCGAGCTATATTCTTCGGCGTATTTCGTCTCTTTCATTACCCGTTTTCGTTATCTTGGCGCCTAAATACACAAATTCGCCGACATTTTCGAAACTGTGTTCGCCCAAGTGTGCTATTTTGTGTATTTCCGGTATTTGTCCTCCATTGCGTCAATAGCTTGGTTTTATTTTCATTGATTTGTAGCCCTAGTAGTTTTGCTTCGCTGTCTAGTTGCAGGAAGAGTTCATTGGCAATTGTGAATGACCGTGACAGAATGTTGATGTCGTCCGCATAGGCTACTACTTGGCTCGACTTGTATAGTAAAGTACCTCGTGTATCGACAGCTTTCTTATGACGTACTCCAGAGCCAAATTTAATATTAATGGGGCCGGCCTATCTCCTTGCTTTAGCTCGATATTTGTGTCTAAGGCTTCAGTGAGTTGGTTATTGATACGGACTTGGGAGGTCGTCGACGTCATTTTCATTTTGGTAAGACGGACTAATTTGGTTGGGATAATAAAGCATAACGACATTATTTTCCGAAACTAATTAATGTATATACATTGAAAAATACAATAAACATACTGTTATTAAATGTAAAACTTATTTTTCTATCATTATAATCACCAAAGTTAGTAAGTTTTGAAAAACATGCGTTTATTCTATTTGTGAATTGAAGAGTATTATTCTACTTTTGAATAGAAAAGCTTTTATTTTGTGAGTCAAGTTGAGAGTGGGGAGAAGTAAATTCGTGACAGTGAAAGAAGTTTCATGGAAAAAAGCTTGTAAATCGTCAAAAGTTCCATGTTAGAATTATTCAATCTTCGATTTCTACATCTTTGTAAACAAGATTACGCCACTTCAAAGATTTTAAGAAGAAACACAAAATAGTATGCTTACTAGGATGATTGATATGTAGTTTATGCGCTAAAATAATGTATTTCTACATAACTCTGACGACACAAGACATTAACCGGTATGTGATAGTATATTAATGAATTATTATTACAGATTTGTTGGCATGAATGAATGAAAGGAAGTACGTTAGACCAAGAAGTGTTGTGTACCATAATAGTAGCCTTAAAGAGTCCTGCGCCAATGCTCAATAATGCTGTTATATTGCGGGTGATATGCCGTAGTACAGTTTCTTTTGAATTATAGTAATAGTCCTAATTCAGAAAAAAATTCTGACCCAAATTGGCTGCCTTGGTCCGTAACAATGACAAGAGGAACTCCAATATTTGTGTTTTGTCTTTAACACCACAGTCCTTTTCGGGCCTTCGATTAGAGATAGTTAGAGTATCTCATTATCTTGATCGAATGTATCGGCAATCGAAAAGGTGATATGGTCAGTACCACGCTTTGAACGTATGTTCGTCTACACAGTTGCGATATGTCCTTATTTCAAAACCAGCACGTATTATATCTGCATTGGCTTATAGTGCGTCCAAAGGATCACTCGAACGGGATTCGAACCAGGGACTTTCGGCTTACACAGCGAGTAATCTAGCCACTACACTACGAGGACTAAGAGCGCCTAATTTTGATTTCCAGTTTACACAAGCTTGAGCTGTGCTGCTTGTAAACGGAATTGCCTCTGGCCATCTGGTAAATATATCGATGATAGTTAGATAATATGAGTAACCTTGTGAAAACGGTGGTCCTATGAGATCAATATGGATAATTTCGAAACGTTATGAAGTTTTATCAAACATACCAAATGATGCTTTAAAATGACTGGAGGCCTTTGATTTTTGACATGCAAGGCACTGACAAAACCTTAAAACTATATCCTTATTCATGGATGGCTAAAAATACTTATCAGTGATTAAGCTTTATGAAGAGCGAATGCTTGCATATGCCAAATTTTGCTGTGAATCAAAGATAATTAGGCGAAACGCTTCTGGATCAAATGGCCTACTGTTTTTGTTTGATACTTCATAATTATTTCGAAATCTGTGTTTGGAAAAGGAATGTTCTGGAAAAAGTATTTAGGATTCTTTAAGAAATCTTCTAAAGCAGTATCTGCTAATTGACTCACATCGATAGCTTTAAAATCTCGACCGTGACGTTTTCCACACCAGCTATATGTTGCCTAAGCTGACGTGCTTTCTTCGGATTCCGGATTCTGCTTAAAAGCAAAACTCGTCGGTTGGTGGTCTGCGTAAACCGAGAAATTCCAGTCTTCTAAGAAGAACTTGATAAATTTTACGGCTAAATAAATAGGTAAAAGCTTTCTGTCATATGTACCAAGTATAATCTATAAATTATTGTAAAGCTACACCCACAGCTATATGAGAGGCATTAACGAACATGGCAAAAGAAGGATCTACCACAGGAAAAGCTAAAACTTTAACATCAAATAAATGCTGTTGAGTGAACTCAAATATTTCAACTGCTTGAGGCGTTCAAGGAATCTTTCGTTTATCGGATTTACGAGAACTTCTGAGATAATCATTCAAAATTGCTTGAAGATGTGCTCCTTGCGGTAAAAATCGACGATAAAAATTTAACATACCGAGTAAACGTCTAAGATCACGAATCGTAGAAGGTTTGTATTTGGCATTTGTCTACTGAAGGCTAAATACCCTCAGGCAAGATGCAATGACGAAGGAATTTAACCCCTTTTTTTGAGAAATTTACACTTTTCTAAATTAATTGTAAGTGCATACTCTGTGGCAATATATTTAAAATGTTCGGTTTCCAACTTTCATGCTATAACAACATCATCTAGATATATAAAATAGAAATTTAAATTCTTGAGCACTTTATGAATGAAACGTTGGGATGTTTGAACCGCATAACAAGGCCGAAAGTCATCCACATGAATTCAAATCAGCCAAGATCCGCACAAATAACCATTTAGCTCGGTGATTCTGGAGGCTGATTGGCAAGCTAAAACTGCTTGCATATTTTTGGGGAGTATTTGTAACCAAAGTAATTTAACTTGCTAACTTGTTCGCCTGCCGATTGCTTCATTTCTCGAAGCAGTTACGATGGAGACTTGTTTCCTGATATAACGTTCGTTAATAGTTGTTTAAGCTTTGATGACTCGCTTACCAAAAGTTGAGAGACCAGAGGATTTTTTGACGCTCTATATGGTACATCATTTGGTGGATTATAAATTATGTCACTGACTGCATTTACCACTTCGGCATCGAGAGAAGCCAAAATGTAGGTAAATTTTGTAGTTTTGGTCACAATTCGAGCAATTGATGATTCCGCTTAAGCTCTTCTAAACCTTCCAAAAAGGAAAAAGTTTTACTGAATATCAATTAATTGAGCCAACCAACGATGAATCAGGAGTGTTTTGGTTAGCAGAAATTCGGGTAGGAACCTCTCGAGGAGAGGAATGTGTGGCTGCGGATTGGACATGACTACTTTCTGCCGTAGGGACATCGGCAACATCATCGCTGATCAAAACAGAATTAAGGAAAATTGGGCATCATATTTCAAGAAACTTTTAGATCCTCCCAGCTTCCATTGGCCCCACCAACTCTTGATGGAGTTTGTTCCACCATCAAGGCCCAAAAGAATAATAAGGCACCGGACACCAGTTGACCATGATATGGTGGCAGCGTTGTTCAGAAAGCAATCCATAAAGTCATCCAGCACATTTGGCAACAAGAACATATGCCGAAAGAGTGGAGCCAATCAATTATATTCCCTATCCACAAAAAAGGTGATAACCTACAGTGGGGAAATTGTAGAGGCACTGCTTTGTACGGCGTACAGAATATTTTCAAAGATCTTAGAAAATAATATCAGATCATACGCCAATAGTATTATTGGGGAGTATCAAGGTGGTTTTAGAGCAGATAGATCGACAATAGACCAATTGTTCACTGTCACGCAGGTACCTGAAAAATGTTGGGAGTTCAACATTGCCGTAATAAACCAAACACTCGTTCACTTTAAGCAAGCATACGAACAGTATTGATCGTAACGTACCCTACCAAATAATGCTTTGCTTTGGCATCACAGCCAAATTAGTCCGTCTTACCAAAATAACAATGACTTCGACAACCTCCCAAGCCCGCATCAATAACCAACTCACGGATGCGTTTAACACAAATATCGGCCCCATTGCTATTCAATTTGGCTCTGGAGTACGTCATAAGGAAGCTGCCTGTCGATCCATGAGGTACATTACTATTCAAGTCGAGCTATGTAGTAGCCTATGCGGATGACAACATTTTGTCACGGTCATTAACAACTGCCAAAGAACTTCCTGAAACTCTACAGCGAAGCAAAACTAGTAGGGCTGCAAATCAATGGGAATAAAACAAAGCTCATGATGCAGTCGAGGAAAAATACCTCAAATACACAAAATGTAACACTTGGCGAATACAGTATCGAAAATGTCAGCAAATTCGCGTATTTAAGCGCCAAAATAACGAGAACCGCTAATGAAAGAGACGAAATATGCCGAAGAATACAGCTCGCAAATAAAATATTTTATTCAGTTTTTACAACCCAGCTGCATACACAGGAAAAAATCTGTGATAAGACCAGTGTTATACTATGGGTGTGAAACATGGACCCTAAGCTAAGCATCGGGTCTTGAGGCAATCAGTCGAAGCGAAGCTAGACGGGGACTAATGGCGGATTCGATACAACCATGAGCTTTATGAAAAAATTTTGACAAGCCAGAGGTCTCAATGATTGTTGGACTGCGGAAGCTGCAATGGGCTGACCACGTGTATCGTATGGACGAACAACGAATACCCAAAAAGTATTCGTTGGGAGAACTGAAGGGCGAAGACCAGTGGGGAAACCGTGAAAACTGCTGACTGGATCGACGAAGACAGTTTATCACTGCTCGGATTTCGAATTTGGAGGACGCGGTTAATGAGACAGTTGAAGGCACTTTCTGCAAGAAGCAAGGGCCCGAGAGAAGCTGTAGTACTACAAAGAGGAAAAAAAATAATTAAATAATAGTTTTCCAATCAATAATACTGAAAAATTATAATGAATGAATAATTTTTGTGCATATACTGAATTATTACTGAATAATTTTTATGAATGTAGTAAATTAACAAATCAATTCCCAAATCAATAAACAAGAAAAAAAAGGTTAAATAAAGATTGTATTTTAGGTTTAAATAAAATTGCATTTTAGATTTGATTAATAAATAATAATCACGTGGCCAAATGACGGTTTAAGCTTAATGTAGTTGAGTTTTGAAGATTTAACAACAAACTGAAAATGTAAGAGCAAACTGTGCAGTTAAGTTTGTGAAGAATTGCGTAAACTTTACGATAGATAGATCGTGGAATGTTTACTTTCCACCAGTAAACGAGAATGTCTCGTAAATCTTGCTTGTTCGTTCAAGATTATCCTGTCGGCGAGGTACGGAACTTTAATAGTACCTCTGAGGACGTCAAAAGCAAAGCAAGAGCTTATCATAGTCCTACGGGATGCAAATGATTTCATATTGAGAATAGATAGCCGATTTTCCTATGATGGCAAATTAAGGAAATTTTCTGGGTCGTACAGGGATCGCAAAGTAAATAGCAAGAACTGGTTTTGAACGGACTCCAACCTTACTGCATGAAGACCGAAAATCGGATTCCAAATAACACTACCGTATTCGAGAATCGGGCGCACTAGTGATGTCTATAAAGTTTTGCCACCCATAGATTTTTAAATTCTTTAGCACGTCGTTGGACGAGCTTTATTAGCCCTGCTAAGAACTTCGTCGTAGTGTAAATTAAAGCGGAGTTTCTTATCTAAGAGGACACCAAGTTCGACTATGCTATCAACTTTGGCAAGCTTTATATTGTTGAGGTGATAATCACTGAGCAGAGTGATATTTTTCCAGAAAAACTAATCGCCTAGCATTTTTCAAGGTTCAGATATAGACAGGTATTATTAGACCACTCTATTTGGGAATTCATTTTATCTTGTAAGAACAGTGAATCACTTTGAAATGCGATAACGTGGTATAGTTTTAGATCATACGCATAATATAAATGTGGTATGTCAGACAACACTTCAGACAGGTCCAATATAAATATGTTTTAAAAAAACCGGTTTAAGATGACTGTCTTGAGGTACACTGGAATAGACATGAATTTCATCGGATACATATCCCTGAAAGTTAACGGTTTGACTTCGACTTTCGAGATAGGAATCTATCCAATCAAGCAGAGGGCCGGTGATTCCAAATTTACGCAGTTTGAGTGACAAAATCGTATGATTGACACGGTCAAACGCTTTACAAATGTCAGTGTAACTTGTGTCGACTTGGTGCCCGTTTTCCATTGCACAGAGGATATTAGAGACCATAATTGTGAGGTTTGTGAAAGTGGATCGGTTTTTTCTGAACCTATGTTTTTGGTCATTGAGACTTTGCTCTATAATGGGGGATATTTTAGAACACATTTTTTTTTCAAATAATTTTGGGGTTGCTGATAATATGGCAATTTCTCTGTTATTTTCTACTGCCCGTTTATTTTTGTTTTTATAGATTGGAGTCAAGTGAGAAAATTTCCAGTATGCTGGAAACATGCCGCTCGAGAGCGATTTATTGAAAAGTACATGGAGAGGTGAAGCTAAATGATATCTATACTAAAATAGAAAGGATGGCGGAAGTAAATCAAGGCCAGGACCATGGTTCAAGTCAAGTGTTTCAATTGCATTGAATATATATTCTTCTGAAACTGAAACTTCTTGAAACACTGTTGTATAATTTGATTCTAAGTAATGTAGATGAGCTGGAGTGCTTGGCAAACAATACACAGATTGAAAGTGATCTTCAAAATAATTACAAATTTCTTCAGGGAGAGAGGAACAGCAGTCTTTATAAGTCATTTCCTTAGGATAGCCGTGAGCTTTGCGCTTTATATTCACAAAATCAAAGAATTTTTTAGGGTTAGCGATTATGTTCTCGCGAATTACATTAACATAGGTTTCATATGCCTCGCACGACTATAATTTAAATTCTTTTGCCAACTCATCTTCTAGTATTTTCGCTCACTTTAGAATATTGTTCATACCTTTATACAATTTATTATTTCTGTTTCTTAAATAACGAAGAATACTATCAAGCTAAGGCTCAGATAATTTGTCCTTTTTCTTGATTTTAGGTACATGGCTTTCAACGGCGTCAGGAATCATTAGGTAAAAAAAAATTTACTGCATCATCTATATCTAGCGCTGAAAGCCTACCAGTCCAGTCAATACTAGAAATGTGCTTATTAATGCTTTTGTAGTCAGCATTGCGAAAATCATATACAACGGAGTTATATTATGAAAGACTGTTTTGAGCTCCAGCAGTGGAATATTCAACCGAAAACGCGGAATGGTGAAGACTATTTGAGAAAAGGTTATCTGCATCACTAGTTGGATTAACCATCACTTCGTCATATACATTAGTAAAAATGAGATCTAGCCAGTTACCATTTTGATTGGGCGTTGGAACTACTTGCTGCAAATCATTGCAATAAAAGGTGGAAACCAGGTTGAAATCATTATCGTCTAAAAGATTTACTGCAAGAAGACGATTGTCAAGTTCATCCACTATAAATGTTAAATTGGGCCTATTAAAATCACCAAATATTTAAATTCTATCTTCTTCATTCGAAAGACCGACCATTGAAGAAATAATTCCACTTGCTTCATTGTACACTGCCTCACTGGACTTTGGAGGCATATACAATACGCCAATGAATAAGTCGAATTTATTAAATTTGATTCGAATTTTTGCATGTTGGGATGTTTCATGTGTCGTAGTATTAACAAGATCACTTGAGAAGGAGTTATGTACACCAATTAGTACACCCCCACCTCGAATCAGTCCGGTGCTCTGAAAATCTCGATCGTCCCTATAAATAGTCCAATTATTATTGAGAATCTCTTCATTACGACAGGATTCATGCAACCATGTTTCAGTGAAAGCAAGAACAGTGAAAGCGTATGATTTAGCGTCCAAAAAGGATTTATTAAGTTTGCCTCTCATACCTCCATAGTTGTGATAGAAAATTTTTAGGCATTTTGAGGAATTTGAATTGTTATTAGAGCTCACATATGACGCCTAAGATTCAAGGTCTTTTTTGCTTGTTCGGAAGTTACCCCCAGTTGATATCTGAGATATAATTGGTGAAGGGCATTTCGATCTATTGGAAGATCTTCTCTTTTGAATTAAAACTTTGGAATGAGTCCGTTTTGCCCTCGATGCATGTTGTGTCAGCTGCTTTATGCATGTAAGATAGATAGAGTCGAACAACCTCATATATATTATGCTCCCGTAGCCTTGATAAGAGATATCTACTTTCAATATCATTAGTAGAGTTAATTGTAGCTAAAAAAGATTCCTTTTTGATCAAGGAGTTTTTGAGTGGCACGGCAACTGAATTGTGTAATGTGGAGATGGAAACTGAACTCCATTACTAACGAAACGTTATATGCAGGGACGTTTCAAGTTCTCAGGTTCAAGAATGGAAATATGGATTATCTGTATAAAGCTATCATTATTTGCTTTGGATCACCATCTAAAAAGGATTGTTTTTCTGTCAAAGAGCTTTTGGATGAGCCCGATAACTGAATTGTACATTCCTTTGATTAAACCTGAACCAAAGATGCTCCTCGATTAGGAAGGCCCACCGAGGATTTCTCACGAGCTCCAAGAAGTTTATTTGATGGCGAGCATAAACATTTGCGATATGCTGCTGGTTATTTGAAGCGGATTATTTAGAACAACGTGAAATGCAAACGGTTTTGATCTCGACGTTATATTCGGCTCAAACGACTTCAAACAGAACTTCGTTAAAAGGCCGTTATGATCTTAGTGTGGTGAGATTGGAAACGTGTTGTGCTTTTTGAGCTCCTACCAAGGAACCAAAAAATCAATTCGGCGGAGTACTGTCGACGATTGGACAGGTTGAACGAATCTGTTATTCAGAAACGTCCGAAGCTCGTCAATCTTAATGGCAATGTGCTCCACCGCGACCATAAGAGGCCACACACAGCTTTGGGGATCCGTCAAAAATTATTGTAGCTTGGGTGGGATGTGTTGCCACACCTAGCATACTCACCTAACCTTGCGCCATCTGATTTCTACTTATTTCCGTCTTTTCAAAACTCTTTTCGTGTTCGTCTTTTTCTTTCCTATCTACACGATTCTCCTGAAACTACATGTGTCGAAGGGAAGACAAAAACCAACTTAAAGGTGAAAATACAACAGGAAGGGCTTCCTACTGACCTTAAAACCTTGACACTTGTCTTTACACGTTTCCATGAGCAATTTAGTGTGAGCTTCGACCAGGTAAAAAAGGATTTAGAAACGTATAGATCGTATGTTGAGATCAAAACACATCGCTGCTCTTCAAAAATCTCGAGATGACTTTAAGAAATATTATTCCTAACCAAAGTCTGACTTCAAGGCGCAGGCTCTTCTACCACAATTGCGGTGGTATAAGAGAAAAATTAAATTATTTATTTATTGACGCCAAATCCTGGCACTTTAATGTTATTACCATCACCGAGACTTGGTTGAATAGCTCGTATACAAATACGGAAATTCTTGATGATAGTTGGACTATCAACCGCTGTGATCGAGACTATCAGCGCTCAGGTCAATCTAGAGGAGGTGGAGTTCTAATTGCTATAAAGAATTTCCTATCATGTGAAGTGGTTCCAACTGCATCCTTTAAAGACTTGGTCATGTGTTTTTATACATCGGTGTAGTGTATATACCTCCCAATTCTGACGAAACTATTTACAACGACTTCTTTGAGGTAGCTTCTTCAGTCATGTCATCCCTTAATGAAAATGATAGAATCATCATTTTAGGTGACTTCAATCGTCCTCACTTATCCTTTGTTGTTGACGAAAATGAAAAATATCTCCTTCCTTTGAACCTTAAAAACTCCGTTGACAATAAATTAGTCGATACGTTTTATGGCAATGATTTGCAGCAAACTGCTCCAACCCCAAACCCAAATGGCAACTGGTTAGATTTAATTTTCATGAATTTTGTTGACGAAGTAGTAGTATGTCCAACGACTGACGAAGAAAACCTGTTTTCTAATTCTAAACATCATAGAGCTTTTTCTGTTGAGCTTTCTACATCTGACCTGAAAACATCGAATTTATACAATGATGAAATTGTATATGACTTTAAAAATGCAGACTATGTAGCTATTAGAGCCTATTTAGAAACTATAGAATGGATAGAAACTCTTTCAATGTAAGACGTAGATGATGCAGTATCATCATTCTATCAGATATTATTTGACGCCGTTGAAAATTTCGTCCCTAAAATAAAGAAAAGAAATAAGAAATCTGAACCATGACTAGATAGAGAGCTTAGACAATTACGAAATCATAGAAACAAGCTCTACAAGATCTTAAAAAATAGTCCAAACCCAAACGAACAAATCAGGGTAAGTTATGAAAACTTGGCCAACTAATTTTCTCAAAATTCTGCGTGACCCTAAGAAATTCTATGATTTTGTAAATACTAAAAGAAAATCGTCTGGGTATCCAGCAACAATGACTAAGGGAGAAACTACTTCCTCTGATTGTAAAACAATTTGTGATATGTTTGCTGAATATTTCCAGGAAGTTTTTCTGCCTGCTAGCTCACCGGTACATCATCAGACGCAAATACCTCATAATGGTGGTATTGCAGAAATAACTCTTACTTTAGAAGAAATCCATAAAGCCATTAACGATCTGGACCTGAATAAAGGCCCTGGTCCAATCCATATTCCTCCATCTTTTTTATTTCAGTGTCTAACACAGGTATCCAAACCGCTGCACATAATTTTTAATAAATCTCTCTCATCAGGTGTCTTTCCGACTGTGTGGAAATTATCCAACCTTACACCCATCCACAAAAGTGGAGACAAAAAATCAGTGGAGAATTACAGAGGCATCGCACTACTATCCACTATACCAAAACTATTTGAAACAAGTTGGGTAAACACACCTACGCTCATGTCAGAAGCGTTTT
Source organism: Odontomyia ornata (assembly GCA_963969285.1). Lineage (NCBI taxonomy): Eukaryota > Metazoa > Arthropoda > Insecta > Diptera > Stratiomyidae > Odontomyia > Odontomyia ornata. The sequence continues at coordinate 472,295,280 of OZ017738.1, read as the reverse complement.
GTATTCAATTTACAAAATGCAGTCACCAGATCGAATCAAATCAAGAAACATGTCAAAGACGATTTGATTGGAGAAAATATGAAATGCGAAGATCATACTATTTTTAACAAAGTTCAATGAATTTCGACTTTTGAGGTTTTTGGTATTGTTATACTCATAAATATCTCCCTTGATAATTATTTCAGATGTCCATCCGCGACGGAGGAGACACATTTTTCATGTATTTCCCCCCTGTGCCCCCACTGAAGCAAAAACTGACAGTTTAACAACTGTTTTGAAAAGCTCCCATGAAAACTTTCATTTCATACTCATATCGGCTACGTTTGATGAATTTTTTTTTTCAGGGGCCACTCTCCTGTGCTGAAATCATCGATTAATGGCCAATTTGTTCAAATCCTAGAATGGTTACAAAACCCTTTTGCTAGGAGCTCTCTCCCACCTCCTTGACTTATGTCACTTATGAGCATTAATTGTAGGTACTCATCTTCAGTCATTCATTAAATTGAATCAAGTGTTCAAAGCATGCACCTTAAACGTTGAAGTTGGGAAAAAATAGCTCCAAATTATTCAATCTTCGCATTTAAAACAGCCATTATCTTGTTTTACGATTACTGATACCACTAGCTGAACCGATTCTCAAAGATATACATGACACCTATCATTCCTGAAATTTTCATGCAAATCCTAGCAAAACTGTAGTGTCTGAGTCGGTAAAAAGCGCATGTTGTTCCATAGCCATATGTTGCCATAGTAATAAATGCAGCGCATATTGTTCCATAGTAATACAGGAAAATTCAAACCGCTATAACTTCGCTAAATATGATTCAATCTTTATGAAACTTTCAGGATAGATCAATCTTATGAATAGTCATCCGTGTACTGAATTTCATAGAATTTTAGGGTACCGTTAAGATTTTATTCAAGAAAACATAAAATCGATAAATCATACTATTACTAACAAAGTTGAGTGAATTGCGACTTCTCACGTATTTGTTGTTCTTGAACTCACCAAGGCCTACATTCCTGATTTTTTTCAGATTTTTTGGATCACAGGTGTCCAATCGCGAGGGGGGGGGGGACACAAATTTTTCGTGTATTTCCCCTCCCTGTGCGCCCCTCAAAGCAAATTTTGGCAAACTAAGACCTGTTTTGAAAAGCTATCATCAAGACCTTTCATTTGATACCCATACCGGCTACCTTCAATGAAATTTTTTTTTCGGGGGGTCACTCTCCTATATGGGGAGGCCCCCCTTAAATACCTTATAAAATTTTTTTTGTAGCTGAACTTTGAAGAGATCACCACTTTACACCGACACACAAAATTTGATGTTTCTAGCTTAAGTAGTTTCCGAGAAAAACTGCTGTGACACACGGACGCACGGACGGACGGACGGACGGACAAACGGACAGACGGACAGACTGGTCGCGAAACTAGTAGGGTTTTGTAAAATTATTTTACAAAACCCTAAAAATGATACATGATAGGCTCGCCACCTTTGTTGATCCATTCCTTAACGACCAGCAACATGGTTTCCGTAAAGGTCGCTCAACTGCGACTAATCTCATAATCATGGTTTCCGATGCTCTTAATGCCAAGGAAAAAGTCCAGCAGGTTGATGCAGTATACACTGATTTTAGTAAGGCTTTTGATCAAGTGAATCACTCCATTTTAATAACAAAATTGCAAAACTTTGGGATCTCTGGGTCTCTTCTGAATTGGCTTATATCCTACCTTTCTCATCGCACTCAAACTGTAAAATTTCAGGGTTACTATTCAAAGAAAATTGTAGCATCATCGGTTGTGCCACAAGGTAGTCACCTCGGACCTCTCCTGTTTAACATGTTCATATCTGATCTATCAAAAGAACTGGCGGGTATACCACACCTATTGTAGCTGATGACCTTAAAAATTTACCACGCTATTGGCTCACAAACTGAAGCGAGCTTTCTTCAAACTAAACTTTTTTGCCTTCAACAATGGTGTGAGATTAATAAACTTAAACTCAACGCAAGTAAATGTCAGGTCATAAGTTTTTCTCGCAAAAAAAAAAACTTCGTTAGCAATACCTACTTCCTTAATAATGTCGAACTGGCAAGAGTTGAGCATGTTAATGATCTTGGTGTCATTTTAGATCACAAGCTGCGTTTTAATTTACATTATGATAAAATTTTAGCGAAGGCTAATAAGCAGCTAGGCTTCATTAAAAGACGAGCGAAGGAGTTCAAGAATATATGGGTAACAAAATCTTTGTACACGGCCCTTGTTCGCCCAATCTTAGAATATGCGAGCATTGTCTGGGACCCTATTTTTGAAATACACTCAAATAGACTTGAGTCCATCCAGAAGCAGTTTGTACTATTTGCCTTAAGGGATCTTTACGATCCCAGTCAATTCTCAACCTTACTAGAATACTCGCAAAGGCTTAAACAACTAAACATGACTTCTCTGTCATTAAGAAGACAAATTTCATCTTGCTGCTTCGCCTTTTTAAATATCGAAAAAGGTATTCAGATTGAATCACTCTCCACGAAGTTTAATTTTAATAATGCAACGAGACAAACTAGGCATACTCCTTTTCTCAAAGTAACCCATCATAGAACTGTCTATGCAGATAGTGAGCAAATATATATGCTGTAGAGTCTTTAACAACGTGAAGAATTGCTATACACCAGGCATTTCGAAGGCCACTTTTAAAACAAACTTACTTAAAACCTTGAATCCTTAAATATCCTCTGTCCTGGAATTCCTTAGCCCATTTCCCCCCAATTGTAATTGTTAAGAAAATAAAATGGAACTATAATGCAATGTAAATATTTTGTACCTTGTTTGGTTCATGAATAAATAAATTAAGTTACATTCAATTGAGGCAGTAAATAAATGTTCTGTTAATTTTTGTTAAATAAATACAGGCCCTTTTACTAACGAGAAGTTATGAAATCCACCAAAAGATGGCGAAATGTCATCGAACAGAACGGAAAATAATTCATTGATTGATTTCTGCTCTTTATATAAGTAAATGACTTTGAAAAACATACAAGAAATACGCAATGATATTGTACTCAACCAAATAGTTTTGGGTGAAAAGCTTGATAGCGAAATAGAAACAAAGCAAAGTACACCTTTTTCCTTTTGTTTAAGTTTAATTTGGGACATATTAAAGTGTATTTAAAAAATTTGACGGATGCCACTTTGTTAAACGTACAACTTTTGATAGAATTAACAGAAACCATAGGTTTTATAAAAATGTATAGCTTTTCTAACGTTTTCTTCTTATAAAAACCACTCACGGCTGCAATGAAATTCAACCTGTAGTTGATATGGCTAGTGGCTATTTCATAACATTTCTTCCTAGCCAGGATGAATAACAAGCGATCCTATCTAAAAAAAATTCCCTTCCTTTATAATCGTTGATTCACAAAGAAGAAGCCTAATTTTTAAATATTAGCAAATAAAAAAGTTATTGTAAAAATATCAACTAACTGAAGAAATTGTATAAGCCTACATTACAGGATAATATTGTGATTCAGAACAATTGTAAGCAAGTAATCTAGATTTCAAGACGGAAATTTATATTTTCATTCTAATGATATAAGATTTCCTAGAATTTCAAGATTCAATACGCTACAGCAAAAGATTTTTAAATAAAATTAAAAAATATCAGATTGACATCATCGTTTAAAACATACTGGGATTTTTAATCTGATTAATGTGTGTGTACAAAATGTAATTAAAGAGAGTTATGAAATAATGACAATTCTTTTTGCTTTCTTTCAATAAATTTACATGAAAAATATTGGAAATACTTGCGTTCTTAGTCACCTAATTCAGAAAATATTAAAAACCAGTTGGACGAGGAAAATGCATTGCTGATATTCTTATTAAATATTCTCTGAATCCACAAGAAAAAAGTGCTTTCTCAGATGTGTGTTACAAATATCACGTAGAGATATTATTAAATACTCTTGCGCATGAAAGTTTATAAAATGCCATTGACACAATGAAGGTATGACCAGATTTTCCGGGGAAGGAAATGTTATTCTTACCAGGATGGTAGTACACAAATTAAAGAATATTCAAATTTAAGGTGAAAAACTAAATGCTTATTCAAAACTAACGTTACAATAAGTTCAATGATTGGGCCTAAGTTCAATGGTTGGGCAAAATACATTGTAAAACAAAAAAAAAACCAAGAAAAAAAAAATTGGCGCTATACTCTACGACACTTAATTTAACTCACCTGCATTTGTGAAAATGCATGTTGACCAATATTCAGGTGTGGGCTTAAATTTAATCCATTATTGATGTCTAGATGTCCATATTCTAAGTCCGAGTTTCCACCCTCCAAGTCATGAGGGTTGTTATCGGAATCATCGTCAGCTGAAAGCAATAAATTTATAATTTCATTAGTAAGTCACTAAATCAAACAAATACAGAAAAATATCAAAATTGAACCACAAGTACATACAGGAAAACTGGAACGAATCATTTATCATGTTCACTAAATATTCTCTAAGTGTTCACTCGATTATTATTGGTATCAACAGAGATTTTCTATAAAGTGATTCCTATAACTACTATTGATTTGCTCTATAAGATTGCAATCGCTTCTCACACTCTCGATAACCCTTCTTTTCACAGCATCACAATATTCCGGTCAGTACAGAATATGGGCGACACAAGATATCTTGTATGTCACTATGAAACATTTTAATTGTTCATAGAATATGTAATGTTGATAGTATGTCTAAATCTCAGGTTTCAGATAGATAAGACCAGTGGAAATGCGAATATGAATATATGAATATATAGAATGGAAAACAGAGTCGCGTTTTTATCAATTCACTAACAGGAACAGAACCAGCATCACCATCTTCGTTATTGTTGTCGTTTATTTGTGTAGCAAGATACCATGGTACTGAGATACATGCATAGTCGTTATCAAATAATACAATATATTCTTGCGTATATAAGTTAACACTTTATAAACGCTTTGTTCATTTCAACTCAACTCAATTTAAGAGCGAGATTTTTTATTTAATTTTATTCATCTTGTAAAACGAGCTGTGAACTAGTTGATGTGTGATGTTTGCTCTCTGGATACCTTGGGAGAGGTTGAATTTTTCTTTTTAACGAGATTCTGTATGAAAACATTATACTCGTAAATGTTAGTTTGTTGTTTTAAGTCAAGATAACGTTTTCATGACGGTCTAATATCAAAGAATACAAAGAGTCAATAGGCAAGTAGTAGACTATTATGAATAGAAAGTGGCAAGGAAGATTGTGTGGAGAATGTGACCTCTATAATGGATTACAGATGTATTAACGAGAAAAGTATTGCTTCCATCGATTATTTGAAATGAGATGTATTTATATAGAGATTTTATCATTTAAAAGTGCAATAACCATATTTTAATCAAGGTTTGGGGTGGCCGTGAGAAAATCGAGAAGACGCAAAAAATACCAAGTACACAGCATATTATGGATTGTTGGGATACGCGGAATATTCTTTCAAGAAAAAAAAACGTTAATTCTTGTAGACGTATGATTTACAGCGATCATTTCCAACTGTTAAAAGTGCAAGTTCGTTTAGCTTTTACATTACAAGTTTAATATTTCTTACTTTATGATCCAAGAAATTTCAGAGGCGACGATAATTCATTTTTTAGGGCATTGTCAAACGAATTTTACCAAGACCTACTAGTTTAAGCACTGTTTGTCGCCTGTCCGTGCGTCATAGTAAGTTTTTTCAGATATTATGGAGGCTGCAATCGACAAACTTTGTGGAAAGGTCAGAAGTTGTGGTGGTGGCGGTTTAGGTCTTGTGAAAAATTTCAGAATTTGTATGATAAAGTGATCCTTAAACATTTTTTTATCATAGGTAGTCGAGTAGTGTGTAAAATGGCTTTGATTAGAACTCTTAGAACCTGAATCAAATGTCAGTTTGTGCATAGCAGGGTCCAGGTAGAGGCTACACATTACTTCGGGCCAGGTCTAGTTTTGTTACGTCGTGAGGCGCCTTCCAGCTGGGGGATTCCTCCTCCAGTGAGAGGGGAGAAGGGAAGATGAAATTACCAGACAAGCGATGCCCCAGCCCCGACTGCTGTGAGTTACATTTATTTTTTAGAACTGCCCGAACATAATTTGCCACATGGTTCCATTTGCCAACCGATCCAAGCATCACCGCGAGTATACTATCCGGGGTGAACTGTCCCGTCTCCCTGCAGAGGTCCCGTCGCAGCCTGTCCAATTTTTTGCACGCAAAAAAGTGTGGCAGGCATCGTCTTCCTCTCCTGGGCAAAACCGACAATCGAGGAACCGTGACTTACCAGTCGGATAGAAGTCAGTCTCACTATGCCTTCGATTCAGTCACGGTCTCACATCCGCGATGAGGCGCGCAGCCCACATTTTCTTCGTGCAATTCACCCAAGGCTGCTGCCAATCGTTGAGGGATCGCTGTCTTTCCTCGCAGGCAACCGCCTCCCTCGCGTATTAGCTCCGACACAGGTAAATAGTGCGGCGCTCTCTAGCAAGGAGGGCAACAGGTATCGCACCTGCAATAACTCTCACCACCGAATGAGAGACTGTCGGATATGAAGAAGTAGTCCCCAGTGCTCCTCTTCTCTGTACCTGTGCCAAGCTTACTGAGAGCGTCGCCCCATATTTCTGCTCCGTACAGTAGCACTGACCCCACAGCACTCATCAAGATGCGTCTCCCGAAGCAGCCTTCTCAGCTAAAAAAAAGGATGAGATTGGATACCACGGCCCAGTGAAACAAGGACTAGAGAGGAAGCTACGTTACAACAATGAGTTGTATAAACTATTTGAGGAACCAACTGTATCTACTTGTATAAAGTTATGCAAATTGCACTGGGCGGGTCTTGTAGAAAGAATGGAAAAGAACATACTACTCAAAAGAACATTAAAGGGTAGAGCACAAGGTAGAAGTCCAGCGGGAAAACCGTGGACCCGATGGGAAGACACGATAGGAGCTGACAGCATATCCATGCTGGGAATGACCAACGGGCGATTAATCCTGGAGGCCAAAACACGGCTTGGGCTGTCACGCTATAGACGAGGATTCATCTTATTTAAAAATTTGGAGAAGATCCAATCAGTGTTGTGCCTGGTTCAATGGACAGCTCAAGTAGTAGAAAAACCATGTATGATTGTTGTAATCGAAGAACATTCAAATGGTTATAACTTCTGTAAAGGACCTTTTATAAAACTGCTTAAATATCTAATTTTGTAGTTTTATTGAGATCCACTGATACAATGACGAATAATATTAAAGAACAAAAACTTTGAAATGTTGGTACTGTAGGTATAAATGTAACTGCCATAGTTTTCCAATAAGGAGACCATGGAACGCAATTCCATGTTATTTCAATAAAAAAAAGTTACTCCGATCTTGCGAGTGGGAGCATATCGATTTGTCATTCTTTACAGCGTTTCTCCTCAAATGACATTCTCTTTGCCTTTCCGGTGCTATCAGTTGTCTTCGCAGCACTTTTGTTAAAAAATCTGCCGGCATTTTCTCGGAAGCTAGATATTTTATGTCAACGTTGCTCTTTTCCAAACATTCTCGCACAAAATGATGACGAATGTCAACATGTTTCGTGCGGCTGGGAACACGGGATTTCTGCATAACCCAGCGCCTAGATTATCATTGAAAATAGCTGTGCTCGGTTGTTTTCCGAGAATTTCTTGTAGAAAACGCCGCAGGCGAATTGCTTCCTTTTCGGAGTCAACAAGGGCAATATATTCAGCTTCTGTGGTTGAATGCGATCATTCTTTGTTTTAGCGATTCCCAATTGACAGCGGCGGTTCTCATGAGAAAAACATAAACTTTATATAATTTTCATCCATCGTAGTTGTATCCCCAATCTGCATCGGCGCAACCAGTAGGGGCCTTCCTGTATTCTTTGAAGACTAATCCAAGATTTACGGTATTCTTCAAGTATCGGCGGACGAGTTTTGCTCCCATCCAGTGTTGTGTGCCGTAATCCAAATGTTACTATGTACACTGACTGCGTGTGCCATGTCGGGACTTTTTGATGTTGCCAAGTTCATTAGAGACCCAATGAGACTTTGGAATGACAAGTTTTTGGCTTCTTGTGGTTCTCCGTTCGCTGGACACACGGATCTCGACAACTGTTGACCTGCGTTCAGCGGAATCTATACATCCTTACAATACCCCATGTTGAAATGGTTGGGAACTTCATGAATGTATTTCGTTGTGAAATCGTAAATGTTCGATTTCGCATATTATGCTCGAACTCTATTCCGAGGAAAAAATTTAGTGGCCCCATGTTCTTCATGTTGAATCACTTTGACAGTTGTGCCTTCAGTTGGCGGAGCCACTCCGGGTTGTTCGATGTCACCATCAAGTCGTCAACGTAAATCTTAAGGAACGTGGTATCCTATTCGTCTGGGTACAAATAAACCCAAGGCTCCACGCTTAGCGGCACTAAGTCATTGGGCTTCTTGAATTACTGTCGACCAGACTGCGTAAGGCCATAGATTGCCTTTTTGATCCAGTCTTCCTGTTGAAGTATTCGATCAAATTCGGCGGGGATTTCCATAAAGATCTTTTCCTTAATATCCCCATGCAGGTATGCGCTGATGACATCGAGCTGGTGAATTTTGAAATGGGCGGATCGACTCGATCCTTGCTACAAGGGCGAACGTTTCCTTTGGGGCATTCTACGATGACCCAAGTTTGAGTTTTCTCTAGCGCTTTGTACTCCTTGAGCAACGTTTCCTTCCATTCATTGGCTTTGGGGCTGGATGGATAGGGTTTCCGTTGCTGTTCGACGTTACAGATTCGATAAAACTGGAATAATGTTCTTTCATCGTCTGATTACGGGCTCTTTCGGTGCAGGTTGCAGCTTCTTTGGTGTTTCAGGTTCATCTTTTTTCAGGGACATCTGTCGGAGCAGCTTTTTTGGCCTTCCTCGTTTTCCCGTTAATTGTTTTTTCGGTCAACCTAGTCCTCTTTTCGAAGTTACTGGGGCTTTGCCTTCATTTTTCGACTCGAATTTGCGAATTTATTCTTTTATTTCTTCTGCAGGCTTCTGGAATGACGATGAAAAGGCTTCTATGGAACTTTTAGGCTCTTGTTTTCAAATTTCGTCGTTGATGAATTCTGAAAAATACCTTTCCGTTTGAAAAGCAGTTGCAAAAGTCACGTCTCTACTTCGGATGACTTTCATGGATTCTGGATCCCATTGATGTATTTTTGGATCTGGAATCAAATTTTCTTTTTTTATTTCTTTTGTCAAGTATTTAAGCCGTTATGCTTAGCCATTGAAAGTAATTCACAGTAGTAGTTCTTCCGCACAAAATTTTAAATGGTTTTTCGCCGTCGCGGCTTCTTGTTGGACAGCGATTTTGAATGTATCTTGCAGTAAGGATTGCTTCGGTACAAAAACTTGGGGAACGTCCGGACTCAATCCTTCCCTTTCAACAACATCACTCTGTTGTGGTGTATGTGGACATAAGAACTCATTTTTGTTACCTTCTTCTTTTAAAAAATCATCCATGTATTTGCTGACGTATTCTAAACCATTGTCCGAGTGAACCTTCTTGATTTTTCGTCCCGCTTTCTTCTTAGCGGTGAAGTAAACTTCACACCACTTAGACTTGTCGTCAATGAACGTGATGAAATAGCGGGAGCCAACGACAAATTTGGTGCGCGTGGGTCCACAAAAAAAAGGTGCGGACGAGGTCCAGAATTTCTTTGGTCTGGGTTTTGATGTTGAATACGGCTTTTGAGTATGCTTCTCCTTGATGCAAGTCTCAAACACAAGGAGTTGTTCTTCGAAATGCCAATTCCATCCACCTCAATCATGTCCTTCAAGTCTTTTTCGTTATGGTTTCCAAAACGGTTGTGTCATTTGTGTAGCGGAGAGGCCTGGCCGATTCTGCATTCCTCGGCGGATTTGGTGGCAAAATACAAATCTTGTTTTATAAGAGCTGTCATGAGAATTTCTTCTATTTTGGGATTTCTGACGATGGCCTCATTCTTCTCGGAGATGACTTTGTATCCTCGTTTGCTCATTTTTTCCACAGATAACAGATTCAATTGGAGGTTAGGGACGAACATTTTCTTCAAGTTTCAGTTTTAGTATCTTTCGCGTTCAGTGCCGCCTTCCAGGACCTCTTCTTTCGATGTGCGTTGAGTCCGTGGTGGCCAGATTCAGAGTTTTGGATTTTGGTATTTCAATTTTGGTGAATTTTTTGCGATTCGAGCACATGTGAGAGATGCATCGGATCTAAGCACCATTCTTCGCGTTGATTTTCGAGGCGATTTGGGCAAGCTGATTCGATTTTGCAGAGCATTTCCCGTCATTTGATTGCTTTTTCTGGAAAAACTTCGATTTGAAATCCCGCGCCATATGCACCAGCTTTCCATACGAGTGACGTGTAAATTTGAGACGTTCCTTTCGTTTTTGTTTGCGTTATTTTGGTCCGACTTGTTCCGATTCTCGTTAACGGACGAACGTCGCTTCCATAATTTCGTTTGCGAGCCTCGTATTCATTCAGAAGTGTTATTTTAAGTCTTTTTGGAGATGGCACTTCGCAGTTGCGGTAGCGACCTGAAAGGATTCGTATTAGTCGGGGAAACTGTACAGTAACAAGGTTGCAACCAAATCATTTACGATTTCCAGCTCGAATTTTGCAATTCGCCAATCACGTCAAAGAAATTTCGAGCATGGTCCTGCATGCCATCACCGGTTTTTATTTTAATTAAAATGAGTGATTTCAAGAGTGTTGCTTTTTAGGCCGGGCCTTTTGATTTGTAAGCGTTGTGCAAGTTGTCCCAAATTTTTAGCGGAAGTCGCGTAGTTTTTAGTTTGCCTTAATTCCTAGGGGCAAATTGCAAAATATCCGGTTTGATTCAGCTTTCGTGTCATTCGATTCCTAAGCGGCAACTACTTCAGGGGTTCACGTGGTTTCACGGCGATTCCTTTAACGTATTTACGACCGTCGCTTAAGAAGTAACGCTTCTCCTTGAATTTTCCAAGTATTGAATTTGTCTTTCCCGAGTGATCCGACTTTCAAAGTTGGATAGCTCATTTTTGCGCACTTAACACTTTTTTTATGGTCTAGTGAAATTTTATAAACGTGCATATTAGGAATGGGTCATTTCCGGAAGAAGAAAAACGAGCAAAAATAGTTCCTATCTTTAAGGGTGGTGATCATCTCGACCCGAATAACTATCGCCCGATTGCGCTGCTGACGGGATTTAGTAAGATATTTGAAAAAACACTAAACAATCAATTGACATCATTCTTAGTTGAAAACTCTATCGTAAGCCAACATCTGTTTGGTTTTCAAAAGAACAAGAATACTTTGGATGCCCTACATTCTGTCATACGTTTCATTAGTCTAGGACTTGACAGAGGTGATTATGTCATCGCAATTTTTGTGGATTTGAAAAAGCATTTGATACAGTTGATCATGACCTCTTGCTTCGTAAACTTGAATCGTATGGTATTCAGGGTAGTTCTAAGCAGTTATTTAAGAGTTACTTGTAGGGAAGATAGCAGAGAATTTTAATCAACAATGTCCTGAGCGATCGAGCACCTACGAAAACGGGAGTTCCCCCGGGCTCAATACTGGGCTCAACTTTGTTCCTGCTATACACAAATAATCTAAATACATGTGGGCTGACGGAATATCACACATTATGTGCTGATGATACAGTTCTATTTTATTCAGGACGAGACAAAACTGCTATTGAGAACACAATCAACGTGCTAGAAATGAAATATCTTGGTCTCATCATAGACCATAGGCCACACATAAATAGCTTAAGGAGGCAATTAACCCCAATAATAGGCTTGTTAAGAAGATATGAGGTTTTTCCAATGCACATGAAGAAACTTGTTGTAAATGCATTTGTCCTGACGAAATTACATTATGGAGTACTTATTTGGAGTCAATCAGCAAGGCAACATTTAAATAGTATATCCAGGCTGCTGACCAAAGCGTATAAAAACATTCTGAAACTGCCAATGCTTACTCAAACTAGTGTGGTTTACCAATTAGCAAAATCATTAACCTTTAGTCAAATCAATATCATGGAGAAATCTAAGTTTATCTACAAAAATTTAAAAACTAATGGATCGGAACGAACACCATTAGTTAAGGTATCACAGATCAACCCATATAATGCGAGGAATGCAGATCAATTCGTAATACCTTTTGCCAGAACAGATCGTCTAAAGAACGATGCAACGAATGCATTTGTAAATGGCCGAGACGGCTGCACTCGTACGGGTGGCAAAGTTGCCATGATTTGGTTGATTGTCTTTGGGTGAAATCTTGCACAACGAACACACTTGTTTACAATAGATTGTACGATTTCCGCCCAGCTATTGCCAAAAAGGGCTTGCGGTACACGCGTGAAGGTTGGTACTATGTAGTTTGTTTATTAGAATATCTTGGGCACGATCAAAGCGAGGCTGACACCAGAAAGCCATAGGGGACAACGCATGGCCATAATTGGCTTGACTGAAAAGGACGCCAAACAATTTCTGAATAAGGGCAAAGTACGAATAGGGTGGGTTGTCTGTAGGATACGGCGAAGAGCAACGCCTCTTCAATGTTTCAAATGCCTTATGCTATGGTCACACCGCACAAGTATGCAAAGGACCCGATAGGAGTTCCCTATGTTACAAATGCGGTGAAATGGGACATAAAAGAAAAGAGTGTACGAAGGTGGCACACTGTATTCTTTGCAAGGACGCTGATCATGATTTTGGACACGTCTTGGGATTAGGAAAATGACGGGTTTTCCAGAAAGCCCTAGCGTAGGCAAAATCAGAACTTAAATGATCCGCATCCTGCAGCTAAACCTACACCGCAGTTCAACCGCACAAAATCTGCTTGAGGAGTTTGCGAGGGACATGAAAGCCGACTTTTTGTTGCTGAGTGAGCAACACCATGATAAAAGTTCAACATCATGGTATCCTGATGAAACTAGTACTGCCGACATCTGGGTTCGAAATAGTGATTTCCAGGCGGAGAGCTGTGGACGTGGGGATAGGTTTGTGTGGGTTCGGTGCTCAGGGACCATCTTCTTCAGTGTGTACCTTACGCCGAACGAATCGATATCATCTTTCCAAGTCAAGCTTAATGCTTTGGAGGGCGCTGCCTCGAACGCAGAGGGAAATGTGCTCATTGGGGGAAACTTTAACGCTAAAGCAATCTAATGGGGCATGCATCAAACAGATCCACGGGGAAAACGAATCCTAGAAATGGTGGCCAGGGCGAGGCTCGTCGTACTATACACCGGAAATATGCCTACTTTCCGCCGTATTGACTGTGAAGGAACCATACAGGACGTGACATTCGCCTCGGAGCCCTTAGTACGGAAGATACACGATTAGAGAGTATTAGAGGACTACTCAGCCAGTGATCATCAGTACATTCTGCTTGATATCAGTGATGTTGTCTCCCGACGTCCGTGCTCTCGGCGTTCTACAATTGGATGGAACATCGGAAGGATGGACGTCGAGAGGTTCGTCGGAAATGCCTTCGCAAATTGATCATCAACAGTAAGACTCGCTGCTGGCAAGATCTAGTGGAAAAAGTGAAATAGGATCCGTGGGGCCTTGGCTACAAGCTAGTTATGCGGAAGCTTGTTGCCCTACGGAAACCTTGTATAGATGATGCGGAAAAGATGGACGAGATAGTGCGGGCACTCACTCACAGCGGGTGCACCGCTGCAGGGAGATTCGGAGAGGACAGAAGAACTGGCAGCTCAAGACGTGGTGAACTCAACTATGAGCATCATTACGACTGCTTGCAACGCTTGTATGCCCCGTCGAAAACCCAGGCACGGCAAGCCCCCAGTGAAGGGAGTGCGAAGGGAGTGTCACAAGCTTCGGCGTGAGGCTCAACGAGCACGGAACCGTGACGAGGAACATAACCGGGTAGCAGCATATAAGTCTACCAGGAAATGCCTTCGCAAATTGATCATCAACAGCAAGACTCGCTGCTGGCAAGATCTAGTGGAAAAAGTGAAATAGGATCCGTGGGGCCTTGGCTACAAGCTAGTTATGCGGAAGCTTGTTGCCCTACGGAAACCTTGTATAGATGATGCGGAAAAGATGGACGAGATAGTGCGGGCACTCTTCCCCGCCCATCCCGTCCGTGTTGACGCTGTCCATGGTGAACAGCAGTCGAGTGTCCACTCTTCACACACCCGGAACTGAAAGAGGCAGTCCTTTCGCTGAAAGCGAGGAAGTCTCCAGGCCCAGATGGTGTTCCAGCTGAGGTGTTGCAGCTTGTCTATCACCATTGTCCTGATTTGCTGCTCAGCACATTCAACGCTTGCCTACGGGACGTCGTCTGTATACCGCCCGTTATGCATGCTAGGCACGGCTGGGAAAGTGCCAGAGAAACTCATCAAGGGAAGACTCACTGACGCGATACGTGCTACTGGGGACCTATCTCCTCGACAGTACGGCGTTAGAGCAGGACGTTCTACCATTGATGCGATTGCAGAGATGGTGAGTGCGGTCCGAAAGGCAGAGGCATATAGTCGCACCAAGCGACGGATCGTCCTGTTGGTGACACTCGACGTCAGGAACGCCTTCAACTTCGCCAGATGGGTGGATATTCTGGATACGCTGGAAAAGCCTTTTCAAGTTCCAGAATATCCAATGCGGCTTTTGAGGAACTACCCAAAGAACCGAAGCCTACTCCATGACACGACACAGGGCCAACGAAAATGGAAATTTCATCGGGTGTTGCCCAGGGGTCTATCCTTGGTCCAGACCTATGGAATGTGTCTTACGACGGGCTACTAAGACTAGAGATGCCAGATGAGTCGCGCTTGATCGGCTATGCGGATGATGTTATGGCTCTGGTCGCTGGACGCACCGTTGAACAAGCGCAACTTAGGTTAATGCGCCGATTGAGAGACTGGATAACTGCTCGCGGGCTCAATTTAGCACTGGAGAAAACGGAAGTGATCATCTTGACAAAAAAGAGAATCCCTAGAGTAAGGATGATCAGTATTTATTTATTTATTTAAATCCATTTAACAGACAGAACTCAAATTACAAAATATACTTAGACAATTAAATATAGTTATAGTTAAATATAGTTTAGAGTAAGACAGATTAATACAACAAAATCAAGCAGAAAAAAGTTAATTAAAACATGTAAGAAATGAAGTTAGTGTCTAGATCAAAGTTTGAAAAAATTGAGCGATAAGGAAACATTAATCACTATTCGCAAAAAGTAACGTCTTTAGTTTATTTTTAAAAACAAAGTAGGAAGTGGATAGTGAACCAAGCTCGAGGCTGCTATGCTTTCTGATGATTCGCGGCATAATTGACTGAAAATATAAATCTGTCCGGGCGTACGGAACCTCGAGAATGTTGTTAGACCGACTAGGTCATGCATACAGTCTATAGTGCAAATCTTCGCTTTGAGTGGAAGCAATTTGTTGGTGGTACAACTTATAAAGGAAACATTGATCTAAGAAGGTTCTACGGGACGACAGAGAAGGGAGACGAAGTATGGATAGACGACGCTCATAAGACTCATAAGCTAAATTGAATTTGAAGAACACGATACGGGTAAACTTACGCTGAACAGCTTCTAGTGAGTTCCCAAGATATAAATGTCTAGGAAACCACACTACTGAGCAGTACTCAAGAAGCGGGCGGACAAGACATGTGAACAAGCGAACAGCGGTAGCAATATTTGCAAACTTGTGCAAATGCCTCATAATAAAACCCGAAACTTTAGATGCCTTGGTAATTATGCTAAAAATATGGGCATTGAATTTAAGCTAGGGGTCAAATATTGCACCAAGATCTTTACATGAGTCTGCAGAGGAGAGAACAACATCACATAGGGTGTAATTGTAAGTTAAAGGAACAATTTTCAAAGTAAAAGTCATTTTAAAACATTTGGAAACATTGATGCGAAGGGAGTTTACATTACACCAGTTATAGAGGTTAAAAAGATCAATTTGGAGTTGCTGACAATCTTCAAGGGATCTAATTATCCGGAATACCTTGAAATCATCAGCATACAGGAGACAATTTACAGAGGGAAGATGATTGATAAACAGTACAAAAAGGAGAGGTCCAAGGATTGACCCTTGAGGGACGCCAGATGTAGGATTGAATGGAGAGAAAATTGTGCTATAGAGATTAACACGACATGAACGGGAGGATATGCCAAGCAAAGCTAACTTTTGACAGAGGAGAACATGGTTCATGGAGTCAAAAGCTTTGGAGAAGTCCGTGAATATTGCATATACTTGAAGCTGTTTATCTAAAGCTCTTGCTATATAATCTTCGAACTCAGCCAAGTTCGAAGAAGTTGAACGACCCTTCAAGAATCCATGTTGCTGTGGTGTGACAAATGAACTCAATGAGTCAAGAAGCCTGTTGTGTACAAGTCGTTCCAGCAGCTTAGAGAAACAGGAGAGGAGTGACATGGGACGATAGTTTGAGGCAGATGATGAGTCGCTGTTTTTAAAGATAGAAACAACATTTGCATCTTTGCAGTACGTTGGAAAGGTGCCAGTACCAAGACTGAAATTGAATATAAGGGATAGAGGAAAACAAAAAGAGGAAAAAGTGACTTTACAAATATATTACGCAATCCATCGGGACCAAGACTAACATTCGGATCGAGCAAGTTAATAAAGGATTCAACTTTAGAAGGATCAGTGGAATAGGATGTACTTGATGCTGGATAAGTTTGAATTGAATTTATGGGGGAGTGTAGTATATCAGAAGAGGAAAAGTAGAGGAAAAATATTCGGTAAATAGGTTAGAAATATCCTGAGGGGTGGAGGCTTCAGTGTTATTCCATTTGATAGTGTGCGGGATGGAAGAGGGAGATTTAAAGGATCGGATGTATGACCAAAAGGATTTAGCGTTATTTGTCAGGAGGGAACTTTCTAAACTGCTAAAGTAGTTTTTCATGGCCGTTTTGAGCTCTTTTTTAGCCAAAGAGCGCAGTCTGCAAAAATTGTGTTTTCAGTCTTACCTGCACAAGATTGGTAAGTAAAGGTCCTCCGATTGTCGATATTGCCCAGGGGAGGAAGACAATGCCTGGCACACATTTTTCGCGTGCATAAAATTGGTCAGGCTGCGAAAGGGCCTCTACAGGGAGACGGGAGAGCTCACCCCGGATAATATAGTCACGGTGATGCTTAAATCGGTTGACAAATGGAACCAGGTGGCATATTATGTTCGGGTAGTCCTAAAAGATAAAAGGGACTCACTGCACTCTTCCCCCTAGCTTGAAGGCGCCTCACGTCGTAACAAAAAGAGACCTGGCCCGAAGTAATGTGTCAAACGGTTCCAGGCTAGGTTCTCAGGTTGACAGGGGAGATGTTTAGTGGGTAGTCCAGTCGCCTTCTTGCGAGCATGGGAGTCTCACACTCTGTGCATAAATGGCATTTACCTCCCAAACACAAAAAAGCGCATATTGGATTCCATTCGATACAACCACTCGCCTTGCTGGGCTCCAGTGTATGAGCAATTCAGCTGAGGGTTACTCATTGATGATCTAGTTGAACCCAAAGTGGACCTCCAATGTCCCATAATTTAACTCCGAAAATGTAACGTCAGGTTTCTTAATTGGGTCCGGCGCAGCTATACAAAACTTTATATAAGAGGCCCGTTTAGACTTTTAGAATTTCCTCTTTATACGCCTAACAAGGCCTATTAGGCATACTATAATTATTAAATGGTACACGTCTGATTTAATATGATTTGATACGATTCTATTCAAAAGCAAATACAAATTAGTATTTGGTATTTGCTTCCTGACATCTAAATCTTTTTTAACCGCACTCAGTCTAACATTCACACCGTATCTGATTTAGTAAACTATAAAAAAATACATTCTTCATTTAAAATACTTACGAAAACGACCACCAATCATTGTGATTGAATGATGTGGATTATGTATAATACGTATTTGACGATCTGTATATTGCGGTTCACCGTTTATTCCACCAATATCTTTTGGCAATTGCCAAAGCGCACTACTCTCTTCTAAACGATTTCTAGGAAAGTAGAGTGGTGCTAGCACCTCATAAATACCCCGTTGATGTGGCTCTAAGCACAATATCACAATTTCCGTTTTTGATTGCTCTAAGAATTTCCGTATAGTACCTAAAATCGAACAAAAATTTTAATTAATATATTTAGTTAATAAAATTCTGAAATGCATGATAATGATACTATCAAAAAGGAGTACTTACGTAATGCTATATGCGCTTCTAAGTCCGGTGGAAAATTTCGTTGAGTAGCACTTATTGTACATAAAGCGATTGTTTTTAAATTTGAATCTTTTGCTTTGCACAGCACGTTTCTAAAAAACAAGAACGGATAGTATTAATTAAACACGTTTATATTTAACAGGAAGAAATAAATGATGATTAGTATTTAAAAATGTCAGTATTGAGTTTTGCATGGCATTTTTACGGTAGATGTAATTATATAGAAATTTTAAGGTTGATACAACGCAGGTAATTTTTTCGCAGGTATTTTCAAATGATTGTAATATTTCTATACGCGTTCTGTTTGACGAATATTCAGTCAAGTATGACTAAAGTTAGGAATTTTTTCATAATGAATAAATCGTGTGTACATTAGAAGTGTTGTATTACTAGAACTGATTCCAAGCTCAGTTGAGCAAATTTTAATTTGCTGCTACATTTTTTCTGCATATTAAACACACGGTTGAATGAACCTCTATTTGAATTTGTACGATAGACACATGTTATGAATCATGATCAAGATTCCAAGAAAGCAATATCGAGCCGTGACGTCATTATAATGTTACGTATTCGAATAAATTGACCTTTCGTCAATATGCGAACTTTTCACTTGAATTAGCGCCGTATTACGCGCGATGATGTATGCAAATTGAAGGTGAGGAAAATTCGTCGTATGAAAATGAAAAATTTATTTGCATTTGCATTGTCATATTTAGCAATGCAATAATTTTACTGACATCCAGACGACAAGTATGGTCGCACCACATTGTTGTCTTTACATTACAACAAATATTGTTGTAGGTACGTTAACTCATGAATATTGTTATGAATGCAATTTGCAAATAAGAATGGGAAGCGGAGTTTCAGAGAGGAAAAAGCTTATATGTCGCTGTTGATATACTTCAATGATTTGAAGATGGCCATTTTAGATCACTCTGGAAATTTGAAAAATGTAATCTATAGCTTTGAAGGGCAGTTAGCAAAATCTAATGGAGTTTTCACTGTACACTTTGGCACTTACGATTGAAAATAAATTGCTTACAGAAATTTGGATATATTTTTCGAAAACTTAAAAACTGAACACTTTAACTGGGACTGAGGACCACTTCTGTTTTAATCACTGATAATTATTGAAATGATTTCGTCTGCAGCTAGTATCGTTAGTCCAGGTAAATACAAGACAATGAAAGATTTCGATTCTTTTTATCACCTTATCAAACTGATAAAAATAACTGCATTAAGCGTGAGTAAATTACGGTATTGAAACTGAAATAATTCAATATAAACAATCGCGAATCGGCTTCGAATCTTGCTTTCTGTTTGTTTTCTATACACTGGCTATGACACATGGAGTAGACTATCAGATATGAATTGGAACACGGTTGTGCTAATCTACCTCGAAATTGTTACTGTCCTCTGATAACCACTAACACACTAAACACTTCAATAAAGATAAGACTTGAAGGGAGATCATATAGTAAATAAATTCCATAAATATTTTCCTCACTATTTGCACCGACTGAGTTTTAAATAATTAAAACGTTACAATTCAAACCACCAAATCAACAACACCTTACTTACCTATAGCAGGAATACAATGTATGTTCGGCAGCTGTTTTGTATTTTTCACTAAATCTAGGTCCTACAGTATGCAAAATAAATTCGGCTGGTAAATCAAAACCTTTCGTAACGCGTACTTCACCTGTTCTGCATTCTACAATGTAAAAAAAGAAGAAGCAAAATACAAGAACAAGAAGACGAGACTTGTAATACAAAACAAACGCAAATATGTAATTAGATGGGCATGATATATTGAATGTTACTCCTCATGTGGGGAAAAATGATGAAATCTATAACCAAATTTTCATTAATGTGATTACCTCGTATATCGCCTAGAATTTCTTCTTTCAGTCGCGAGCCGGCACGTCCGAATATACGATCCGATATACTATTTCGTTCTGTCAACGTTTCATTTGTTGTATTCGTAATAGCATCAACTTGCAATAGCGTTATATCACCATCCCTGCGGTAAATATACATACACACATTGTTATCAATTGTGATTATCGATTTTCTCTTTATTGTGTTTTACTGTTATTTTATTTTTATTGTTAATTTGTTTTCTTGTTCTTTGATTTTTTAGAACATTTTGTTCAGAATATTCATAATCTATTCAGCAATTTATGTTTACTAAGGGGTTAAGGATATGTCCACTTTTTTAGAGGAATTAATTATACTTTGGACTATAGTGAAAGTTCTTCTATATGTACAAAACTATTTTTTTGTCAGTAATTTTCTTAAACAAAATTTAAAATCGAGCCGGAAAGGTAAATCCCTCGTAGATACCTTTATATATAAGTTAGGGGAAGATTGGCACACTACGAATGGTTTTTACATTCTGATTTTTGCACTTGAACTATTTTACCAACAATTCAACTAATTACCTTCAGAAACAGTATATTCATATGAGATTAACATATAAATACTACATCGCATATTTTATGCAAGTCAATTCATTTAATTTAAAATACGTACGAATTCAACCCGCGTGTGGGGTACTCTCGTACATTCTATGGGGCACGATCAAAAACTATCGGGTGGATTCATCCAAGAGATTAAAACTACGAATTGAACAGAATGTTCTTTATTTGGTAGTATTCTTACTGAAAAAACAATAAATAAACAGTCAATTCATACTGTGTGTATTTTCCCATGTTCAGCGCTTCCAAACTATCCTTAATTTGTTTTAATTCCATCAAAACGCAATTTTTTTTCTTTTTGATATATATATATATATATATATATATATATATATATATATATATATATATATATATATATATATATATATATATATGTGTATAAATGTCCGTAAACGGTTGCAGCGATGGTCTGTTGCCTCGGGCAGAGGATGGTGGGATTCGCCGAAATTGGCCTTGTCTGAGGACGCGTGAATGCGCTGGCAGGCTAGTATTGCGGTGTCGTGGGGCGGGTTCTTTTTCCTAGCACAAGGACCCACTACAAAAGAAATTTCGCATCCACAAATTCAAAACGTTCAAACGAATATCGAGCCAAGTCGAGAATGAGGTAACCTACTAAATTTTTTCTACTGAATACTATGTGCGTTTCTATTGAATACTATGTGCGTGTGTCTGTGTGTGAATGTGTGTAATAATAAAGCGATACAAATATTTTGTGAGCAATACACGAGAATTCACGGAACTGAGAAAATTAAACGTAAAATATAGTCATGGCTTTTCTAGTCTTTGTTATGTTACCTCCACCCTCAGGCATTTAGTTCAAATCAAGTCGGGTAGGTAGATCTACGTTTGTATCAGAAGGGTTTTGTACTCAAAATATGATATGTTGTTACCCAAGAAATGCTTCAATGACATTCACATCAAATATTTGGTTGAAAGGAAAAACTAACATTACTTTCCTTTAAGAGACCGCCATTTTGTTGCGATACTACTCACACTATTTTATCTCAAAGATATTGATGCTATTCATCTTTTTTGAAAATTTTGAGCAGATTCAATCAAAACTGTAGTGGGTGGGTCGATGGAGGGCCCATGTGGTCGAAAAATCCAGTGTAATTTTTGTTGTACTCGGAGAAAATTCAAATGACTAAAACTTCCGTTAATATGTATTGATTTTTATGAAACTTACAGAATATAAGGATATTCTATAAAACTACTTTAATACTTTAATTTAAGGGTATCTTTGCTATTTTATTGAGGAGAATGTAAAATTTATATACAATGCTATTATTCACAAACTTTTTATGTGTTTTTTGTAGTTGTACTCATAAAGGTATATCTCCATGATTTTTTTCAGATTTTTCAAATTAAAGGTGTCCAAACCTGATCGGGAGGGACATACATTGTTCGTACATTCCCCTCTCCCTGCACCCCACGAAGCTGGTAACACTGTTTTAAGACCTGTTTTGAAAAGCTCTTATCAAGACCTTTCATGTGACACCCAACCTATATAATTTAAGCTAAATTTCCAGGTAATTTAATGTCTTTTGCCATCGAGAGGATTCAAAAATTCAAAACGACGTTATTTATCATTTCATCATCTTTGACAAAAGGATCCTCATCGAAATCCTTAAAGATTCGCGAAATAATAGGTATACTTCATACGAAAGTGCATTGAAATTCAATTTTACGAATTCAATCAATCGTGTTGAACTGTTAATACCTACCTACAAAGGATTTCAATTCTGTGATGGGATATTTTAGTCTAATATGATGCCTCCCGTTTGAAACCTCAATAATCAAAATCCTAAAATGCAACGATTAGCTATGCCGAAAAAAACTTTCTTGTTTCAACGGTAAATATCCTTAACTGTTATTTGATTTCCATGTCTTTCAAACGTCCTATACTTTGGAGGAAATAGGACTCTTATACCCACCTCGGTCTAGAGTTATGCCCGGCCATTAATAAAAAAGCAACAACAAAATTAGTCGATTAAAAATAACAGACTACTATCTTATTGATGATACTACAGCCCGTCAAAAGTTACTAAATAAAATAAGAAAAAGAAAATCGGTTGACAAATAGAAGAGAATAAGTTGCAGTAGCCGGAGAGTGCTCCTACTAGAAGGTTTTTATAAACAAATTAGTGAATCAAACGATTTCTCCAAATACCAAAAGCGCCATTTTCTTTTAAGTCTTACCGACGTCGTTGTCTTTGTAGTAGCAATAACATACAAACGTTATGCACAATTTCTGAAATTTTTTCGAAAATCGGAACAAATCTGTATTGTGTGAGTTATTTAGAAACGTGTATCTAATAAGAATAACATGTGGCTGTTGTTCCAATTGTATAATTTTCAATTGACCATAACTTTGTTTATTGCACGATTGCCGTAAAATTTTCAGGATATATGAACTTATACATGAGATAAACAATGATAAATAATAATTTTTGGAAATTTTAAAGATCTCGTGCTATTATTAATAAAGTTAATCGAACTAGACTTCTCAGGAATTTGTTGCCCATGTGCTCATTCAGGTCTACTTTCATGACTTTTTTAGGGTTTTGTAAAATAATTTTACAAAACCCTACTAGTTTCGCGACCAGTCTGTCCGTCTGTCCGTCTGTCCGTCTGTCCGTCTGTCCGTCCGTCCGTCCGTCCGTCCGTCCGTCCGTGTGTCACAGCTGTTTTTCTCGGAAACTACTTAAGCTAGAAACATCGAATTTTGTGTGTAGGTGTGAAGTGGTGATCTCTTCAAAGTTCAGCTACAAAAAAATTTTATAAGGTATTTAAGGGGGGTCTATATAGGAGAGTGAGCCCCCGAAAAAAAAATTTCATTGAAGGTAGCCGATATGGGTATCAAATGAAAGGTCTTGATGAGAGCTTCTCAAAACAGGTCTTAGTTTGCCAAAATTTGCTTCGAGGGGCGCACAGGGAGGGGAAATACACGAAAAATTTGTGTCCCCCCCTCGCGATTGGACACCTGTGATCCGAAAAATCTGAAAAAAATCAGGAATGTAGGCCTTAGTGAGTACAACAACAACAAATACGTGAGAAGTCGCAATCCACTCAACTTTGTTAGTAATAGTATGATTTATCGATTTTATGTTTTCTTGAATAAAATCTTGACGATACCCTTAAATTCTATGAAATTCAATACACAGATGACTATAAGATTGATCTATCCTGAAAGTTTCATAAAGATTGAACTATATTTAGCGAAGTTATAGCAGTTTGAATTTTCCTGTATTACTATGGAACAATATGCGCTGCATGTATTACTATGGCAACATATGGCTATGGAACAACATGCGCTTTTTACCGACTCAGACACTACAGTTTTGCTAGGATTTGCATGAAATGATAGGTGATAGGTGTCATGTATATCTTTGAGAATCGGTTCAGCTAGTAGTATCAGTAATCGTAAAACAAGATAATGGCTGTTTTAATTGCGAAGATTGAATAATTTGGAGTTATTTTTTCCCAACTTCAACGTTTAAGGTGCATGCTTTGAACACTTGATTCAATTGAATGAATGACTGAAGATGAGTACCTACAATTAATGCTCATAAGTGAAATAAGTCAAGGAGGTGGGAGAGAGCTCCTAGCAAAAGGGTTTTGTAACCATTCTAGGATTCGAAAAAATTGGCCATGAATCCGATGATTTCAGCACAGGAGAGTGGCCCCTGAAAAAAAAATTCATCAAACGTAGCCGATTTGAGTATGAAATGAAAGTTTTCATGGGAGCTTTTCAAAACAGTTGTTAAACTGTCAGTTTTTGCTTCAGTGGGGCACAGGGGGGAAATACATGAAAAATGTGTTTCCTCCCTCGCGGATGGACATCTGAAATAATTATCAAGGGAGATATTTATGAGTATAACAATACCAAAAACCTCAAAAGTCGAAATTCATTGAACGTTGTTAAAAATAGTATGATCTTCACATTTCATATTTTCTCCAATAAAATCGTCTTTGACATGTTTCTTGATTTGATTCGATCTGGTGACTGCATTTTGTAAATTGAAAACAAAACCCTTCTGACATGAGCGTAGGTCTGTTTACCCAACTTGTTTTTAGATATTTCGGCTCAAAAATGTCCAATTTCGAGGAAGGACACACATTTTTCACCTATTTTGACCTCCCCCGAAATCCCCAATGGTGTCATCTTACTTTTATTACCAGATTCAAAAAGCTCTCACGACGCCCTTTCATTTGATATCAATATCGGAAATATTTTACGAAAAAAAAAATTTAAGGGTCGCCTCTGTGGATGGGAGGCCTCCCCTTAAATAAACTGTTTTTCATACCTGAACTTTGGAGAGGTTATCGCTTCTGAACTGTTAAAAAAATTAAAAGATTGTGGCTTATGTAGTTTCTGATAAAACTTGCTGTGACACACGGACAGACAGGTTGCAGGTCGGTTTTTATAAAAACTATTAAACGCAAACCTAAAAAGGTATTTAACTGTTTTGTTTTTACCATTTCATATACAGATTCTTTAGCTTATGAAATATCGACATTTTATCGATTATCGTACCGATATCAACTTAAAATCGATACCGATACGATTAATTTACAAAAAAAATATCGCCGATATCGTCATCGATACGATATTAAGAAATCTAACTCTAAACGATACCGATAACAGCCTTAATATCGGTATCGTATCGTGAAGGCCTAGTATATACAAAAAAGGTGGTCCAACCATAATGCCCGATGTTAATTGTGAGTCACACGTTAACGTGAAGTTTTTCGCCCAACTTTATTCGACATATCTTTGTTTAAGTGTTTGACAAATTCACAATTGAGCAGCGCCTTAAGGTTGTTGAAACCTTTTACGAAAATGGGCGGCAAATCAAAATGCATTTCGTGCACACTTTTGGTCAGCATAATCGACCAAATGTGTCCACAATCGGGAGAATCGTGCGCGAATTTGAGCAAACCGGGTGTGTAGGAAATGGGAAATCACCTGTGCATGCTCGCCCAGTTCGTTCTGCGGAAAACATTGTTGTTGTTCGCCGATATGACAGAAGAGCCGTCAACCTCGACTTGTCGTCGTGCCCAATAATTGAACATCTTACGAACATCACTGATGCGAATTTGAATAAAGATTTTAATGTACACGGTTACAAGGTACAATTGACTCAAGAGCTGAAGCCTACTGACCATTTCAAGCGTCGGCAATACGCCGAATGGTTGGTTGAACAGGCAGAAGGGAATGGTGACTTTACAAAGAAAATCATCTTCACTGACAAGGCACACTTTAACCTCAATGGATTCGTTAACAAGTAGAATTGTCGTATTTGGGCAAAAGAGAATCCACGAGTGGTTGTTGAAAAGCCGATGCATCCACGAAGAGTGACTGTTTGGTGCGGTTTATGGGCTGGCGGCGTCATCAGGCCGTACTTTCTCGAAAATGAGGACGGCCCAGCAGTTACCGTGAATGGTGTTCGCTATTTCGAGATGATAACGGACTTCTTGTGGCCAGAAATTGAGGTTATGGACCTGGACGATATGTAGTTCCAACAGGATGGTGCCACACAGCCAACGAAACAATGGCTCTTTTACGCGAGAAATTCAATGGCTTTGTTTTCTCACGTTGTGGCGACGTTAATTGGCCGTCACGATCATGTGATTTGACACCGTTGGACTTTTTTCTCTGGGGATATTTAAAAGAGTAAGTGTACGGCAATAAGCCAAGAATAATTCAAGAGCTAAAGGATGAGATAATTCAGCACATTAACGACATTGAACCTCAATTATGTCTCAAGAGTCATTGAAAATATGGACCATCGGATAGAAGTATGCTATCGTAGCTGTGGTAAAGATGATTTTCTCATAAGAAACTACACATGCATTTTTTATGAATAGCTTTCTGTGAAAACATTTGTTTTTTGAACGGATTTAGCTATTAAGAAAATTAAAATGCAAAGGTAAGCAACTGGAAATCTTGTATAAATAGTTCAGGTAGTTCTAAGGACAGATGCAATTCATTGTTAGAACTTAAACCGGCTGTAATGCCTGGTCTGACATTGAATTGTCTATTCCGGCGTTAATCGCTCCACATGCAGACCTAGCTACTTTAGAACTAACCTAGGTAATCCTTTTATTTGTTTCGGTGTTTACCGCCTAAATCATATGCGGACCTAGCCGCTTTATAATTAACATAGACAACTGCTAATCTATTTACTGTATTTTCCATAAAATGGCAGCCATTCAACCGACTGGAAATGGACGGCTTCGAGAAGATGTGGGAAGGCTACAGGCCTAGGACCGTTCCCCCGGAAGTTTACGTGCCCGGTCCTACTCCCGCCAACGTCCCGAAGTACTGCACTACTGGACAGCCTCCAGTTTAATCAAATTTAAACAACGCAAGCGGCCCTAGACCGACAAAGCCGCAAGACTTGCCTGGTCCTTGTCTACTAACGATAGAGAAGTTACTTGTATATTGAATTAAAAATTTATTTTTTCGTTTACAAAACCGTGAATTTATTGTATATAAATACATATGTACATTTCGTCCTTCACACTAGGACTTTATCAGTGTAACTTCACTTACACTGATGAAGTCCTAGTGTGAAGGACGAAATGTACATATGTATTTATATACAATAAATTCACGGTTTTGGAAACGAAAAAATAAATTTTTAATTCAATATACAAGTAATTTAAATAAACCGTTGAGATTATAAGGGTTGATTGAGAAATCGTTATCAAGATAGAGAAGTACTTCCTCACCAGATTCAACACCACCGAAGAAGCAACGAGGCGGGAAAGCGTTTCAAGGACGCACGGCCCTCGATATTCTCTACCAGGAGTTCCACACGATCGGCGACCCAAACAAGAAGATGATACTCTGAGGACACATCGTCCACCTTAGGCAAAGTGGTAGATAGACAACACCACCATCATAACCATCCATTAAATAGATTATAGTGATTAGAATTAATAGAAATAAAAACTTTAAGAATTCAAATAATGCCAAAGATCTTTAACTGGAGGAAAGAGAGAAGGTCTTGGTCTGAGAAGGTACATGTAAGGACGAGATTCTACATACAACCATTCCTGGGAGGTAGGGTCATAGCACGGGGAGCCCGACTACTGCGGGGGCGCTTTAGAAGAAGTTAGCTACAGGATATAGATACTTATAAGCACTTTAAACACTGAAGTATTTATCAAGGGCTAAGAACATAAAAAGCAGTGAAGTTAATTCTTAGGACCTTAAATAAGTTCTCGCTGTTATTTTGTGAAGTTAAATGGTTTATTTAAAGCATGTGGTAAAACAATAACTGAAATATTGCCCATCACTAGCCGTCATTTTTTTTTTTCATCTTCGTGGCAACATATGAATTCCACATCGGAAAAACGACACGGTTTTTAAAGCTATATGAAGCGACCCGTTTTTGGTATCTTTATAAGCATGGAAGCACTGCTCTGATAGGCCATATGTCGACGAACGAAATACGAGATAATCGGAAGGGGCCTTGACCAGTGGATGCAGTGGGTGTTGAAGACTTCTTATTCAAGTGTTTCTGAGTACGTTGAAATAAAATGACCTTGTAATGCCTCTACTTTTAGAATGGCGATTTTCCTTTTAGGATTCGGCTCAAATGAATCAATTGCATTCGATAGCGATGCTTCGTGATAGTTTCTATTGGTTCAAGCAACTCATAACAAATTAAATCCCATCAAAAGCAGAGGAAAAATCTCGAACTATGGATATTTCACTTTGGGGATGACGTTGAGGCATGGCCAAGCTTATGCGACAATATTTTACGCTTGCGATTAACGAACCGTCTCCACTTTTTGTTATCAGTCACGAAACGATGCAAAAAGCTTTTTCCTATTCTGTGGTTGAAGCAACTGTTCACGCCCTTTGATGTCTCTCCGTTTCAACTTACACAGGACTCAATCTCCTTGCTTCTGGATCATTTCTCATGCCTTCAAAAGTTTGGAAATGATTGTGCCATCTACTTATAATGGTCTTGAAAGTTCAGCTAGTGTCTGGCATGGGCTTTCAGTGAATAATTCCTCGAATTCTTCGTATGCAAACTTTTCCGGTGCGCCAGAATATTCTTTATTTCCAAGATCTTGATCGTTATTTTTGAAGCGTCGAAACCAGTTTCTGCAGGTTTTTCTAAGAAAGCATGATTATCATAATCCCGAAAGAGAGCTCTGTGTGCGTTAGTTGCAAATTTCTTTTGAATAAATTAGTGCAACAAAATCCCCTGTAAATACTCTTTACGTAAAACGTTGTTTACAGCGTGGCGAACTGACATACGCAGAATTTCGAGCTTATTGACAGTAAGATGCAGATGCGTTACTATCTGAAATTACATGAACGTATTCCTGGTAGTGTCATTTGCTCACAAACAGCAAAAAATTATTCAGGTTCCCAATAACTCACAAGCTTTATATCTAGGTGTTCAGAAAAACCAAAGTTGAATGAGGTTGTATTGAATATGGAAATTTCTTGAAGTCAATCAGCAGAACCGGGAACAGACAAGAGATACAACATAAAACAAATGTGAGTACTGAGTACTGGAAGAATTTGTGGACAATTCTTTCACATTTCCCTCATGTTTTGCTAATATTCGTTTTGCAAATAAACAAGTTCTAATTAAATTAATTTATTTAGCGTCTTTATTTCAAGTCAACATCTTTGACTCAAAAAGAGCAATATAAAAACTATAACGCAAAATTAAGCATATCAACAAAATTTCTTGTGGCATACTCGTATGTATCGACAAATACAGTATAAAACAGCAGTTAACTACTAAAAATCTACTCACCAAATAATAAAGCGATTATTGATCTCTTTCGATAATGGAAACGGGCT
This sequence comes from Odontomyia ornata, assembly GCA_963969285.1. Taxonomy (NCBI): domain Eukaryota; kingdom Metazoa; phylum Arthropoda; class Insecta; order Diptera; family Stratiomyidae; genus Odontomyia; species Odontomyia ornata. The sequence continues at coordinate 472,265,686 of OZ017738.1, read as the reverse complement.
AATCCGATGCCGCGGTCCGCTAACAATAATCGATGAGTAATCTGTTAAATATGATTTTGATGTGTTATCGATTGAGCCCCAGGTTGGTAGGGAGTCCACTTTGATAGACTCCTGCAAATGACAAAGACACAATTGAATTTTTATCATCAAAATGCGTTCTTATACGATTTCTAATGATGTTACTTATAGTACGTGTAAATACTTGTCATACATATGTACTATTAGCGATAAGAATATTATTTTTTTGCTTTGACTCACCTGGAACGTAACACCTATTGATTCGAAGTTGTCATTTGTGTTGAAGACTAGTCGCATTTCTCTAAAATGAGACGAATAACAAACGAATGATTAAAATCATTGGAAAGATAGTCACAAGTTAGACAATATGAATGCAGTATTAAGTAGATATTTGTGGTAATTAGTTCCTAGTAAAGATTAAATTTAAAAGATATGTGACGCAAAACTTGGACTTTACTATATTTTTAAGTAGATTTTTAAATTTTTGGTAGAACACATTTACATGACGCATTGTGGACGCATATGCACAATCAGTTCAGATACACTTAATCGTTTTTTCAGACGAATTTAAATGCATTTGTTTAATTGCTTAATTTAGAACCGCAACTTTTTGTAATTTTGTAAAATTTGGTCGGATAGATAGAAGAGTACTGTATTTACAGGGGTTTTGGAATGTTCCTTAGGACGGGATGAATTAGATGTAACATATGATATATAAAACTTTTCAGGTAAAACATGAAGCTAATAAATTTTTGAAAGGATATAATCGTTGAACGGTTATTAATGCAATTTGATTTTTCAGAAAATTTGCAAAGACAAGCAAGTCATAGTGAATTTAGCTTTATAAAAATGTCTGTAAAGGACTGCAGCAGTGTCATGCTACCTTTGCGAGCCAAGGATTGATGCTCACTGGAATCGATCTGATTTAGGGACGCTGGTATGCGCTGGTAGGCTGGCGTCTGCGGGGTCCTGAGGCAGATTCTTTTCTCTAGCACCAAGTTTCACTACATTTTATTATATATATATATATATATATATATATATATATATATATATATATATATATATATATATATATATATATATATAATTAATTCCTATTCTCCTTGGTTACACCAAAACTTGAGAATGGATTCATCAAAGTCAAAGTCAAAAGCGCTTTATTTAATACCAATCGTTATAAATTTTTAAAAGAACATAAAGCTTATTCCAAACAATAAAACTATAAAAAACTTAATGGCCCGAATGGCTCTCTAAATTTATACGCTATCAGTTAAACACATTTAATGAAAAAAATACTAACAAATTTAAATTAATTAAGATTATTACATATTTTTTGATTCAATTGGAAAAAGTAGAAAAAACCAACCAGCATTATTCAAAAATTACTTATATTACTAACACAACAATGAACTTATATCCTATACCTAATATGTTACACCCTAATTCTAAATAAGTTCACTCAAAAAAAAAAAAAAACGTTACCTTATATTGAAACCTATACCTAATTTATAATACAAATAAACAACAACACTACATGTAGCAATAATGAGATGAATCTAAAAAACTAAGTAACGAGAAAAAGCACAAAAACAGAAAATAGACACGAATAATTTAGACATTGTCATTCAGCCACCAATACCTAGATTGTTCCATCTCAGCTCGACCAGCCTCAACGAACCTAGCAAATGAGTATCTCCATTGGAATTGTTGGTCTCGTGAACTCAAATTCGGAGGATATTTTATCTTCTCATCGGTGGCCCGTCTATATATGTGATATATGACTGGGACGCCGTCAGAATCAAAAACGTATCGATTCATGTCCAAATACACGAATGCTTTTGGAGGAATGAAGCCAGTAGCGAGGCAAGTCGCTATATACCCGTCTGTAGGCTGTGGAATCCAAGGGTTTTCACTCACAGTTACAGATCTTGCGATATGATTCCGAAGAAGTTTCAATATGTAGATATCGACTCTTGTCACTTTCGCGGTTTGATAAATTTTTCTATTCGATATATAGTGCTTCCAATCCGTCTCAGGCTTTCTGTACAAACCAGTACATGCACGAAGACATTTCCTTTCGAAAACTCTTAATCTTTCCATTGTACTAGCACTCTGGTTATACCAGATCTGGCATCCGTATGTCAAAACTGGCCTAACCAGGGTCTTGTAACAAATAACTTTGACTTTTTGATCAATGTATCTGGAATGAAAGAGTCGCCGAAGAGCCATGACTACTTTTAGTGCTTTACTGAGTATGATTTTCACATGTTCAGTATAGTACAGATACTGATCGAGATGAACACCGAGGAATCGAACACAGGATTTATGTGGAACCCGTTCTGAACTACCCTCACCAGCTATAATGTGGAAATCCTTCCAATTACGTTTCAGGTCTTGACTGGCCCCGTGCAGCGTTTTCCGAAACAAAATTGTTTCGCACTTCTGCGCATTGATTTTCATTCGCCAATTGTTAGTGTAGAGCTGCACATTATTAAACATTTTTTGAAGATTGCTCTGCACTATTGTAGCTTTTCGGTCTGCCGTATAGATGATCAGATCATCAGCAAACGCAACCAATGATCGCGTTGGCGAGACATTAAAATCAAAGCTGTTCAATAGCTTGCGAATGAATATTGAGAAAAGCAGGGGCGCAGTAACTGTTCCCTGTTGTAGACCATTCAAGACCTTGAATTCGCGCATTGTTGTCAAATTTCCATCAGTTACAACAAATGATTTCCCGTATAACATATTACACATCATTGCGACAAGGTGTCTGGGGAACCTGTCCTGAAGAAGTTTGAAAACTAGTCCATCTAACCACACCGTATCGAAGGCTTTCTCCATATCAATGAGACATGCTCCAACGCATTCTTTGTTGTTTAGTTTCCAACAAATGTCTTAGGTTACTTTCGTTACTGCATGTATGGTCGAATGCCTGGCACGAAAACCAAATTGGCAATTCGGCATCAACTCATATTTTTCAATGTGGGCGTTTAATGCTCTGTTGAGTATCACTTCAAACACCTTGCTGATGTTAGGCAGCAAGCCGATTGGGCGATAGCTTTTAGGGCATGAAGATTCTTTTCCTTTCTTCAAGATCGGAAATACCTTAGCCTTTTTCAACTCATTTGGGAAATATGAATTGTTCAACATGTTGTTGAACAATATGCAATAATTCCTAATAGCAACCTCAGGCAAATGTCGGAGAACTATATTTGGAATACCGTCAGTACCACATGATTTTTTGTTGTTTATTCTGCGAAATATGAAACACAAGTCTTCATAGCTGACAAAATAATCAATAAGATTTAAGGTCGGTATGAGGTCAGATGTTAATGTTTCATTGAAATGAAGAATTGATTGGCCGTTCAGGCTTGATTTGAAGTCGGAAACTTTTGCTTCAACGACCTCCGAAAATATTTCATTCCTTCTCTCTGGGTTTGACAGATGAACCAATTCAAAATGTGTACCGATCAGAGCAAGCTTCTGCAATCCATCACATATAATCCTGTTTCCATTTCTATCCGGAGTCGTACTATCAATTCCGATACCAGCCCTATCGAGAAGATTTATCTCATCACTAGCGACTTCAAGATTCGATACCTTCACTCGAGACTTCTTACGGAATAAGCTGTTCACTTTCGCGAAACGCCATCTGGGTCCTGTGGGCTAATACCCCTCAGTTTTTCCGCCCATTGATTGCTGACCTCACTCCTGAAATATGACCGGATTAAGTTCCGGACATTCTTTAGATGTAACTTCAACAAAGCCAACGAGGGATGGTTGTAGTCCAAAAATCGTCGATAAATATTGTTGACGCGTGTGAAAAGGAGGCTTTTCAATCTTTTCAACCTTGCGGTGGTTGGTGTTTCATATCCTTCCATATTGTTTCGATGTTTAATCTTGGGAACAACTTTCTCAATCGTTTCCAACGTCAGCTTCTCTAACTTCGACAAATAGAGATCTATTTCATCGTCAGTTAGATTTCTATTATTAGGAACCATTGAGCAAGCGTTGCCATCATCAGAAGGAGGACATCGCTTCTGGTACTCCCGATTAAACTTCTTTTGAAACTTTCCCCAGTCTGTTTTTTTGAAATTCAACCGATGGTTTTCATGGTTAACTGGAATGAAGAAGAAATCATCCCTTTGATGATTGATTTCCATTACGATTGCGTTATGGTCGCTATCGTAAGGAAGCACCTGCAGTTTCCGTTGAGGACTATTAAAGCTGAATTCAAGTCTTGCGTCAACAATGCAGAGGTCCAAATATGAGTTTGTCCTAGGGTATGTTGGGAACTCCGACCCATATAGGTTGCACCTGTATTCAATTTGGTTCTCTGTTATCCATGATTTCAGGAATACACCTCTTGGATTATTGGTGGCGTTTAGCCATGCTGTATGCTTGGCATTCAGGTCACCAGCAAGAATATAATAACTATGCAGCCTGTTCAATTCGAGTCTTTCAAACAAGGAATTGAGTTCCTCCTTGAACTTGGGAACATTTTGACCAGTTGCATAGGCAGAGATAACGAAGAGGTTATCCCCACGTGGCAGTGAAATTTTGATGACGGACACTTCAAGAAATTCAAAGTTTTTGAATTCGACCTTTTCAATATTTTGGAAACAATAGGGTCTTCTAACCAATATCCCGGTGCCACCTCCCCCATCACCTATTACCCTATCGTTTCTTACGAATGCAAAATCTTTGAATTCCATGGAATGCCATGAATTGAGGTGGGTTTCAGTGAGAAGTATGATGTCAGGCTTTTGCTTAACAATAAATTCAAGGAGATAATCACGTCGATGTATAGCAACGATAGAATTGACGTTGATCGATATGAGGCGAAGCCTATCCATGGGAATATGACTGGATGACAAGTTATTATTAGGCATTTGAAAGACCTAAACGCTGAAAAGCAAAGTTAATTTTTGAATCTTGTTTGTCGATTCTCTCCGATAAAGAATTAAGTTGCTGGTAAATTTTGAGAAGCAGCTCATTATTGCCACTTACATTATTTACATTATTTCCAGCATTTTCTGCTGGTCCTCTAGCGGCGAGTGCAAATGATACTCCGGGCTTGACGAAGTTGGAAGGTATGATATTACGGTGTACTTGTGTTTGCTTTGGAGAAAATTTAACTTTTGCATCTTGATATCGGGAGCATCCTCGATATGATGCTGGGTGACCAAAAACACCGCAATATAATTTTTCTTTAGGCTCCGTCTGAGCCAATTTGCACTCACCGGGAGCATGAACGTCTTTGCATTTAACGCAACGATAGTGCATGGCACAATTGGCAGCCGAATGTCCAAATCTTTGACACCGGTAACACTGGTTGACTTCTCTTTTCTGGAGGCGTTCCCACCTCACCACTCTGAAATTCAAGTACCTTATTTGTTGAAGGGCACATGGACTGCTCTTATTTGCAATTTGTACCAGGTAAAGTGGTAAATTCTTCCTTTCTATGGTCGACCTTCTTGTCGCAAAGGCTTTGACCGAAACAAAATCAATATCTGGTGCAGCCTCCTTGAGCACCTGAAGAAGATCGATCGTATCCTCTCCGCTGTCCAAACCCTTCAACAAGAAGGTCTGATTCTTTTCACCTTTTGGGGTATAGGTGAAGTGTGGAACCTCCCCAGAAATCAGCGCATCTTTGGCTGACTTAAAATCAACCAGTGATTTTGTCCTTATATTTGATTTTTCGGCATTAACTCTTTTGATTTCGAAATTGGCCAGTTTATTTTCGGCTGCCAATAGCCGAACCATATCTTTCCCGGTTTGTCCGAACACGTTGATTGGCGGAACTTTTTCTATCTTGTTCGAAGCTTTTTCAGAGGAACCAGCAGAACTGCGGGCTGGTTTCTTCTCCTTATTTTTGTTCTTTAAATATTCAATAAAATTAACGTCATTATCTTGGTTAAAATTACCTCCGATGTTTTCTTCGATTTCCATATCTTCGGTTAATCCTTCCAGCGCTGCAAAATAGTTTTGGCTCTCGTTGGTGCCACCAGCACTTAGAACTTCTTCTGGAATTGCTTGCTTTGTATTTTTCTTCGGCTTTGTTACCTGTTGCCATTGATTTTGTGGCTGCGTCTTTTGAGGCTTCATCCCTTTCTTGAAGAGATCCTTGAGAGACTGTATCTCTTGGCTTAGTTCATCATTTTCTTTCTGCAATTTGGCCATTTGTTGATTGTCCGCTATTATTTGCAGCTTGCACCCTCCATCTGCGGAGTTTTCTTCGTTATGCTTTCTTTTGGTGATTATCGCCAGTTTCGTATTCGTCGTTTCCCCAGGTTGCCCCAACGGTGGGAAGCCGTCGGGCTCCTCCATACAGCGGCGAAATTTTCTTTGGTAATTTGTTTTTCATTTCCAATCGAAGTAGAAATATTCGATAGAAATTTCCTGAGTCGATTACTTCGACAATATAAGATTTTTTCCGATAAAAATTAACTTCGGACTAACGTTTTTGAAAAATTAATTAAATTTTTGAAAACTTTTGACAGGAGCGATTTAAAAGACGTCTATACGCAAAGGCTACTACGATCCATTCCAGAATGACTTCATCGATTTGATTCATCTTTTTTTAAAGTTTTTTAATACTTTGCAGAAGATTTTTACCGAAAGAAAAGTTAAGAAAATTGCGCAGGAAATCGAAAAATTTCATAAAACTTTACGAATATTTAAACTTTGCGCGTTTGATAGCACATGCGCCGCAAATGTTGTTTAACACCTTCATCGGTCGGCATCGATCGATAAAAAATTCATTTCTTAGTGCACAGTCCATTCGATCAGATCGTTTATGGAGTTTTCAGTTTGTTCATAGTTTTTGGAAAGTGTTTGTTCATCGCAGTTAGTTTACCGTCGGTGTGCCTTATATTAAAAGTTTAATTTAGTATCAATTTTCGGTAAACTTTGATACATACTTATTTATACAGAAACACTGAGGGAGTCCATTTTTTTCTTGTTTCAAGTTAAATTTTGGTTCTTTAACATGCCATCAATTAGACGTACCAACTAAGGTCGCCAAACTCACAATGTTGCAAGTCAAAGAAATATAGGAGCAAGTCAAATAGACGAGCAACGCGAAATGAAATTGAACGGAATCGAAATCAACAACGTAGAAATGTTGCATTTAATCCCCATCGAGCTGCATTCAATTATAACGTGTCAATTGATTATAGTTCAGAGCAAACCGTTGCTATTGGACCAATGAATATTGTGTGTCGACACTGCAAGGCATTTAAGATTAAAAATGGATTTTGGGTACGAAGTTATTTAAAACAGGCTTATAGAAATAACTTGTTTATTGTACTGACGGAAGTAGATGTAGTAATTGAGCAGCCGCCTAGGCAAACTGCTCGAAGGACCTTTGCGAAGAAATTACCATCTCATAGAAATAACCACGCAATAAGTGCGGAGCGATTTTATACGCAACTTATTAACATTGTTATTACTAATTCGCAATAAAAACCACCACTACTACCGCTACCATTACCAATAAAAAGTTTGTCCAAAGAAAAAATTAAAAAAAAAAATTTTAATTACTAATATAAATTGGCGACTACGAAAGCGTACCGCGAGCAGACGTAACTTCGTTTCGTTCTCCTTAATTATTGAACTCGTTCTTCCTTTATACTGAATTTTGTAACAAACCTTTTCAACGAATAAAGATTGTTTTATTGTTCAACTTTTAAATGGGGGCTCAACCGGGATGAGCATTGATTAATAATCTAATTCGTTTGTGTTCCGAACCCGGTATCGATCGCGCGTGTGTGCGAGCTGCTACGTCTAGAGAGACACAGCAATATTGGTGCGCGAACATTTCTGATTGCCGAGAAAATAGAGAGAGACGGGGAAAGAGGATGTCGCGATTGGATTGGAAGTGAGAGAGTGGCTTGACCGGTACACGAAAACTGGACTCGTGCGAGAGTGCTCGATGCGGGGTCTCGAAGAAAGTGGGACGAAAGAAAAATTAGCTGCTCGAATTGTGGAATTTGACGAACAAAATCCCGTGGTAACTAACGAAATGTGTGAGATGGCGGACGATATGGGACGGGTCGTGAGTGAAGAGACAATCGTTGAGAATGTTGTAGCAAAATCAAAAATTCACAGCGGCTGCGAGTGTGGGCCGGGAACCGAGTGGGGTATACGCGTTCCGCGAAGTGAAAGAGAGCATTGAAAAATTCGGTGCGGAAAATGGACAAAGTATCTCCAGTTCGTATGTATATTAGTGAGAGCGTCGGTTGGACTGAACTTCAAAAACTTCTTTACGCGAAGAAGTTATTAACAGGAATCGCGCGGAAATTCATGTTCGCCGAGAACGATTTGGATAGTTGGGACAAGTTGAAACGTGCTCTATGTTCCGAGTTCGACAGAGAAAATTCAGTGCCGCGGAGGTACATAGAAAATTGTTCAAACGTACGAAGAGCCAGAGGAAAGCCTGTTAGAATACGAATACGAAATGCAGCGCATAGCAGGGGCGGGGAAGATAGATGAAGCCACCATATGCGAGTATGTATCTGATGGTATGGCCGACGATGCAGAGAACAAATCGATCCTGTACGAGGCGACAACGATCGCTGAGCTAAAATCGAAATTGGATGTTTATGCGAAGGTGAAAGAAAAATCCAAGGCAAAAACCCATATAAGAAAGGGCGGCAGCAACAATAAACAACATGGACGTTCTTCGAACGAAAGTATACGATGTTTTTCATGTGGCGGGACGGGGCACAAAGCAAGTGATTGCCCGGATAAAGACAAGGGAAATAAGTGTTTTAAATGCGAAACGTATGGACATTTATCGCGACATACCAGCAAAGGAGAGGTGTGAACAACTCGGTCCCTACGGTGAATTTCATTGAACGTTTCACGGAGATGAAAACGTTGTTAATGTAAAAGTCGGTGACCGAAAAATTACTGCGGCATTAGACACTTATGGTGACTTGAATTTGATCGGACGTGCGTTCTGCTAGGAATCAGAAGGAACTGTTCCGAGTACGGTTCCAAGTAACATAAAAATTCGCGGATTCGGTAACGCAATTTCTCACGCGATCGGGAGAGTAAGAGAGAGTGGACATCGAAATCGAAGAAATAGTGTTTTTTATTGAACTTTACATCGTCCCGACAAACGCCATGAGTGTTAATATGATAATCGGTAGCGGTTTTGAAGACGGTAAACTAAATCATTACGCCCAAGTTTGTGAAGATTAAGCCACTCGTGCAAAAAGGCGAAGAATCGGCTTCGAACGCGATCAACGATCCAGTCAACGATGACAGCTGGATGATGAGAATTTCATTCAACCACAGGGAAAACGATTTCAACGTTCGAAGCAAATTCAAAGACGTTGTGCAAAAATTGGTGTACAACTACACTCCGTAGGAGGGAAAAAAGCCAGGTATTGAGACGGTTATAGCGCTGACGGATGAAACGCCCATATACAATCGCCCATGACGGCATATTGAGAATGTGAGTCATAATTTCTCTAGTAAATATTCTAATTTACTGAAATTGAGTATGAACATGACATCGGGAAATTTTTGCTTGACAGAATCTGTGATTAGTTACTGTCTGTCTTTTGCGTAATCGCACGAAGTAAGGGTCAAAGGTGAAAACGATTCAACCTTGACTTTCAGACGATTTTGGGACTAAGTAAAGGTAATCTTTGATAGAACGTAGTATTGAATATGGACTACTCTAACAGATAAGAGGAAAATTTGATTGCAAAACTAGTTTTAAAGGTCAGGCCACAAACTTTAAATACAATATCTTATGAATAAATAGTAGGGTGCTAAGTACATTAAATACTAGGTATATTTTCCCATGTTTAGCACTCGCAAACTATCCTTAATTTATAACTTAAAATTTTTGGATCCACCGGAACTTTACTAGTAATTTAAAAACATAAAATAAAAACAACGTTGTTTCCTTAACGACTAAACTTATTTATTGTTACTGTAAAACGCATTTCGACACGGAACATCCGGTCTTCTTCAGTACACTTAATTTGTTTTATTTCCATCAAAATGCTATTTATTTTCCTTTTTGATATATATATATATATATATATATATATATATATATATATATATATATATATATATATATATATATGATATATATATATATATATATATTTGATATATATATATGTATATATATATATATATATATATATATATATATATATATATATATATATCTATATAAATTCTTGTCTTTAGCTTTTACTCTATATTTATTTTTGACTCTTTGGAAATGACAGAATTTATTACTCCCTTTTGTTTACGACGAGGTAAGCGGTCGATGATGATGCTGTGGCCGATGTTGATAACAATGTTGACTACGAACCAGTAGTGGCGTTTGCCTAGGTTCTCTCATGTATGTTAATTCATGAGAAGCGAGAAGAGCGGCTCAAGCAAATTTCACTTTTTCTCGAGGGGATTGCTTGCGCCGCTGATATGTGGAATCGGCTGGCAGGCGAAGATGTCTCGTGAGACGAGGGTCTGTTTGCGCCGTAAAGGGTGCGCTGACGTTGGGCCGTTCTGAGTCGCCACAGGCACTCCCTTCACAATGACCTTCGCATGCGTCGAAGAGAGTGAAAACGTGACTCTCTTCTTGGATGGCTGGAGTGGTTGTTCCGGCAAAATCTGTGCTGGTTGAGCTGTTTCCGACGGCAGCAGAGATGGTGTTGTAGGCACCTGTGGAGCTTGCTCCAAGTAGGGTGGTTTGAGTTGTTCGGTGGAGAGGGTTTTGGAGACGCCGTTTACGCCTATGACGTAGGTTTTCGCGTTGATCCTTCTGACCACTCGACGAGGTCCGGAATATGGCTTATCGAGCGGCTTCTTTACAGCATCGATGCAGCAAATCACGTACTCACAGCTGGCTAGGTCTTTGAGAACGGATGGTTGGTGAACCGAGTGTCTGGCTGACGAGACAAACTAAGTCAGTGACAAAATCTTGTGGGCCGCCAGTTGGTGTGTTTTGAGGCGTGATGGACTCACCCAGGATCCGAAGCGATGTGCCGAAAATCATTTCTGCAGGAGAGGCATGCAGGTCCTCCTTGAATGTGATTCGTAGACCCAGCAAGATTCGTGGAAGTGCCTGACACCATGGTGTCTCCAGAACGCATTTTAACGCTGCTATGAGGGTGCGGTGCATCCGTTCGACCATGCCATTTGCTTGAGGGTGGTATGGAGTGGTGTGGACGTGGTTGGTGCTCAAGAGGCGGCCGAGCTGATTCAGGAGGTCGGCTTCAAACTGGTGTACAACTACACTCCGTAGGAGGGACAAAAGCCAGGTATTGAGACGGTTATAGCGCTGACGGATGAAACGCCCATATACAATCGCCCATGACGATTGGCGCCTTTAGAAAAGACTGTAGTTGAAGATCAAGTAAAGGAATGGTTAAATTAAGGTGTAATACGGCTATCATCGAGCGACTTTGCAAGTCAAGTGGTCGTCGTCAAGAAGAAAGACGGATCGCACAGGCTTTGTATAGATTATCGTAGCCTGAATAGTTGAGTTGTAAGAAATCGATTCCCTATGTCGATCATTGAGGACCAGCTTGATCGATTGGCGTCAGCACGAGTTTATACGACACTTGATTTGAAAAATTCTTATTTCCATGCTCCTGTGACCGAATCCAGTCGAAAGTATACCGCGTTCGTTACGTAAGACGGCCAATACGAGTTCTGTAAAATGCCATTTGGTCTATGTATAAGTGACAATACGTCTGGGTGATTCATTAACGAAGTTTCCCGAGATTTGGTAAACGACGGAATGGTATTAACAATTGTAGATGACCTGATAATACCATCCATAGACGCGAATGAAGGAATGTGGCAGAAGAAAGCGATATTCAATTTAATTGGAGGAAATACGTATTCTTAAAAGAACGTGTCAAATATTTGGGCTATTTAATCTGTGGTGGAAAAATCGAGCCTTCAGCATCGAAGATCGACAAAGTTATGAAGTTTCCACAGCCGAGAACAGATTGCAGCTGCAGAAGTTCTACGGACTGGCAAACTGCTTCAGGAAATTTGTACCTGAATTTGCAAGGCGAATGCGCCCATTGAGTTCGATGCTGAAAAAGGGAGCTGTATTCGAGTTCGGAGAGGAGCAGATAGCGACGACGTTAAGGTTGCGCTGTCCAGTAGCCCGGTGCTGAGTCTGTACGACCCCTGCGCTGAGACGGAACTTCACACAAATGTGAGCAAGGAATGTCTAGTTGCAATCCTACTACAGAGACAGCCAAGAGATCAAAAGATGCACCAATGTTATTATTATAGCCGTATTACCAATGACGCTGAAAAAAGATGTCATTCGTACGAATTGAAGTTTTTAGCGATAGTTGAAGCGATCAAAAAGTTTAGGGAGTGCCTGCTGGGAGTCAAATTCAAAATCATTACGGATTGTTCGGCGATTATTCATCCTAAGATTGCACGATGGGTCATTAGTCTATCAGAATTCACGTACATAGTGGAGCATCGACCAGCGAGCCTAATGGTACACGTGAACGCCTTATCTCGAGCAATAGTAATGATGATAGCCAACGATGTCGCGAACAAAGTACGTGCGGTTCAACATGGCGATGGAGGTATCAATGCGATTAAACAGGCACTTGAAGCTGAGCCGTACAAGAATTACACATATCACGGCGGTATATTGTTCACGGAGGACGATGGAAAGAGAAGAATCGTAGTACCTGAAAATATGCAAGCAGACATAATACAACATTTTCATGCACAAGGGTATTTCGGAATCAAAAGAGTCAGAGAATCGATAGACAGCGAGTTCTTCATACCCAGATTGAACGGAAAATTCAACGGTGTATCGAAAATTGTATAGAGTGCATCGTATCGACTAGGAAGACAGGGAAGCACGAAGGCGTCCATCCTTTTCCCTAAGGGGGAATTACCTCTCGATACGCTCCACCTGGATCACCTTGGACCAATGCCATCAACACCCAAGGGCTACAATTACATTTTCAAGGTCGTGGATGCATTTACGAAGTTCACCTGGCTTTTTCCCGTGAAGTCAACATCAACGGAGGAGACGATCAAGAAGTTAGAAATATTATCAGCCGTGTTCGGAAATGCGAGAAGATTTATTGCGGATAGGGGACCCGCTTTATTGCGCGAACAACAACATCGAGTTTCATTTGATATGTACTAGCGTCCCTCGGGGAAATGGGCAATGCGAAAGAGTCAACAGCGTTATTATTCCCGTCTTAGCAAAGCTGTCGAGAGAAAGATCTGATGAGTGGTTCAAACATGTCGAGAAAACTCAAAGATATATGAATATTACATTTCTTCGCAGTATCAATACCTTTCGAGTTGCTGACTGGCGTAAAGATGAAGCATCCTGAAGATATCGACTTGACGGAGATTGTCACAGAAGAATTGCGAAGAAACTTTACCGATAAGCGAAGAGAATTGCGTGAACGAGCGAGAAACGAAATCGCGCAGCGGCAAGCGGAAAATCGAGGGCGGTACAGCTTGCGTAGGAAACCTTGCCGGCAGTATGATTTTGGAGCGTTCGTGGCGATAGAAAATACCTAGTTTGGAATTGGACAAAAGATGAGATCGAAATATTTGGGACCATATCGAGTCGAAGAAGTCCTTGCTCATGATCGCTATCGACTCAGCAAGCAGAGAGATTGTGAAGGACCAATCCAGACATATTCAGTAGCGGACAAAATGAAGGCAAGGCCAGGCACTTCATCCGGGTCGGATAACAGTTAGGAAGGGCAGTGGCGAGTGGCAACACTGACGGCGGAGAGATCATCGCCTGGAACATGATCGAGAAAGTCGACTACGAGAGCGTGCCGCGAGCGGAGGTGACTACGTTTCGTTCTTCTTGATTATTGAATTCGTTCTTCCTAAATACTGAATTTTGTAACGAACCTTTGCAACGAATAAAGATTGTTTTATTGTTCAACCTTTACATATATATATATATATATATATATATATATATATATATTCCACTTCAGTCGTCGATAACACAATAGTTGGTTGCTTTTTGGAGTTCCAAGAGATGGCTCCATTCATGAGAAGAAATACATATCTTGTGACCGAATGAAAATCTTCGCATCACTGGCATGATTCGAGTCGCAAAAATCACGCAAGTCGATATTCCCGTTTCGTTGATAAGATATCAGGTAAACTGTCCCCTGGAGGTATCTCAGTATTCGCTTGACAACCATCCAATTTACCTTACCAGGATTGGTGTTTAAACGGCGAATACTATTTACTGATTCGGTATTTTCGCCATTTCATTCCGTTCTGCATCATTCACCGGACATAAACCGGAAGTTAATTTTTGACTTACGTCCCCTGGAGTTGGGATCGGTTTCTAATCCTCCATTCCGTATTTCTTTAGGTTACCTCCAATATACTGGCTTTGATCGATCGAAATTGTACCGGACTTTTGATCACATATCATTCGAATACCAACGATGGGTTTTGCAGCTACCAAATCTTTTATTTTACACTATGTTTTTAGGTAGTTTTTCAGATCATTTATTAGTGGTCCATCATTCGAAACAATTATCATGTCATCAACATATACGGTCAAAATAAGAATTTGTTTGTTTTATATAAACTAATAAACGCAAACATCGGCTTTTGAACACTGTAAAGTGTTCTTCAGTGCAGAGCTCAACTTCTGATTCTAAACCCTTCTGCCTGCTTTAGTCTGTAAAGCAATTTTTTAAGACGACATACTCGTCCAGATTCATCATTAAAGCATTCGGCCTACTTCATGTATATTTCTTTACACATATCACCATGTAGAAATGCCGTGACTTCGTCCATTTGGTCAATCGTGAAATCGTATTTTGCAGCCATGGCAAGAAGATAACGAATCGACCTATACCTCGTAAATGGCGAGAACGTTTCCTGGTGATCAAAAAATCTCTCTTGCGATAGCGGCGCTATGAGGGGGTGAGGCTAAGCACTTATCGGACTGCACTTCTATATAAAATTTTATAAATTTAAACAGAAAAAAACCGTTTCTTGACAAAATAAAAATTGTGAATTTGTTAGGACAACTAGAGAGTCCAGGAAAAGAGTGTACGTTTTATCACATAGAATCCATCAATTTGCCAAAATTCCGAAGGCTCAATGATTTGTGTTAAATGAAACAAGCCACGCTGATATAAACAATCATTTTGCTAGACTGCAAACCCTAACGGATAGGAGTGCATTCCTACCTACCCAAACTTTCTCTATTTTTCCAATATACTTATTTCTCCTTTGTGATTTCTTTACAAACTCCTTGGGGAGGATAAATTAAGAATTCTATGCAAATTGTCTGTAATATTCTTGTCCTTCCTATTTATAGACTCTGCTTACGGTCGTTATCATTTTAAGCCCTAGAAAAAACCAACATCAGTCAGGATTAAAATGAACATTAAAGACATCACAAAAACTACCCTATCATTGAATCGATAAAATTGACGTGGTAATTATGCAATAAGGAAATTGCGAAAATCAATGGATTAGTTGGTGACTGTTGCTGGCGGAAGGCATATTGAGAATGTGAGTCATAATTTCTCTAGTAAATATTCTAATTTACTGAAATTGAGTATGAACATGACATCGGGAAATTTTTGCTTGACAGAATCTGTGATTAGTTACTGTCTGTCTTTTGCGTAATCGCACGATGTAAGGGTCAAAGGTGAAAACGATTCAACCTTGACTTTCAGACGATTTTGGGACTAAGTAAAGGTAATCTTTGATAGAACGTAGTATTGAATATGGACTACTCTAACAGATACGAGGAAAATTTGATTGCAAAACAAGTTTTAAAGGTCAGGCCACAAACTTTAAATACAATATCTTATGAATAAATATATATATATATATAATTTCTTTATTGGAATGTATGCGGTACAGAGGCCTTATAATGTAGTAGGTGTTCTGACAAAGTCATCTCACCATCGTTTGAACTTTACTTAAAACTATGCATATAATCGTATTTCTATGAGATTATTACAATAAGCTAGAGGAAAATTTAGGCAAAAACCTCTAATATGAATAAATAGTAGGGTGCTAAGTACATTTAATACTATGTATATTTTCCCATGTTTAGCACTCGCAAACTATCCTTAATTTATAACTTAAAATTTTTGGATCCACCGGAACTTTACTAGTAATTTTTAAAATAAAAACAACGTTGTTTCCTTAACGACTAAACTTATTTATTGTTACTATAAAACGCATTTCGACACGGAACATCCGGTCTTCTTCAGTACACTTAATTTGTTTAATTTCCATCAAAATGCTATTTATTTTCCTTTTTGATATATATATATATATATATATATATATATATATATGTATATATATATATATATATTTGATATATATTTTTTTTATATATACATATATATATATATATATATATATATATATATATATATATATATATATATATATATATATATATATCTATATATATATATATTTTTTTTTATATATATATATATATATATATTTTTTTTTTATATATATATATATATTTTTTTTTTGATATATATATATATATATATATATATATATATATATATATATATATATATATATATATATATATATATATATATATATATATATATATATATATCTATATAAATTCTTGTCTTTAGGTTTTACTCTATATTTATTTTTGACTCTTTGGAAATGACAGAATTTATTACTCCCTTTTGTTTACGACGAGGTAAGCGGTCGATGATGATGCTGATGATGTTGTTGCTGTGGCCGATGTTGATAACAAGGTTGACAACGAACCAGTAGTGGCGTTTGCCTAGGTTCTCTCATGTATGTTAATTCATGAGAAGCGAGAAGAGCGGCTCAAGCAAATTTCACTTTTTCTCGAGGGAATTGCTTGCGCCGCTGATATGTGGAACCGGCTTGCAGGCGAAGATGTCTCGTGAGACGAGGGTCTGTTTGCGCCGTAAAGGGTGCGCTGACGTTGGGACGTTCTGAGTCGCCACAGACACTCCCTTCCCAATGACCTTCGCATGCGTCGAAGAGAGTGAAAACGTGACTCTCTTCTTGGATGGCTGGAGTGGTTGTTCCGGCAAAATCTGTGCTGGTTGAGCTGTTTCCGACGGCAGCAGAGATGGTGTTGTAGGCACCTGTGGAGCTTGCTCCAAGTAGGGTAGTTTGAGTTGTTCGGTGGAGAGGGTTTTGGTGACGCCGTTTACGTCTATGACGTAGGTTTTGGCGTTGATCCTTCTGACCACTCGACGAGGTCCGGAATATGGCTGATCGAGCGGCTTCTTTACAGCATCGATGCAGCAAAATACGTACTCACAGGTGGCTAGGTCTTTGGAAACGAATGGTTGGTGAAGCGAGTGTCTGGCTGACGAGAATCGATTTGAAGAGACAGATTAAGGCAGTGACAAAATCTTGTGGGCCGCCAGTTGGTGTGTTTTGAGGCGTGATGGACTCACCCAGGATCCGAAGCGATGTGCCGAAAATCATTTCTGCAGGAGAGGCATGCAGGTCCTCCTTGAATGTGATTCGTAGACCCAGCAAGATCAGTGGAAGTGCCTGTAACCATGGTGTCTCCTGAACGCATTTTAACGCTGCTTTGAGGGTGCGTTGCATCCGTTCGACCATGCCATTGGCTTAAGGGTGGTATGGAGTGGTGTGGACGTGGTTGGTGCTCAAGAGGCGGCCGAGCTGATTCAGGAGGTCGGCTTCAAACTGGCGTCCTTGGTCCGATGTGATCTGCAGCGGCGGGTCAAATATTGATATCCAGTGGTCGAATAGTGCACTGGCGACGGTGCTGGCTCTGATGTCACGCACTGGTAGTGCTTGAGGCCACCGTGTATAGCGGTCGATAATGGTGAGGCAGTGCTCGTAGCCTTCACACAGTGGCACCTTGATCAAGTCGACATGGTTGTGGTCGAAGCGCCCATCAAACGTCTTGAAATTTTCTAAGTCGGCGCGGTTGTGGCGGTGGCCCTTCGACAGCTGACACGGTACGCATTGCTGGCCCACCGGGATACGTCTTTCCGCAGACTCGGCCAGAAGTATTTAAGCTTCGAGATGGCACGTTCACACGGATGTAACAGTTGGTGAACGATGTCGAAAGTCTGACAGCGGAGCGCAACTGGCAGGTAAGGCTTAATGGTGCCGTTAACCTCCACATACTACGCTGAGTAGCCATCCAAGACCAGCTGATGCAGTTTGAGACGGGGGCTCGCCAGGAGGTGGGAAAACTGGTCGTATGTGGCGGGTATCATGACCGTTTCTAAACGTGAAAGTGCATCAACAACGATATTTTCATCCCCTGGTGTGTTTTTCACTCGAATCGAATTGGACAATGAAGTCCAGTTGTTTGCTTTGGCGGGGTGAGGCTTTGTCCGAACGTTGCGTCAGAGCAAATATAAGTGGCCGGTAGTCGGTATAGATAAAAAAGTGTCTTCCTTCCAAGATGCGCTGAAAGAACTTGATGGCAGCAAAGATTGCAAGGAGCTTGCAGTCATAGGTTGCTCGGTGCAGAGAGCCGGGCGCCCGCTGGTGATGTGGGTGGTCCTGAAACTTCGGTGGTACTTTACGGGTGCTTACCAAAAATCTTAATTTTTACACACTATTGAAAGCAAAAAAAAACACGTACTTCATCCTTATGTAAGAAGGTAAAAAAATTAAATTTTATATTTTTTTTTTTTGCTTTGCTTCTTTTCCTTCTCTTGTCTTGCTTTGTAATCAATACGGTTTTCAGATTAAGTTATATTTAGTTTAACGCACTAAATAGTAATAATCATTCAATTCTTTCATATCATTTTGGTTTCGCTAACGGGATAGTTCATCTAAAACCTTGAATTACTTTTGTTTTTAATCTTCAAATGTATATACATAAGTTTTTAAAATGTTTGAACGTGTAATTATTAAATCCTTTCAATTGAGCAAAACAATGCTTCCATGTTTCCTTTTATTTTAAAGCCAGTTCATTCATTAATTGCGATTACGGTACGGCGACACACGTCCCTTGCTCTATAACTATTGATTAACCCCCGAAACAAAACCCAATTCAAATGCAAATCTGCGAATTCTCGCATGAAACACTGTTAAATCGTTCGCAAGAATTTCATGGCTAACGACAAAAATCAAATTTCACATAGCAATGTGTTGCACAAACAACCGAACAATATACACCCTTATCACCCTCTTGTACGTCTCCGTCTGGATACTTGCACTCCTTAAAAACTTAATTCCACTTCTTGAATATACGCGCTTATTGAGACTTCCCGAATCAATCTTTCGCGAAAATGCATGTGGCACATGAAATACTTGCACTGGCCCTTTTTATCTCAACGCGCCCTCCGTTCTCCCAACACTCCTCGTTCTTCATCGATGCGCGCCACGCGTTCTTCCCTTTCAGCGCGAATAGATCTGTTCCGGGGGAGGTCTCCATTCGAATCCACAGATACGACGCGTTCGTCGAGGCCGTTCATACCAGACTCCTCGATCCGTTCACATCTCCTTAAAAATGTTTCCGCGTCGCAACTGTAAATCGAATTCAGCTGCTCGCTCAGCCGAGTTAGATTGCATTCGCCAATGCAATACGCGGTTGGGATGCACTAAATCAGTGTTCTCATGTCCGAAATTTTAATTTGCAGATTGGAATTTAAAAAATTAACAGAAGTAAATAATAAATAATAATAAAAAGTTAAGTAACATAAAGAAATAATTAAAGGAAACATTTGAATTTAATATAGAAAAAAATAATATAACGTTTACATTTAAAAACAATAATAAAAATATTTTATAATTTATAGCTATGAATGGAAGTAATTTTTTCCAAATCAGCTATTAAAATTTCGGATAGGTGTTATGAAGATTTTCGTCAGTTTGCTTATGTGACTACTAGATTAATACATCCGTTATCGTAAAACAAAATGGCGGCCGTTTTAAACGAGAATATTGTATAAAATTGTATTTTTCGCGAATTTCAACATTTGAAGGTGGATCCAATAACAAATAACTTAATGGTTAAAATTCTTTCAACTTTGCTAATATTAGTAGGATCTGTAAATTAAATATTTTCGCCAGTAAAATTATATAAGCATGATTAAATTTGATGAAAGTAGATATTTAAGTATCTTTTAAAAGATCCTTATACTCTATGAGTTTTAATAGAATGTACAGAAGTTATTGCCGTTTGAATTATCTCCGATTACAACAATCAAACACGGTTTTCGTACTACATGGGCTTTCCATGAAACCAGACACTACACTTTTGATTGTATTTTCTCCAAATATATAATATAACAAAGAATATTTAAGATTTAGCTTAGCCAATGATTTTAGCAATATTGCAACAAAAGGTTGGCCAGTTAAAATTGACTAACCTGGTTTTTCTTTTAAAGCAAAAATATATCTATTTGTTGTGCGTGTCATTAAAGTTTTTCTTGAATTAAATCATTCGTATGTTTGCATATCGTATGTTAAGTACGAGGGTGGTTCGAATTTGATGGAGACAAACGCTGTAGATGGCGCGCATGTATGTTTTGAAGGTCGTGGCTTGAGTATGTGATAGCTGTGTCTGTTACGAACAGTGTGGCATTTTTTTCGTCGGGAGTGCATGTTTCACGTGCGTGCTACGACCATGAGTGAACGTCAATTGCCGACCGCCGCTGCGCAACATATTTTCATTCGTTTTTTAGTGTGGGAAGGCGTTAAAAACGCGGAAATTCTTCTGCGTTTGCGAAATCAGTTCGGTAGTGAGTGCCTGAGTAGGGCTGCTGCGTTTAAATTTGGCTGAACTTGACATCAGTATTGGTAGTGTAGAGTCTATCACCCACATACACCTTCAATATCGCAAAATAACGCACGAAACGAAGGAGCATTCCAGCACGAAGTGCGATTCTTCTCCAGGATAACGCGCAGCCTCATACCGCGTGTCTTATAACGTGCGTTTCACGCTCGATAGAATATCGGAATTGGGGTGAAAGGTACTGGAACACCCCCCCCCCTTTCTGTCCGGATTTGTCACCCTACGACTACCACATGTTTAGACCACTGAAAGAAGCCCTTGCAGGTCAAAAATTCAACACCGACGACGAGGTAGAGGAGTTCGTGGGCACATGGCTGTACGAGTTGCTACCCGCATCAAAAAGCTTCCGAAAAGGTGGACAAATTGCGTAAATTGTAAGGGGGACTACCTAGAAAACCTGTAAATTTTTTCGATGGTAAATAAACGTGTCAGAGCATTTGTCTCGATCATATTTGAACCGCCCTCGTACAAAACCCTTTTGCCTCGAGTGTAGTTCTGTCTACTCAACTTGTTCATACATTCAAATTACTAGCGCAAACAAAAATAAAATTTATTTTTGCTAGCATTTGAAAAATGTATTGATTTAATGAACTTATATTCATTTGCATAAAAACTAATTTCCATACCCATATATTATGTTTCACATAAATTTTGCTATATTTTGGCTATGGTCTCATGAAAAAAACATGGAGTGAAAACTAATATTACGATCATATTTTTCTTAAAAAAAAAGCGATGCTATCGAAATATTTTCTATTAAGAAATCTATTGAAAACAATATACGAGTACATTACTACATATGAGATTAACAAAATTTTTTGAATGATCAATTGTATTCATTTTTATGCACTATTTATGTATGCTGTCGGTCGAATACGTTTAAAGTAAATTTTATGACTAATGAGAATTTAAATTGTCGGGGGGGGAGGAAATAAAAAAATGAATTGTTAAATTTCTAAGACCCCCGGTCTTCTAATTAGCAATTCCGAAACGGGGATGGGACTAGGCACGTTGGCTGGCTCTAACAAGCTAACAAGCGGTATGTAACTTTTTCTCTTTTCAATTTCAGAGGGTCATGCTGAGTGGTTCTCGAACGTGAACTACCGCATCGGATTTGAAATCCGGTTGAGAGGGTGAATGAGGGCACTATCGCCAACTAGTTGCTCTACTTTTATTGTGGGCTGTGAACACTCTCGTCAAGGACGAGGCCCCTTTTCGTATTCGACCATCTTATTGCGGTAGATACGAGTAGGTAGGTTCGATGTAGAACTATCGTGATATCTTTAATTTATTTCCTCACGCTTAGACTTATTCGATCCTTACGGATTCTTAAGACCCTCTAGAAAGTTCCCATGATAAATGTTTTGCAGTGCAAGTTTTGTGCTGTCGGAAAGAACCTGCCCCATGACACTGTAATGAATCAACCCTACGCCACTGACAACGATCCGCAGGTCGTTATTGACGTCGATGGTTCGGAAACGACCCTTTAACCAATCGCTGTCACTGAACTGCGTTTTGGCAGCTGGGAGGAAGTTGAAAGTTGTGGTGGAATGTGAAGGAGGAAGACTCCGGAGAAGATGGCCGCCAATCCGAGTGTCGCGTAAGACGTGGGTAGATTTAGTGTATTATCCGAGCCTAGCTGTCCATCGGGATCTATTTTACTTGTGAAGGAGAGCTAGATATGTAGGTGCAAATTAATTGTTTTTAAACCAAAGTCAAGTGCTACACACAGAAGTTCCACGTGCAAAAAGCTAGTCGACACGATATCGTGAATCCCCAACGCCACTACGACACTATGGCGTTCTCGTGCAAGTAATGAATGGGCGAATTGCAAGGTAGGGGTGCTCAAGAAGAAAAATGTTCTTTTCTTGTATATTTCCTTTTCACGGTAGATTTTTAGTGCGGAAACGAATTTGTGGCTTACAATTATAAGGAATGCAACATATTATTTGTGCGGCCTGTGGAGTTGGCCGGCAGTCCTCCCCGACGAGCACGGCAAACAAAAAAAACAAGTAATCATCAGTTCCTTACGCCGGAGAGTATTCGTCAGCTGAATGTCATCGTCAAGGTTTATCCAGTTCGTGCATGATTTGAACAACAAATTGTATAGTAAGTGTTTTCTTAATTTTCGCATGCCAAGAATTCAGTGTTGTTTGAACAACCAATTGAAGAGGAAGTTCGTCGAGTTTGGGGGGTCTTCGTTGCCCGCGGCCGCATTCTCTTGTGTCGTCGGCACTTTGTAGCGCGCGAAGAAATATAGTGGAAAATGCGTGGAGTTAGCACTCGAAAAAGCCGGAAAAGCGGAGCCATTAACGGGCTCGCCAACTGACGGATTTGCCAAGGATTTGGACCGTTGAAGACGACATTCATCTGTTCGTCAACTCGCGACCGGTGCTTCCGAAGGAGAATAGGCTCCAGAAAGTGACAGGGGATGCGAAACGGATATCAGGGATAACTCCACCCCCTTGTCGCTGTTTAGTTTTTAATTAGAGAAAATTGTGTGTTTAAGTGCTAGACTAACTGGGAGTGAGTAGTTTAATTAATGTGGTTTAGTTGGAAATCGGACAAATGCCATAAATGCGGCAAAACATTTTGTAAATTAAATACTTATGTAAATCACAATGCGTTGCACTTAAATTCTGATGTTGATAAGAGCCAGGAACGTCAAAAGACATACACTAGGCCGCAAGTTGGATAGGGCATAACTTGATTTGTATTCGGAAAAGTCGTTTAAAGAGACAATGGTCATCTGCGACGCAAGAATTGGATGGATGTCAACCACCAGAAGGAAAACGAGAACTTCGATTAATAGTAAGAACAAGGCGGTCCAAAAATCTAGAAACTTTGAATGTTTCAACCCATAGCGATGACAGCAAAGAGATCATTAGATGATAATTTAGTAGAGATCACCGTTAATTTTAGCAGAAAAGTAAAGATAACTGGCATTTATTTTACTGAAACTAGAAGGGTGGTAGTACAAATATTTAATTCAACTATCATGAGTATTAAAGATGCATTTTAATAGCACTGAAATAATGCATCTATCTTACATATTAAGTCGAAATTGCGGGTTTTCCGTCTTTTAAAATCGTTTTTGCCCTGACAGGGCTGCAGCTTCACCTGAACATACCTTTGCAGTCGAAAATTTATTGTAAAATATGCACTTCCAGTTTCCTATAGTTGTACAAGTAAATATTTAAGACCAAAGAATATTTAATTATTTCATGATGTTGGTGGCCCCAACAAAAAATCTATAATTCTTGGGTGGATGCATCAATCTATAAAAAAGCTGCTACATATAATTGAACTCATCCACCAACATAACTAGACGAAAATAAGGGTTGCGGTTTTCATCGAAAAACTACAATTTTTCCTGGCTATCAACAGATGATAGGCAGAACAGTCGTTCTTCACTTTAGATTAAAATGTACAACTAATTTGGTTTGTATATGCATTCATTTATTATTCCCTCGGTTTTTATTAGATTAACAAGTTTTAGTTATGTACATATTTAAGGACGACTTTACGTAGTATTTTAAGCGTTAACGTTATGCTAAGGATAAGGAAGCTAATTAATGCAGCTGAATGATATTGCATGTTAATCATAGTAAACCTAAGATAACCATTGATTAATTTTCAAGGTTAACGAACAATATCAAACAGAAAACTAATGATATTAGCATTGAATGAAACCCAGCAATAATTATAATTTGTTTATTATTATTATTATTATTATTACTATTACTATTATTATTATTATTATTATTATTATTATTATTATTATTATTATTATTATTATTATTATTATTATTATTATTATTGTTATTATTATTATTATTATTATTATTATTATTATTATTATTATTATATTATATTATTATTATTATTATTAAAATATTATTATTATTATTATTATTATTATTATATTATTTACGTATAACTGTATCGTAGAAAAAAAAAAGATTAGTTCCTATATATGAACATAAAAGAATTAAATAATTAAACCACAAACCTATACCATTAGTAGGGACTTCAGAGAAGATTAAACACTTGTAATTGTAGTTATATCTGAAAATTAATTAAACACAAAAACAATAGAAATTTTTAACTGCAAATTAAAAAGATGAAGAACAAAACTAAATTTGAAGATGGACGTGAATAAGTTAATCTAATTTAACTTGTCGAATTAACAGAAAAAAAAATCACTAGAAAAAATATTTAAAACACTAAATTTCAAAACGAAGCAATGCAAAAAAACGTATTAGTAATGAAAATTTAGTATGCGCATGGATCAACGATTTAGTACAATCAGTTAATTTATAAATGAGATTAAATTTAACAAATTACGATTGCAAAACAAAGTATGAACAAACAACTGACAAACACCAGTTGATTAACAAATAGAAAAATATTAAAAGTAGCCTGTAAGTGATCTCCCAGAAAAAGAAATAAAAACGAAAAAACTACAAATTATAAATTGTTACAATTTACATAAATAGACACAGTTTAGCGAATAAGATCATATTGAATTAATCTATTTGCAAAAAAATTCTGAAATAAAAACAAAGGTAAAATCATTACAAACCCATACTAGCATAAGAAAGAGACAAACTTGCAGTTAAAAATAAATTACACAGAAAGAAGGTTAGACTAAAATAATATGAATTGCTAAAAATATAACAACGTCTTTCCTTTCCAGCTAACCTTTTTTTTCTAGCAGGAATGGCAGCGGACGGTGAGTATGCCGTTACGAGGGTAGGGTTCTCGTAACCCGCAGATGGCCGGTTTCGCGTCGCGTTCGGTACGCGGTACCATAGTTTGTTTTGCGTTTCTTAGTTTCGCGATCTGTCTGTCCGTCGGTCCGTCCGTGTGTCACAGCACTTTTTCTCGCAAACTACTTAAGCTAGAAACATCAAATTTTGTATGCAGGTGTAAAGTGGTGCTCTCTTCAAAGTTCACCTAAAAAAAATTTTATAAGGTATTTAAGGGGGGGTCTCCCCATATAGGGGAGAGGCCCCCGAAAAAAAATTTCATCAAAGGTAGCCGATATGGGTATCAAATGAAAGGTTTTGATAAGAACTTTTCAAAACAGGTCTTAATTTGATACTTTTTGCTTGGAGGGACGCGCAGGGAGGAGAAATACACGAAAAATTTATGTCCCCCCCCCCCCCTCGCAATTGGACACTTGTGATCCGAAAAATCTGAAAAAAATTATGGAGGTAGGTGTTTGTGAGTAAAATACCAACAAATACCTTAGAAGTCAAAATTCGCTCAACTTTGTTAATAATAGTATGATATTCGAATTTCACGTTTTTCCCAATAAAATTGCATTGGTACCCTTAAACTTTACGAAATTCGACAATTATGAAGTCCTACTAAAGGTTCTCAAACTTTGTAAGTTTGATGAAAATCGAATGGTATACACGGAAGTTATAGCCGTTTGAAATTTCTCCCATTACAACAACTATAATACATGATTTCGGTATTTTATGGACTTTCCATCGAATCAGTCACTGCAGTTTTGACTTGATCTTCTTGAAATTTGACATTAATATTTTTGAGAATTCATGATTTGAGCGATTTTTGTCGGTTTGCAACAAAATGGCGATCGTTGAAAGTAGAAAAACAATGGATTTTCCATTGAACGTGCACATCTCTTTGATATATTTCGTGACGTTATTCATTGCTGGTGACTGCATTTCTGAGAAGTTGGGTACAAAACCCTTCCGACATGAGCGTTGGTCTGTTTACCTAGCTTGTTTTTTATTAGAGTAGATTATTTCGAAGTTCGCGTTCGACTAGGATATTTTTCGGTACCGCGTCGGTGATATTCGGGAACGTGGAATTAGATACAGTTTTTGTTGTTGGCTGAAGGAATTTATTTATTTATTTAAATTCCATTTAACAGATAAACATAATCCAATTACAAAATGGAACAAAACAAACAGAAAAGAAAATTAATGAAAATTAGAATTAAGTGTTAAAGTTAATATAAAAAAGAAATTCAATGGTACTAACAACAATAAATATGCGTGTAAAATTAAATTAAAGCACACAAAAAAAGAAAATAAAGTCTAATATTTACTCCAGTTGAGTTTCAAGAATCAGGCTTCTTAACCTCAATTTAAAAACTAGGTATGAGTCGGAAAAAGGACCAAGCTCAAGCTTATCATGATTCCTTACCATTCGTATAATAGGAGAGTGAAAATATAAATTTGTACGGGCATACGGTGGCACGAAAAAATTGTTTGCCCGAGAAGAACGCGATGATTGACGAAGACGTAGGTCTGAAAACAATGTTAATGAAATTCGATTGTGGCAGAGTTGATACAGAAAACACTGATCTAGATACATGCGACGGGATGACAGAGTAGGCAAACGTAGGGAGGATAAACGGCAGTCATAGGGTTGATATGGGATTTTGAATTTGTAAAACAAGACACGAGTAAATTTACGCTGAATGGAAGAAATACGGAATAAAGTAAAGACAGGTTTCGTTTCCATACGGTTGTATTTTCGACGCGTTAGCAAATCGGGCATGTGAACCGGTGGCTAAATTCTTGTATTTCGGACTTAGTCTGCTCGCGTAAGACCCGCGACCGAACTAGCTAGCTAGCCAGCAGCCACCTCGGAGTAGAATAAGGTTGTCCGGACTTCTTGACCTAAGGGGTACAGTCCGTTGTCACGTTCCAAGATTTCACGTCTAGAACCGATGAGAGGTTGGTTCAGATTTCCTTTGGGAAATCTCGACGTTCGAGTGTTGTTTTAAATCAGAAATCATTACAAGATGACAAAAGCTAGCTGCCAGCACGCGTGCATATCACCAGTCAAAACCACTTCAACTGAGCTCGCTGACCCTTGTACCAGACCATCGGCACCCGTGCCCTGTACGGACACTATAACATCTTGAAAAATACTACAAACAGATCCACAAGTTCTTTCGCCTAACGTAGTCTAACACATTTAAATAGAAAACAAACCGCTGTTGAAGGATCTAGGACACTTCATGTCATACAATGACTGATGAGGATCTAAGGCTATGAGATTCATTTGCCAATCATTTTATTCCTGTGGGAAAAAAATTATAAGTTGTAGATAAAGGAGAAAACAGATTTACACCAAATTTTTATTTTAATAAATTTGGCATACGGTACTTAACATACATCCGTATCGATACTCTAGGAGATGCTATGATCAGTGCCACACTGGACAGAGCCATTATTATCTGCTTTCTTACATTGGTCGCCATCACATCTGGTTGGTCGCATAGTGCGTCTGAGAAATCACTCGTATCGAATTTTTTTGCCGCGAACAGAACTCGAACCAGTGATTTTCTGCTTAAGCAGCTAGCACTCTACTCGGACTGCTTCGTTGCATTACCTGAGTTACTTAAAACCCATGTAATCATTTAAGGCTTGTTGCATTGAAGTTTCATCGTAGATGACGGCATAAATTTTTATTTTATTTAAATAATTAAATGCAAAAAAATTTAAGTTTAAGTGCTTGTGTTGGTACGTTGTACCGAAATAATTTCTGAGTATTTCTAATATATATTATTGGCTAATAGTTAACAAAGCCACACAATGAATGGGGCCTTCTAAACGTATTTGTCTGTTTTCTAAAATCAATAAAATTTATCTCTCCTATATGCAATAAACTGCGAACGCAACACCTTACAATCGAATAACAAAAAGAAAAAAAAAACAGTCAATTACGAAGACTACAATGGAAAGCCAACTAAGCGATTATCTAACATCAAACCTTATGTAACATAATTCATAGACGATTGGGTCAGGCCAGGAGGCTAATCCTGAAGCAAAGCATAATACGCGCACAAATCGTCCTGCCGTCAACGGAGCGGACATTTCGAATTGAAAGTTCACCCACTTGGTGTTAGCGGAAATATATGTAAATAGTGTCCCAATGCACGCTTTCTATTGTATATTACGCTTGGGAAATAAACATGAATAAATGCTTGGCACTTAGGGGTAATGACTTACGAGCAAAATAATGGAGGCAACGTGAATCGAATCCAGTTGAGCAGCGCCGCAGCAACAATTCTACAACATTTCTATCAGTCAGTATTGACCTAGTTACTCGTATTTAAGCCACGACAATTGTTGTAGTCAGCAGTCAGCAAGCGAGGAATAAATTACATGTTAATTTTACCACGGTACCTTTTTTCCTATCGTGTAATTATGCACGCTACAATAGCAAGTGCTTGCAGACAATGACCGAATGACCACCGGTCTTAACGATATTATTTCATATCACGTATCTTAAAATGCACATTGATTCGAATGTGATTTAGTATTTGGATTAGAAAGGATGAGGGGCTTGAAGCTCTAATAATAATGTTTGTGTTGACGAAAGTATTTAAATTGTGGAAAACATGATACGTAATATCTTTTGATTCAATCAATTCTATAGAAGAGAAAATTCATGCAGGGAAAACATGCAGACCCGCGATATGAGTTTCTGGAGCAGATCAAGGCCATCGCGGAAATATTTTAGCTGCAGCAATTTTCTTGGATTCATTCCAAATTCACTGCCTGAAAAATGATAGCGAATCATTTTTACTTGCAAAAAACGTGGAGTGAATACACAGACTACCACCGTCTTAAAAAGATGCACATCTTCTTGGAGCAATCAAAGACAGCCATGTCTTGAAAATGAATTATAGCTGTATACGAATATTGTTTTATGTATCTGTATACGTATTGTTTTATGTATCTTAGCGATTCTTGTTTGAAAATTAGGAGTTTAAACTATTACCTTTGATCAGGTCCAGAGAAATATTTACTTTTAGATCAATATATTCTAGGAAAATTATCCTATTGATTCAGAAGAATGATATAAGAACAGATGTTCATCACTCTTACAATGAGTAAATTCTTGAATTTCAAATTATTGAATCAAATATGTTATGACATTTCAAATTTTTAGCCCTAATTAATAAATTAAACACACACACACACACACACTGTCAAGCGGCATGATATCAAATTATTAAGAGACTAAAAGACAACGAACATGTGAGAAGAAAAATACTGATATTACCGTAAATGCATTATGCCCGACATGATGAAACCTTTGGGGTCTGGTTCGTCTCCACGATTGCTGCGACCTTGGATCCTTGAGTATAAGGGCTCCGAGAATCTTTGAAGTTAATTTTAATGGCACTATCAATGTATACTGCCTGTATTTTTTCGCGGTAGTATAATGATGGCATCCTAGTCTGGTAACCGAAAATGTTAAAAATAAGCTAACACTGAAAAAGCCTACATTAAAAGTAAGGTACTTACTCCAACGTTTCTAAGATTTCTAGCTATGGAGCGCTATATATCATTTTAAGAGCAGAAGCATGTTTGACAACATATGTTCAATTGCCGTGAAAGCACTAGGCAATCGAACAAAGCAATTGAACACCCAAAGATGGAAACGTGGAATGAAGTGTAAGCAATGGTTGGCATGATTAATTTATAAACAATCTTTATGGGATTTAGTTGAATACAAAACAATTTGAAAAAAAGCACAGTTTTGCTGTCAGTATCCACTGAGTCTACCAATCTTTTTTACTGGATGCTTCCTTTGTGCTCCAAGTGTTCAGCGTATAGCCGTTTACGCAAGTTACATATAAAAATATAGGTGTCACCATACATATTATACAAATCACCGTTCTTACGAAGTCTCTATTTTACTAATTGGATTTTACAACTCTAATGACTTTCGGGAAGCACCTCGAACTTATGTGAGAATCACAACACTGTGCCAAGGGTTGTATGGAAGATTTAGAACAGAAGACAAATAGAGCATACCAATACGAAAAGGAAAGCGAAGCGCTGGAAAAAATTGCCAAAATTTGATACAGCCTAAGCACCAAGGGGAGCAGAAGTAATACACAGTGAAGAGGCAAGCATAGTTGTTGAGCTAAAGAAAAAAAACAATTTGCTTTATCAAGGGAGACAAAGGCAACACAGTGATAGTGATGGAATAGACCAAATATGATGAGGCAGTAATGCGAAATCTAGGAAACGAAATTTTTTTCGAGCTTTGTCAGAACCCGTTGAAGGAATCTTTAAAGCGATTAAGTTATGAGTCTTTGATTGAAAATTTAACAAAGGCAATAGTGAGCAACTTCACACTTGCAATGATAAATTGTCTGATAAAAATGCATAAGAAGGGAAATGAAATACATGAGATACAATTCACCGTGAATACACCTACTCAAAAATCTGCAAAATGGCATGTAATCGAGTTTAAGGGAATAAATTAAAAGCAACTTACTCGAAAACACCAAGGAATTTCCTGGTTAACTACAACAGTTTGGTCTACCAGCGCAAGACGAAATTATGATCCCCTTAGACGTGAAAGCTCCATTTCCAAGTATGTTGGTGATGGAGACACTAAGCTACAGGTGTTATTTTGATATTAAAAGAAAAATGCCATTTTTTAATACAAATGATCGGATGTTTATTTCATTATAAAGAGGAAGGTATGCCGTTAATAGTGGAAAATAACATCAGGCAAATGACCACCACGACGACGCTTACAGGAGCATATCCTTTTCATGAAATTTTCCATTACCAAATCGCAAAGCGGCTGCCCTATGTCCTCGAAAGCCTCACGAATTCCATCTTTGAGGTCTTGAATCGACGCTGGGTTGTCGGTATAGACCTCCTCTTTCATGTGGCCCCAAAGGAAGAAGTCGCAAGGTGTTAAGTCACAAGATCTCGGTGGCCAATCGTGATGACCTCTTCGAGAGATAACACGGTCCGGAAACTTTTCCCGTAAAAGATCAATGGATCAATACCATCCAATTCCGGCTATAAAAAATCATTAATCATCTCTCGATAGCGCAATCTATTCACCGTAACTGTTGCTCCAGCCTCATTTTCGGAAAAGTAAGGTCCAATGACTTCGCCGGACCATAAACCGCACCAAACACACGTTGAGGATAGAGAGGGTTTTCAACAATAACTCTTGGGTTTTCCGAGTCCCAGATGCGACAATTTTGCTTGTTAACGAAGCCACCGAAGTGGAAATGGGCCTCATAACTCAAAATGACTTTTCGATGGAATTGCGGATCATTTTCATGCCTTTCAAGGACCCAATCAGCAAAGAAACGACGTTGTTGATGATCGACCGGCTTGAGTTCTTGTGTTAACTGAACTTTATAAGCCTTAAAACCCAAATTTTTATGCAAAATACGGTGTTATGACGTTTGTGGAATGCCTAATTCCAAAGAACGACGAGGAATGGACAAACCTGGGTTTGTCCATTCCTCTTTCGGCTACAGCAGTAATATTCTCGGCTGTTCTTGAGTGACGTGCACGGGTTTTATTTTTCACATCACTAAGTTGTCCCAGCAGCTCGAATTTTTCCACCAATTTCTGTATTGCAGTCTGACAAAGTGCTTCACGACGACCCAAAAATGTGAAGAAGACGTTGATTCAACGCGAAGACGTTGATTCAATGCAAAGGTATCAGCTATCGAATAAAAATGAAAATCAATCGGGCTAGATTCGTACAGCTAGCCAAACCAAGTAGCAAGAACCAGCTCTAAAACATTCTCGGATGCAAGAAAGACAAACCTGAACCAAAAGAGAGATCTGGCATTTATCTATCACTTGTGAAGAAATGTACTCGTACATACAACAAATGAGGAGACTTATCATTATGGAGATTAGGGAGCATCTAGGCAAAACAGCAAAGAAGGAGAAAAATTCTTACTTCAAAGCGACAGTAGCGGAACATATCCCTTTTTAGGATTTATAACTATATTATGAAACCCTACTGAAGTTGCGGCCTGTCTGCTCGACTGTCCATCAGTAACACCGATTTTTTCTGAAACTATAAGAGCAACAAACACCTAACTTTTTAGATGAATGCAAAGTGATAACTTTTTGAAAGTTTGGGAATCTCAAACAAGGGAGGCATTCGCGGGAATGACCAAGGGGAAGCATAGCTTTCCTTGGCTTGAGTTTTAGCTGCATAAAAGCTGAAATGCATAATGGGGTGAAGGCTAGCTAAAAAATATCAAACATGTACCAGGCGGCAGCCTGCAAGCTGCGTTATCTCTATAACAAATAGAAGCGCAGCAGCACATTACATATAGCTGTGTAAACGAGACAAAGGTATGGAGTCGTGGAGTTTATGCAGATATTACATGCAGAGACATATGCTCGCTCCTCTGTCTCTCTTTTTTTTCGGCTCACTTTTCCTTATCGTTCATGTTACCTTTTTTGTCACTTTCCTGTATAACTTTTTCGTATCACTTTTTTGTGTCATTTTTTGTGTCACTATTTTGTGTAACTTTTAGTGTCATTTTTTTGTACCATTTTTTGGTGTCACTATTTTGTGTCATTGTTTCGTGTCACTTTATGCGTTTGCTACACGAAGCTTGACCCCTTCTGTAACAAAGCTATGCTTGCAGTACTTTTGGGTGTCATTGCTTTTTTTGTGCTCACTCCTCTCACTCATCTTTCTTTTTCGTGTCACTTTTTCTGCGTTCACTCTCCATCGTACCATGTTTTTGTGTCATGGTTTCGTGTAACTTTTGCTGTGTTCACTCTTCTCCGTCGTCTCAGTTTTCATGTCATCTTTCGGGTCACTTTTCCGTGTGGCTCTTTCTGCGTTCACTACTCTCTGTCGTCTCTTTTCTTTGTGTCATTTTCGTATGCCACGTTTTTGTGCCACCTTTTCATGTCAGTTTTTTGCGTTTACCCATCTCCATTCAAGGTCCAACCCATACCGTAATATAGCTATGCTTTAAAATTTTTTTAAGAGATTAAAAGGATCTTCCCGTATAGGAAAGTGATTCTTAAAATGTCAAAAATCCAAAAAACTAAATAAAATCATCTATAAGTATAATAATAAGTAACACCATTAAAGTCAAGAGTCACTCAACTTTGTTAATAAAAATAGAATAACAAATTTCACATTGTCCCAAATAAAACTGTATTCGTGTCCATAAATTCAATGCAATTGCATAACAAAATGGTGACCGTTTAAGGGGATCAACCTATGTAAAGCCTCTACTTTTTATGAATTTTAAGTGTGTTTTTCTCGAGACCCAATGGACAAATGTGTATTTTACCATGTTTTTGCTCACACCATGGGAATGAAAAAAGAATGATCTCACAAGAAAAGGAGTGCTCGTAGCTAAATTACTATACAGCAGACTTAAGCCACTCATCTTCAATAAAATGTTTTTTGCGATTGCCACGATTACGAGGGACGTTAAGTGAAAAAATCGGATTGGCTTTTAATCAGTGGAGAATAAACATGTGTTTAGCTAGAATTAACTCCGCCGTAGACAGTCCCAAGCCCGTTTGAGAAAGGAGGAGGGAGTCCCTCCTTTCCCCAACCCACAGCTTCCATGATTAATCATTATAAACCCCACAATTATATGGTAGTAAAGGCTCTCGGGGTCGGACATTGGGTTTACTGGTTCCTCAATAATGGGACATTAAATACCCAGAAATGCTTATAACTGTAAAAACATCTACAGCTCTGCTACTAAATCCTACATACACCCCCTTTATGAGGATGTAAGAAGGTGAAGGTGAATCTTCCGCGCCTGATAACGGAATCGAAGTAATAACCATGCCACCGGAATGGAGGTTGGACGATGGGCTAGTTTCCGATCCTTGGAAAATCCTACAATGCTTCGAAACCTGCAGAAGGGCCTCGGAATGGATTAAACTCACGACAACGACCTCGTAAAATGAAAAAGGGACTATGGCGTTGGATCCTGGAATGTCAGATCACTCAATTACCTTGGCGCTGTTAAGGACCTCTAACATCAGGCCAGTCAATGGAAATTAAAAATAAAGGCAATATTATGAACGGTTGTGGTCGATCCGTATAAAAGCGAAATTCTTCAAAATCAGACTAATAAATGTTCACGCCCCGACCGAAGAAAAGGACGAAGAAATGAAGGAAACGTTCTACAATCACCTGGAAAGACTAGTGGACTCATTGCCTACAAACGAAACAAAAATAATTCTAGATGATTTCAACGCTAAGATGAGCAATGAGCTATCACATCGGGGAACGACTTGAGGATATAGCCTTCATGATGAAACAAATTATGACATCCAGCGTCTGATTGACTTTGCATAAGGCAAAAGTCGAGTTATACGTTCGACTTGCTTCCCGCATCAACGCATTCACAAAATGACCTGGTTATCGCCGGATGGCAGCACACAAAATCAGGTCGACCATCTTCTGAACCAACAACGTTGGGCCGCGAGCATACTTGACGTCCGTACATACCGAGGAGCCAATTGTAACTCAGATCATTACTTGATCAAATTAACTTATCATTGTCGTATGTCAAGGGCATATTCGGCGAAGACCAGCCCGCTACAAAAATTTGACATCGCAAGGCTACAAACGGCGTCTGTGGTCAAAAATTTCACGGATACCCTCGACAACCAGCTGGCTCCTATCTTATCAGACGCATCGCTAAAGACAAGCAACGAGCTCTAGATGGCAGTGAAAGCGGCTATTAAGAGCGTGGCAGAACAGACGTTCGCACATCAAGCCCGGCGAAAGAGGAATGATTGATTCGATGATGAGTGCCAGAATCCGTTAGACAAAAAGAATCAGGCATGCAAAGAATACGTAGGTAGAAAAACCAGGACGAAGGGAGAAAATTATGAAAATCTCAGAAGAGTAGCGAATAAGATAATTAGAATTAAGAAAATAAAGTTTGATGACGACTAATTGCGAAGTATAGATGTAAGTAGTGAAAAGCCTGAAACGTGGTTATCAGCCCAAAACCACGCTCTGGCGTGATGACATCGGCAATATTATCATTGATGAAATCAAGATCAAGGAAAGATGGGCATCATATTTCAAGGACCTCCTTAATGTTCCGCACAGCTCCAGAACATCGGACCCTATAGATGTTTCTGGAGGGCTTCCATTAGCCCCACCAACTCACAGTATCGAAAATTTGAGCAAATTTGTGTATTTGGCCGCCAAAACAACGAGAACGGGTAATGAAAGAGACGAAGTACGCCGAAGAATACAGTTCGAAAATAAAATATTTTTTTTTCAGTTTTGACGATCTTGAAGACCAGCAAAGCAGGCAAACAAAGCTCCAAGTGTACAAATCTGTGATAAAACCTGTGTTATACTGTGGGTGTGAAAAATTGGCCCTATGCAAAGCATCCACAAGTAAATGAACAACTTTGAGCGACGGGCCCTGAGTCGAATAATCGGAGCGCAGCTGGACGGGGACCAATGGCGAATTCGATGCGACCACGAGCATTATCAAATTTTTAACGAGCCGAAGGTCTCAATGATTGTAAGACTGCGGAAGCTGCGATGGGTTGGCCCCATGAATCGTATGGACGAACAACGGATACCTAAAAAGTTATTCGTTGGGAGAACTTGAGGTCGGAATGCAGTGGGGAAACCGAGGAAACGCTGGTTTGACTCGGTTGAATGAAGACAGTTCACCGCTACTCGGATTTCGAAACTGGAGGACGCCGTCAATGGACCGAGACAGTTGAAGGCACCATTTGCAGGAAGCGAAGGCCCGAGAGGGGCTGTAGTGCTACGAATAAGAAGAAACTGGAAAAAAACGGCACCTCTCGTCAAGCCCGGCACCTCGATTTTATCGGCCAGTTTACGACCGATATTCAGCATATTTAGGAAGAAGAGAACATCGTTACCGACGCACTATCGCAAATTGAGGAAATCGAAACACCCATCTATTACCCTGAACTGGCAACATCCCAAGAAAACGACGAGGAAGTACAAGCTCTGTTGCGTTCGGGAACGTTTTTGGAACTCAAGGAAATACATATTCCAGGAACGGACCCACAAATTTTTTGTATCACTTCTACAACAAAAGCCCGACTTTATGTCACATCATCTTTTGTGAGAGCCGCATTTGAGTCTATACGTCGCCACGCTCATTCAGGCAGCAAGGCAACCACGAAGCTCATCGCACGGCGATTTGTCTAGGCGGCTATCAAGAAGGACTGCCGCAAATGGGCGCGAGTTTGCATCCGCTGTCAGCAATCAAAAAGTACCTGGCACGCTTTTGTGCCTTTGGGAAATTTCACACCGCCTTCTAGGAAACTTGAACACGTGCATATAGACATTGTTATTATGGGTTATCAGAGGGAAAAAGATACTCGTATTGTCTAATACGAAGTAATTAAACGTGGCGAGAAGAGATCCATCATAAGGATTACTTGAAAAGCTTTCAGAGTAGCGAAAATCATCATCACTTTACACAAATTGAGTTCTCTCCGAAAAACATCATTAAGGAACCGTTAGCAGTAATCAGTCCGGGAAAGCCGTGGATATACCAACTCCTTCACAATACGGAGCAAAAGGACAGAAAAGTCCACGACACGGAGCGACACACACTCGTCCGCCTGCGTTTAGAGCATATAATAATGTCATAGTTTAACATATCAATCTTTATTTAATAAGGTTTTTTGGTTTGTAATCATGGGTTTAATTTTAATATAACCACGAACACGTCCAGCAACTCTAATATACAAATTCCCAAATTAAATAAGGTTTCAAATTACAGTTAAATTTCCTTTTAATCAATCGTGGCCTAAATGGTTGATGTATTTTGCATCTGGATATTATGGTCATAAGATTGTTTCCTTCAATGGCTCATTTAGAACAAAACATATGTTTCCTCTTTTTAGGCTTTTGTCAAATAATTTTAAAAACCTCTACTAAAATCGCGTCCTGTCTGTCCGTCCGTGGGTCACAGCAGTTTTTCTCGGAAACTACTTAAGCTAGAAACATAAAATTTTGTACCTTTTTGGGTATCCGTTGTTCTCGTCAACAATTTCATACAGCTCATGATTGTATCGTATTCGCAATTGGTCCCCGTCTAACTTCGCTCCAATTATTCGCCTCAGGATGAGTATTTTGAAGGCGTTCAATATGTTTGCGGATGCTTGGATTAGGTTCCATGTTTCACACCAATAGCATAGATAAATTTCTATACTCGGAGCTTTGTTTTCCTGTGTATGCAGCTGTTCTTCAAGATCTTCAAAACTGAATAAAATATTTTATTTGCGACCTGTATTCTTCGGCGTATTTTGTCCCTTTTATTGCTGGATCTCGTTATTTTGGCACCTAACTAACAAATTCGCGCAAGTTTTTGATGCTGTATTCGCCATGCGTGATATTTTGTTTATTTTTCCTCAACTGCGTCATGAGCTTTGCTTTATTCTCATTGATTTGTAGCCCTACGAGTTTTGCTTCACTGTCGAGTTTCAGGAAAATTTATCTGGCGGTTTTTAACGACCGCGTCAAAATATTAATGTCGCCCGCATAGGCTACCATTTGGCTCGACTTGTTTAATAACGTATATATCAACAGGTAGCTTTTTTTGTGACATATTCCAGAACCAAATTGAATGAAGCCACAGTTACAATCGATTGAGAATAATACAATGAAATACTGGAATCTTCAGATTTTCAAGACAAGAAATGGTCAGTAGCATCCGGTTGTTTTAGTGGTTGAATATAGCATTAATAAAATGGAGACACTTAAGTGCACGGTAACCACATCAAAGCTTATCTATATGTCACTGAATTGAAGGATTCTATTCGTGAGGGAACTTATTGATAATTCTCCTTGTAGCATGAGCACTTTCCTGCTAATTCAATATTGTATTTTAAGCACCCACTATTGCTTTACAGAAACATTCGCATGTAACTAAAATATTTACAAAAAAATAAATACAATATATTGTATTCAATTAGCGACTTACATATTCAACGCAATAGTACACTAATATTAGTCGCTGTCCACTTTTCTAAGCACTAGTCACGCTACAACACTATCTTGATTGCACCTTTGTAAACTAAAATTGGAACTCATCAACTTAAAACCACCTTGCCGTCGTATTAAAATAGAATGAGTCACGTTTCTCCACATACGAGAGTACAACAACACTATCCGCTTCGCTAGATCTTGACACTGAATATGGTATCCACTAATAACCAACACACATGGATTTATAATTCATCCGAAAAAGTCGCATCTTTTCCAGTTCTTTCACCGTTCTTCCTCCATTTGTAGGTTCAGCTCGACAAAATGCACAATGAACTCAACTCACATTTCATGACAAATGTGGAAAATGTGCTTAACCCCCTTGTTTTCCCGGGAAAATTGTTACAAAAAGCGATAACACTTGGACAGACAATCACGTACTTGCTGGGTAGCATAACATGCGGATGTGACGAAATCAAACCCAGTTGGGCTGCTAGCTAAGCTACTCACTTATTGTTAGTTACACTCATATGAGATGGAAGCACGGTGGGACCTACTCCTCACCAGTAGGTTGGTAACAACAAACGGCTCTAACTCCTCTCAGCTCCAAACCACTAACTTCAGTGACTTTAGTAGTGGCTTTAGGCATTAGTTCGTAGTAGCAACAATTTCCAGAGATGAATGGAATATTTATTCAAAAGGTAAACAAGTTCATGTGTGCTGAGTTTTTGTTGTCATCTCATATGGAATGTAGTGGTTTACACAAAGTGTGGGTACATTACGAGTATTTCATAAAAGCTTCAAACTATGCTTGCAAATTGCTACTTGTCCGTAGGTTTTTGCTGCCATGTCTCTACAGAACTTAAAATTATTGTTGAGATGGTCGCGCGAGGATGAAATTCTAAAAGACTGTTTAGGAACGCTTTCCTGGATTAGATACATAAACTACAAGATGTCAGTGCTTCAGGGAATCTTGAGAGTTTTCTCTACCACTGTTCATGCCTGTAACGTCCTCCTTACGAGTGCTTTCTTCCTCTGCAGCCACGCCTGATAACTTACATCTTCCACTGTTGTAATTAACAGCGCTTGAAAATTGTCGATAGTATCTATAGAATGGCTCATAGCTAATAAGCAGATTTTCATAAACAAGCTAAATGTTGGCCGACCAAGCGGAAAAATAGAACCTGTTTGCGCATAAGCGACAAATCGCGGTTCGATTACGTTCTCCAAATGACGTGATTTATTGCGTGCTATCTCTATGGCTGGCAAACAGGTGAGATCATACTGCAATTGCACGTACTGATCCGTTACTGGCGTTGACGACGAAGTATAGTAAGCCTTCCAGTTAGTAAAAATTTCTACCTCATACTTTCTTCCGCCCCATTCATTGTAATCATTCCAATTGTGAAGAAGCCGCTGAAACATTATGTTTTCGCGGTAGTAATTAGACATTGTTTTGAAGAGTATCTTCTTAATACTACAGATAAACAAGGAGCTCAAGAAGCTTTGGTGACTCTTGTGTTTATTTAAGACTGTTTGTCTGAAAATTTGGGAGTGAGTAATGCATTGTTTATTACATACATATATTGTTCGTTGGAACTCACTGACCATGGTTAAATAAAGTCACCTTGAATACGATTTGGATTGGAGACTATTCTTGTATCAGAAATAATACGTATGTAAATACTTAGTTCGAATTAACATGCTTACTCGAGAATGGTAAAAAGAACGAGCAGTTACTTTTAAGATTAGATTACCAAGAATTTGCTCGATTAACCAGGTTAATCTATTCAATCTTATATAACCTCGATATATTTTACGATTATACGAGGTGTGTTCAAAAAGTATCACGAATTTTGAATTTTCGCGGGTTACTATATTCGAATTTCGATTTTTTTGTGGCGTTATGTTGGTACTCATGTCTGTCACTTATGCCGACAAGCTCGGCCATTTTGAATGTTCACTTAATTGGTGATAGCTACTTTACTTGCACGTGTTTTCAATCGTCTTCGATTTTTACTTATTCAAAAAAATGGATCAAAGAACGTGTATCAAATTTTGTGTGAAAAACGAAATTAAGTGCGCGGATGCATTCCGAATGTTGACTGTGGCATACGGAGAAGCTACCTTGGACCGAAGCAACGTTTCTCGGTGGTACAAAATATTTTTAGAAGGCCGAGAAGATGTGAACGACGAAGAGCGTGCCGGACGCCCGAGCACTTCAACAACAGACGAAAAAATTAATGAAGTGGAGAAAATGGTATTGGCCAATCGTCGAATCACCGTTAGAGAAGTTGCTGAGGACCTAAACATATCGATTGGCTCGTGCCATTCGATTTTTATCAACGATTTGGGCATGAGACGGGTCGCCGCGAAATTTGTACCAAAATTGCTCAATTGCGACCAAAAACAGCAACGCATGAACATTGCTAATGAGATGTTAAACTCTGTCCGCGACGAACCAAATTTGCTCCAGAGGGTCATAACTGGTGACGAATCGTGGGTTTATGGTTATGACGTGGAAACCAAAGCTCAATCATCTCAATGGAAGCTGCCGCATGAACCAAGACCGAAAAAAGCGCGCCAAGTTCGGTCGAATGTGAAAGTTTTGCTGACAGTTTTCTTCGATTGCAGGGGCGTGGTGCATCATGAGTTCTTGCCACAGGGAAGAACGGTCAATAAGGAATATTACCTGCAAGTTATGCGCAATTTGCGCGAAGCAATCCGCCAGAAACGCCCGGATTTGTGGGAGAACAAAAATTGGCTTTTGCACCACGATAACGCCCCTGCTCACACATCGTTGCTTGTGCGCGACTTTTTGGCCAAAAACAACACACTAATGATGCCGCAGCCACCGTATTCCCCAGATCTGGCCCCCTGTGACTTTTCCTTGTTTCCTAAACTGAAGAGGCCCATGAAAGGACGACGTTACGCTACGCTTGACGAGATAAAGACGGCATCGAAGGAGGAGCTGAACAAGATTAAAAAAAATGATTTTTTGAAGTGCTTCGAAGATTGGAAAAACCGTTGGCACAAGTGTATAATATCTCATGGGGATTACTTTGAAGGGGACAAAATAGATATTCATGAATAAATAAATAATTTTTGAAAAAAAAAAATTCGCGATATTTTTTGAACACACCTCGTATATGGCAGATTAAAAGTGATTTATCGCTATTATTGGTTATATGGAGATCAAAGTAGTTGGAAAACAATTATGGCTACGAGAAAGGCCTCTAACACAAGGCGAACGGAGCAGAAGTATGGGGCGACGCTCTCAGCAAGGAGGTATACCGAAAACGTTTGGCACAGGTACAGAGACAGTCTCTGATTCGACGGTGAGAGAGGCGTGATACCTGTCACCCTCCTTGCTAGAGAGCGCCGCCCTACCTGCGCCAAAACGAGGATGCGAGGGAGATGGTTGCCCACGAGGAGAGACATCACTCGCTCAACGATTGGCAGCAGTCTTGGGTAAATTGCACGAAGGGAAGGTGGCCTGCGCGCCTCATCCCTGATTTGAAACCATGGCTAAATCGAAGGCATGGTCAGACTGACTTCTATCTGACCGAGCTTTTGAGCGGGCATGGGTGTTTTCAGACTTACCTGCACAAGATTGGTAAGTCACGGTCCCCCGCTTGTCGGTTTTGCGCAGGGGAGAAGGACAATGCCTGCCACACATTTTTTGCGTGCACAAAATGGGTCAGACTGCGAAGGGACCTCTACAGGGAGACGGGAGAGCTCACTCCAGATAATATAGTCGCGGTGATGCTCGAATCGGTTGACAAATGGAACCAGGTGGCACATTATGCTCGGGCAGTCCTAAAATATAAAAGGGACTCACAGCAGCCTGGGGCTGGGGGATCGCTTTTCTGGCACTTCCTCTTCCCCTCTCCCTTCCCGCTAAGA
This sequence comes from Odontomyia ornata, assembly GCA_963969285.1. NCBI lineage: Eukaryota > Metazoa > Arthropoda > Insecta > Diptera > Stratiomyidae > Odontomyia > Odontomyia ornata. Next base: position 472,223,193 of record OZ017738.1, on the reverse strand, counting down.
AAGGGATCCCACAGCTTGAAGGCGCCACACGGCGTAACAAAACGAGACCTGGCCCGAAGTCATGTGTTAAACGGTTCCAGGCTGGGTCCTCAGGTTGACAGGGGAGGTGTTTAGTGGATAGTCCAGTCGCCTTCTTGCGAGCATGGGAGTGCCACACTCTGTGCGTAAATGGCATTCACATCCCAAACACAAAAAAAATACAAGGCGAATTCATACTCAAGAGAATCGTATGCTCTGTGTCACTAAGAGGGCTGTTCAAAAAATTAGCGGAATTTTGTTGTTTGCGAGCCTCAATTTAGTTCCAAAGGAATCAGCTTAAGATTTTTTCAATTTCGGAGATCTGGACATTATTTTGCATACTTCTATGAATTTTATACGTTTGTTGATTCTGTGTTATAACGATAGTGCTTGATTTTTTTTAAGTGTTACATAAAATAAGGTTCAAGTGTTACTGTATTAGCAAAAAAAAAGTATGTTGTTGCTAAGTCGACAAGCTGCTCAATAAATAAGCAAAACGCAATTTTAAAATCTGTCAATAACATATTCAGTGGGTCTACCGAAAATGGAAAACGTACTATATAGATGGTTCATCCAAATGAGAAACGAAAATTCCCAGTAAGCGCGTTGATGCTGCAAATAAAGGAATAAAAGCTACACTCTAAGATTAAGGAACACAAGAGTGAGTTTTACGCTAGTGGCGGATGACTCCAAAAATACAAGACAAGACTTGGAACTCAACTTCTACATCGAGAAAATTTTTTATCCCAGCCACATCTAGTAGATCAATTTAAACAGAAGTAAAAGGCAAAAATAAGTATTTCAATTAATGTAACGATCAAGTATACAACGTTGATGAGTCTGGGTTGTTATGAAAACTCTTGCCACGTTTGTGGCTCAATCCGAAAAATGGAGAAGCAACGAATAACATTTTTGTGTTGCGCAAATGCTGAGAACCACAGAATTAAGCTGCCAGTAATTGGAAAACGATACAAAAATAATTATGGGTGATTTCGACGCTAAGGTAAGCAATGAGCTATCTCGTCGGGGAACGAACTGGAGGATATAGCCTCCATGATGAAACAACGGCTAGCGCCTGAATGACTTTGCATGTAGCAGAAATCTAGTCATACGTTTGACTTGCTTCCCACATCGACCATATCTGATGTAACAAAGATATTTCTCGGGCATACTAGACATTCGTACATACCGAGGAGCCAATTTTACCTCGGATTATTACTTGATCAAATTAACTTATCGATGTCGTATGGGAAAGGCGTATTCAGCGAAGATCTGCCCTCTACAGAAATTCGTCATCGAAAGGCTCCAAACGGCAACTGTGGCCAAAAATTTCACGGAGACCCTCGACAATCAGCTAGCTCCAATCCTATCAGATACATCGCTGAAAACAAGCAACGACTTATGAGTGGAAGTGACAGCGGGAACTAAGACGTCAAGCCCAGCGCAAAAGAAATGATTAGTTCGATAATAAGTGCCAGAAATGCGTTAGATAAAAAGAATTAGGTGTACAAGCAATATTTAGGCTGGAACACCAGAACAAAATGAGAATAATATGAAAACCTGCGAAGAGTGCCGAATAAGATAATTAAATTAAGAAAAGAAAATACTATAACGACTAGCTGAGAAGTATCGATGCAAGACTAACCAGGAACAACACAAGACAAGCAAACAAAGTAGTGAAAGAAAAATGGGCATCATATTTTAAGAACCTCTTTAATTCTCCGCACAGCTCCAGAACATCGGAGCCTATAGGTATTTCCGGAGAGCTTCCATTGACCTCACTAATATCTTCTATCTTGCCTTCGCTTCCTGCAAATAGCGCCTCCAACTGTCTCGGTCTATTGACCGCGTCCTCCAATTTCGAAATGCGAGCAGCGATGAACTGTCTTCATCGACCGAATCAGACCAGCGTTTCCTCGGTTTCCCTGCTGGTCTCCACCCTTCAGTTCCCCCAACGAATACCTTTTTGGGTATCAATTGCTCGTCCTTACGATTCATGTGGCCAACACATTGCACTTTTCACAGTCTTACAATCGTTGAGACTTCCGGCTCGTCAAAAATTTCTTATATCTCATGGTTGTATCGAATTCGGCATAGGTCCCCGTCTAGCTTCGCTTCGATTATTCGCCTCAGGACCCGACACTCGAAGGCATTCATCATGCTTGCGGATGGTTAGGTTGAGCTCCATGTTTCACACCCATAGCATAGCACGGGGCTTATCACAGATTTGTACACTTGGAGCTTCATTTTCCTGTGTATGCAGCTGGTCTTCAAGATCGTCAAACTTTCAAACATTCTTCGGCGTATTGCGTCTCTTTCATTACTGGTTCTCGTTATTTAGGCGCCTAAATACACAAATTCATTAACATTTTCAACATTGTATTCACTAAGTGTTATATTATTATATTTTATTTTTCCTCTACTGCGTCATGAGCTTTATTTTATTTTCATTGATTTGCAGCCCTAGTAGTGTGCTTCGTTATTAAGTTTCAGGAAATGTTCTTTAGCAGTTGGTCATGACCGTGACAAAATCTTGATGTCGTCCACATAGGCTACTACTTGGCTCAACTTGTATAGTAATATACCTCGTGTATCGACAGGTAGCTTTCTTATGACGTATTCCAGAGCCAAATTGAATAGGAATAGGGCCAGCTCATCTCCCTGCTTTAGTGCGATATTTGTGTCAAAGGCATCGGTGAGTTGGTTATTGATGCGGGCTTGGCAGGTCGTCATTGTCATTTTGGTTGGGCGGCCCAATTTGGCTGGCATACCAAAGCACAGCATTATTTGGTACAGTACGTTACGAACAATACTATCGTATGGTTGCATAAAGTCAACGAAAATTTAGTGTACGTCTATGTTGAACTCCCAGCATTTTTTAAAGTACTGTTACGAATTCCGGCGTACCGGTATTCTCCTATCCGCAACTTCAAATTGCCGCCGTAATATCTCCACCGTCTTTCGGGCACATATACCCTTTTCCTCAGTAAATCTATTTATTTTTATTAACATTTAACAATTTCCCTATAGTTTTTATTTCTCCATCTTCTCAATCATACCCTTTTCCATTATTTTAAATTACAAAAAAAATAGTAATATAATAGTAATTTTAATTTTCTCACTAACAACACTCCATTCATTAATTCCCAGAAACAAAATTTCATTCGATACATTTTCTCTAACAAAACGTAATTCTTTCCTTCATACTAACTAATTTTACAATATTCATTAGCTCACACTAACAAATTTAATTTTTTATACTAACAAAAATTCATTTCATCTCAACGTCCACTAAGAAAGTAGCAAAGCTGAAGTTGCTAATACAATGAATGGGAAATTAACAGAAGGTGGCTCCGTTGGTAGCGTCGTGGATTCTCGACCGGGGGTCCACTGGGACCCTGGGTTCAAGTTTCCCGAACGCAGGAAAGCACTCTTTTTGGAATACCGGCAAAAGCAATTGCTTCCGTATATATATGGCAATTTGCATCTATCCAAACGCTTCCAAGGTTATGCAAATCACCATATATACAAAATGGAAATTGTTGCGTTTGTCGATATAGAAAAGATGTGTGGGTACCGGAATCAGAAGTGTAATGAACTTCGATTACGTTACCCAGATGCGGCAGCGGTAATTGGAAATGAGAAGGATTGCGGGATTGATTTTCTAGGTGTGAAATGCTGCTGCTTTGACTTTAAAATAAGAGGGAGTGCTTTAGGCGGTGTGAAGATTTTTTAATTTAGAAATGAGAAGTGACTTTTAACTTGAATTTTGGGGAAAAGATTTTCAGTGTGGGTGTTAGTGGATGAAGTTATAGGGGAAGAAAGTTTAAGTATACGAATATAATTTTAACTTAGAGGCACAATCATAATTTTCGGCTTCGATATTAATGAAATAAACGAAACCTTTAAATAAAAAAAGAATTAAAAAGGAGTGAGGAAAAAAAACCAGTGAATACCAAGGCGTTTAGTCTAAAAAGAAGAGAAACGAAGGTTCAGTGCCGGAAAATATATGTGGGAGGCTCAACAGTTTAGACAAGCCTGTGCAGGAGTTATAAAAGTGAAAAAAACGAAAGAAACGGATAGTCAGCGGATGGGGGTTATGAAAGTGGCCGTTTTACTTTCTTTCTTTGATTTTTTAACGTTACAGACATTTTCATCTTAATTTACAGTGGTCCCACGCTTCTTATTTTGTCTTTCGTCGAACGCTAGGAGTTCTGCAAGAAAGGGAGTGAGGATAAATTTGAGTTTTTGTCTATTTAATTTTTTTTTTTGCATTATATCAAATAACGTTATTTTCATTCATATCGTATATTTAGTTAACCTTCGTTTAGTTCATATTTCATTATGATAGATTTTGAAGGTGCGGATTTGCTTTTGGTGGTTACATTAATTCCTTTTGTAAAATTTGTGAATTTTTTTTTTTATAAATTTTCTTTTTTTGTTAAATAAAACGGCCATGTCTGTGTAAGGAAAAAACATTTTTCTTTTCTTAAAATGACCTCCCCTTTCCCGTCCTTATCCCTTCGTGTTAGTTTTTATGTGTAGGGTGGCTCAGCACGAGCAGAGGGCCTCGCGGAAGACCCATGACACGACTGAGCGCTAGCTGGCCTCAGTATGCCACCCCGGGTTACCACCTTGATACTCCCCGATAATACTGTTGGCGTATAATTTGATTTTATTTTCTGAGATCCGTGAACATATTTTGTATGGCGTGATATGCCTCTATAGTTCTCGCGCTGTAGTTTCTCACCTGTTTTGTGGATAGGGAAGATAATTGACTGGCTCCACTCTTTCGGCATATGTTCTTGTTGCCAAATGTGCTGGATGACTTTGTGAATAGCTTTCTGAACCCTACTGCCATCATATTTGATGAGCTCCACTGGAATCTCATCGATGCCCGGCTTTGGGCTTTGATGGTGGAACAAACTTCATCCAGAGTTGATGGGGCCAATGGAAGCTCTCCGCAGACATCTATAGGCTACAATGTTCTGGAGATATGCGGAGGATTGAGGAGTTTCTTGAAATATGATGCCCGTTTATCAATAATCATGGTCCCATCAGCGATGGTGGTTTCGATGTCATCCCGACAGAGCGTCGTCTTGGGCTGATAACATCGTTTCAGGCTTTTCACTACTTTGTATGCTTGCCTTGTATTGTTGCGCGCTAGATTTACATTGATATTTCTCAATTGGTCGTCATAGTATTTTTTTTCTTAATTTTTATGATCTTATTCACTACTTTTCTGAGATTTTCATAGTTTTCTCTTGTCGTCCTGGTTTTCCTACCTAAATATTGCTTGTTCGTCTGATTCTTTTTGTCTAACGCATTTTGGCACTCATAATCGAACCAATCATTTCTTTTACGCCGGGCTTGATGTCCAGTCTTTGTTCTGCAATGGTCTTAAAAGTCGCTTTAACTTCCATCCAGAGCTCGTTGCTTGTTTTCAGCGATGTGGCTGATAGGATGGGAGCCAGCTGGTTGTCGAGGGTCTTCGTAAAATTTTTCGTCACAGACGCCGTTTGGAGCCTTTCGATGTTGAATTTTTGTAGCGGGCTGGTCTTCGCCGAATATGCCTTTGACATACGATATCAAAAGGCTAATTTGATTAAATAATGGTCTGAGTTACAATTGACTCCTCGGTATGTACGGACGTCAAGTATGCTCGAGGACAAACGTTGTTGGATCAGAATACGGTCGATTTGGTTTTGTGTGCTACCATCCGATGACACCCAAGTCATTTTATATATGTGTCCATGTGGGAAGCATGTCCAACGTCTTACTCGATCTCCGCCACATGCAAAGTCAATGAGGCGCTAGCCGTTGTCATTTGTTTCATCGTGGAGGCTATATCCTCCAGTCGTTCCCCGATGAGATAGCTCATTATTAGCCTGATGAGCGTTGAAATTACCCAGAATTATTTTTGTGTCGTTTGTAGGCAATGAGTTGACTAGCCTTCCCAGGTAATTGTAAAATGTTTCCTTCGTTTCTTCGTTATTTTCTTCGGTTGGGGCGTGACCGTTTATCAGCCCGATTTAGAAGAATTTCGCTTTTATACGGATCACACACAACCGTTCATTAACTGCCTTGAAGTCAATAACGTGTGACTTGAACTCCCTATCCACATTCAAGGACACTCCGAATTCTCGTTTTCCAGTAGGCTTTCTACTTTTGAATATTGTGTGCGATTTCATGTCTTTAATATCATTTCCAGTCCAATTTGTTTCCTGGATTGCCAGCTTTTTTAATTTCTATTAACGCCAAAAGGCCTTTAACAGCGCTTTGGTAATTAAGTGATCTGATATTCAAGGATCCAATGCCAGTCTTTTTTTCCGTTTGCGAGGCCGTTGCTGTGGCTCCAATCCAGTCTGAGGCTCTTCTCTTGGGTTTCGAAGCAGTGTAGGGTTTTCCAACGAGTGGGAGTCAGTCCGTTGCTTAGCCTCCATTTTTGACAGCATGGTTATTACTTTCGATTCCGTTATCAGACGCGGAAGACTCGCCTTCACCCTCTTAGGTCACCACAAAGGAGGTGTAAGTAGAATTTACGAACAGAGTTGTAGATGTATTTACAGTTATTGACATTCCTCGGTATTTAGGGTCCCATCATTGGGGCACTAGCAAAACCAATGTCTGACTCCGAGAACATTTACTATCATTTAAACGTGGAGTTTCGGATGAGGAATCATGGAAGCTGCGGTTTGGAGAAATCAGGGGTTCCCTCCTCCTTTCTCAAACGGGCATAGTGAATACATATATATATATATATATATATATATATATATATATATATATATATATATATATATATATATATATATATACAGTAGAATCCTTCTATAACGATTTTCGATAGAGCAATTTGCCGGACATAACGATGTCAAAATATTATTAAATTTGATCTGCTATTCAAAAATGAAGAAAAAAATTTGGATATAACGATGTTACGGATAACGATATCCCATATAAAACGACCTAAAGCTTACAAAAAAAGTGTTTTTTAGTCCAAGTATAACGATACATGTACAAACACTTAGCACCCTAAGAGCCAACGTCGAATTCTTTTGGGACGATTTCTCCACATAATTGTGTTTTGAGTTAGGTCACATTTGTTCTAAGGGTGCGTAGGTATGTTAACAAATGAGAAGACAATTGGCACGTGCGCCGTCGCTACGGCCATTCTTTTTATCTACTTTTTCCGATCACTGAATCATTAATTTCCACACAAAGCCAAATTTTCATCGATTCTGTTTTACTATAAGCGCGTGACTCCAGTTTCCATTTAGTCTGTTTTTACCTCCGCAGAATCGGATCAGTTTTAAAATTGCAGAGAAAATGACCGAAAAAACGCCGCGCGTTTTTGATTGAAGAAAAATTTAAAATCTTAAATCGGATTGAGAAAGGCAAAACTATTAAACAATGGGTGTCGGAGCTTCGAGTTTTACAATTTGGTAATCCATAGCAAAAACCAAAGAAACGTTTGAACGAGATGTTACATCGAAAAAAACTTAGAAGCAGCTAACACAAAGATTTGGAAGATGCAGTTCTTAAATGGTTTTAAGTACAAAGAAGCAGAAATACTATACCAATCAACGGTCCGATTCTTCAGAAAAAAAGCGAATCAATTAGCTCTTTTGCTGGGAAAACAAGAATTTAAGTGTTCGATGTCTTGGTTCACCGAGTTCAGAGAGAAAAATAACATCGTGTTCAGGAAGGTGAGTAGAAGATAGTCAAGTGTTCCCGTTGTAGTATCCGATAACTGGCTTCAAAACAACTGGCCAACAGTTCGGGAAAATTATGACGATTGACATTTACAATGCGGATGAAATCGGATTGTTTTACTGCTGAATCCCGGACAAAACCTTTAAGTTTAAAGGTGAAGCGTGCCATGGAGGAAAACATTCTAAAGGACGCATTACAGTTTTAGTTGCCAGCAATATGACAGGATCGGATAGGAAAAAACTATTGATAATTGGTAAATCGAAAGCTCAACGTTACTTAAAAAATGTTCAAAAAGTTCCTGTCGATTATACCAGCAATAAAAAAGCGTGGATGACAAGTGAAACTTTTTTCTAACTGGCTCAGGCTATGGGACAAGAAACTTGAAAGGAAGAATAGGAAAATTCTTCTCACAGTGGATAACTTTCCTTCCCATCCGTTAGCATCAACCCTGAAAAATAACAAACATCATTTTTTACCAGCAAATACGACGTCTGTGCTACAACCAATGGACCAAGGAATAATCAAGTCTTTCAATGTGATTTTTCGTAAATGTTTGGTCATGAAAATGTTGGACCGGCCTGAAAATTTGACAGTGTCACTACTAGATGCCATTTTAACGATTTATGATTCTTGGAACGATGTGACTCCAAAAACAATCCGGAATTGCTTCAGAGATGCTTTTCGAAATCCACATGAAGTTGGCAGTGATCCAGATGAAGACTCTACAGCAAATTTCAATCAAAGGGCCGAAAGGCTCAATTTGAATTTTCACGGCGATGCGCAGTCTTTCGCGGAAATCGATGCTTACATACGTCAGAGAAACTGTCTGAAGAAGCTATCGTGGCTTCTGTTCTGAATAAGAACATGGAGGAGGACAAGGATGAAATCGATGAGCCTGAAGAAGATATTTTCAAAACTCCAACTTTGTCACTGGTGTATAGCTCTCTTGATGTCATCCGAACTTATTTTGGTCTAAATTATGACTTAATTAAACCTTCAAAACACAGCTTACTTAAAAGGAATTCATGGCCACATAAGCAAAAATTTATACCTAAAAAAGCAAGCAAACTAAAATAACAGATTTTTTGTGGAAAATTAATATATGTATGAATCATATAAAGGGTGCATTTAGATTAAATGAAAGTTAAGAAAAATGTGTTTAAATAAAAACCTCATAATATGATCTATGTAAAACGCTCCTTCATTTCATTATCAAACCAAAAGTAGGCATGAAGGTTTAATAGCTTGGTTTCGGATATAGCGATTGCTGGTTAAAACAATCCATTTTCTTTTGTGTACATAAATTTAAAGCAAAGTGATGGCGGCAGAGTTGATACAAAGAATACTGGTCTAAGAAAACTCTACGAGACTTTAGGGTAGGAAGACAGAGGAAGGTTAAACGATACTGATAGGATTGGTAGGGTAAATTAAGCTTGTGGAATAAAGACCGGGTGAACCTTTGCTGTACAGGCTCCAAGGATGAATGAATGCAGGAACAGTAAGGAGACCAGACGAGCATTATATTCAAGAAGTGGACGAACAAATAAAACAAACAAGCGGACAGCGACAGAAATGTTGCTAATTTTATTTACATGTTTGAGCACGAATCCTAAAACTCTTGATGCCCTCGCTACCACATTCAAAATATGCGTATCGAATTTGAGTAACGAATCAAATGCGACACGTTAGTCTTTCAACCTCTGCTAGGAGGGGAGCATCACTAAAAGTGTAATTAAAAACAACAAGAGAAGACTTCAGTGTAGAGGTAATTTTTTGGCATTTGGCAGTGCTGCGGCAAAGAAGATTTGATTTACACCAGCTGCTTACGGCAGTCAGGTCTTGTTGGAGATAGAAGCAGTCATGTCAGGATTTGATTTCACAGAAAACTTTGAAACTGTCTGCAAAAAGAAAACAAGGTGACTTAATTACAGACGGAAGGTCATTGATAAACAATAAAAACAGAAGGGGGTCGAGGATGGAGCCTTGCGGGACTAAGACTTTAATTTATAACATAAAAGGGAATGGTTCACAGTGTCGAAAGCTTTAGTAAAGTCGAAGAAGATGACATCTACTTGATGTTGATTATCTAAAGCATTTAAAATGTAATCAGGATATTCAATTAAATTAGTGTTGTTAATCGAATCCATATTGTTCAGGCATTATCATTGGGCTCAGTAAATCAGACAGTAGGTTGTGAAACAGGCACTCCAGCAACTTTGGAAGCAAAACAGTAGGCAAATAAGACGATAATTAGTCACGGATGAAGGGTCTTCACTTTTGAAAATCGCGACAATGTTTGCTTCTTTCCAACAAGCGAGAATGGTTCCAGAACAAAGACTAAGATTGATGAGATGAGATAGGGGAACACTTAAAGAGGATGCAAGTGACTTAACAAATATGTTGGGCAGTCCATCTGGACAAGGACTTATATTAAGATTCCGGGAATTGATTAAGGATTCAACTTCTGTGTAATCCGTTGAAAGAGAATAAAGAATTGGACGTTGATTTGTAGATTTGTTCTTGAAGGTATTAGTGCACACAGACGCAGAGGAAGTAGAAGAAAAGAACCGAGCGAACAAGTCCGAAATTGCTTGAACAGTTGAAGCCACAACATGATCCCATTAATACACTGAGCAAATTTCGATCGAGCTTCATGAGTGCGAGTAGATTTAAAGGAAAGGTAAGCGAAAAGCTCTTCATGAACAGATATTTGCTTTTGGCGAGTTTGAGGGTCCCAAAAAAATTAAAAATTACAAACTGTACCCCATGTATTCGTTAATGTCTACAACCTTGATTTTAAAGATTTTCGACTCAAAGGTGTCCAATTACGAGGATAAGGACACAAATTCTTCACAATGGCGGTGAATGAAAGAAATTTGAAGAAAAAAAATTGTGTACCATACCTGAAATAAAAATTAGAATATATGAGTTATTTCTTTACAAAACTAGAATATCTGAGTTATTTCTGTACAAAAATGTCTTGAAATATTATTTGTCTCTCTCCAAAGAAACAGACAGTTTGAGACTTTTGTTTAGTAAAATAATCTGATTCATAAAAGCCTTAAAATTCAGTGAAATGTAATGAAAAAGATTCCAAATTATGATAACATGTTGATAACAACATGTTAGCCGAAAATTAAATAGCAACCTTCAAAGTACCAAAAACATACTTCTTAGCATATTTTATTCAAAATGCATTCACATCGCTTATCTCACTTCAGACTGGAAAAAACTATCACAATATCTATAATAAATATAACTAAACCAGAACTTGTCCAATCTTAAATTCACCATCATTTGAATATATAGTGCTGAAAAAATAACTGTTGACTCATATTCTTTCTCGCCACTATACAGTTTACATGCTTCAAAATAAAGATGTTGGCACCAACAACTGTGTCGTAGCTTGAGGTTAAAAACTTGTGCACAAGATTCCTCAGACCAATTAGCATTACCATACAAATTGACTGGACATGCATAGTTGACAATTCTTTGGGGTTACAATTCGAGTCTAGCTGTTTTTCACACTACTGCAAATTATCTTAATTTCTCGAAGGATGTGTGTCAGTTAAGATATCGAGCATAAGATAAACATGGTAATTCACATCAAACTCATGCTTTATATGGTTGGCTCATTATTTTTACGCTGCTATTAACGAAAAGATTAAACATCTCATACGAGTATTTAGCTATAGATAATATATCATGTAAACTTATAAAAACCGGTTGATTATGTCTTTCTTTTGTCTGCACTGTGATACGATACTGAATATCAAGTTGAATCTTCCTCCATTGTCTTCCCGCTCTTTTATTTCCGGTATCTTTGAATTGAGATTATATTAAAGAGCAATAAAAAAACGCAAAATCTGAACCATTAAATTTGCTTAAATTTTGGCAACCACGCGAGACACGTACATATGTAGATTTTTCAAATTAAGAACCAAAAGTGTATTTAAGGTGGTATAAAATGCGCAATATGTGAAATAGTGTGAAGATAGGAGTGTCTATTTAGATGCCGATTTAAATGAAATGATCATCATATAAGTTTACTCAAATGTTTAACATATTTATGATACAATGTGAGCAGATAATAAGAAATAATCCGATGATTGCTTGACTTACACACATGTTAACGAAAACATCTCTTTGAGACTATATTACCCGTAAATATTGTAAATCTTTATTCTGTTTAGCTTATAAATTCAAGGTGACTTAAGCTTGTTGTTAATTTTACTCAATTAGCTACGTTGCGTTTAGTTTGAAATGGTTTACGATTTTTATATTGAACTTGACAAATGTTTTATTTGAAATATTTTAGACTATATAAACAAAACATAAAGCATAATTGTAGTGTTTTGTCCGTTAAGGACAGCAGCGATGGAATGCTGCCTCAAAGAGGTAAAGGTCTTGGCTCGCTGGAATGGCCTAGCCTGGCGAGACGTACGCGTGGCTGGCAGCTAGCTTGTGGGGTGTCTTGGGCGGGTTCATTCTGCCAGTATAAGGGCCCACCGCAAAATAATTAACGCGCACGATTAAATCGCAATACTGATAAACCAGACCAACAGAAAAAGCCGAAAAAACAGATAATTTTATAGTCTCCTAATTGTCTCAAGTATTTTGTAATCAAAAAGCGGACCAGAATATAAAATTTTAGCCCTTATGGTCCTGGAGTGAAAATTCAGTAAAACAATGCTCCAACCAAGCTTTCAGCCTATGGCTATTTTGCGTCCTATTCTGAAACATCCTGTTCCGTCTCCGTCTATTTTTCAACAATTCCTAATTCCTGGGAATTTTCCAGTCTAGTCAGCAATATGCTATTCACTATTATAGCAAAAAAACATACAAAAGGACCATAGCATTCGTTATTAAGTATTTTGTATTTCTAAAATTAGCGTTTTTTCCCGCAATAAAAATTTGGGTCTTCTGATAATGAATCTGTACTCGCCACCGTATCCTTTTGATCTGGTTTCTCTCTACAAAAAAAAGGAGGAAAAGAAAATTTGTACTTTGCAACATCCTTTCCTATTTTTTGTTAACCAATCATAGTCCTTCAGTTTCCCACTACAAAAATGTGTAATCGCTAATAGGTTTCCTAATTTGTAAAAATTTTGAAAATGTTAGATTGAATTTGTCGGCTCAAGTAGCAACTTCAATTTTAATTTGCGAATTTGTAATTATTACGTGTAGTACAATACTTTATAAATAAACTCTGTGCTTGTAAAGAAAATCTCAACATTTACTCGTTGAATAAATTCCAAAACTCGTTGAAGAAATTGCGCATAGGAATACTGCATTGCCAGTATTCCTAAATCTCGCAGTAAACTAATCGTGAGTACAAAACACATCCTTTATACAGTGAGCGTCAAAAGAAAGTAAACACCTTAGATACTTGTATTAAGAATTTTATTAAAACAAGGTCATTAACACAAAATCAAAAATGTGTACATATAAGGAATCAAAGACTTATTTAATAAGAACTGAACACAACATAAACATTAAACAAAAGTAATACACAACAAAGATAAATTCACTTTAACCAAAAAAAGACCAAATTTCACACGTCAAAAAAAAGTAAACGGCAAACAAAACATAACAGAACTTCAATAGGAAAAGTCGATTTTTTTTTTAAATTTTTCAATATTTCGTTTGTTTTCCTTTGGACTTAAGGACCTCATTTAGTCTTCTAGGCATCGACGTGACAAGTTTTTTGTAACATCGGGAGAGATTGGGCTCCATTCTTCCTTTATAAGCTTCTTTAAGTCGGCTTTGCTAGAAATAACCCTTTGTCTCACTTTTCTGTCAAGGTGTTCCCACAGATGCTCGATCGGGCTAAGATCTGGGCACTGCGGCGGATGATCAAGTGTCTTAGGAGCGCGGTACAGTAGCCACTCTTTCACAATTTTGGACGTATACTTTGGATTGTTGTCCTGTTGAAAGATCCAATTTCCAGACAAGCCTTATTTTTCGACGCTAGGGGCAACATGATCCCTCAAAATGGCTGAATAATCCATTTTGTCTATTGTTGAGTCAACAAAAACAAGATTACCAACACCAAATGCTGCCACACACCCCATACCATAACTGAACCGCCAACGTACTTAACAGTGTTGATAACACACTTTTCTTTGAAGGCTTCATTCTTAGCACGCCATATTTTTGGGGGCCTTTTCGCGCCGAAAATTTCGAATTTGCTCTCATCTGTATATAATACGTTTTCCCGAAAAGATGGAGAGTCGTTTTTGTATTTTTTAGCGAAGTCCATACGCTTGATCTGTTTCGCCTTGGATAGTATGGCTTTTTCCGTGGTATTCTTCCATGTAGACCATTTTTAGGGTTTTGTAAAATAATTTTACAAAACCCTACTAGTTTCGCGACCAGTCTGTCCGTCTGTCCGTCTGTCCGTCCGTCCGTCCGTCCGTCCGTCCGTCCGTCCGTCCGTCCGTCCGTCCGTCCGTGTGTCACAGCAGTTTTTCTCGGAAACTACTTAAGCTAGAAACATCAAATTTTGTATGTAGGTGTAAAGTGGTGATCTCTTCAAAGTTCAACTACAAAAAAATTTTATAAGGTATTTAAGGGGGGTCTCCCCATATAGGAGAGTGACCCCCCGAAAAAAAAATTTCATTGAAGGTAGCCGATATGGGTATCAAATAAAAGGTCTTGATAAGAACTTTCCAAAACTGTTCTTAGTTTGGCAAAATTTGCTTCGAGGGGCGCACAGGGAGGGGAAATACACGAAAAATTTGTGTCCCCCCCCCTCGCGATTGGACACCTGTGATCCGAAAAATCTGAAAAAAATCAGGGATGTAGGCCTTGGTGCGTACAACAACAACAAATACGTGAGAAGTCGCAATTCGCTCAACTTTGTTAGTAATAGTATGATTTATCGATTTTATGTTTTCTTGAATAAAATCTTAACGGTACCCTTAAATTCAATGAAATTCAGTACGTAGATGTCTATTTATAAGATTGATCTATCCTGAAAGTTTCATAAAGATTGAATTATATTTAGCGAAGTTATAGCGGTTAGAATTTTCCTGTATTACTATGGAACAATATGCGCTGCATGTATTACTATGGCAACATATGGCTATGGAACAACATGCGCTTTTTACCGACTCAGACACTACAGTTTTGCTAGGATTTGCATGAAAATTTCAGGAATGATAGGTGTCATGTATATCTTTGAGAATCGTTTCAGCTAGTAGTATCAGTAATCGTAAAACAAGATAGTGGCTGTTTTAAATGCGAAGATTGAATAATTTTGAGTTATTTTTTCCCAGCTTCAACGTTTAAGGTGCATGCTTTGAACACTTGATTCAATTCAATGAATGACTGAAGATGAGTACCTACAATTAATGCTCATAAGTGAAATAAGTCAAGGAGGTGGGAGAGAGCTCCTAGCAAAAGGGTTTTGTAACCATTCTAGGATTCGAAAAAAATTGGCCATGAATAGATGATTTCAGCACAGGAGAGTGGCCCCTGAAAAAAAATTCATCAAACGTAGCCGGTATGAGTATGAAATGAAAGTTTTCATGGGAGCTTTTCAAAACAGTTGTTAAAGTGTCAGTTTTTGCTTTAGTGGGGGCACAGGGGGGAAATACATGAAAAATGTGTTTCCTCCGTCGCGGATGGACATCTGAAATAATTATCAAGGGAGATATTTATGAGTATAACAAAACCAAAAACCTCAGCAGTCGAAATTCGTTCAACTTTGTTTAAAATAGTATGATCTTCGCATTTCATATTTTCTCCAATAAAATCGTCTTTGACATGTTTCTTGATTTGATTCGATCTGGTGACTGCATTTTGTAAATTGAATACAAAACCCTTCTGACATGAGCGTAGGTCTGTTTACCCAACTTGTTATGAAGCGTTCTCCTGACTGTACTGGTTTGCCTGATGCCTGCGTTATGTCTTCTGACAATTTAACTGGACTTGAGGCTGGATATGCCCTTACTTCTCTTACTACAGCTCTAACTTCAGTACCACTAAGCCACTATGGGCATCCAGATCCCGGTAAATCTTCAGCGAGATGATGTTTGGCATACTTATCAATATTTTTTTTTACTGTGCGTGCAGTGATTTCTGCCCACGATTTCGCCAATTTCACGCAAGGATTTACCTTTTTCTTTTAAGTCCATTATAATTTTCCGAGTATCAGGCGATGTTTGCTTTCCCATAGTGAAATTATTTTCTTTTACGTCTTTATTTTTAATATTTATTAGAAAAAATGTACTGAAAACGACATTTGGTGAAGTAAAGCACGCGAACAGCACAAATTTGTCACCAAAAGTTAAGGTTCTTCCCCGAAATATAAAAGAAGCGAAGTAAGTGTTACAACTGTTTACTTTTTTTTTTACGCTTAAAATCTGATGCATTTCCACTTTGGTGAGGTTTGTGCAATGTTGCCACTTGTTTGGATTTCATGTTTCATAGTAATCAATCTCTAAATGGTTTAGTAGTAAACTCATTAATATTACTTTTTATCGCAAGTCAATAATAGCTTTGTAATGCAAAAATTTAAAGAGGTGTTTACTTTCTTTTGACGCTCACAGTATATGCTGCTGGGAACTGCAGATCTTCGAAAGGTGTCAAAGGAAATCGTGAAACATGCCGAAAAGTCTGTAGAGAAGTATTACGTTTATCCACGAAAAAACCCAGTAATTATGCTTGTTGAAAAGCCGCTCTATCCTCAACGTGTGACTATTTGATGCGGTTTATGGTCCAGCGGAGTCATTGGATCTTACTTTTTCAAAAATGAGGCTGGAGCAACAGTTCCGGTGAATGGATTACGTTATCGAGAGATGATTAATGATTTTTTATGGCCGAAATTGGATGGTATTGATCTGGATAACGTTTACTTTCAACAGGACGGCACTACGTGCCACACAAGCAACGAAACCATTGATCTTTTACAGGAAAAGTTTCCGGACCGTGTTTTCTCTCGAAGAGGTGATCACGATTGGCCACCGAGATCTTGTGATTTAACACCTTGCGACTTCTTCCTTTGAGGCCACGTGAAAGAGAAGGTCTACCCAAAACAGTCCAGCGTCGGTTCAAGACCTCAAAAATGGAATTCGTGAGGCTATCGAGCAAAATAGGGCAGCCACTTTGCGATTTGGTTATGGGCAACTTCTTGAAAAGGATATGGTCCTGTAAGCGGGGGCCTGGTGGTCATTTGCCTGATGTTATTTTCCACTATTAACGGCATACCTTCCTCTTTATAATGAAATGAACATCCGATCATTTATATTAAAAAAATGGCATTTTGCTTTGAATATCAAAATAACACCTCTTTATTGAAAAACCCTGTAGTTTCAAAACATCAAAACAATTTAAAACATGCTGGCCTATTTAGTACTCTGCATGCACACATTATTAGAATAATCAATTGAAAAAGAAAAACTGTATTTGTACGAATTTTTAATTGAAAAGTGGAAAATAGAAATAAATTACTAAAGGAAAACTTAGAATCGGTCTTCTCCTCTCGTATAATGTATAAATCTAGAGAGCCATTTCGGCCATTAAGTTTTTAGTATTTTTATTGTTTAGAATTTGCTTTTTACTCTTTGAAAATTTATAACGATTGGTATTGAATAAAGCGCTTTTGACTTTGATTCCTTTCGCATTTTGAACAGGTTTTGGAGCTGCATCGATGGCAGGCTCCCTTACTTTTGAGCTAGCTACCGGGCTGTAGCTCCAATTTTTTGAAATGGTAGAGACTCGTGCTTGGGGTGAAAGATTTTCGCACGCAAACCAGTTTATAGGGATTTTAGATCCGATTTGGAGGATGCCCCACTCTTTAAAGTCAAAAGCGCTTTATTCAATATTACTCGTTATAAATTTTAAAAGTATATAAAGTAAATTCTAAACAATAAAAATACGAAAACTTAATGGCCTAAAGACTCTCCAAATTTATGCGTTATCAGTGAAACACATTTAATCAAAGAACCATAGCAAATTCAAATTAATTGAGATTATTACATATTTTATGATTCGCTTGGAAAAAGGAGGAAAAAAGCAGCGAACACTTGTAGTAATCGAGCAGTCGCCTAAGCAAACTGCTCGAAAACCGCCATACTGATCCAAATTTTAATTGCAGATTTGAAAAATTTAATTATTCAAATCTACAATTAAAATTCGGACATGGCAACACCTTATCTCGCAGCTCATTCACGAAATGCATTGCCGAACGCAATTTATATAGACGGATGAACTGTGGTCGTGATCTCCCAGTGCACCAGATGCCGTAAGTTGACGACTGGTAACAAAACGAGGAGTCTTCTTTTGATCGCCACAGCGAGCACACCGAGAGAACCACGCCGGCGAGCAGTGATTAACAAAAAGTGCACTACCGGTTCTGATCCAACACCATATGTCAGGAAAAATGATTATTTCGTCGCGAAGTCGCTGCGGTCGGGCTGATTTTAACTAGTGATAATACAAGAAAAAATATGTATATTGTGACTAATAGTAGTTTAGTGCATTCATTGAAAATCTAAATGTGTTAAAAGTAATGTTGAGTGAAGGATGATAACGGACGACGCAGGTACATAGAAGAAGAAATGCAACGGAAAAAGATTAAAGAAAAAGAAAATACACATCATACATATAAATTTAACAAATTCTTTTGTAAATGGAGTTATGAAAGACCCGCATGAACGACAAGCGGAATTAAGCACGATTTCCGAAGATCAAGCACGGATGTCGGATTATGGATAGCTACTACAGTACAGCGCGCGGTTATATTGGCAAATTGGCGATTATAAGATCACCGCTTCAAAATTGCTTAATTGGATTATCAGTGTTATCGCGAGTTTAAGATGCAGTTATCATTTACAATGGGTTAAGACAATGTCCCAGCTGAACACGCAAATGCCGTACCTAAATTCTCATTCTCGCGCTTGTTTAACTGCTTTTAATTCATTCTCGCGCTTGTTTAACTGCTTTTAAGACACCCCTGAATTTTTATAAAGAATCATTTTCGAATTTCAGCAAAGTTTCAGGCATCATCCACATCATCTACGGGCGCTCACCGAGGATGCTGGGCCGAGGATACTGGGTAAATACCCTTTTTTATTAATAGCCAAATTTGATAATAGCAAAATTTTTCGATAATAGTAAATTTTTTGAGAATAGTTGAATTTTTAATGAGTTTCATTTTTTTTTATAATAGTTGAATTTTTTATTATAAATAAATTTTTTGAAAAAAGTTAAACTTTTTGGTAATATTTAAATTGTTTGATAAATAAAAAATTTTTAATGGACGTACAGTTAGTACAGAATGATGAATGATCATAAATTTCTGATATTATTTCGGAAACATTTGTACTAAACAGTTGACGTTGCAATAAGTTGAAAGTACATAAATATTGGTGTTTGGAATATTTTGTCTGGTCTATAAACGAAAGAAATAAAATGAACAGATAAATTAATTGTAAATTCGGTCTTTCCATTTGGTTTTTTGGAACCTGACCGGATTTAGGACCCGCCACGTTGGCTGGCCCTCCACTATAATGAGTAAGCCATTGGGTCAGCCCACCCCTTTTTAAGTCGTTTACAAGTGCTTTCGCAGGGATGTAGTGAATCGAGTATATTAGTATGTCCGTAAAGGACTGCAGCGATGGTCTGCTGCCTCAGCGGAAGAAGATGTTGAGATCCGGCGAGATTGGCCTTGTCTGGGGACGCGTAAATGCGCTGGCAGGCTAGCATTGCGTTGTCGTGGGGCGGGTTCTTTCCCCCCTACCACGAGGACCCACTACATAAAAATTTCGCATTCACGAATTACGGGGTCAAAGAATGTCGACCGAAGTCGAAAAGGAGGTAACCTACTAAGGGTCAAAGAGTATTGCTAACTCAGAAGGCAAACTGGGCCTGGGGAAAATAGACGGACTTGAGATGACTTCGTCGTTACCGATGAGACTTATGATCCACAAATAAGAGTGGGACATCCAGATGGTAGCGGTGCCCCCTCGCACCCTCCCAACCGGATCAAGAACCACACATAGACACGGCCATTTGAGTGAAAAACTCATACAAAAGTACTTTGCACGACTCTTTCTCTTCAATGAGAAATACAAACGTAACCGATTTATGCTATAGCGTTATGCAATTAAATCACCTAACCCTATGTCATAAAAGGGCACGCAAGCGGAAGGCCACTCTACCCGGTAAGAGCCCTTGTTAACGAAAGAAAAGGAGGAGCGCGCCCGATGGCTAGCCTATTCTAGTGGAGGAGCCTGCCATCGATGCGGGTCCTATACCCGGCCAGGTCGATTCAAATGGAATCGTAACAATAATTACATTTCGATCTTCAATATATTATGATTTCCATTTATTGTTCTCTTTATTTTTATCTATTTAAATTTTAATTATTGTAACGTAGAATTTTATAAATATAAATCAAATAAAGATAGTTAATGCTCCTGACTTGATACGTATGGATAAAACTTCCGCACTACATTTCCCTTAGCATGCGCTTTTATATATTTTCTAATAAATGCGCCAACTAGTTTATCAATCAACATAGATCAGAACACTTTTTGGGTATAACAACGCAAACTACATGTTTTAAAATTTAACCCTTAAATTACATAGAATCGGTTTTAATACTGAAACTAATAGAATTATCTTTATGATCTTCGAAATAACAGTTTAGTTCGGCAGTTCCTATGGTTATATGTAGTTAGTCTATCAAATGCTTGCAAAAAAAAATTCTATTTCCTATCAGTAATGCGCAAATGAAAATTGATTTAATTTGTAAACCATCCGTAAATACGACAAAATTACAAACAAATTTTTCTACTCACAAATACGTTTGTGATAAAGATTAGGGGTTGAAAAATATAAATTTTGTAAATTAGAAAATGCTAAGTATGCTTTTTGGCCAAAAAGAAAAATGTTCATAAATTTAACACCATTAATTTCATGGAATGAATTTTCCTATTTAAAAATTTTAGCCTGATAGAATTTTTCACAGTTTTTCAAGGCGCATTCAATAAAACTTGAATTTATGTTTGTGATATTGTTTTTCGAGTGCAAAGCAAAAAAATATTGGTAGATTTGAAGATTTTTTAGGGACAAAAATATTAGCTGTCGTCCAAGTTATTTTTAAGAAAGACGTTAAGACCACGATTTGGGCAATAATACCTTTTGCAGTGGATAAACCGTTGATAAACATCACCCATGTAGCCTTTCTTGAATTCGCATGATGGATGCAAATAATTAGCTACGGTGCAATCAAAACAACGTCCACCAGGCCGATAATACAACTCGTCAAATTCTTTTCAGCATTTCAGATGCAAAACACTCTTTATTAATTTTAAATCTTTCTCGGATACTGATCGGCGCTTCAAAGAACTATTCTCTCCATTGAAGTTGACGAAACAACAACGGGACATCGAATAGCCGGAGTAAACAGGCCGGTCTCCCGATGCTTAAAAAATCTGCTCGAACAACAATCTTTCCCAAGCTGATCCCGTTGTTAACTTAACCGAATGGGTTCTAGTTAGGCTCGGAAGTCTTGACGAAGTTCGTTCACTTCTAGAACGCTCATATTCATTACGATAAACAGCTGAAATGGGATCATGTTTCACTTGCTCTGGTAATTTTATCCAAATATTAAGGCCGCCATCGGTTACATCACATATTTTATCTAACGATCCAAATATCAGGAATTTATCTCCAACTCTGCTTTTACTTTTTGTAAATTTTATCCAGTCAATCAAATTCCAGTAACAAGGTTTAGAGTAGTGACTTGACACTCAAAGCACTCTTTAATTTTTCCTTTGTTTTACACACATAATTAGTTTTATATTTGTTGATTAGAATGGTTCGTTTGGTGAGAATTATAATTATAAAAGTTATTTAAACCAACAAAAAGGTAATTCTACGTTGGCTTCTTCGCAGCGAATTAGGCGTCCACGTGTAACGGGAACAACCCTAGACGGCATTCTAACTATGACAATCCATCGCAATCAAATTTATACAATGCTCATCGGGAGGGCTCTCACGGGAAAGCATGCGCTTAAGAATACGGCTCGAATGAAGAAAACACTTCTTTTTGTTAATATTCTTTAAATTTGGGAACTTTGCTTATCACTTTACGGTTTTCAATTAATTTCGCATCAGCTTCTCTTCATATCACATCTCTTTTAGCTATTTGCTCCACGAAAGGGTAATACTCACACGCTTGAAGTGCCTTCGGCGGTATTTTGAGACTTTGGACAAAAATGACTGGAAACTGGGATATAATATATTGTTAAATTTCAAAGTGGTGTCAGAAATAATTCTGAATTTTACCGCAGCATCTTTACGAAATGCAAAATTAAGTGTGTATGAATACATTACAGTATTATATGCGTAAAACATTTGTAAGTTTATCTGTTATATATATCAACCATAGATAAGCATTTATGTCCATCTCATCACAATCCTTCACTAAATCTTCGCTAATTATCACTCGCTTGGCAAAAGACGGAAAACATCTACCAGTGCTTTCCGGTTTTATTCCGTCACTCATCAATTTCGCGGTTCATTGCGCTAATTGCTTGTCCATTTATTATCAATTATCATGTTCAATTCAATACTTTATACATGCAGCGTAGTATCTGTATAAGTTTATACAAATGATTTGATGATGTAATTTCGATAACGAGTATCGGAATAAAAATTGAAAAAAATATTGAATGACCAAGCGAGAAGTATTCAGTGAATATTGTAACTCAAATATTATACTGGATTCAATCTATTGAATGTCAAATACGACACTTACTAGGCTAGAAAAATAGCTTTAACAATTTGAAAAAGATGTTCAACACTACGTAAAATTTTTATAGAATATTGAGATATTATCTATAAAGCAAGGTAATTTGACTGTAGTAATAATATTGTCGCGTGTTTTGACGAGAACTCTCTGGAATCTTCGAGCAATTCTGAATATCCTCAGTGACGTCACTTTCAGATATTGATCATGGATCATTCTTGTGCCTTCGAGTACATTCGTTTACTTTTCAATCAATATTGATCATGATGTTATTAACAGTTGCGACAGCAATTGCGACAGTAGCTTGCAGAATTGTTTGGTCATGCAACAATGCCCCCACGTCAGTTCTTTTCGCCCCGAAAAGATGTGTCGCCAGTTGTAGTCAAGTCTCCCTGGATGTAATAATGGGGCAAAACGGTCCTGGTGCACGATTTTCATTTTGGCTCTCGGCTTGCGATGTTCCGGTATCAGATATACGACGTCGTTGATTCGCTTTGCAGCTCAGTATAATCCCTCCCAATTATGCTGCAACTTCGAAGACCTACCCTTCCGCCGTTGTGGGTTGTATAGCCACACCAAGTCATCTTGCTGGAAGTCAGTAGAATTTACCTTTAGATCATACCTGGTCTTCATACGATCAGTAGCCAATTCGAGGTATTTTCGCACTTTCCGATGTATCTGGTTCAACCGTTGCCTTAGCTCACTTGCATACTCCGAGATCGTTTGGGGTTTCTCAGGGGGTGTCCCGAACTTTATATCAGCCGGCAGACGAATAGTCTTTCCAAAAATGACTTTGGCTGGGGCTTGGCTCGTATATGCGGGTTCGGCAGCTCTATAAGCCATCAAGAATAATGGGATGTGCCGGTCCCAGCCCCTTTGGTTCTCGTCAACCTTCTTGGCCAGGTGTTTACTGAGTATGCCGTTGAAACGTTCGACCATCCCGTCGGATTGGGGAAGCAGCGGTGTTGTCCTCATTTTCCGTATTCCTAGCAGTTCGCACATTTCCCCAAAAACTACTGACTCAAAGTTTTGGCCTTAATCCGAATGTAGTTCACAAGGTACGCCGGACTTACTGACCCAATTTAACACTAGCTGTTCGGCTACAGTAGTTGCTTTCTGATTGGGAATAGGGTAGACCTCGGGCCAATTGCTGAAATAATCGGCCAAAACCAGCGTGTATCGATTTCCCCATTCGGATTCAGGAAAGAGTCCTGCGATGTCAACAGCAATCCTTTCAAACGGTACCCCCACGTTATAGGTTCGCATTTGTCCTCTCAGTCATCGCTTTGGACCTTTGACGGAAGCTTAAATTGTGCATCTACGACGCCAGTCCACTAAGTTAGCTGGACATAGAACACGAGATAAGGCGTCAGCATTTCCACGAACTCCGCCCTTCCGATGAACAATTTTATAGTCGTATGATTGCAATCTATCGATCCATCTCGCAACTTGT
Source organism: Odontomyia ornata (assembly GCA_963969285.1). Taxonomy (NCBI): domain Eukaryota; kingdom Metazoa; phylum Arthropoda; class Insecta; order Diptera; family Stratiomyidae; genus Odontomyia; species Odontomyia ornata. Next base: position 472,199,242 of record OZ017738.1, on the reverse strand, counting down.
CCCTCGAAGTTTTTTTAAGTTAAGCAGCCATCTCAACGATGCATGGTCTGTTTGAAGAACAAATTTCTGGCTATATAGATACTTGTGGAACTGCTTGTTGGCCTCTATTATAGCCAATAGCTCCTTCCTGGTTAACTCGACTGTAATACGAGAGGACTCTTTCTTCGCCATCGATCTGCTGGGAGAGTACAGCTCCAATACCGCCGTTGCTCGCATCGGTGTCAACTACAAACTTTTTTCCGGGTTTTGGATATGCCAGCACGGGTGATTCACATAGCTTTTCCTTCAAGGTCTCCAAGGCTGCCTGGCAATGTTCATTCAAGACATATGGGCGATTTTTCTCGGTTATCTAATGGCTATTTTGGCAAAGTCTTTGATGTATCTTCGATAGTAGGTCGCCAGACCCAGAAAACTTCGTAGTTGGCGCCTGTTGTTTGGTGTTGGACAGCTTTTCACGGCTTAAATTTTCTCAGGTTCTGTTTTGACCCCTTCTGCAGGTATTTTACTTCAGCTGCAAAAAGGGTACACTTGTCGGGACTTAGTTTCAGATTGTCCAGCTGTAATCGGGAGAACACCTTTTCTTAGCCCCGCACATGCTCTTCAAATGTTCTCCGGATAACAATGATGTCATCTAGGTACACCAAACATGTCTTCTCTCGGTTATTCTTGTCGATTTCTACCTGCCAGTAGCCACTCTTGAGATCGAATGTAGAAAACCATTTTGCGTCGGCTAAAGTGTCTATGATGCCGTCGATGCTTGGACGCGGGTAACTATCTTTCTTAGTAATGTCGTTAAGCTGTCTATAGTCGACACAAAAACGAGTACTTCCATCCTTTTTGTTTACTAGAACTACTGGCGCGGCTCATGGACTGACAGAAGGCTCGATAACACCTTGTTTTTTCATGTCCGAGATCAGTGCGCTCACTCCTCCTTGTTTGGCTATAGGAAGACGTCTTGGTGCTTGTCGGATCGACTTGGCTCTCTGTGTATCTATGACGTGAGTTACCATACTCGTTCGGCCTTGGTCATCCGGGCTTGTTGAGAAGATGTCACTGTACTTGTTGACCAGATCAGAGGCTTGCTTGAATAGCTGCACTGGCAATTTGGTCTGCTTCAATATTACAGACGTGAATTCCTAGGATTTGTCTGTGTCCTGCTTTCTTTTCTAATGATGGTCGTGAGTAGCTTCTAAAGAGGTGATGGTGGTAACAAGCTGGCAGCTGTCGATGACTTCTCCAACTTTGATGCTTGTGGTTGAGTCTGCGGTGTTAAGGACTCTAACTGGCACGTATCCGTTCCTTATACATCTTACAAGGCTTCGTCCTACAATCAAACTGCGCAATGCCGACGTCTTTGTTGGCTCTATCATATACAGGGTTATCCACTTCGTGGCAGGAAAGTATAATCCTGCCAGTTGACATCTGTCAGAATAAAATGTCATCTAAAGCGTGTTTTTTTTAGTTGAAGGTTTGCCATTGAGAAATATGGATCGTTTAACAGCCGAAGAACGCGTTAAAATTATTAAATTTTATTATAAAAATGGTGATTCTGCTGTATCAACATTTAGGGCTTTACGAGCCGATTACGGTCGACATAATCAACCTACACAGCAAACAATTTCGAACACAGTGAGAAAATTTGAAGAGACTGGATCAGTTATTGATATTGCAAGGCCTGTGCATCATCGCAACATTCGTTCTGCTGAAAATATCGCTGTCGTTGCTCAAAGTGTAGACGAAGACCCGAATTCGTCGATTCCTTGACGTGCTCAACATTTAGGCTTGTCTTACGGCTCGTTGTGTCGGATTTTGCATTTGGATATGCATCTCCATCCGTACAAAATCCAACTCACTCAAGAACTTAAGCCTCAAGACCATACACAACGCAGAATGTATGCGAATTGGGTGATTGAACAACAAGCCATTGATAACGATTTTTCGAACAAAATTTTCGTTAGTGATGAGGCTCATTTTTCGCTCAGTGGTTACGTAAATAAACAGAATTACCGCAGAAAGGCCTTTGCATCCGGAAAAAGTGACCGTTTGGTGTGCATTATGGTCTTGCGGTGCTATTGGCCCGTACTTTTTTGAAAACTATCAAGGAAGATCCATTACAGTCAATCCGCTATGGACGGATGTTAATCGATTATTGTTGGAGAGAAATTGAAGATTATGATCTGGAGAACATGTGGTTCCAACGGGACGAAGCCACAAGCCACACAACACAGGCTAATCGAGCACTTTTGCAAGAGAAATTTCCAGGACGCGTTATTTCGAGATTGAGTGATGTCAATTGTCCCGCAAGATCCTGCGAACTAACACCTTTGGATTTCTTTTTATGGGGCTATGAGAAAGATCGTGTTTACGCGAACAATCCTCAAAATCTTGAGCAATGGGAAACCAATATTCGTGAAGTTATGGCCGAGATATTGCCGAAAATGTGCCGATAAGTCATTGAAAATTACCTCAAAAGGATTGAGGCCTGTAAGAGGTCCCGTGGAGGACATTTGAATGATGTTGTGTTTCACGTATAATGGCAAGGTCTTTATATTGAATAAAAAATTTGTTTCCATCTGAATATTTTATGTGTTTTCTTTAGCTTTACTTTCCCAAGCGTGAAATGGATAACCCTATATGATCGGTGGTCTCCAGAATCACCATCAAGCTTGGTCCATACGATGGTCTCGGAAGATTTCGGTACAGCAGTGTCGGCACATACTACCACATTCATCTTGGGAATTTGGACGCTGGGATCCTCCATCAATACTTCGACATTCCACCCTTTCAATACCCGTTTCTCCAAATCCAGCGTGATTTCATGTGGTCGTAGAAAATCCATTTCGCGAGAACAGTCATCCATAATGTTCGTGACCAGAAAATTATGTTGGAACGCAAGGTCTTCAAACTGTATCTGGAGGTAGACCTCTCCATGGACAGGTGCAGTTTCTCCCGTAGCTGTCCGTAGTGAGAAAATCCTGCCTTTGGGAAGTAGTTGTTGCCTCAATAGATTTGGTCGGATAATCGATCGGGTTGCACCAGTGTCGATTGTTAGGGTGCAATGTTCTCCATTAATTTGACCCGGAAGACATGTCTGCTTCTCCCCGATGTAGTCTTGAAACGGTGATGGCGGTGCTGGGGACGTCGATCCTTCTAGCCAACCTCTGCCCCACGAAGTTGGCCCCCTCAGTTTGAAGGGCTTCCATTCTGGTCTCCTGACTCAATCTGGATCTCCTCCACCCTGGACAATAGCTCGGTTTTCTTCGCTTCTTGCAGTCTCTTTGCAGGTACCCCTTCTCTCCGCAATTCCAGCACCTAGGCGTACCATGTACCTGTGGGTCTCGCTCAATTTCTACGCGCTCACACCTGCACCCGTCTGCCACTACCTCGCGAACCCGGGCAGTGGTACGGGTCACATTTTTCGCAGACTTTAATCCAATTCGTACTTAACCGTTTGCTTTTGAGCTAAACGCACGGCTTCTTGCAATTCCTGGTCCTTTCATGTTCTAATGGGTCATCTCGATGTTCTGGGTCGTAGGCTGGGTAAGCCAAAAGTACCAGTCGTTCAATGTCTTGGGTTGCTCGTTCCTGCTTATTCCAGCGATTTTTCCTAGCGGCGGCTTCAACTGGATTTTGTAAATACTCCAGACCGTTTGCCCGTCAAATATTGGTGCTTTCACATTTCTGGAGGTGCTTTGCGCTGCCGTTATAAGCGGGGCTGGTGGGATGGTTACTACTGTCCTCGCTGCTTCCAATTCCTTTTTCATTTTTTCCATCTCTTGGTTGATTCTCGCCTCGACGTGGTACACCTTTTCCTTGGCGCATTTACTTTGGTTGTTCAGACTACCGAGCTCCGCTTCTACTTCGGTCGACTGTTTTTGCAAATCTGCTTTTTGGAAATCTACCCTGATTTCGAATGCCTGTTGATCTAGCTTCGTTGATTGCTCCTCCAGCTTCTGTGTGATGTCTCCCTTGATCTCGAATGCTTGTTGGCCCAGCTTCTGGTCTAGCTTCGCAGTTTAACTGGATGACTGTTGTCGCTGCTCTTGCTGGATCAGTATAAACATTAGCATCAGCGCATTTTCCGGTTCCTTTGATTTTGGTGTTTCTGCTTCTCCCATAAGCTTCGACATGGTCAATTCATTAATTTTCAAATGTAAGCTTCGCGGTATTTTTATTATCTCGACTTATTATCAATTTTTTTCTCCAGTTTCTACGTCACATTTCACTATTGTGCACTTTAAAAAATGTTTAAAAGATTTCACTTTCAAAATTTTCATTCTCACTTCTGACACCACTGTCGCATGTTACGGTTGGCGGCCGATAAGTTTAATGTCCCAGGAAAGGGAAAGCGCATTTTTTTTTTTTCAAATTAAGTTAAAAGAGTTTATTTACCAAGAATGCACATAATTAATTTCACTATTTTACAAATTTACTTTTCACTTGTCTATCAATTTATGTTTCAACTGTTTTCAAGAAAATCTCTTACTTCACTATCAATCAATATCGCCTTCAATTCGCGCTCTACACTATCACAGTTTCTACTATCGCGGTTTTACTATTCTATCTCTCCCCCATTCATTTAGCTCGGCTTTATATAGGGTCTCTAGTCATTCAAGCCATTTTTCATACATTGGCGAATGTTTTGACGAGAATTACCTGTAATCTTCGAGGAATTCTGAATACCCGCAGTGACGTCACTTTCAGATATTGATCATGGATCATTCTTGTGCTTTCGAGTACATTCGTTTACTTTTCAACCAATGTTGATCATGATGTTATTAATAGCTGCGACAACAATTGCGACAGTAGCTCGCAGAATTGTTTGGACATGTAACAATATTATAAATGGGACTTCCATCTCAATTATGACGCTCTAGCTGGAACCTGCGGTTCCGTTTCAGTTGACGATAGACGACCATGAGCGCCAATAACTCACCATTCGCTTGACGAAAGAAATAGGGGTGAAACTATCTCACAGTGAGTCCTCCACGACGGTGAATTCTTTGCAGATAAGAAATAAAAATATTGCACATATGTAACAAATTCTTTAAAATTATTTCAAACTTTTCATCGCTGGTTTCACTGAAATTAAAACTTCTTACACCGGCAACTGGATCCCTGGTGAAAGGTTTCCTTTTGAAACTCTGCCTCACGAAAATTTGAGATGAACCAATTTCCACACTCCTTCTTCTTGAAGTGTTTGACATATATAATACATAAAATTTTTGCATTTTCTAAGAAGCAAGATTTTTTATGGTGATGTGTCATCCCCATTGCAGCATTTGGGCTTACAGTCCATAGAATGTGCCAACAAACTAGCTCATGATGTCGATAACAGATCATAGGAACAAGTAAGCTTTCGAACCAGTTTCATTAGATTACCAAATGCAAATCACAAATTTAATCACAAACATTGTTGCAATTTAGTGGGTTAGTGACTCGAGCGCTCACCGTTTGCGCAACGATTCCCAAGTTCAAAGCATATTCTGTACTGGTTGCAAAATCGAGTAATAATCACACAGACAAGTCTTTTTTGTGGTTGGGATGCCATTTACGCACGAAGTGTGACTCGCACTAAACACGTCTCCTGTTAACCCAAAAATCCAGCCTGGAACCGTTTGACACATTAATTTAGGCCACGTCATCGTGACGCGCCTTCAAGCTGGGGGATCCCTCTTCTGGCGGGAGGGCAGAAGAGAAGAGGAATTGCCAGACAAGCGATGGCCTAGCTCCAACGCCCATGGCACCTATGAGTCCCTTTAATCTTTTAGGACTGTCAACCGATCCAAGCATCACCGCGACTATACTATCTAGGGGGAACACTCCCGTCTCCCTGTAGAGGGCCCATCACAGCTTTTCCTATTTATTCCACGCATAAAATGTGTGGCAGGCATTGTCTACTTCTTCGGGCATAACCAACAATCGGGGAACCGTAAATTACCAATGTTGTGTAGATAAGACTGAAAACGTCAGTTAGAAGTCAGTCTCACCATGCCTTCGATTTTGCTACGGTTTCACATCCGGGATGAGGCGCGCAGTCCAGTTTCCTTTCGTGCAATTCACGCAAGACTGCTGTCAATCGTTGAGTGAAAGCTGTCTCTCCTCACAGACAACTGTCTGCCTCGCGTCTTCGTTTCGACGCAGGTAGACACGACACTCTCTAGCAAAGAGGGCAGCAGGTATCACGCCTACAATACCTCTCACCGCTGAATCAGAGACTGTTTGAAATGAAGATGCAATCCTCAGTGCTCCTCTTCTCTGCTCATGTGCCAAGCGTTTTCGGTATATCTCCTTACTGAGAACGTCGCCCCATATTTCTGCTCCGTGCAGTATCACTGACCCTACAGCACTCATCAAGAGGAGTCTTCTTGATGAGTTGAGTCCCCCTACGGTGGGCATAAGTCGACTTAGAGCCGATATTCGAGAAGCTGCCTTCTCAGCCGTTGCACTGATTTGCTCAGAGAAACTCATCTTTGAGTCAATCAGTAGCCCCAGGTACTTCACCGCTGGCTTCGATTTGATTAATATTTCTCCAAAACTGGTCATCCTTACTCTAGGGATTCTCTTTTTTGTCAAGATGACTACTTCGGTTTTCTCCCGTGCTAAACTGAACCCGCGAGCAGTCATCCAAGTCTCTCACTCGGCGCTCACTACCTCTGCAATCGCATTAATAAGTCTTGGGATTATTTGAAAAGCATCGTTCACTTATTGAGCCTAGCGTATCGTAGCGTTCCTTAAGGGATTAATGCTCATTCTTGATTATTTAATTTTTCCGTCGATTTTCAAAATTGCGGATAACACAAGAATTTATCTACACCCACACTTAATGTTTGTTAAAAATTGCTTAGTTTTTTCTTTTAATTTACTGATATGGATCATAATATTTTCTTTTAAAAATATTTACTAGGTTTCTCCGTAAAAAAAGCAAACAAATGTATGTGGTAGAGAAATCAAATGAATTCACAGCACGGACTGCTTTTTAATCAACCTAAAAACTTTCACTCAACTAAGAGAGTGGTTCTCGGTCAAAATTATACTTTTGAAATTCATCAATGCTACATACTACTTAGTATTTATGAATGTTGCTCAGTATTCACAGTCCGAGGACTAATCTGTCCCAACAAAACATTCGCTAGCCTCAACACTATTTTCCACCCACTTGCAAACACTACAAGGCGGATCTTTAATAGGATACCATGCTAGAGGGTTAACCCCCAGTAGGATGGGAGACAGCGCAAATGAGTGCTATGTAAATATCCTGTATGTAGGTCAACACTCAACACTGCTCGAGTCCTTTGTCGAGTTCACTGTGCCACGTTCAGGCCGTTGGTTGTCAGCATCGTCGTCGTCATCACAATTGTGCCGCTTCATGTGTTCATGTGCATATGGGTGATGATGCATTGAACAAAGGCAAATAAAATCAATTAACGATTTAAAAACTGCATAATTGCATTGGGTTCAGTCTCCTAGACCAGAAATTCATTACAATATGCCGCCTCCGCACCCAATAGTGCATTCGACTGGATGCTGATTGATGCACAATGTGCAAATGCCAAAGGTACAAATGGATTTTATCATCCGGGACGTGCAAGCATTGTGCGTTAATTAATTTCATCGCGAGTCCAAGGATCATTTTGTAATTAGCGGTTGTAATGTAACAGGTGTCGAAGTGCGAAGATGTAACCAGGCTCTGCAATGAACAGTTTGGAGAAGCGGTGGCGCACATTTGATGTTGGGGCACGGTGAGAACTCACAACGTGTGTTGATTCGTAAATTTTTGATGATTCTGTGGGTAGCCAACATTTGCAAAATAAGTTTGCCGAGGCAAATTGAAAGCCTCGAAGGGCTCTTCAATTAGTGTAATAAGAGTTGGCTGTTAATTGAATAGTTCAAGGGTATTGTTTGAAAATGAAAAGGATAATTAAGGGTAGGATAATATGTTGTTGTAATCACATGTAACCATAATTGGATTCTCGCAAACAACTTTTTCATGACGCTAAAAATTAGTTTCGTCGATCAATTTTTTAGATTTCTCCCATCAAAACAATATCCGGACAATTTTTTGTCAACTTGAAAAATGCATAGTAATTCGTCCTAATCACAGATTGCAAAAACTGTCCCAAAATAAATATGGCTGGTATGCACGCTATCCTTTTCAGTCAACTTCATTTTGTACCACATATCCCTCGAGCCTTTTTTGAAACGCATAATGAAATTATTTTCTGGCTCAAACGTTCAGTCTCCTTGATGACTTTTCCCATTATTACACTTTTGCATGTTTGCATATTTTCACAATGGAGAAAGTTCTGATTCGTTGTCAAGTGGGGGGAAATCCATCATTGAACGTACTCACATAAAAGTGACATTGTGCTTGTTTTACAAGGTGCCTTGTCTTCTCTGGATAGTGTTTATATCCGTCGATATAGGTAGACTGAATTTATGCGATAGTACATTATTGATGCATTATCGATTTGATGGTTGGTAGAACACGAAGAACGAGTATATACTCGTATAGTCCAGAGTTATCATTTTGAAATAAAATATTTTTTACGAGGAAAATGTGTGCCACTTTTCCTTTGCTCATCATCATCATCGGCGTAGAGAGAGCCAGAGCTTTATTGAGTTGCAGTGCAAGGGAAGAATTGCCGGTAAAAAAACGGTGTCATGTGGCTGATTAGGTGTTATGTATTAATTTAACGACTGAACATTATATCGATTTTCAATAGAAATATTGCTGTAATTGCAGTTTGCTTTAAAGTTACATTATGTATATTTAACTCGTGTTTTTTTTACTGAAAATATTTTTGAGGTCAAATAAAGGCATTCTTGAAAAAGAAGCGATCGAAAAATATATTTCAGTTGTGAAACTTGCTAGAAATATAGTTTCTACTACCAAAATACCTCCAAAAATAACATACATTATAAGGCTAAATTTTTTATCGCAAGCCGTTTATATTTTCAGGGGAATACTCCTTAAAGACTAGTTGTCAAATTATTTGAAAATATCCAGAAATACGCATCAATAACATTTTAAATGATTTTTCCTGATCATTTGTTGAACCACATTTGACCCTTTTTGCGAGAAGCTAGTGTCATCTATAAATGTTTTGCTACCCAACATCTATATGCCCTATGGCAACACCATCTATCTTCACTGTTCGGTTAGGGGGGTCGATGTCGGTCCTTGAATAAAGTAAGACGTATAATCGAAGAACTTGGCGTTCGCGTTTTAGTTTAAACCCTGACTGTAAGCAAAATCAGAAGTGGGATTTCGCCAGTTGTTTTCTTAAAAAGTAGTGTAGTAATGGCGACGGGCGATCTGACGGTGGCGGAGCTACGCGAAAAACTTCGCAAATCCAGTTTATCTGTGTCCGGCACGAAGGAAGAGCTTATTACGCGGCTGCGGAACCATGAAGGAGAAGTAGAGTTGTTCCACGAGGCCAAAGGAGATGGCATGAAGGAAGTCGAGAAGCTGCGAGGTGATGGAGGGGAATTGCAAAAGCAATTGACGACCCTATCACAACAGCTAGCTTCCGCCAAATTCGTTGAAACTGGTGTCGAATGTCCAGGGTGAAAAGCGACCGAAGATGGCAACCAGCGTGGAGTCGGCATCTACGTCATACGTATACTCGCCAAGCATACCAACACACACAAACGTGTATGCGTGTAACAACGCAGCAGTTCCAGTTTCGTCTGTGCCGCCTGCAACATTTCAGCAACATGCTGCAACATGGAACACAATCGTTCCTGTCACGAACGGGCATCATGTTTTCGCCAGATTGTCAATTGTTCCTGAATTTGACCCATGTCATGGTGACATGATGTCAACACATTTCATCGATCGAACCGAGCAATTGCGAATGGGGTAAGGATGGGAAGATCGTTTCTACTTCTAGATGTCATAGCCAAACTTAAGTGCACGGCGTAGATGTGGGCTAACGCGAAACCAGTGTTTCGTACATGGATGGAATTCCGCATCATTTTTTTGGCAGATTTTCCGCTTCACATAAGTGCCGCCGATGTGCATATGAAATTAATGAAGGCGAAAAAGTTGAAGGCTGAATCGATGGCGGAGTACTATTATCGAATGCTCTCGTTGGGACGCCACGGTCGTGTCGATGACCACTCATTAGTCCGCTATATGATTAACGGGCTGACGGACGATAATTTGCGTCGAATATTGTCGGTCATGTGTTTTTCACGATGTGCTGATCTGTTACAATCCTTTTCGGGCATTGACGTATATGCTGTGGTATAATCATCCCTATACAACTTTCCCAACTAGCTCATAAGGTTGTATAACCGATCTCTGCAACTGAATCGGGACTTGACGTCGACGAGGAGTGGATAACGGCCGGTCGATAGAAAAGGTGTTCGGGTGTGAGTGCTCTAGAATCTTAAGAAGTCCAATTTGCATTTAAGTGTAAGGTCCATTGTTAAGTTTAAAGTAAAATAACAAAGTAAATAAGTATGGCAAATGCTGGGTACCATGATAATTCTGTCATCGGCGAGGAAAGCGGTGAACAATACAACTTACGCAGGTTTGTTCTAAATATTTTGCAACGTGACATGAGATTGTAAGTAATTTATATTTAGCGCTATAATTCAAACTTATTTATAGACCGCAAGACTGCAGAAGAAGTTGAAAAGGGCTTCAGGTTGGGATTCCTCTTAAAAAAGGCAATATGAACTAGTGAAGAATGCTTTTGTACGAGGGTAACTGGTGATATCCCAAAATTTCGTGTCGATCCGATTTTTAGCTTGCTAAGCCATACGAGCTCATCTGGACTGTTGGCGTTCACTTGGGAAGATAAAGAGCTGGAAAGTTATTTGCATTATTGAAGTTAAATGAAGGGGAGTGAAATGCAACAGTGTTATTTTCGGCTGTATGTTCAGTTGTTTTGGCTTTGTGTTTCTGTTTTCCGAGACAGCTAGTTGATCGATATTCTGTGGCGTTGATGTCAAGTGGAGAGCTTGACTGTTGGACTGCGGAGAGGATACCGTCGATCTTCTTCCGGTGCTCAAGGAAGCCGCACTCAAATTGAATTTATTTCCGTTAAAACCTTCGCGACAAGAAGATCGACGGTAGACAAGAAGAATTTACCACTTTACTTGGTACAGATTCCAAATAAAAGCAGTCCAAGTGGCCTTCAACAAATAAGGTACTTGAATTTTAGAGTGGTAAAGTGGGAACGCCTCCAGAAAAAAGAAGTCAACCACTGTTGTCGATGTCAAAGATTTGGACGTTCGGCCGCCAACTGCGCCATGCACTATCGGTGCGTCAAATGCGAAGACGTTCATGCTCCCGGTGAGTGCTAATTGGCTCACACGGAGACTAAAGAAAAATTATACTGTGTTAACTGCGATGTTTTTGCTCATCCGGCATCATAGATGGATCAAGATGCGAAAGTAAAATTTATTCCAATGCAAGCACAAGAACACCGCAGGGTCTTACCTCCCAACTTCGTCAAGCCCGAAGTATCAATCGCACTCGCCGCTAGAGGACCAGCAGAAAATGCTGCAAATAATGTAAATAATGTAAGTGGCAATAATGCGCTGCTTCTCAAAATTTACCAGAAACTTAATTCTTTATTCGAGAATCGATAAACAAGATTCTAAAGCTAACTTTGTTTTTCAGTGTTTTGGCCATTCAAATGCCTCAAAATAACTTGTCATCCAGTCACGCTCCCATGGATAGGATTCATCTCATCTCGATCAACGTCAACTCCATTGTTACTATACATCGACGTGACTATCCTCTTTAATTCATTGTTAAGCAAAAGCTCCTCTCTGAAACCCACCTCAATTCATGGCACTCCATGACATTCTAGGATTTTGAATTCATAAGAAACGATAAGGTAAACGGTGATGGGGGAGGTAGCGACGGGATATTGATAAAGTCGAATTCAAAAACTTTGAATCGCTTGAAATGTCCGTCATCGAGATTTCACTGCCAGGTGAGGATCTCTGCTTATGCAGCTGGTCGAAATGTTCTAAGTTCGAGGAGGAGCTCAATTCCTTGTTTGAAGTACTCTAATTGAACGGGCTGCATACTTATTATATTCTTGACGATGACCTAAATGCCAAGTATACATCATGGCTGAACGCCACCAATAATCCAAGAGGTGTATTCCTGAAATCGTAGATAATAGGGAACCAGATTGAATACAGGTGCAATCTATATAGGTCGGAGTTTCCAACATACCCTAGGACAAATTCATATTTGGACCTCTGCATTGCTGACGCAAGACTTTAATTCAGCTTTAATAGTCCTCAACGGAAACTACAGGTGCTTCCTTAGGATAGCGACCGTAACGCAATCGTAAAGAAAATCAATCATCAAAGGGATAATGTCTTTCTCATTCCAGTGCAATATAAAAATCATCGGTTGAATTTAAAAAAAAATCAGAGTGGGGAAAGTTTTAAAAGAAGTTCAATCGGGATTACCTGAAGCAATGTCCTCATTCGGATGATGGCAACTCTTGCTCAATGGTTCCTAATGACAGGAATCTAACTAACGATGAAATAGGTCTCTATTTTTCAAAGTTACAGAAGCTGATGTTGGAGGCGATTGAGAAAGTAGCTCCCAAGATTAAACATCGAAAAAATATGGAAGGATATGAAACACCAACCATTGCAAGGTTAAATAGATTGAAAAGCCTTCTTCTCACACGATTTTTGGACTACAACCATCCCTCGTTGGCTTTGTTGAAATTACACCTGAAGAATGTCCGGAACTTAATTCATTCAACCTTCAGGAGTGAGGTCAGCAATCAATGGGCGGAAAAATTGAGGGGTATTAGCCCACAGGACTCAGATGGCGTTTTCGCGAAAGTGAATAGCATATTCCGCAAGAAGACTCGAGTGAAGGTATCGAATCTTGAAGTCACTAGTGATGAGATAAATCTTCTCGATAGGGCTGGTTTCGAAATCGATAGTACGACTCCGGATAGAAATGGAAACAGGATTATATGTGAGGGATTGCATAAACTTGCCCTGATTGTAACGCATTTTGAATTGGTTCATCTACCAAACCCTGAGAGAGGAAACGAAATATTTAGGTCGTTGAAACAAAAGTTTCCGACTTCAAATCAAGCCTGAACGGCCAATCAATTCTTCATTTCAATGAAACATTAACATCTGACCTCATACCGAGCTTGAATCTTATTGATTATTTTGTCAGCATGAAGATTTGTGTTTCATATTTTGCAGGATAAACAGCAAGAAATCATGTGGTACTGATGGTATTCCAAATGTAGTACTCCGACATTTGCCTGAGGTTGCTATTAGGAATTATTGCATATTGTTCAATAACATGTTGAGCAATTCATATTTCCCAAATGAGTGGAAAAAGGCTAAGGTATTTCCGATCTTGAAGAAAGGAAAAGAATCTTCATGCCCTAAAAGCTATCGCCCAATCAGCTTGCTGCCTAACATCAGCAAGGTATTTGAAGTGATACTCAACAGAGCATTAAGCGCCCACATTGAGGAATATGAGTTGATGCCGGATTGCCAATTTGGTTTTCGTGCCAGGCATTCGACCACACGTGCAATAACGAAAGTAACCTCCGACATCTGTTGGAAACTAAACAACAACATCATTAAATTCTAGGAACGAATGTTAAAAATCAAATATGTTAGAAGTGAAGTGTATAATATTGCAGGTGTGGAAAAGATAGGAAGTGAGACACGGTGGAAGTGCAATTTGGGTGGAGCGTAGCTTTCAAGTATAGTGATAAGGTAATAGTAGGTTCCGTTTGTATTGTAAATGAAATAAAGTTCAGAAGGGGTTCCTACTTTTAATTTAGTGATAAGAATTGTGTTTGTTTTTTAAATTAAGAAATAAGTTGTTTCCAGTTTATGAAAAAATTTGTTTTAATTTTAAAATTCGAGGATGTCGAAATCAGGCAAATTTTTGGTGGATCGACTAGCGAAGGACAAGCTAATTTATGATTTGGTCATCCGGAATCTGCCGCAAAATACCGTGGAAGCAATGAGGAAATCGCTTCGAGCCACGTTACGGGCAGAGGACGCCCTGAATGAATCGTTAGTGACGAAGAATTACCCGTTCACTTGCGAGGAAGATTTGGAAGCTCTAAAGGAGAAGATAGCGGAGGTCGAAGATTTGGTGGCGAGCTTCTTAAGTGACAAGAAGTCTAAAGAATACCTGAAAATCCGGGCAAAGGTGGAGTTTGGTTTGCGAAGAATTCACAACATGGCTCAGTTGTCGGAGGCATCACAGTTAGAAATGGACAGATTTCGTCAACAGCTAATCATGGCACTGGGGATGGTGATTGATCGGTCAGAAAATGAAATGGAGACGGAAAAGGACACAGAAGCACAGGAGCGAGAATCCGAACGCAGATCGCCTTTAAGTCCTGGAGAGCCGACGTCCTGTTCAACACCTAGACTTGGCAATGGTGATTTGAAACACCAGAACATCACAAAGTGGGGTGGTACGTTTGCAAGAGAAGCATCGGGGAATTTGAGTGCCTTTTTGGAAAGGGTAGAGGAATTAAGGGAGGCTCGGGGAATGACCAAGAGTCAACTATTTAGCTTTTTGAAAAGAAGGCTCTAATATGGTTCCGGGCCAATCGACAATAAGTGGATGATTGGGATGGTTTGGTCAAAGCCTTAAATACGGAATTCTTCCCACAAGACTATGATGATCGTCTTGAAGAGGAGATCAAGGAAAGGACTCAGGGCGCAGATGAGACAATTGGAGTTTATGTAGCGGTGATGGAAGGAATGTTCAAGCGGTTGTCGGAGCCGAAAACGGAGAAGCTGAGCTTTTGATCATTCGTGAAAATATATCCCCCCTTTTTATCAAACTCAGTTGAGTTTAAGGACAATTGAGAATTTGAAAGAGTCGGTAGAGTTAGGGAGGAGGTTAGAGGAGACTCGGCAAGCAGTTTAAGCCTTTGTACCACCAGTCAGTCATCGAGGAAAACGAAGTTGTGAATAGGACCTGACTTATGTGGAGACAACACCATCTGCGGAAGTAAGGGGCCAACGCGGGAATGTGAATCGGTGTTGGAATTGCCAGTAAGCTGGACATTTGGCAAGGAAGTGCAGACAACCAAAAACTTGTTATGGGTGCGGAAGGAGGGACACGACTCGAGCAAACTGTCCAAATTATCGCCAGCAGGATATGACGAGGGCACGGGGAGCAACTAATCGGCCATCGGGAAACGAGCAACGTGCCCCATAGGCGACCGCGGTGGCACGGATAAAAGGTCGCAGCGCAGTGTTTCGAAAGTAGAATTCGCCTTGTTCTGGTGGAAGTTGCAGGAAGGAGAATGCCAGGTCTAGTGGATTCGGGGGCAAGCAGAATAATCATTGATTCAGAAGGTTGGGAGCAATTGAGGAAGATCGATGTTTCACTGGATAATTGTGGGACCCATGCAGTGCGAACAGCGAGTGGCGAGAACTGTAAGGTGAAAGGCTCCGTATGTTTGCCCTTTAGGTTAAAAGGGCATACATAATACTTCGAAGCATTTGTGGTTACCTCGGTCCCGCAAATACTATATCTGAGGGTGTACCACTAGCTTACTGGAAATTTTAACGGATTTTCGAGCTAGATTCAATAAAACCCGAATTTATGTTTGTGATCTTGTTTTATGAGTAATACAATAAAAAAATATTAGTACCATTCGAAGATTTTTTTAGAGACCAAAAAAAAAATTTTAGCTATCTTCCAAGTTATTTTTAAGACAGAAGTTAAGATAATTAATTTGGCAATAATACCTCTTGCAGTGGACAAACCATTGAAAAACCTGTCACTTCGCATCTTTCACCCATGTAGCGTTCCTTGCATTCGCAGGATGGATGCGAATAATTAGCTGCGGTGCAATCAAAACAACGTCCAATATGCCGACAATACAACTCGATAAATTCCTTTGAGCATCTTAGATGTAAAAAACTCTTTATTGATTTTAATTCTGATCGGCGCTTCAAAGGACTATTCTTTCGCATTGAAGATAACGAAACGACAACGGGACATCGATTAGCCGGAGTAAAGTGATCGGTCTCCAGATGCTTAAAAAGTCTGCGTGAACAACAATCTTTCAAATTTCAATTCATGGACATTATCATTCTACGTTGGCTTCTTCGCAGCGAACTAGGTGTCCACGTATAAAGGGAATAATTGTTGACGGCATTTGGTAGAAATACTATCAAAAATGATCCGCTTTTGTTAATGATTTTGTTGTTGCCATTTACTCCCACATAGTTTTTCAGGGAGCGGTGGAGAAATTAATACAGTTTCTTGCAAAATTTCGACCAAAAGTTCAGAAACGAGTGTCGCGAAGTAGTGAGCATACAAATCATACTTTTTTATGGCTTTTCTTGAATTTTTTGTACATTATAATATCACACGATGTTGGCAGAATCTTTGTATTTTATTCAACACATTAACTGTGCATTATCACATTTAAATTGACGCTTTTGAGTTCAAGTGGAGTCGTGATTATCCAAAGCTTAACTGCAATTTGTTCAGTTAATATTGTTATTGACTTAACGTGAATTGAGGAATTGTATATTAATAATCAGCAACTCTGCCTCCTATTCTTTGTTTTGCGAGTAGCTCCAGGAATTCAGCAGATATAAATTAATCAGCCAAGGTTGAATGGACATGAGAAATTAATTTTATATATAATATATAATAATTTTTATTGCTTTTATTTTATCGCCTCACCGAATCAAACTAAGCCAAGACAACGCGACTCATGGGCGAACCATTTGGAGCTCCGTCCTACACCGGAATTCTTGGTTTCTCAATTCAAAACAAACCCAATTGAACGGCGGCGCCCAATTCATTTCATTCGATTTCCAAGAGGGGAGTTCAAAGATATTTTCGGACCAAAAATCACTTTGGATGCGCGGGAGCGGGCAGATTTCGGTTCTGCGCAACAAAATTGCAAAAGCTGGAGGCGCCCGACTTTAAAACGAAGCCAAGAAAATATTGCAGCCGTTCTTCACGTAATCCTCCTGTCGCGGTCGTGAGTCAAATCCTCGATCCGTCCAAAAAATCTCTTTTTCTTTTCTATGCCCGTGTACACGGTAAATCGCATCAGCTGCTCGTTCAGATGGGTTCACTTGCCTTCGGTAATGTAATACGCCGTTGGGGTGCGCTAAATCAGTCTTCCCATATCCAAAATTTTAATTGGCAGATTTAAAAATTTCTCAAGAAAAATTAATTGAAGTAAAGAAAATGAAAGAGGATTTTAAATAGTAATAAAAGTTAAATTGCATGAAGAATATAAGTAAAGGGAAAAGTATAAATTTAATGTAAAGGAAAATTGGTATAAAATTACATTTAATAATAATAAGAAGAAAGAAAACTATTTTATAACTTACGATTATGAATGGAAAGTACTTAAATATTTTTTCCTAAATCTCCCATTAAAATTACGGATAGGAGTTAGGAAGGTTTTCGAGCAATTTGCTTGTGTGACTGCTTGATTGCTACAGTGTAAAAAATGGACCCTAACCCAAGCATCCGCAAACATATTGAACGCCTTCGAAAGACGGGTTCTGAGGCGAATGATCGGAACGAAGCTAGACGGGGATCAATGACGAATCCGATACAACCATGAGCTGTATGAAATTTTTGACGAGCCGGATGTCTCAACAACTGTAACATTATGGAAGCTGCAATGGGCTGGCCACGTGAATCGCATGGACGACCAACAGATACCAAAAATCTATTCGTTGGGAGAATTTAAGGACGGAGACCAATGGGGAAACCGAGAAAATAAGATTTACTGACGAAAATGTTGTTTACAAATCTACGCTGCGTGAAAATGTGGTGCATTTCCCGTTCCTCTGACCCCATTGGTACTGGTGAGGTAATTTTAAGACTTGTTTTGAAAAGATTGTGACCTTTCTAATTTCACCGTATTCGACTACCAACGGTGAACATTTTTTTCAATGATCACCTCCTTATATGGGGAGACCCCTTAAAACACTCTGAAAAAAATTGTCATCCCAAAACATTCAAGAAGTCACGACTTCTGACCTTTTCACAAAGTATCATGACTGTAGCTTCTATAGTTTCGGGTAAAAGCTGCAGTGACATTCAGACGGGCGTGCATCATAATTATTAGAAGCAAATTTTTCGTTATTAAAATCATTTTTATCATTTTTATTAATTGATTTAAAAATTAATTTACCCGTTGCTTTTCTTAGCTTGTTAATATCCTGTCGAATTGCTATATCTAAGGCTTGCTTTGAAAAGCTTTCCATGACATGATGACTTCATTTGGCGAGTTTGTAGAAATACAAGGATCTGCAGCCGACATTGTAACTAAATTCTTGTCCATTGTTATTTTTTCAAGTTCTTTTTCGATGAATTCCTTGAAACTTTTATTTGTGAGAATTTAGCATTCTCGGGTCTTGATTTTACTGATTCCAGCTTGTGCCGGAATTTTGACAGGTTTTAAGTTTTTCACAATGTTCTCGAATTTCTATTTGAAAATTTTTGACACGTGAATGTTTTCTTCCACACAAGGAAAATGAAATTGTTGTCCTCAATAGCAAAGGACAGATTCCTAGTCATGTAACATTTACACATAATCCTACCTTCACCCAATCAAAAACTGCTAAATTTCTTTCTTTCTTCCATTTAATAAAAAAAATTTAATAATTTTTTTTTTTTAACAAACAGAAATACGTCTATTCGTTGTGACTCCGAGACGAGAATCTTGAAAATTTATATCAAGACACTTAAACAGGCGAATGACTACCCATTAAAAATCAAGTTTAATGATAATATAGGCGTACCCCGATTTAAGACAGGGATACGTTCCAGGGAAAGGCGACTTAAGTTGAAACGACTTAAACCGGGTCAAAGCAAAATGCATATGTACACAAATTAGGTAAAATTAAGGCACAAAATTCATATTATATTATTTATTATTAAAGTAAATAAACGGAAAAAAACATGAAGAAGGATACTGTTGTATATTTTAAGAATTATGTTAATCGGAGAAAAAAATTTCATTTGAAACATGCATTGACGAGGTTGTTGCTTATGAGTTTGAAAAATATGAGTCTATGGTACGCTGCATTGTGCCATTCCTTTTTTCAGTGTATAGCTCCTTGTACGGAAAGTATGCGTAATCGATGAGTCGCATAAGTCGTGTCTAAACCAAAAATTTGTTCGGCTTTCTTTAAGCATTCCAAACCTTCCGATAATTTTTGAATAGTTAAAGAAGGGCTGCAGTTAAGGCTTTCCCTTATTTCACCGACTTCAGTTTCAATATCATCATGATTTTCTAGAAGTTGAATTAATTCCTCTGCTGAAATTTCATCATTGTGCGATTGTAATAATTCTGCCAAATTATTATCGTCTACATCGTTAAAACCAAAATATCCGATTGAACGGTGTCAGGCGAATTCGTCAGATTTATTTGCCTACTAACGCATTCAGGCCAAAGGTTTTTCCACGCAGCATTCAAATTGGAATTTTTTACTTCTTTCCAAGACTCATTGATATTTTCAACTGCTTTCACAACGTTGAAATTGCGCCAAAAGCTTCGAATAGTTGATTTGTCAGTATTCTGGTCCCCTTGATCAATTTCAGCATTAAGTTGCTCGAATGTCCTTCGTAAGTAGTAAGCCTTAAAAGAAGCCAACACTCCCTGATCCATAGGTTGGAGCAAGGACGTGGTGTTGGGGGGAAAAAATATCACTTTGATATCTTCGTCGAACTCGTCCAAGTTGACCGGATGCGACGGTGCATTGTCAACAATTAGTATTGCCTTGTGGGACAAGATATTTTTAAGGCAATAATCTTTCACTGCCGGGCAAAAGTATGTTTGGAACCAATCATTAAAAATTACGGAAGTCATCCAAGACTTCTTATTCGAGCGCCAAATTAAGGGTAATCTTTCCTTGCAAATGTTCTTCATCGCTCTTGGATTTTCCGAAGAATAAATAAGCAAAGGCTTCAACTTAAAGTCTCCAGAAGGATTCGCTCCAAGAAGCAATGTAAGTCTATCCTTTGAAGTTTTGAAACCGGACGCGGTAATTTCTTCTACAGATATGAATGTCCTGGAAGGCATCCTCTTCCAAAAAAGGCCCGTTTCGTCCACGTTAAAGACCTATAGTAACGTAGAAAGTTTTGAACTACCCATACATCCAAATTTAACTGGAAACGCTTACCTGTTGTGGAGCATATCCTCCCACTGAAATGACACCCACAAATGTAGATAAAAAGTTAGCGGCTGCATCTGTATCCGCACTTGCTGATTCTCCCGATAGTTTCAAGTTATGTAGATTGCTCCGCTTCTTAAATCTGTGAAACCAACCAGAACTTGCTTGGAATGATTCTGTTCCACCGCCATTTCGCTCCTTCACGGATGCAAACAAAGCCCTAGCTTTTTCTTGAATTATCAGTGTACTGAGAGGCAGGTTCTTTTGATTAAGATCTTCGATCGAAATACTTAACAATTTTTCCATTGTTTCCATGTTAATACTTCGCGATTTCGTAATTACAGAGCATGCTTTAGATGAACCAGCTTGTACACTTGATCGAATTTTTTTGGGCATTTTTTATTATAGTATGGACAGTTGTACGATTTAAATTTAATGCTTGACCAACAGACGTAACTTTTTCACCGGAATCAATGCGCTTTAAAACTTCCATTTTCTTTTCTAAGGTCACTGTGTTTCTAGCTTTCTTCGAGCTGATCGCAGTAAAATTTTCTGCACTGCGTTTTGCACCCATCATAAGTCACAAATTACCAAAACACACGCGATGTTATTCACGCAACCGAACCCAAGACAGAAAAAATCGAAATCTGAAACCTTTCGTATATGTAGAATACTCTGACTTGTGTATATTCGGGGATTTCCCTCTTTAATAAATCTGCACACTCTTCATGTTCAGCAAATTATAAAAAGATGAATACATACATACATAATTTTTGTGCAATGGGTACATTTTATAATTCTTTGAAGCATATTTAAGGTCATAAGTACACTGCTTCACAAAAAAGTTGATCATTGCAAAATTTTCTTATTTCGAATGAACTTATACTTTCCGTCATTATGTACTTTTCTTGGTAATTATGAATTTTAAAGTTTCGGAAAGTGACGCAAGTGTGAAGCAAAGTTGTCGTTAATCGAATCGAGGTAGGAATTATTTGGCGTCTCATGTGTGAAACGACTTATATCGAGGTACGCCTGTATTTGTATTACTCATATTTTCGGACCAGGTTTATAATGTTTTCTATTTTAATAGTAAATTATACATTCATTTTTTTGGGTCTTTTTTAGACCTGACTAACTTTTTTTCGAGTTTCTTGGACTAGATTTAGGCCGATTATGGGCTCATATTTAGGCCCTAAATGCCCACTTAAATCTAATTAGGCCTTGTTTTGGCCCTGAGTATTTTTACTCGAGACAGCACAAACGACTCTGATGAACTGAAACTGTTAAATAAAATTTGATACCGCAGTTACAATGATTGAAGATTCGAAATTTCAAATATAAAATCATTTGAAAATATGATTAAGAGTTGCTTACAACTGTTGTACTACGTATGAGAATGGTTTTATTGAGGTTACTCCAATAGTCACAACACCTACATATCTCACAGGCAAAGACGAACACCTTAACTTAGCACTGATAGAGAACACGACTTCGTCTCTAGTGTCGTTGAAGTTATAGAACCCAAGGCGAAGTGCACGCTGCAATTCCATTCATCTACTCTGCACGTTACCTTAACAGTGTTGCAAAACATACTCCAAACTTATCGAGTGGCTACCGGAGATGGGACAAGATAATTAAATAGACAAGGAAATTTCGAATTTGTCTATGACTGCTCAGCATTTAGTCCTGCTCTGCTGAAATAGACTTTAATTGGATTTATACAAAGACAAGGAGTGACTACGTGAGCAGGTGAATGCGTGAGTCCTCTCCTCCCCTCGCAGCATTGGAAAGTAATATCAAGCGTAAGCAACTGAGGAAGGGTTGATTTCTGTTTCTTGCATAAAATGGTAGTCGAAGAGCAGCAGCTTCAACATTTGAGGCCAATCTTTGAGGTCACGCCACAAATCCTTTTAGTCTGAGAGGTTGCCTCGCTTTTCTCATTTTCCTAACTTTCCACTCAGTTACACGACGAAGGACGCAATGAAAGGATAAAAGTCATTTTGACAGCGTCGAATGGTACATGG
The DNA here is from genome assembly GCA_963969285.1 of Odontomyia ornata. Taxonomy (NCBI): domain Eukaryota; kingdom Metazoa; phylum Arthropoda; class Insecta; order Diptera; family Stratiomyidae; genus Odontomyia; species Odontomyia ornata. The sequence continues at coordinate 472,177,061 of OZ017738.1, read as the reverse complement.
CAAGTACTGGCACAGAACTCGTGGCTTCTGGAGGATGGAGGTATAAGGACTCTACCCGCCACCGATAACGAGCATAATTCATTGTCGTCATTACAATCTGCATGGAAAATAAAGGTTGAAAAATCGCGACTGGTACATGTGGTACTGCTGTTTACATGTCTACGACCGCAAGGACTCCTTGGAACGGGCGGGGGAGCGGCACTGCTGTTGGAGCATGGACACCAAGGTCGCGTAGACACCACCCTCGTCCTGCACCGGGCACGGTCGTTCTTCAAGGGAATTTTTGATAACAATTGACGTAGTCTCTCGTTTTATCCTTGACAACAGGATCGCAGGCTAATTTACTAGGCCTGATACCGCTTTGAACCAACATATGACCCGCGATGGTAGGAAGTACTGCATTGACGTCAAGAGGAAATTAAACCCAACAACAGACAGCGGAGACTTCCGATCAAACGGGGGAAGAACTCACTGGGAATGGATTTTTAATCGACACCAGCGTGAAGGTGTTGGCCAGCACAATCAGAACACGACACAACAGTTTGCAAGTTCTTCTCGTTCTTTTCCACCCAAGGTAATCCCGTCCAAGTTTCACGTCATCCAAGTTTTGTGACACATTTCTTTATGTTCTTCTGAATATCTTCTACTTACACTTCACGAATTGGGAAATTCTTTCGGCCCTTCTTCTGTTGATGCTCGGGAGCGGGATGTGATGGTACCAAAATTTTTCACACTCGCACCTCTCCGTAGCACTCGACGCAATCACAGACACTATACCCGCAACCGTTTCGAACGATTTCATGAATTTTTCACACAAGCAATCTCCGAATCCCGACACGGAAACGGCAAACGAATTGAAGATTCTCACTTTAATGCACCAGACACAGCGACCCAACAAAACTAAAACGACTGCTTCCAAAGTGCTATGTAACTTCTCAGCTGTCAAAACGCGAAGACAAACTGGCAAAAAAACACTGCAAAAGGAATACCACGGCTGTCCGATTAGAGCTCGTTGGAATTTATCGCTGGAAACGTGAATCCAATTGGAATAGTGACGTCAAACTACGCGAATTGATTCTAAGCGCAGTCGCTGAAGTAGATTAAACGCGTGAATTTGCGAGTAACTTCGATTTTGATGCAAATGATTCAAATTTCTCTTAGCTTTAATTTAATAAGTTTTAGATTCTAAGTATTATGAAGCGCCCTGAGATAAATTCTCAAATAATGGTGAATACAGCCCATGTTCTAAATGGGTTAGATTATTATGTACACAAACCTATCGACAAGGTTTGACTGTTAGATGTCGCGGCATATTTTAAAGAGAATATTGAAAATTTCCAAGATTTAGCCAAGGCATGAAAAAAAAGTGTCTTTGATGTTCAGGATACCTCAGGCTTAAACCTTGAAATTTTACTATATACAGATGATACTTGCACAGGAAAGATGAACAAATCCCTAATACTAAGGGTTCGGCCACATTGCGCTACGACTGTCGTATCGAGCGAGGATGAGCTCACTGTGAAAAGATTTGCGAAGGAACTTCAGGCTTGCACAGAACCTTAGGGAGGAAAGAAAAGGAGTAAATGTAAGTTCCAAAAATTTCCGAATGTCGGCTATGTATTTGTAAGGCTTCTTTGATTGCTGTGGTAGTGGCTTAAAGCATGGGTAGTCTCATCACAAGGGGGGCAAACTTAATCATATGGCGGGAAAATTCAAATTGATAGTACCATGCCAAAAATATTTAACTACAAATAAATTCACTATTTTATTAGTTTCTCACATAAGTTTCATAAGATAAATTTGATAAGTGACTAAACTTTGGATTAAAATGCAATCAGGGAAGATGTATTTTTAGAGGTTATTGAAAAATTCGAATAAGATAATGGGGAGCCACTGTTTAGATTTCTGAGGTATATTTTTTAAAAGACTCCAATCGCCTTCATGCTTATTATTGAACATTAATCTGATAATAATTTATAATGGTAATAATGTATGAGTGCATTCGTAACTAGCCCACTTACTCTTAAGCTAAATCAAAATGCTATGTAAATTATTCTGAGTTATTTCCAGGCCGTTGGAATTGATGTTGGTATTTTATTGATAAAATAATATTAACAGCAATATTCTTTCTGTTGAATATTTTTTTCTTACATACCGTAACAGCAAATTGTTTTATTCAGTTTTTGATGGGTAGAATATCTTATTGCTTTTTTAGACATAAAATAATACTCGTGTTGAGATACTTTTGATGAACAAACTTAAAAGGGTTAATAGTGACCACTTATGATCATACATTGTTTGTACTTAGTGAATAACAGCTTCTCTAAAAAACGTTCTTTGATTGATATGTTATTCGCCTTTTTAGAAAAAATGTAGCATTTAATTACCATCCTAATTGAAAAGAAGAAATTACATACAATGTTCACGTGGCATACTTTATTAAAACACTATTGTTAGTATAAAACAAGCGGGAAAATTCTTTATCTTAAAAAAAAATCAAAATCCTGCAAAAAAGTTTTCTTGAAATTGTTCAAGCTGGAAAGTGAGTCCTAATGCTTAGATAAAATCAATCTTCCATCTTTTTGATTAAATTACTTATATTATATAAAGCACCATTATAAGAATGAAATGCAAATGGTACCTTTTGCTTCTTTATTTTTGTTTATTATGTTCAAATTTAAGGTGATGTATTTAAATTTACATTAATACTGCAAGCCGTATGAACCATCTCCCGTTGACTTTTTTCGTTTAGAAGTCTGAATAAAAAATGTCATAATTGATGCTACGTATCATATATTAAAACTTACACTTTCAAGGCTTCCCATAGACAACGTTGCTGCTGAAGGGCTTAAATCAATATTAATATATAACTGGAAAATCATCATGACGACATTATACAAAATATGAAAAGGTATCATGGGCTTCGTCAAAAGCATGTTCTAAAATAGAGGGGATTAAAATTTAGATTAAAATTTAGGATAAGAAATTCATACCTTCTCCAAATTCCGTTTAGATCCCACTAAAATATTTGGGTGACGACAATTGGGGATTTAGTCATTTCCGCTCAAAGAGTCCTGAAATTGAGGTTATTAGATGTAAGGTGCTGGCGACTATATGACACTTGAACTATCCAGGGCAATCGACTTATTCGCCGCTGAAGTAATTGTTTGGTAACCACACTAAACTTAGTATAACCTCTGAATTTGATTTCTGAAATAAAGATAAATATAAATAAAACGAGTTGAGTAAGCAGGAGGGTGCTCCTACCAGAAGGTCTTTGTAAACATCCTAGGGTTAGAAACAAGTTTTCTAATGGCGTGAATCGATAACTTGAATTATTCATCCAATACTTAGATATGAAATCGTTCAAATTTATACAAAAGATGCACAGTTTCTTTCATAAGCACAGTGCAGCCGCCATTTTAATCTAATAAGCACAGTGCAGCCGCCATTTTAATCTAGCTTAAAGGATTTTTCTGAATGCTCGGCCGATTGAACATGTTCAAGTTAAACACAGTGCAGCCAAGTTAAGCACAGTGCAGTTCAAGTTAAGCACAGTGCAGCCGCCATTTTAATCTAGCTTAAACGATTTTTCTGAATGCTCGGCCGATTGAACATGTTCAAGTTAAACACTATTCCTTAAATTTTCATGAAAATTGAAAGAAAATAAAAGTGCCCAAGTCAATTTTAAATATATAGGGTTTTCCAATAAGAGGTGTTATTTTGAATAGATCTTCTGATTTAACACCTTGCGACTTCTTCCTTTGGAGCCACGTGATAGAGAAGGCCTATGCCAATAGCCCAGCGTCGATTCAAGATCTCAAAGATGAAATTCGTGAGGCTATTGAGGACATAGGGTAACCACTTTCCGATTTGGTTATGGAAAATTTCATGAAGAGGATATGGTCCTGTAAGCGTGTCGTAGAGGTTATTTGCTCAATGTTAATTATTGCTACTAACGGCATATCTTCTTCTTTACAATGAAATAAACATTCGATCATTTGTATTAAAAGTGGCATTTTGCTTTTAATATCAAAATAACACCTCTTATTGGAAAACCCTATATCAACCATAAACACGTGTTATTGTTGGTGTAATTCCATATAATTGAAATGGCTATAACTCACTTGATTATGATTCGATCTCAATTAAATTTTGTAAACTTATATATCTTATGTTAGTCTATATAATTGCGAAATTTCAAGAAGTTTGAAGGTACCGTTTTGATTTTATGGGCAAAAATGTAAAATCTACAAATCATACTATTATTAACAAAGTTGAGTGAAGTTCGATTTCTAAGGTATTTGTTGCCCTTGTGCTCATAAAGGTCCACGTTCGTGATAATTTTCAGATTTTTCGGCTGAAAGGTGTCCAGTCGCGAGGGGGGGGGGGACACAAATTTTGGGTACATTTTGCCTTCCCCTGGACCCCCTAATTCATAAAATGATTTTTTTATTTCAGATTCTAAAAGTTCTAATCAAGACCTTTCATTTGATATCCCACTCGACTACCTTTGATGAAAAAAAATTTTTAAGGGCCAATTCGTTATTAGGGGGGACCCCCCTTAAACATTTTTAAATTTTTTTTAAGGCCTTAACTTTTGAGAGACCATCATTTCTGACCTTTTCACAAAGTTTGAGCATTCTAGCTTCTATAGTTTCTGAGGAAATCAGCTGTGACGCACGGACAGACGGACAGACGGACGGACGGACAGACGGACGGACAGACGGACAGACAGGTCGCGAAACTAGTAGGTCTTTGTAAAAAAAATTTTTACAAAGACCTTAAAAATAATCAAACATGAAATATACTAACATGTCCAAAAGTAGCTGTAGAGATGTTAGTATCTTCAACTTCACATCGACTCTAAAATATATATTTTATTTTGTGCGAATATTAATTTAAAAATAGAAATCATACATTTTTTTTGCAGTTGTCACATCTAATGTAAGAATATAAGAAATATACGCGTTCTTCGAATTTGATTTAGCGCCCAGTAAATCATTCAGATGACATGCTCACAATTTCGTCGTTTCTGCTTCAAGAGTCCTGAAATTAAATGTAATGTTTAGGAAACTAAATGACACCTACCCTATTCAGGCCAATTGACTTATTTGCCGAAACCGAAGAAATCGTTTCATAATCGCACTAGAATTAGATGCTTAGGAACGAAAACGGCAAATACATGTAAACTTACACATCCTGAATTAAATTCGGAATTTGAACAAAACTTTGTCCTATTCGTAGTTGAATTCTAAAATAAAACATTTGAAATCGGCATTTTAATCAATTATAAAATATACTTACATGTCCAAAAGTGGATATAAAGGTGTTAATATATTCAATTCCACATTGAGTCTAAAAATATGAGATACTTGAATTTTGTGCAAATATTAATAGAAGAATAGCTATCTTATACTTTTAGCTTTGATTCAAATAAATGACGTCGTCATCCTTAAAATGATCTTCGCAAACTTGCGAACGTTTTATTTCCGGATTTATCCCGAAGATTCAGCGCCACCCCATTTTCGCACTAATATCATTCAGAATTCTAAAATGATAAAAAGTTACAATGAACTATGACCCCCTTAAAAATGCTACAATTTTGTGCCGCTTCTGCTTTAAGCCACAAGATATGCGGCAAAATATGAAGCGATCAAAACAATAAATTGCAAATATTTTTGAGCAGTTTTCTTGCGATTCACAAATTGAAACTATTGAAAGTACACTTTCTCACGATTATAAATCAATGAAACTATCAATTTTTACCTAAAGTACGATTTTCCGCTTGAGCCACTATTGAAATTCGGGCAACACGGAACCGAACAGTGTATTGTCGTTTTCTAATGTTTAAGTCACTTGATTTGATAAAATTTCACTATATATCGCGTGAAACTAACCGAAACAGTATGTATTACGTTCACCATTTAAATACTCACTACCGTTTTCACGAAAATCGCGAGAAAATGATACTTTCCGCATATTGAAAACGATGAATGCACGAAGCCGTAAACAAAATTTTGACGTTTGTTATGATTTCCCCTTCCCTCGCAAAAACCGCCTGTGCAAGCAAAATATCGGAATTCACATACAGGGTTTTACACGGATAGACTTACTCCTCTTCTCTCTCTCTCTCTCTTAGCACAGAACTAATATGCTCATTTGAAGATATGACTTTACAAGGAGTACACATGCTCTTTTTTTGGCTTAAGACAAACAGTATAAATTTAGCTATGACGTATACACGAAGAGCGGAGGCGTTACTATTACTAAAATTAATACTGACAAGTGCAAAAAAACCGAGAATAAACAAAAGTGTGCGTGGTTTCCCCACATCTTTCTATATACAAGTTAGCGTTTTCCCACGCTACAAATTATGCTGATGCTATGGCTGCATCCAACATGAAATTGGAGCGATGCAATTCCACAATTTGTGGAAAAATGAAATATGCTGTCGCATCATTTTCCATCAAGTAGATTTAAGTTAATTATTAAGTCAGTCTTTTGTGAACCTGTAAATCGTAAACATCGGGCTCAGCCCTCAAATATATTTTTTTAACATAACCCGGGTTTGATTTATTAACTGGCGCCCGAGCAGGGACCGCTTCACCGCGCGCATAAAAAAAAACATGAAGGATTGGCAAAGTAAATTTGAAATTCAAATTTATTAAGTTCTAATGCCTTAACGTCGCGCTGAGACTGGCCGACGATCCTTGAACGTTTGTTCGCGATTACAGTACGTAGTAAACGGTTTAATTAAATCGTGCGTGTCGTGTAGTCATAGCGATTATCCGAAATTAACCCAATTTCGTGTTGCGTGTGCGTATAGCCGATTCGGCCCCCAAGTAGCCTTTACATAACCAGGAAAGGCAAAAAGGACGTCGTGGGAACAAAAAGTATTTTGCGAAACGACAGCCACTCAGCGGAAGTAAGCGGTTCAAAAAACAACGAATTATCGAGGAATCTACCCGAGGACTCAATTATTAAAGAATCAAAACCGTAAGAAAATGATGTCCAGAACAGGAATATTTTTTTTTGTAAGTAAATTAAAAATTAACAAATATTGTAAAATTACGCCAATGCCAGATTCGGTTAAGAGGAACAGTGATTAAAATATTGATTGAATGTCAAAAAGTTGATTATAATGATGATTATCAGTGATTGTGATTGAAAATATGAGGATATTAAATCCTCTAAATAAATTGAAATTTTAAATTAAAAATACAAACGAAACAAAGAAAAGAACATTTTTAGTCTTATATCCATTTTTTCATTTCTTTTTTACATGCACATATATTTTTCCCAGCATACAATTTTTTCAGTTTTAACAAAATTTTCCAACATTAAATTAATTTCACGCCTGTCGAAAAGTGCCGCGTTAATCGAAATAAGTGAAGTGAGTTCGGGAATTGAAGTGATAATTTAAAAATCCAGTGATCTCCTTTTTTCGGAATAATGTCAAATCCCAACAACTTAATTAGACCACAGGTATTAAACCTTGAGGATCTTGCCGACGCACTACCCCCATTAAATCTTCCGGGTGGAAATAATGAATCAACTGATCCGCCTAATAATGCGCCTAATGACGCACTGGACAACGATATGTCCCAAATTATTTCGCGGGTGGTCGAGGATATTTTCCGAGTTCAGGGAAGACAAATTTTAAGTTCATTGTTGAATCCTGCATCCGATATAAATAATGATGTTGATGTGCCCATCAATATCGGTGTTAGGGGGAATTTGTCCGATATGGACAAAATCCCAGACGTAGTCAAGAGCTTGAGGACATTCTCTGGGGAACCAGGTGAATTCAACTCTTGGCGTAAAAGCGTCGATAGAATTCTCCAAATTTATGACCATCTTAAGGGTACCCCAAAATATTACGGAATTTTATCGGTCATAAGAAACAAAATTATCGGCCACGCGGACATCGCGTTGGAATCCTATAACACGCCCTTGAATTGGACAAAAATCTCCAAGTGTCTGACTCTCCATTACGCGGATAAGAGAGACTTAGGCACTTTGGAATACCAAATGACTACCTTGGTCCAAGGCGAAAATACAGTTTCACAGTTTTATCAAGAAGTGTATAACCATTTGTCTCTTATCCTAAATAAACTCGGATCTATTGAAATGGGATAAGATGCGATGAATATAATGACCCAGGCATATCGCGATAAAGCGCTTGATACGTTTGTTAGAGGTTTGAGAGGTGATTTGCCGAGACTGCTTGCAATTCGTGAACCAGTGGACCTACCGCAGGCATTACATCTATGTTTCAAATTGCAAAACATGGACTACCGGTCCCAATACGCAAATAATTCGAACTACAGTTTGCGAAAATCACGGCAAAACATTCCTCCTCCAATACCGCCTCGCGAAATTTCGCAAGACCATTTCAGGCCTACACCTGTTCCTGCCCCTAGAAGAGTAATTCATCCAGAACTACTGCATAATCCACAGGCTCCACAGAAACCACATTTCTTCGCACCAAACTTTCAACAACCCCAGCATGAGCGTAATTTTGATAAAACTCCTCCTCGACCACCACGAGGTCCAGTTCCTATGGACGTTGACCAGTCCATAAGGAGCCATGGTGTTAATTACGCCAACCGGCCTCAAAATCAACGTTTTGCCCAAAAGCGTTTTCAACAACCTTCGCAAAGGCAGCATCAACCCCAGAAATTCCAAAGACTGTACTACACGGAGCCTGACGAAACAAATGACGTGAATGAACAGGAATATGAAAAGGACATACATGAAGAGGACGAAAACCATGACCAAACCCTAACTGAGTACATAGACTCAAATGACGATCCAAATACCGACAAAGTAGAACAATTAGAAGATATTTATTTTTTAGTCTGAGGCGCTCTTCACTTCCATATTTTGAGCACGCTACAAGAAGTGGAGAGCTTTTACGATTTTTAGTGGACACCAGGTCCAACAAAAACTACGTACAACCGAGACATATTAAAAATCCATTGCCAAACAATAAAGCCTTCTATGCTAATTCAGTAGGAGGCAACGTCAAAATTACGCATCACGCGTTCGTTAACTTATTCGGCCCACAATCAGACAAAATTCAATTTTTCATCCCTCCAACCCTAATCACCTTCGACGGCATCATTGGTAACGACACTCTTAAGAAATTGAAAGCCGTAATCCATACCAACGAAAACTATATGACCCTATATCCGAATTTGCATATTCCCTTAAAACAACACATTTCAGAAACGGTAAATAGCATAGACATCAGGACTACGCACCTAAGCCCAGAACAATCAGCCAAATTAAAAGCCATCATTAAATACCATTCTAAACTACTAACGCAAACCGACGAGAAACTGACCTATACCAGCACGGTCAAAGGGGAGATACGAACCAAAGCTGACGATCCCGTGTATTCAAGATCATATCCGTATCCCATGGCCCTGAAGGAAGAAGTTGAAAGGGAAGTAAATAAACTCCTAAAAGATGGAATAATTAGACCATCTAGATCCCCTTACAACTCCCCGGTGTGGATTGTCCCTAAGAAGCAGGGCACATCAGGCGAGAAAAAGTACAGAATGGTGATCGATTACCGTAAACTTAATTCGGTCGCCATTGCAGACAAATACTCGATACCGGATATAGGTGAAATTTTGGCCAATCTGGGAAGAATAAATATTTTTCTGTAGTTGATCTTAAAAGTGGGTTCCATCAAATTCCACTTAAAGAACGCGACATACCAAAGACTGCTTTCTCGATTAATAACGGGAAATTTGAGTTCACTCGCCTTCCATTTGGGCTGAAGAACGCCCCATCAATTTTTCAAAGAACTCTAGATGACATACTTCGAGAACACATAGGAGTATGCTGCTATGTGTACATCGACGATATCATCATATTTGGTAAAGACGAAGCCGAGCACTTCAAAAATCTGGAGAAAGTGCTAACAACTTCGGAAACGTCCAACATAAAGATCCAGTTGGACAAATGCGAGTTCCTCAAAAACGAGATAGAGTTTTTGGGATTTGTGGTTAGTTGCGACGGGATTAAAACAAATCCCCAAAAATTTCAAGCTATTGCAAAATTACCGACACCAAAAACATTGAAAGACCTTAGATCTTTCTTAGGAATGTCTGGATACTACCGCCGTTTTATAGAGGGTTGCGAAGATAGCAAAGATGAACGAGTGTCCAAAACTCAGTCGAAAACATCCACCTCGACTTTGAGGCTTTACACGCGTTCGACACCTTGAAAAACTGCCTAATATCCAAAGAAGTTGTACTGACTCATCCAAACTTTGATAAGGAGTTTCAATTAACAACGGACGCTTCTGATAACGTCATTGGTGCAGTTCTTTCGCAAGACAGTAAACCGATTGTATTTCTTTCAAGGACACTAACAAAAATAGAGGAGAACTACGCTACCAACGAGAAAGAGATGCTCGCTATCATATGGGCTCTTGACTCGTTGAGATGCTATCTCTATGGTTCGCGCAAAGTTAAAATCTTTACTGACCACCAGCCTCTTACCTATGCCCTCAGCCCTAAAAACACGAGCACCAAAATGAAGAGATGGAAGTCCATCCTGGAAGAATATAACCATGAATTGGAATATAAGCCAGGAAAAGAAAACATAGTTGCAGACTCCCTGTCGGGACCTCCTAAACCAATTTTAGTCAATTCCTCAACCCCAACAGCGCACAGCGATGACAGTTCGTCGCAAAACCTCATTCCCACCGTAGAGTCACCCATTAATGTGTTCAGAAACCAAATTATCCTTAAACTTGGTGATGAAGACAGTTACCAGATACAGAATCCCTTCCCAAATTATTCAAGACACACTCTCATTAAGCTTCATTACACCGACAGCGATATTATAAATACTTCAAGCGTTATCTAAATCCAAACACCATAAACGGGCTCTTAACAGACGAACAAACTATGGGTCGTATTCAGAAAATCTACCCAGATCATTTCAGAAGCTATCGAGTACGATATACACAAAAAATTGTCGAGGATATCCCCGGCGTAGTGGAGCAAGAAGATAAAATACTTCAAATACACAAAAGAGCACACCGCAATGCTGAAGAGAATCGCTTGCAACTCCTTGAGCACTTTTATTTTCCGAAAATGGCCGCGAGAATAAAGTCCCTAGTCAATCAATGTAGTATCTGCAGGGAAAACAAGTACGATCGCCACCCTAATAAACCTGTATTGAATCCAACACCAATTCCTACTTATCCAGGGCATACCATCCACATAGATCTCTTCAGTACTGAAAAGCACCGAGTTCTGACAGCTGTTGACAAATTCTCGAAACTCGGACAGGCCAAAATAATTGCTTCAAAATCTATCGAAGATATCAAACAGCCCCATACAGATTTGCTCTTCTCCTTCTGTGTCCCGGAGATAGTTGTAATCGATAACGAAAGCTCCCTTCGATCAGCTTCTATAACTTCTCTAATGGAAGACGATCTTAAAATAAAGGTTTACAAAACTCCCCCATATAAAAGTGAGGTGAACGGACAGGTTGAGCGATGGCACAGTACCCTTAGTGAAATAATGAGATGTCTAAAGAAAGATGGACCACCCAGATCTTTTGAAAACCTGCTGCTGCGAGCAGTGCACGAATATAATCTAACCATTCACTCCACTACCGGAAATAATCAATCAAATGTACCAAGAAAGAATTAATAATGTAACAAAAATTGCAAATCAAATTTTGGAACTATTTAAAGAAAATAGCCAAACCAAGGACAATATTGTATTAGATATTCAACTTACATTGTCATCAATTAAAGAAGAACTGAAAAATATTAACCTAGCTATTCATTGGGTGAAACTAGGAGTTATCAATTCAATCATTTTATCAAAAACTGAAATTAAACTAGCAACAGATATTCTAGATAAGGAACTTCTTCCATATTCCACTATAGAGGAGGCTTTAGACTTTTCTGATATTAAAATAATAACAAATTTATCATCCCTTCTCTACATAATTAACATTCCGTCAACTACTAGCCTCATTTACGATACATTATTGATTAAAGCAATTAAAAAGAAACAAATAATAAACGATATCAAATATAACAAAATTCTAAAAGCAAATGAAAAGATATTTGGCGTAATTAAAAATTGTAAGAATATAAATTATTTGACCATTTGTAAATCAAATGAAATTCTGGACATCACCAACACTTCCTGCATACCAAACCTCCTGAAGAGCCTAACAGCCAGCTGCAATAAAACCAGCAACGCACACGTACCAACAATCGAAGAGATCGCATCAGACACCACACTACTGAATCAATATGTTGGACCAATCGAAGCAGATCATGTCAGCTACGACCTTAACGGGACCTACCTTCTAAAAATGCATAACACGAGCGTAAACATAAACAGGCAAACTTTTGTCAGCCGAGAAGCTACAATGATTAAGGCAATGCCTGCTATATTACAACCATCTCCACAAAGCAGAGCATATCAAGAAGTCCTTTCACTTGAGTTAATGAGGGACCTGCAATCAATAACACCAGCGAAATACAATATTTTCGAACAGAAACCACTGTGCATCAAATTGTAATTTCTGGATTACTTACCATTATAGGATCCTACCTACTGACCCTCATCACATGCAAATTGATTTCAAGATTCAGGACGAAGCCAACTACTACGAAGATCGAAATAAACCAAACATCAGAATCACCAACAGCCGCTGCAACGCATCTTCAAACACCATCCCCGTCTCCGAGAATTGATCCACCGAGAGCATTTCAAAATGTCAGGTTTAATGACATTCAATTCTTTTAGCGAATCAAGGACGATCGCATTTAAAGGTGGGCGAGTTAGCGTTTTCCCACGCTACAAATTATGCTGACGCTATGGCTGCATCCAACATGAAATTGGAGCGATGCAATTCCACAATTTGTGGAAAAACGAAATATGCTGTCGCATCATTTTCCATCATGTAGATTTAAGTTAATTATTAAGTCAGTCTTTTGTGAACCTGTAAATCGTAAACATCGGGCTCAGCCCTCAAATATATTTTTTTAACATAGCCCGGTTTTGATTTATTAACTTACATATAGTATGTATATATTGTTAACATTTAGAATGTGGGGATATCATAAATGAATATAGCTCTATAAAGCTGAATACCTTCTCAGATTTTTTATTGAGTGTCATATCCGTCTATATCGATCATAGTGATTATTGTAATGTGGTAGTTAAAATAATAAATAAAGTTTTGAGATTCAATGCGTTCAAAATTTCCAAATAATACAAAAATTAGTGAGTTTCCTTTAAAAAAATATTTTAAGATGTATATATAGTATACGTTTAGTACTTAGAGTTTTAAACATGACTAAATTACCTTGAAAGACGTGTTTAAGCTGACTAAAACAAAGGAATAACGACTTACTAACGAACTGAACTGCAAAATTAACTAACATTCGATTGAAATTCTGCGCTTTAAAACCAATTTAAGCTACTACAAAATATATTAACTTTATGACAAATTAAATTCTCTACAATATATGTTTATTCTGCTTATGATCTGAAAGTATCCACTTTATGTGGAAAATTTTCAATTGTAAATAAAAAGCAATTTAGATGTGATCATGTATTTGACTTTTCCCCCCTCAATCCATTTGAAATTGGTTCAGCCGCCTTCGGCTTTGTTACTAATATATGAACCAATACTGAAATTCTAAACAAGCTTACAATATCTTCAACTTAACCATATTGGCTAAGGATAAGATCATGTAAATCTGTTAGATTTATCAATCGACGTAAAATGTTTCTAAAATTTAAAACATTTTATAAGCCGCACTCACCTAATTATTCAACGATAACGATTCTAATTTTGTGTTAATTTTGTTTTATCAATTCTATTTAAACTGTATTATATCTCTACAGATCGCAGTCTCGGCAACAAACTTCCCACCTCTGCTAGTTTCCTTAACACGTACCCAACTATCCTCCGTGAATACATCTCCTTATTCATTACACTTCAAACCATTGTCGTCACCTCAATACATTGCACATTGGCAGAGTGGTTGCTAGCACCAAACACGGCTACTGTCGAACCACAAGGCACCAATAGTTGTCACTACTTCAATACATTGCATATTGGCGGCATTAGTGCTAGGACCAAGCGTGGCTTCCGTCAAACTACCGCGCATTCGCCTATGACCCCTAAATACCCACCAATGGCTATCCATCGTCACGATTTCAAAACGTTACACATCGTCGACATCGGTGCTAGCACTAAGCACAGCTACTGCCAAACCACCATGCATTCGCTTATCACCTCCAAGTAATCACCAACGTCTATCCGTTGTCGCCACTTCAATATATTGCACATCGGCTGCATTAGTGCTAAGACAAAGCATGATCACCGCCAAACCACCATGCATGATCCCTAAATACCCACCAACGATCGTATGTCGTCACTACATCAAAACGTTATACATCGGCGCTAGGACAAAGTACAGTTACCGCCAACCCACCATGCAGTCGTCCATGATCACCACTCACCAATGGCCATCTATCGCCCCCACTTCAAAACGTTACACATCTGTGTTAGGACCAAGCACAGCTACCGCCAAACCACCATACATTCGTCCATGGTCCCCAGATACCTACCAATGAACATCCGTCTTCGCTAGCGGCGGCATCAGTGCTAAGACAAAGCATGGCCAAATCCACACATGGCCATTCGTCATCGCCATTTCAATACATTTCACAAAGGCGGCATCAAACACGGCTCCATTCGAAATACAATGCATTTGCCCATGATCCCTAAATACACGACAATGACCATCCGTCTTCGCCACTTCAATACATTGCACGTCGACATCAACTGTGCTAAGATCAAGCCTGGCTACCGCCAAACCACTGTGCATTCGCCCATAGTCACCGAATACCCACCAATGACTATTCGTCGTCACCACTTCAATTCATTGCACAATGGTGGCATCGATGCTAAGACCAATCGCAGTTACCGCCACGCCATCGTGTATTTGCCCAGGGCCCCCAACTACCTGTCAATGACCATCCATTGTAGCCACATCAATAGCATGCACATCGGCGGCATCGGTGGTAGAACCAAGCACAGTTACTCTCGAACCACCATGCATTCGTCCATAGTTTCCAAATGCCCACCAATGGCCATCCATCGGTGCCAATAAAATACGTTGCACGTCAGTGACATTGTTACGAGGACCAAGCGCGACTACCACCGAATTACAATGCAGTCGCCCATGATCCCCAAATACCCACCAACGATCATCCTTGGTCGCCACTTCAATAGATTTCATATCGGCAGCATTAGTGCTAGGACCAACCACGGCTACCGCCAAACCACCAGCCATGCGTCCATGGTCCAGATACCCACCAATGGTCATCCGTCATTGCCGCTTCGATACATTACAAATAAGCGGCATCGGTGCTAGGATCAAGCACGGCTACTGCAGAACTACCATGTACTCGTCCATGATCTCCAAAGACCCACCAACAACAATCCATCGTGGCTACTTCAATACATTGCACATCGGTGCTAAGACCAGGGACTAATGTGCATGCATCGACAATGACCCACTATCGCCAATCGCATTCATTTCAAATCAGTGGAATCAGTTCTAGCCCTTAAAAAAGATGTGAACTCTTGCTCGCGGGCACCAAACATGCATACTAAGCAACCACCACAACCAGTTTTCCAACAAACTGCCTTATTATTCCCAATATGGATATGAGCAGATTGTGATAATTTTGCCGAATATTTACATATCCGCTTGGGTAAACTTTACTTAAAGCAGATTGCCGCGCAAATGCCGTTTCACTGTTCGCCCGGAGTGTAAACAGTTCTGCTTTTTCGTTACATGTGAAAATTTTTACCCGCCAGTGAAGAAGTTTTACTTCAAAAATAATTTAAAATATTATAATTTGGTAGCAGAGACATCAAAGATAATGCAAATTAAGTAGCATCGTAGTCTGAAATTTCAATAAAATTTCGCCTATTTATGAAATCCTTTCCATTTATAAAAAAAAAAAAAGAAAAATCTTTATATTATTAGCCCATAGTCCGTTTAATGCAACTATCATTTTATTGCCGCATCAATGATTAAATTGCAAAAACCATATCACAGGAACAGATATACAAGGTTTCAACTCATTTGTGCGCTATGCAAGAAATTTCCATGCATCCAAATGAGTCGAGCCGATGGCAATGATCGAAATAAGAGACATTGACTGCGTCACAGATATGGCCGAGGTAGAAGAGACAATCAAAAGGGAGTCCCCTAGCGTGGGCAGAATCAAAGCGAGGCTGACACCAGAAAACAAAAGGGGACAACGCATGGCTACCATTGACTAGACCGGAAATGACGCCGAACAATTTCTGAAGGGCAAACTAAGAATACGGTGGGTTGTCTGCAGGATAAGGTAAAGAGCAGTGCCTCTTCAATGTTTCAAATGTCCTGGCCATGGTCACACCGCATAAGTATGCAAAGGACCCGATTGGATTTCACTGTGTTACAAATGCGGTTAAATGGGACATAAAAGAAAAGTGTGTACAAAAGAGGAACACTGTATTCTTTGCAAGGATGCTGATCCAAGGCCGGATTTTGGACACGTCTTGGGATCAGGCAAATGCCGGATTTTCCAGGAAGCTCTATCCAAGGCAAAATGAGAACTTCTATTACCCATATCCTGTAGCTAAACCTACACCGCAGATCAACCACCTAAAATATGCTTGAGCAGTTTACGGGTACATGAAAGCCAACTATATGCTGCTGAATGAGCAATGCCATAATAAAAGTTCAGCATCATGGTATCCTGATGAAACTGGTGCTGTTGCCTTCTGGGTTCAGAATTCTGATAAACAGGTGGATGGTTTCGTGTAGGTTCGGTGCTCAGGGATTACTTTCTTTAGTGTGTACCTAACGCCGAACGAATCGGTATCATCTTTTCAAGCCAAGCATAATGGTTTGGAGGACGCTTTCCCGAATGCAGACGGGAACATGCTCGTTGGGGGAGACTTTAACGCTAAAGCAACTGAATAGGCCATGCCTCAAACAGATCCGCGGGAAAACGAATTCTATAAATGGCGGCGGGATGGAACTCGTTTTACTAAATACCGGAAATACATCGACCTTCCACCCGATTGGATGTGAAGGAACCATAGCAGACGTGATATTCACCTCGGAGCATCCTGCACAATTGGAGAGTATTAGAGGACTACTCATCCAGTAATCATCAGTGCATTCTGCTTGATATCAGTGATGTTGTCTTCCGACGTCCATGCTCTCGGCTTTCTACAATTGGGTGGAACATCGGAAGGATGGACGTCGAGGTGTTCACAGCAGGTGCCCCACTGCAGAGAAATTTGCAGGGGATAGAAGAACTGGCAGCTCAAGACGTGGTGAACTCAACTATGGTCATCAGCACGACTTCTTGCAATGCTTTTATCTTCTTCTTAGCACTACAGCCCCTCTCGGGCATTCGGTCTCTGCAAATAGCGCCTCCAACTGTCTCCGTCTATTGGCCACATGATTCAATTTCGAAATCCGAGCAGCGATGAATTGACCAAGTCAGACCAACGTTTCCTCGGTTTTCCCACTAGTCTCGGGCCTTCAGTTCTCCCAACGAATACCTTTTTGGGTATCCGTTATTCGTCCATACGATTCATGTGTCCAACCCATTGCAGCTTCCGTAGCCATAAAATCGTTGAGACCTCTGGCTTCTTAAAAATTTCATACAGCTCATGGTTAAATCGAATTCACCATTGGTCTCCATCTAGCTTCGCTCTTATTATTCTCCTCAGGACTCGTCGCTCAAAGGCATTCAATATATTTGTGGATGCTTGGGTTAGGGTCCATTTTTCACACGCATAGCATAACATACGTCTTATCACAACTTGGAGCTTTGTTTTCCTGTGTATGCAGCTGGTCTTCAAGATCGTCAAAACTCATTAAAATATTGTATTTGCGAACTGTATTCTTCGGCGTATTGGTTATTTTGGCGCCTAAATACACAAATTTGCTAACATTTTCAATACTGTGTTCAACAAGTGTGGTATTTTGTGTATTTGAGGTATTTTTCCTCGACTGCGTCATGAGCTTTGTTTTATTTCCGTTGATCTGTAGCCCTACTAGTTTCGATTCGCTCTCGAGTTTCAGGAAAAGTCCTTTGGTAGATGTTAATGACCGTGGCAAAATATTTATTTCGTCTGCATAAGCTACTACTTGGCTTGACTTGTATAGTAATGTACCTCGTGTATCGACACGTAGCTTCCTTATGACGTACTCCAGAGCCAAATCGAATAGCAATGGGGCCAACCCATCTCCCTGCTTTAGTCCGATATTTATGTCAAAGGCATCGGTGAGTTGGTTATTGATGCGGACTTGGAAGGTCGTCGACGTCTGTTATTTTGAGAAGATGGACTAATTTGGTTGGAATGCCAAAGCAAAGCATTATTTGGTATAGTACGTTACGATCAATACTGTCGCATGCTTGCTTAAAGTCAACAAAGATTTGGTGCACTCTATGCTGAACTCCCAGCATTGTTCAAGTACCCACTTAATAGTAAACAATTGGTCTGTTGTCAATCTACCTGCTCTAAAACTACATTGTTACTCCCCAATAATACTGTGCCGTATGATCCGATTTTATTTTCAAGATTTTCAAAAATATTTGTACACCGTAGAAAGTTGTGAATAAAATTGATTGGCTCCACTCTTTCGACATATGTTCTTGTTGCCAAATGTACTGGGTGATTTTGTGAATAGCTTTATGAACACTGCTGCCACCATATTTGATGAGCTCCACTGGAATCCCATCGATGCTAGGGGCTTTATTATTCTTTTGGGCTATGATGATGGAACACACTTCATCATGAGAAGGTGAGGCCAATGCAAGCTCTCCGCAGACATCTATATGCTCCAATGCTCTGGAGCTATGCGGGGGATTAAGTAGATTCTTAAAATATGATGCTTGTCGTTCCTTAATCTCGTTTTCATCAGCGATGGTATTGCCGATGTCATCACGGCAGAGCGTGGTTTTGGGCTGATAACCACGTTTCAGGCTTTTCACTACTTTGTATGCTTGTCTTGTGCTATTGCTCGCTAAACTTATAAAGGGTTATCCATTTCGTGGTAGCAAAGTATAACCCTGCCATTTGACATCTGTCAGAACTAAATGTCATCCAAAGCGTGTTTTTTTAGTTGAAGGTTTGCTATTTAAAAATATGGATCGTTTGACAGTCGAAGAACGCGTTAAAATGATTAAATTTTATTATAAAAATGGTGATTCTGCTGTATCAATATTTAGGGCTTTACGACCCGATTACGGTCGACATAATCGACCTACACAGTAAACAGTTTTGAGCACTGTGAGAACATTTTAAGAGACTTGATCGGTTATTAATATTGCAAGGCCTGTGCATCATCGCAGATTCATTCTGCTGAAAATATCGCTGTCGTTGCTCAAAGTGTGGAGGAAGACCCGAATTTGTTGATTCCTCGACATTTGGGCTTGTCTTACGGCTCATTGTGGCGGATTTTGCATTTGGATTTACATCTCCATCCGTACAAAATCCAACTCACTCAAGAACTTAAGCCTCAAGGCCATACACAACGCAGAATGTATGCGAATTGAGTGATTGAACAAGAAGCCATTGATAACGATTTTTCGAACAAAATGTTCTTTACTGATGAAGCTCATTTTTCGCTCAGTGGTCACGTAAATAAACAGAATTGCCGCATATGGGGCTCTCAAAATCCTCAAGTGATTGCAGAAAGGCCTTTGCATCCGGAAAAAGTGACCGTTTGGTGTGCATTATGGTCTGGTGGTGTTATTGGCCCGTATTTTTTTGAAAGCAATCACGAAAGAGCCATTACAGCCAATTCTGACCGCTATGGACGGATGTTAACCGATTATTTTTGGAGAAAAATTGTAGATTATGATCTGGAGATCATATGGTTCCAAGAGGATGGAGCCACAAGCCACACAACACAGGCTAATCGAGCACTTTTGCAAGAGAAATTTCTGGGACGCGTAATTTCGAGATTGAGTGATGTCAATTGGCCCGCAAGATCCTGCGACCTAACACCTTTGGATTTCTTTTTATGGAGCTATGTGAAAGATCGTGTTTGCGCGAACAATCCTCAAAATCTTGAGCAACTGAAAACCAATATTCGTGAAGTTATGGCCGAGATATTGCCGGAAATGTGGCGAAAAGACATTGAAAATTATCTCAAAAGGATTGAGGCCTGTAAGAGGTCCCGTGGAGGACATTTGAATGATGTTGTGTTTAGCAAGGTTCGGTCTTTACTTTCTCAAGCGTAAAATGGATAACCCTATACGTACTTCATTGGCTAGGGCAGGGTATTCTAATCTTTTTCAGCCCGCAGCGCAGTTTCAAGGTTGGTATTTTGTCACGGCACCCTACCCTAGCTAGCTATTTGAAAAAGGTACAGTCGAAAGAAGTAGGTGCCTATAATAATAGTAGTAGTTGTGTTAGGTTGATAGATAGGAACAAGTTGGGTAAACAGACCTACGCTCATGTTAGTAGGGTTTTGTATTCAATTTAAAAAATGCAGTCACCAGATTGAATCAAATCAAGAAACATATCAAAGACGATTTTATTGGAGAAAATATGAAATACGAAGATCATACTATTTTTAACAAAGTTGAACGAATTTCGACTTCTGATGTTTTTGGTATTGTTACACTCATAAACATCTCCCTTGATAATTATTGTAGATGTCCATCCGCGACGGAGGAAACACATTTTTCATGTATTTCCCCCCTGTGCCCCCACTGAAGCAAAAACTGACAGTTTAACAACTGTTTTGAAAAACTCCTTTCATTTCATACTCATATCGGCTACGTCTGATGAATTTTTTTAGGGACCACTCTCCTGTACTAAAATCATCGATTCTTGGCCAATTTTTTCGAATCCTAGAATGGTTACAAAACCCTTTTGCTAGGAGCTCTCTCCCACCTCCTTGACTTGTTTCACTTATGAGCATTAATCGTAGGTACTCATCTTCAGTCATTCATAAAATTGAATCAAGTGTTCAAAGCATGCACCTTAAACGTTGAAGTTGGGAAAAAATAACTCAACATTATTCAATCTTCGCATTTAAAACAGCCACTATTTTGTTTTACGATTACTGATATCACTAGCTGAACCGTTTCTCAAAGATATTCATGACACCTATCATTCCTGAAATTTTCATGCAAATCCTAGCAAAACTGTAGTGCCTGAGTCGGTAAAAAGCGCATGTTGTTCCATAGCCATATGTTGCCATAGTAATAAATGCAGCGCATATTGTTCCATAGTCATACAGGAAAATTCAAACCGCTATAACTTCGCTAAATATGATTCAATCTTTATGAAACTTTCAGGATAGATCAACCTTATAAATAGACATCTACGTACTGAATTTCATTGAATTTAAAGTTACCATTAAGATTTTATTCAAGAAAACATAAAATCGATAAATCATACTATTATTAACAAAGTTGAGTGAATTGTGACTTCTCACGTATTTGTTGTTGGTGTACACACCAAGGCCTACATTCCTGATTTTTTTCAGATTTTTCGGATCACAGGTGTCCAATCGCGAGGGGGGGGGACACAAATTTTTCGTGTATTTCCCCTCCCTGTGCGCCCCTAGAAGCAAATTTTGCCAAACTAAGACCTGTTTTTAAAAGGTCTCATCAAGACCTTTCATTTGATACCCATATCGGCTACCTTCAATGAAATTTTTTTTCGGGGGGCCACTCTCCTATATGGGGAGACCCCCCTTAAATACCTTATAAAATTTTTTTGTAGTTGAATTTTGAAGAGATCACCACTTTACACCTACGCACAAAATTTGATGTTTCTACCTTAAGTAGTTTCCGAGAAAAACTGCTGTGACACACGGACGGACGGACGGACGGACGGACGGACAGACGGACAGACGGACAGACTGGTCGCGAAACTAGTAGGGTTTTGTAAAATTATTTTACAAAACCCTAAAAAAACGATAGTTACTCAGTCAAATCAATGTGATAGGTGAGCTTGGTAATCTCCGCACAGTTTTTCAAAGCGGGGAATAAGGCTTGACACTGCGACTCTCATTTCATGCTCCATATTGATCCTTGAGCGATATTTGTTCTTCATTACAGCTACAGCTGAAAACCCAGCTTCAAATAAATATTATGTTGCAAACAGAATGAAAATTCTTAAAGTTTTTTGAGGTTAAATTTAGATATTCATTTTGAATCTATAACCAAGAACTGGTGAATCTAGTTTTAAGGCTGCTGTCGCAAAAGAGTTCAATGAGACTCTCTTCATCTTGTGTTGTGAATACTGGTGGAGTTTATGAA
Source organism: Odontomyia ornata (assembly GCA_963969285.1). Taxonomy (NCBI): domain Eukaryota; kingdom Metazoa; phylum Arthropoda; class Insecta; order Diptera; family Stratiomyidae; genus Odontomyia; species Odontomyia ornata. Next base: position 472,154,691 of record OZ017738.1, on the reverse strand, counting down.
TCGAAAGGATCTTGGATCCACCAAAAATTTTTCCACATCATCATCTGCAAAGTGCTTCGAAAACCATTCGGTGAGCTTTACCGTACCGTGAAAAGGGCCATCAGAATTTGTGAGACAACCAGTTCATTAGATGCCGCATATTTATGCAATTGGGGGAAGCAATCTTGACCGCCGCCTTCATTTATTTTTTTCCACAACTGCAGTTTCTTTCTGAACGCCGCAATCCTCTCCGGTGGTTACAGAATGTGCGTGTTGTTGCCTCTCAAACACGGATTCAAATTATTTAGTTTCTCAAATACTCGTATATCGCACAAATATGCTTGTACAAGCAAAAAATCTGGTTCAGTAAAATACTTGGCGTTTTTATAACGTTCTGCTGTAAAAAAAGTGCGAATTTCTTCGTGTAACTCGAACACACGAAATAAGACATTTCCACATGAAAGCCATCGTGGATTGCAAAATACAGCAGAGCAATATGTTCAACTCCCATATCTATGCTTAGTCTTTTAAAAAGTTTGACCTTTAGAGGCCTAGTTTTTATGTAGTTTGCTTTTGCAGAAACGTCTTTGACAATAATATTGTCAGCCAGAAAGCGTACGTAGCCATAAGATGTGCATCATTATCAGTAGCCTCATCAAGTTGTAAGCCAAAATCTTTGTATTTCATTTGTTCTATTAATTGGTAATTGAGATCCTTAGATATGTCATGCATTCTTCGACTGATAATATTGTTAGACAAGGGTACTTTGGAAACTAATAATCCAGCTGATTCTCCGACCATAATATTCATCATATCGAGAGTAGCCGGTAGAATAAGCTCTTCTGCAATAGTATGAGGTTGCCTCCCTGTTTGCCACCTTAAATGATGCTAACAGTGCCTTGTTAGGTACTGAGGCTTGCTGAATGAATACGTTTTTTATTTTATTTTAAATTAAGTGATTTCCGGTGAAAAAAATCACGTGATTTTCCAGCTACAGTTGGATGTCGCTTTAACTTACTTGGAAGCATACTTTCGCATGATAGTATTTTCAAACAAAGCACATACTGCCGTTTTTCTTCATTGTTTACTTCTATAGAACTAAAATCAAACTCCAATTAGCTATTGTTTGCTCCAGGACTCTTTTGTCCTGGCCTCCTTCTTCTAGATACAGTGCACTTATAAATTCACGCACAAATTCAAAATTCTCACTTGAAACGTTTAAATTTATTTACAGGACTCGATTTTCCCAAAATATTCTTTTCCAATTTAGCTCTCTACTACACAATAACGTAATGATGTTATAATTGCAAAACTGTTTGACCTTGTTCAACATAAAAACATGTAAAATATCTAACAATGATCTAATTAAATACTTTGTTAGCGACCTGTGTATCGCGACAATCTGATGACGACTGATGATTCCCTTCCCACACCAAGCAAAAGGCGCCAGCAGCTCCCACGCACGAAAATGCTGACGCTTGAGCGTCCACAAGCATTCCATGCCCGGAAACCGCTGACGCCCGCGTCTGGTACGGGAAAGAACTTTGGTTTCACATTGCAATGCGTTCATGCAGCCACATCATGCATGCAAATATGGTGTTTGTGTCTTCCGATCGTTTCGCTGACGCGTATAAGTCAACAAAATGATCCGAACATCACGCGAAATGTGGTCACATGAGACACGCATGCATCTATGATTTTAGCAACTAAGTCAAACAATATTAGTCACATAAGGTGACGAAATTAACTATCCACCTTTGCAAATACGATTTGTAAAATAAAATTTTCACTTAAGTCTAACGCCACTGATCGTGTGGACGGGCATTAACAGCTATCATCTTATTTAAGATATTTCCGCTTCTTTTCTTCCCCGTCGACACTAGTAGATGCTTTATCGCTATCATTTGAACTACCGACTTGCTTATTTAATATAAATCTGTCCATTTTGAATGAGATGTTTGATGAATAACAATGCGGAACAAAACACGATGACACGTCTATTATGCGGCTCGCTTGCAAATAAACGGGTATTGGGATTGCGAGCAAGCGAGTGCGGGCGGGTAAAGACGTGGAAGGGGTAGGGTATCAACGATGTTCAAGTGCGTAGGTACTTTTTAGTGAGTGAGCGACGGCAACGTGCGCGACGTAAGTAGGTACCTATAGTTCCTGCAAATTTAAAATTTCTTATGTGTCACTTTGGTCGAAAAAGAGTTTTACGACGCTATGCTTTTTACCGATGCGAGCACTCAAAAAAGATACCCGCGACAATTTGTGGTTTCGGATAGTGACAGAGGATCGACTCACCGTGTCCCTCTTTAAATCAATTGACATATGGACCATTATGCTCAGTTGCTTACTTTAAAAAGGGACAATCTCTATCAGCTGCTGGTATCAAGGGTGGGGGCTATCTCTCTTTCCGATGAAAATGCAACTTCTACAATCTGATGGCGTCTTACGGCGTAGATAAACGAAGCCTTGTACGAAGTAATGTGTCAAACAATATCAGATTGGGATATGAGGTTGAATTCTGGCAGCCTCGCGCTGTCACAAAAAAATAAAAAGTCCCACAAAAGCCGACAAACCAATTATTTCACAATGTATTGTACAAACAATCAACGAACAAATGCCTCGATTGTGCTGGGGTGCTTTTAACCTCTCAGGATATTTCAAATGTTCTTATTTTATTATTATTATCACAATATACATCCCCGTGATAAACTAACCTGTTGGATAAAATATCGTCGTATGAGATATGAAGGAACACAAAAATGAGCTCTAAATTTTCCAAACGATTTGATGCAAGTACAACATAACTTTGAAATCATGAATATCATAAAGCTTTATTATCAGCATTTTTCTCATTATCCTAAATTTTTCATAGGTCTCCACCATATAAAATTATTTCAGGATACAATCAAAAGGAATGTAGAACGTACTCAATTTAATTTCCATTAGCACAATAACATTCTACAGGCTACCCAAGTGGGTGTTCATTGAGAAGAGAGAATTTTCAATTGCTAGGACCAGTTCTCCAAATGTCACGAATCGTTGACCACAGTTCTACGAGCAGAGGTGTGAAAATGTTCTACTTGTAGCCTGGAAAAGTTTGAGCGTGTTACAGGAAAATAACCAGCCTTAGTATATTCTTTGTAATGTTACCAGGTAGGTTGATGCTTGCTCTGAAATTCATTGGCTTCAGCTTCCAACAATGGAACTGAGACCAAAGTTGAAGCATGAATATTCTTTGTACAACCTGATATTTTTCTGCTACATTAAATTTCATTGAAGCAATAAAAGGTCTTCTGCTCTGTAGTTTAATTAACAACCCAATCTCTCTTGGCTCTCAAGGACAAAATTCTGAGAGTTTACTGAATCAATAATTGTTTAACATGGAGTATGTATAACTTCAACCCTAAAGCAGATGCATGCCTGAAACATTTCAGGAATTCTATCGATTGCTGTGAACCTAATCAAACCACTGTAGTGCATGGCCAAGACAATTATTATTATCTCTATATCAACTCCTGCAGACACAACAGGACCTCCAATTAAGATTCTAAGTACTCAAGTAAAGTATCGGGTAAGCTTCTTAACTTGAGTACGGAATAATTATTTCGTTTATGATGATTAAGTACGACCTACAGAGATGAAGGTTTTGTCGTTTTCCAAATATATTCATCGAGATGCGTAAAGTGGAGTAGGAAGTTCTCTACCAACATGAAACGCAAGTTCTTAAAGGCTTATTGCCCTCTTATTTATCGGTGGCGCTTTAATAAATCTAAAGCTTAATTTGGCTGGTAGTAATTTGTTCAGTTTTTAGAATTTTTGTTCAAAGATCGAGGATGAAAAATATAAATGAAATATTTTTCCTTTCAAAGCAAAAATATTATTTGAGCAGTTTGTGCCATTTACGCACAGAGTGTGGGACTCCCATGCTCGCGAGAAGGCAACTGAACTACCCACTGAATACCTCCCCTGTCAACTCGAGAACCCAGCCTGGGACCGTTTGATACATTACTTCGGGCCAGATCTCGTTTTGTGCCTTCAAGCTGGTCAATCGCTCGTCTAACAGGAAGAGAAAGGGGAAGAGGAATTGCCAGAAAAATGATCCCCCAGCCCCAACGCCCTCGGATGCTGTGAGTCCCTTTTACCTTTTAGGACTGCCCGAGCATAATGTGTCCCCTGGTTCCATTTATCAACCGATTCTACCATCACCGCGACTATGATATCCGACGTGAGCTCCCTCGTCTTCCTGTAGAGGTCCCTTCGCAGCCCGCTCCATTTTGTGCACGCGAAAAATGTGTGGCAGGCATTGTCCTCCCCTTCTAGGCAAAACCGACAATCGGGGGACTGCGACCTACCAATCTTGTGTAGGTAAGACTGAAAACACTCATACCCGTTCAAAAGCTGGGTCAGATAGAAGTCAGTCCTACCATGCCTTCGATTTAGCCACGGTCTCACATCCGGGATGAGGTGCACAGTCCACCTTCCCATCTCCCTCGCGTCCTCGTTTTGACGCAGGTAAAAAGCGCAGAGCTCCCTACCGGCGAGGACAACAAGTATCGCGCCTGCAATAACTCACGCTGCCGAATCAGAGACTGTCGGGTACGAAGATGCTGTCCTCAGTGCTCCTCTTCTCTGTACCTCCTTACTGAGAACGTCGCCCCATATTTCTGTTCCTTAGAGTAGCACCAACCCAACAGCACTCATCAAGTGGCGTCTTCTTGATAGGCTGGGTCCCCCTACGTTGGCTATAAGTCGACTCAGAGCCGACACTTTTGAAGCAGCCTTCTCAGCTGTTGCCCTGATTTGCTCAGAGAAACTCAACTTCAAGTTGATCAGTAACCTTAAGGTGCTTCACCGCTGGCTTCGATACGATTAGTATGTCTTCAATACTGATCATCCTTACTCTTGGGATTCTCTTTTTTGTCAAGACGACCACTTCGGTTTTCTCCAGTGCTAAACTCAGCCCCTGAGTCATCCAGCCTCTTGCTTGGCGCATTAGCATATCTAGCCTAAATTTCCCTTGTTCAATAGTGCATCCAGTGACATGAGCCACAACATCATCCGCATAGCCCGCCAAGCGTGACTCATCCGACATCTCCATCTCAGTAGCCCGTCGTAAGACACATTCCACAGGACTGGGCCAAGAATAGATCCCTGGGCAACACCCGATGTAACTTCCATCCTTCGTTGGCCCTGTGTCGTGTCGCAAAGCAGGCTTCGGTCCTTCAGGTAGTCCCTCAAAAGCCGTATTAGATATTCTGGAACTTGAAAAGGTTTTTCCAGCGTATCAAGAATATTTATCCGTCTAGTGGAGTTCAAGGCGTTCCTAATGTCGAGTGTCACGAACAGGATGATTCGTCGCTTGATGCGGCTATATGCCTCTAGCTTTTGGGCCTCGCTCACTACCTCTGCACTTGCATCAATGGTGGAATCTCCAGCTCGAAAGCCGTACTGCCGACAAGATATGTCCCCAGCTCGAGAAATTTCCTAGAAAATTACAACGTCCCATACCATCAAACAAATAATGAGGTGTCTGGTGAAGCGTTAACGATTAAATTTGATGTACCAGTGCCTTTACGTGAAGAATTAAAATTTCCAAAAGGAAAATGAAAAGCACCTGTTTCAATTCTAAAACTAGCAGCTGATTTTTTTTTGCAACTGTGTCCTTACCTCTTATACACGAGAGGCTATCGGATCGTGAAATCTGTCATCCGTTACCAGATATTGATTTAGATAATAGTGCGCCGCAAGATTGGGCGCTTAATTTTGGCGAAGTTTTTATTATGATAGTTGTTGATTCCTGCAGATTATTAACTATACAATATTTAATATGCACAGATTTATTGCAATGCATCGTTTATTTATTCTAATGGCTATACTATATTTTATGCACTTGATAATTGATACAATTATCATTTTACAAAGGGCGGTACTATATTCTCCGCGAATCATATGAACTTTGATACTGAAATACTTCTCCAGGCTGTACAAAATATTAAATTGGTTTTCAAATTGATTTTTAAGCGGAAGTTGGCCAACCAGATGTCATGCATGTAGTGTTGCGGTATGATCAAAGCTTTCTATATTGGAATAAGCTCCCCAGGCAAAATTCGCATTTATAGTAAACAGCTTCAATATGGCAAGCTGTGGGGAGCTTTAAGCCTGCTTCGATAAAATACCCCAAGAGCAAAGCTTTCAAACAATTAAAATTTTTTTTATGGCGTAATGTATATAACTCACATAAAAAAATGAAAACAAAACACTCCCTGCTTAAAATTCACACTGAATAAAACACTCCTTCTACTGACAGCCATCTTGAAAAATTAAACAAACACCTATTCATTTCGCTTTTGATGTTATTTACGATTGAAGGAACGCAAGAACTAAAAGAAAATTCACTTCATAAGGAGTGCCACGATGCTTTCCGTAGACTGTGTTGATTTCACCGTTGAAATCCATCTCGAAATAGTACAAAGCTTCAGTTATTTATATACCGCCATATTAATTTGCGAAAAGTCATGTGTGTGGTGGTAGAGCTTTCATGTGTAGAGCTTGTTAGCTGCTGTAAGGCTTTGCGTATGATGCTTAGATGTTCCACCAACAGAGCGATTTCATTTATGTCATTTCCAGTTCCCTGCGTATCTATCTTGTAAAATTGGTTTTTAATCTACCACCACAGAAGAAAAGATTATCTTTGTAAACATTTTTTTTACGAAGATCTACTAGGTTCGCGATGTGTCTGTCCGTGCGTCACAGCAAGTTTCCTTAGAAGCTACAGAAGCTAGAAAGCTTAAGCTTTGAGAAAAGATCAAAAGTGGTGGTCTCTCAAAAGTTAAGTTCTAGTATTGTACAAAAAATATATCAAAATCGGATGAAAAATAAAATAGTCGAAAATTTCAAACCTTATATTTTTAGTTAGCATTTACACTAAAAATGTAATACTGTCTAGAGTGAAACTCTGATTTGAACGAGATTTGGCACATTGAAAATCAAGCCGTAAGATGATTGAAATTTATCAATTACGACAAAAATTACACGTGATACTGTGTAAATACACATTCGCAAAGGATTCAAACACTACAGATGAGTAGGGTCATATTGGATGAGAAACCACTACAGGTGAAGTCGTGTAGTGCTTTGCTTTGGAATCTCAGCCAAATTAGTCTGTCTTTCCAAAATGACAATGACATCAATAACTCCCAAATCCAACTAAACGATGCCTTTGACCATTGCCTCCTTACTCAGACCCCAAAAACGGAAACACTGCGTCACGCCGCGCACTAGCCTCTTTGAGTAGCCTCATTAGCGCCATCTAGTGCTGTTCAAATCAAACGAATTTCGTAAAGATTTTTGACAGTACATATGACAGTACGTTTGAAATTTGATCAGCAGCATGCCAACGATTTATTTTCCATTTGAGGCGTCGAAGACATTAGCGAGCAAATATATGTATCTCCTTTTCGTTTGTATCATTTCGGTTAGATGTCCTCGGAGAAACGTCATATTTGACAATTTCAAAAGCCTACTGTGATGTTGCTTTCAAGTCTTTCGGATAGCTGTTTTTGGAATTTTAGGGCTACTGAGCAGCTGTTTCCGGTACCCGAAGTCCCGTCAGGTACGTTTATTGATTTTTTCATAGGCCTAAGTAAGCAGGCAACGCTTTGACACAAATATCAAACTGAAGCAGGGAGATGGGCTGGCCCCATTGCTATTCAATTTGTCTCTGGAATATTCATTAGAAAGCTACCTGCCGATAAAAGTGTTAGCCTTTGTGGTCGACATCAACATTTTGTCACGGTCGCTAATAACCGCTGAAGAACTTTTCCTGAAATTCGACAGCAAAACAAAACTAGTTGGGCTACGAATCAACAAGAACAAAACAAAACTCATGATGCAGTTGAGAAAAAATACCTTAAGTTCTCAAAATATCACACTTGGCGAATATAATATCGAAAACGTGGGTGAAATCGTGTATTAAGTGCCAAAAAACTAGAGCCGGTAATGAAAGAGACGAAACAAGCTGAAGAATACCGTTGCAAATAAACTATTTTATTCAGCTTTGACAGTCTTGAGTACCAGCTGCATATAAAGGAAAACAAAGCTCCCAGTATAAAATCTGAAATAAGACCTGTACTAGCCTATGCGTGCGAAACATGGACCCTAACCCATATATCCGAAAACAATTGAACGCCTTCGAGAGACGGGTTCTGAGGCGAATAATCAGAACGAAGTTAGATGGGGAGCAAATGCAAATTCGATATAACTATGAGCATTATGAAATATTTGATGAGCCGGAGGTCTTAACGATTTTAAGACTACGGAAGCTGCAATGGACTGGCTACGTAAATTGTATAGAACAACGGATTGCCAAAAAGGTATTCGTTGTGAGAACTAAAGGGTGGAAGACTATTAGGGAAACAGAGAAAGCGCTTGTTTGACTCAGACAATGAAGACAGGTCATCGATTCAACGGACCGAGACAGTTGGAGGCACTTCTGTAATGCTACGAAAAAGAAGAAAGTTGTGTAGGATATCAAAGGAAAGGTCTTCATAAGAGCTTTCCAAAACGGATCTTAAATTAATGTTACAAGCTTTACAGAGGGAAAAAATTAGTGTTCCCTACAGGAATTGGACACCTTTGATCGAAAAAATCATTGAGGAAGGTCTTTTTGAGTACAAGAACAACAAATACCTTTGAAGTTGAAATTTACTAACTATGTTAATGTAGTGCACGTAGTGTAGTAGTTAGAGTACTCCCTACTTGAGCCCCGTAGGTGAAAATGATATTTTTTTTTCGAGTGATTCTTCGGATGGACTATAAGCAAATTCAGTTATGATATGCACTAGTTTAAAATCTGAACGTCTCACATCTGGGTGACGACCATACGGCCCAAGCGTGGAATTGACATTGACACAAGATAATGAGGTACTCTAACTATCTCTATGCGAAACCCCAAAAGGGGCTGTTATGCTCAGGGAACTTGCTTGTTGCTTAGGTCACAAGCAAAAAATCAGTAAAAAAAATTTCACTTCGAAACGTTTTTAAATTGAATTGGTTCCTGAAATACGGCCGAGGCTGATGTACCTTAAGCCTTAAGCCACTTTTCTCGTTTTCCCAAGGGAAGGGGTGGAGCAGTTAAAAATTTTTGTTGCATAATAAATTAGCAAAAAAATATGGGTCTACAATGAATTTTCCGTAACCAAGTGGAAGATGCAGCTTAAAAGGAGGAGGATGAGATACGCAGTAGGGATTGAATGGGTGGTTTCAGGAACATGTTTGTTGCTTACATTGCCAACAGTAAATTAGCAGTAAAACATGCAACTTCAAATACACCTCTATCTGTTTTGTTTTTTCAGATACAGGGCGGCTGATGAAGCTGAAGTCTTAAGCCACATTACAGCTTTTCCGGGGGAAGGAGTGGAGCAATCAGACTGAGTTCTTCGTAGAAGTTCAACAATAACTTCCCCTGGCTTTATTTATTTATTTACCGAACTAGGTTTACAGTTTATTTTAAAATTAATTTTACAATCTACATACCTATATATATATCACATTTTTCACACATGTTTATTCATTATTATAATACTACGATTAAGGACTTAGGGATTTGAATAAATTGGGTTTGAATTGGGACTTAGAGATAGTTGGGAAGTAGAGATAGCTCAGACCGTTAAAAATTTTGACATACCTATTTACTGGCTCATTATCACCATAGACAGTAGGATGATTACTTTCTACCAGGAAATGTGAATGTATCGCAAGTCTTATCGGCTCATTCAATATTATTTGGTTGTTTAAATATTCTACTTTAACGATTCCTCTAAGGGTATCAAATACAAAGCAAGAGCACAATATGGCCCTACGGGAGGCAGATGATGTCATATTAAGTAAAGACAGCCGATTATCATATGATGGCGAATTGTGAAAATTTTTTGTATCATAGAATGATCTCAAAGCAAACACTAAAAATTGTTTCTGAACTGACTCGAACCTCTCTGAGTGAACGTCAAAGACGGAATTCCAAATGATACTAGCGTATATGAGAATTGGGCGCAATAATGATGTGTATAGCGTTTTTATAACCCACAAGTTTTAAAATTTTTTTGCCCGTCATTTGATGAAACCTAGAAGTTTATTGGCTTTGCAGAGAACCTCATGGTAATGTAAATTTAAGCGCAGTTTCTTATCCAAGTGGCCTCCAAGATCTACTACACTGTCCACCCTTGAAAGCTTTGCATTGTTGAGGTGATTATAATAACTGTACGGTTCCGGGAAAAATTTATCATATGACATTTTTCAAAATTTAAACAGAGGTGATTTTTGTTGGACCAGTCTAACAGAGTATTTATTTTGTCTTGTAGGAACAACGAATCATTTGGGGATGTGACCACATGATATAATTTGAGATCATCCGCGTAAAATAAGTGTTTTGTATCGGATAACACTTCAGAAAGGTTCGATATAAAAATGTTGAAGAGAAGAGGTCCAAGGTGACTGCCTTGAGGTACACCGGAATACTTGTATACATGAATTTTATTGGACACCTATCCCTGTAATTTAACGGTTTGAGTTCGATTTTTAAGATACGATTCAAACCAATGAAGCAAAGAGCCACTGATTCCAAATTCACGCAATTTATGAGACGAAATTGCATGATTTACACGATCAAAGGCTTTACTGAAGTCAGTATAAATTGCATCAACTCAGTATCCCTTTTCCATTGCACAAACAATGGTAGAGACCATAACTGTTATTGAATGCCTTTGAGCAACGGGTCCTGATGCGAATAATCGGAGCGAAGCTAGACGGGGACCAATGGCGAATTCGATACAACCATGAGTTGTATGAAATTTTTGACGATCCGGAAGTCTCAACGATTATAAAACTGCGGAAGCTGCAATGGGCTGGCCACATGAATCGTATGGACGGACAACGGATACCCAAAAAGGTATTCGTTGGGAGAACTGAGTGGGGAAACCGAAGAAACGCTGGTCTGACTTGGTCGACGAAAACAGTTTATCGCTGCTCGGATTTCGAAATTGGAGGACGTGGTCAATGGACCGAGGCATTTGGAGGTGCTGATTGCAGGAAGCGAAGACCCAAGAGGGGCTGTGGTGTTACAAAGAAGACGAAGATAACTGTTACGTTGGTGGTTGTGGATCGATTTTTTCTGAAGCCATGCAGTTGGTCATTTAGACGTTGTTCTATGATGGGAGATATTTTGGAACGGACAATTTTTTTCAAATAATTTTGGGGCAGCTCTATAATTTTGAACATCCCGTTTAGTTTTGTTTTCATGGATGGGAGTTAAGTGGGATGATTTCCAGTACGTTGGGAACACGCCAGTTGATAGCAATTTATTAAAAATTATATGAAGAGGTAAAACTAATTGTTCTCTGCAGTGAAATAAAAAATATGGTGCAAGTAAATCAGTGCTAGGTCCATGATTCGGTTGCGATGAAAATTTCACCTTCTGAAACTGGAATTTCATGAAGTACAGTTCCGAGTTCTGTGCCAAGTGGTGAAAAATGAGATGAATCATTTGTTGAACAATAAACCGTTTGAAAATGGTCTGCAAAACAATTAACAATTTCTTCAGGGAGAGTGGAACTGCAGTCTTTATATGTCATTTGCTTAGGGTAGCACTTAATGTTGACAAATTAAAAAAATTTTTCGGGTTTTTGATTATATTTTCACCAATACCATTAACATAGGCTTCATAGGCCTCGTGCGATTTCAATTGAAATTCTTTCGCCAGTTCAACATACTTTTTTTTAGGGCTTTGTAAAATAATTTTAAAAAACCCTACTAAAACCGCGACCTGTCTGTCCGTCCGTGTATCACAGCAGTTTTTCTCGCATAGTACTTAAGCTAGAAACACCAAAGTTTACATGCAGGTGTAACGTGGTGCTCTCTTGAAAGTTCAATTTAAAAAAAAATTTATGAGGTATTTAAGGGGTGTCTCCCTATACAGGGGAGTGGCCCCCGAAAAAGAAATTTCATCAAAGGTAGTCAATATGGGTATCATATGAAAGGTCTTAATGAGAACTTTTCAGAAAAGGTAATTTGACATTTTTTGCTTTAGGGGGCGCACACGAAGGGGAAATACATGAAAATTAATTAAAAATATGGTTTTTAATGCTCTCATAATCAGCATTGCGGAAATCGAATACAATCGAGTAATTGTACGAAAGAGTGTTGGAAGCTTCAGCAGTGGAAAATTCAATAGACAGTGCGGAATGATGGAGGGTATTTAAGAACAAATTTTCAAAGTCACTAGTGTGATTAACCACTACATCGTCATATGTATGTATTGGTAAAAACAAGATCTAGCCAATTGCCTTTCAATTAGGTGTCGGAGCTATCTGCTGTATATCGTTGCCATAAAATATAGAAACCAGGTTGAGATCACTGTGGTCTAAAAGATTAACTGGGTGAAGACGATTATCAAGTTCATCGATCACAAACGTTGAATTGGGCCTGTTAATAGTTTTATGTTTTTCATTAGTGAGTACTGCAAGTGAAGAAATAACTCCTCATGCATAATTTTCAAATACCTCACTGGGTTTTGGAGGAATAAAGAAAACAACAATGTACAAGAAAAATTTGTTATGTTTGATTCGGACTATTGTATGCTGGAAATTATTATGTGCGGTGTTATTGACGGGCTCACTCAACAGTGAGTTATGTACAGCAATTAAGACCCCACAACCTTGCTTCAGGCTGGTACTAATATAGTCTCGATCATTCCTACAAATAGTCCATCTGCTATCGAGAATCTCTTTATTACGAAACGAGTCATTGAACCAGGTTTCTGGTAGAGCCATAACAATGAAAGGGCATGATTTAGCGTCAAGAAAAAGTTTACCAAGTGTACTTCTCAGACCACCACAGTTATGGTCATAGTATACTCAACTAGTAACCACACTCCATCAACCCTCCGGAAAAATTCGAACACAAGCCGAACAGCGAGCCATATATCTTCGGTAGCAGGTAGATGGCAAACGCTGATGCGAGGAATGGCGCGAATATAAACATATGCTTCGATGAGAGATTGCAGGGCTACCAGAGCTAAAAAATCAATAACATTGCAGAAAAACAAATTCGTTCCATGTAATCTTTTAGTTTTTTATTAGGATTTGGCAGCACTCCTATGTTCTGAAATGCGTAAAAGAACACGTGCGTCGGAAATTTTATTTGCATTTCGCTTTGTTTCTTGAGCGCGCCAAACATGGGATCAGCTGTCATGCCCCGGATCAGCTGACGTGCCCCTGGGAAAATTCAAAAAGTGTGCAACACAGGGTAAATGAAAGGTGTGGCTACTATTTGAGTATACTATGGTTATGGTAAACATTTTGAGGCTATTTGACGAAGTATTTTTATTGCGGACGGAAAAACTTATGATGTTGCTCTCGTGCCCTTTGTAGCGAGGATATATAATTTGAGCTTACATGAGAAGCGGATGTCCCAAGATCTTTTTTCGCTTGTTCTGAATTTATATCAAGTTGCTATTGATATCTAAGGTATAAATTACGAAGAGGTTCAAGTTCTATGGGAAGACCTTCTCTTTGTATCATTAGTTTCAGATTGGTCTTCATTTTACCATCAGTGCACGTTGTATCTGGCGCTTTATGCATGTAAGCCAGGTAGAGTCGAACAAACTCATATATTTTATGCTCTCGCAGCCTTGACAAAAGATACCTGCCCTCCAGATCGTTACTGGAATTAATAGTAGCTTCTATGACTGGAGGATCTAAATAGGATTCTTTTTCGGTGACGGAATTGTTTGATGCACCAGGTAGCTGAATTGTGCATTTTGTCGATAAAATTTCAAAATCATCACTCACAAAATTGGGATAATTGGGGGAGGGGGTTTCGCAGTCTTTAGCTTAGGAGTGGAAATAGAAACGGAATGCTCTTGTGGTGAACCAACAGTGTCTTTCGGTTGGTTATTAACAGAAAGAATAGCACTGTAAGCCATTAAATTACTTGATGAAGAATCTGAAGGATTTACAATAGCGGTAGTAATTGGTTGGTGAATTTCGTGAGACATGTTATTTAGTGTGCAGAAATATTTTTACAACTTTCTGAAAATTTTCCGATGGTGATATATATGGTAGGGGTTGCTCTTCTCATGAAGGAGTAGAACAATAAAATTTGTTGACGCGTAATAAATTAGCAATAAAATTTGCAACTATGTACAGCTATAGTGGTTGAAGGGGTGGTTTCGGGAATTAGCAATAAAATATGCCACCACAAAATTATGTTTATCTGCATTGGTTCTTGAGATAGAGTGACATCACCCACTTTTTCCGGGAAGAGGAAGAGCAATAGATTTTTTTGTTGCATAATATATCAGCAAAAAAAAAAGTAATAAAATATGGACTCATAATGAATGCTGCCTAATAAAATGGATGATGTTGCTTAATAGGCATTAATTATTACACTAAAATATTGTCGCGTGTTATGGTTCGCGGCCAATAATTTAAAAGTTCCGGGAAAGTGAACACGCAATGTCTTTTAAATTAAATTAAAAGAGTTTATTTAATAACTTAAAAATGCACAATCACTTATTTAACTATTTCACAAAAATTAATTTAAATGTTATTCACTAGTCTATAAATAGTTACTTCAACTGTCCACTAAAATCACTTCAGAATCAACGAAAATCATTTAACTACTACTTGATCAATATCGCTTTTACTTCGCTCCACTATATAGCAGTTTTCTATCGCAGTTGTAATGAATGATCCCCCCATTCATTCAGCTCGCCTTTATATAGGGTCTTTACCTATTCAACCCATTTCTCGTACATTGGCGAATGTTCTGCCGAGAGGTACTTGGTAGGTTCGAGCAACTTAATGAATGGAGTGACGTCACTTTCAGATGTTGATCATGCTTGGTGGGCTCTCGGGGTTTCGAGTAAATTCATTTTGTTGATGTTCTTCATGGTTGTGAAAACGATTGCGACAGTAGCTCGCAGAATTCTTTGTACATGCGACAATATTGTTACATAATGCCAACTCTCGATTTGACAGCAGCATCCAATTATTATTATTATTATTCCATTTGAACCAACATTTTTGCGTTTAGGTGCCAAAGGAGTAAAATGAGCGGAATCAACATTTTCTCAATTGAAACTACATAGTTATATCTATTATGTCAGCGTATGTCCCACGTCTCATTTTTTCGATATATGCAGAAATTTGAAACTCGCTTTTTATAAAATTACATATAAGAAAGTCAGACATTGCCAGCACTACCATGATAAAATGTGCCTAGTTGCCCGCTTACCTTTATCAAATTCCGCAAAACTGATATATTTATAAGCCACTAAGTTAATTAAATCAAAAATAATCTTATTGTTCAGTTAAAATTGATATAGTGTTCTTAGATTCGCACTGGATAGTTTTGGAAATTTTTTTTGATTTTCCCGTCTTTTGCTTATCACAACATAATTAACTATTCGAAAAAAGTCTTAGTTTTGGAGATATACGAGTATTGATGATAAAGAAATTGTAGTAATCTTTCCTAATTAGTTTTTATGATGCAGTCCTCTTCGTATCTTGACAAATAGTTTTTAGATTTTATCCCTTGCTTAGGTTATTTCATTGTTAAATTGCTCTGGATTTTACTTCTGTAGGAGAGCTTGATAGCCTAGCTAACTACTCGGATTTATTGGTTCGATTAACCGATATTTCAACTTCTCACTAAGGAAAAATCATACCCGCTTTTTATACTGGGGAACGATTTTGCGTTTGGCCTTTTGCCCCTTGTTTGGATTTGATACAACTACAAAACCCCATTGAACTTACAACCTGTGTGTATTCCATTCTTTTGTGTGTTACAGCAGTTTTTCTCTGAATCTATAGAATTTAAAGATAAGCACTGACTTTCAGAAAGTTTTGAGGTGAAAAAAATTTCAAAAAGTTTTCACTATCAAGGAAAGTTACTAGTATATTTTTTTTCCATTTAAGCAGTCTACTGGAGTGCCATATGGAAGGACTTGATGGGGTATTATTAGAAGGTCTTGTTATTACCTAATTGATGTCGAGGTGTGCATGAAGAGGAAAATTTAAAAAATGTTCAGATAATGACGAAATCTCTTAGTTGCTTACTAATTATTTGTCGTCTTTTCATGTAAATGCATTTTCATCTTCTATTTTTGATGCAGATGACAACCATTATTTGATCATTATTTCTTGTTTGTCAGCCCAATTTACGTAGAATCAATTTTTTAACCAATTAGATGTAAGTACTTTGTATCATTTTGGTTGAAACGTTTGCCTCAATTTTACGAGTATGTGTTTCTTTGTCAACTTTGCTCTGCACTTGTCGATCGTATGGGAGTTTTTTTATTCTCAGAAAGAAAGTTGTATTGTTTTCTGTTCAAAAATTTGGTGCATTTCTATTCATCGTCCCATGAACCTTTTTTCTACATTCAGTGAACTACTTGAATGAATCCTTTGCAATTATTTATTTCGCTTGCTCCTTCCCCACATACCCAGTAAGTATTATGGACGGAGCGTATGAACCAACAAGCGAGTCCACATAGAACAAATTCCTAACCTAACGGTATTCAACCTTCAAAGATCAATTTGATAATGTAACATATAAGCGTTCACAAACGCTTTCATGGGGAAATGTAAGAAAGAGATTGAATCGGAAAATATTGCCCTCCCTAGGCACTTGAATGGTATGCAAGACGATGAGCTTTCGTTTTGATCCGATGGGCAAAAGATTTCCCTTTCATTAGGTATACGTAAATGCTAACACAACAGCAAATCGATTTTCTACATGAAACCTTAGTACCAAGCAGATAGCGCTTTCACGTTTTATCTCAAATAGAAACGAATGATGATAAACGCATTTGTCTTGTGCAGGTTTGTCGCTTGCTTCATATAAAAATTTTCCCTCTCTTATAATTTGGCTGATCAGCTGGTGAAATTGCTTACTAGTCTATACGCTTTGGTATGGATTTGTCAAAGCTGATCTACACCTTTTTCCTTCACCCATATTATAGAGTAGACTGGAGATGCTTGAGACAAAGGACGGTTGAAAAAGAATAAATACCTCATGAACCGTTAGGCACGCACTGATGAGTGCAAGAAGCGAACGAATCAGAGGAATGATCCAAACACGAATCTATGTTTAGCGCAACTCACTGCGTGTTGCAGTTGTTCATATGAGGTCACATTGTATTTTGATAACCAAAAGTAAATATTTATATCCAGTGATTGTTCGAAATTATAGCTCTTTCCTACCGGGATATCTATTTGTTTATGATTTTTCAAAATTTTGTTATCTTATTTAAATAAGGTATGCGAAAGATCTAGATCTAGAAGTACTATTCTATAATCTAGAAGTACTATTTCTATAATCTGAGTAAACTCTGAGTGAAACTCAAATAATAGAGACTCTTCGCTAAACAACATTTATTGGTCCTAAAATAACGATGCACATCATACGCTGGTTCGGACGGAACTAACTTATTCTACTTCACCAGTATACATATACAGGGTGGGCCAGAAAGAATTGCGAATTTGAAAAAATCATTAAAAAAAACTGAGAACAATTCACATACAAATTTTTATTTCTATAAAAATTGACATCTGGGAAATTCATTTCTTAAAAATAACGTCATCCAGGTGTGCACCATCCCGCTGCAAACATTCTTCGAATCTGACCCTCAAATTGGTTAAAAACTCGCTGGCACATTGCACGGGGAATAGCTGCCATTTCTTCCCGGATATTGGTCTTCAACTGGTTAATCGTGGCTGGGTTATTGGTGTAGACTCTACTTTTTAGGTATCCCCACAAAAAAAAGTCCGGTGGGGTCAGATCCGGACTTCTAGGAGGCCATGCAATGTCACCTCAGCGCGATATCAGTTTCCCACCAAACATCTCGTTTACGACCGCCAAAGAGGCATTAGCTGTATGGCATGTCGCGCCATCTTGTTGAAACCATGTCACACGATTATAGGCTTCAAATTGTTGCAGTTGTGGAAAGAAAAAATCCCTTAACATGGCTATGTATCGGTCAGAATTTACAGTGACAGATTGGCCTTGTTTTTTCGAAGAAGTAGGGTCCGATAATTCCGTTCTTGTTGACCTTGGGCGTCCTGCAGGCTTCTGTTTGAGAGTCGAACCAGTCTCTTCGAACTTTCTGACCCACCATCGAATCACACTTTCTTCCGGACACTGATTTAGGTCATGTAATCCAAACTCACGCCGAAATAAACGCCGAACAATAGCGCACGAATTGTGATTTTTAATAATGTTTAACGCAGAATGCACGTTGCGCTCCGGTGAAGTGATCCATCGCGACTAAATTTCCGAGAACCGAGCTACTTAACCCCACCACCCACGCAGTCCCCTCTCTAAAGCTTCAAACGCAAGAGTGTTTTTAAAATCGTACGCTTTTCTGGCCCACCTTGTACATAGGATGTGAATTTATTTACAGTGGTTCATATTGGTTTTTGATTTCAAATGTTTGACAACCTCAATTGTTACAGCAGCTACAATACCTCCCATTTAAATTAAGTGTCAAATTTTTTGATGGACAATCTAAATTTTCATTCGTAATTGTTTTGTTTTGGAGCCAGGATATGTTTTTGATATTGGTCGTGGCTGCTGCGTGCTATCGATTGGTTCCATGGAATAAGTTCTGGGGTTTTGATTGTTGTTCGTGGCTCTGGACACGGTTCGTCATATTTCTCCGCTCCAATGAAACGTTAATTTTCTTTCCGTTTATTTTTAAGGTATATACTCGCTCTGAAGGATGATTTAGCACTTCAAATATCACACATTATATGCTGATGACACAGTTCTACTTTATTCAGGGCTAGACAAAGCTGCCAGTGAGAACACTATCAATGAGGATCTAGGAAAATTCCATCAATGGTTCATCGAAAGCAAACTAGTTTTGAATACTACAAAGACAAAATTTATTGTTTTTAAGCAAGAGAACAAAGGAGACTTAGATGTGGACCTAAATATTAACGGCGAAGAATTGCAAAGAGTGCTAGAAATGAAATATCTTGGTCTTATCAAAGATCACCACATGACCTGGTTACCACACATAGATAGCTGAAGAAGGCAACTAGCCCCAAAAATAGATAGAAGATATGAGGTTTTTTAAATGCACATCAAGAAACTTGTTCTAAATGTATTTGTGCCCACGAAATTATATTATGGAGTACTTATGTTTAATCAATAGGCAAAGCAGCATCTAAATGGTATATTCAAGCTGCGCACCAGAGCGTATAAAAACATTTTGAAACTGCCAATGCTTACTCAAGCTAATTTGGTTTACCAATTGGCAAAATCATTAATCTTTAGTCAAATCATTATAAAGGAGAAAGCTAAGCTTGTCTACAAAAATTTGCAAACAAATGGATCGAACCGAACACCATTAGGTATCACAGATCAACCCATATAATGCAAGGAAGGCAGATCAATTCGTAATACTTTTTGCCAGAACGGATCGTCTAAAGAACGATGCCACGAATGATGCTTTACGTATATATAATCTTCTTTTTCTTTTTCATAGCACTACAGCCTCTCTCGCGCCTTAGCTTCCTGCAATTAGCGTCTCGAACTGTCTTGATCCATTGACCGCATCCTCCGATTTTGAAAGCCAAGCAGTGATGGACTATCTTCGTCGATCGAGTCAGACCAGCATTTCCTCGGTTTCTCCACTGGTCTCCAGCCTTCAGTTCTACCAACGAATACCTTTTCGGGTATCCGGTATTCGTCCATACGATTCATGTGTCCGGCTTATTTCAGCTTACGCAGTCTGACAATTGTTGAGACTTCCAGCTCGTCAAAAATTTCATACAGTTCAAGGTTGTATCGAATTTGCTACTGATCCCCGTCCAGCATAGCTTCAAGTATTTGCCTCAGAACCCGTCTCTCGAAGGCGTTCAGTATGTTTGCGGATGTCTTGATTAGGGCTCACGTTACATACCCATAGTATAGCAATGGTCACATCATAGATTTGTATACTTGGAGCTTTGTTTTCTTGAGTATGCAGCTGGTCTTTACAATCGTCAAAGCTGTATATATAATTATCGGCCAGAAATGGTTAAGAAAGCAAACTCACTTTGGTATTTAATTAAAGACTAAGGGAGCATTTAATGAACACTGATTGATGCGTGGGCCTGAAGTTCTGCTTTTATAAACTCAGTAGCTTAGGGCAGTTACTCAGAGTTTTTTCGAATGCGTCATATTATATTGACTAGATATTCATGAAAGGATTAGTTCAAATTATATTGTGTGCTCCCTTATGCCGATGTATTAATCATTGTATGGGTAGCACATTTGAGAAAGCGACGAGATATGAATGCAGATTGCACGAGCATTGTGCGACCAAGAAAGAGTGATGGAGAGAGTGGTAGAGAACGGAAGTATTTAAAAAAAAATTGTCCAGAGTAAGGTTGTTGCAATAGTCTTTGGACACCATCACTCCTTAAGAAAACTTGTGTGCGTATCCTCAAGTTTTCATAGACGAACATTTTGCCTGCACAATGATGCATCACATATACCGGTCGTAGACGATGTATGTCTCGCTAGAATTCGTCAATGAATAACATAGGATTACCTGAATTCGTGTCCAACAAAAAAATCACCGGACAATCGCAGTGGGGCACCGTACACCATTTCCGCTACAGAAAAGTTTACATGTTCTCTCAAAGGTACTGTCACTTCTGGGTAGACTGTTTTGGATGCTCCACTAGCTGCGCTGAATCGTTGACCTTTGGTGAAGTATTTTTTGTAGCAAATGTAACCACCATGCCTTTTTACTTAAAAAAAATTTAATTAAAAATTTTCAGGCTTACCGGAGGACTTAAATATACCTAATGGAAGAATATAATTGTCTGGATTATTTATGCATCCACTAATTATCCAAAAGCTATGGCCACTTCTCTTAGAAGGTGTTCCATCAGTGTTGAAGGTAATCTCAAAATCGGTGACATCATTCATCACAATTTTTTGCATGTTTGCTTGAATACATGCTATCAATGAATCTTTCATTGCAAAATGAATATATTGGCCAATAATTGTTTCCTTTAAAATTTTGCTCAGTATTCTTTAGCGTTCCCAGTAGAGTACTCACAACTCTGAATGGAAAATTTCACTGTTCTGAGAGAATCTTTAAGAAATTATCGATGTCTGTATGATTGATTGCTGCGCTACTCGCCCAGTTTCTGATCCCGTTTTTAAATGATATAGGGCTTGGTGCAATTGACAGTTTTTCTGCATCCGACGTTTGCTGTTTAGTTTCTATACTTCGAGTCTCGTCCTTCTTCATATTTGAAGTTAAATTTAAAAAATTTCATTATAATTCTTGTCTCAAAAAGAAACCATTAAATTACCATCGGATCGGGTTTCTTCTAAATCTGTAGGCAGTATTTTGTATAGGCGTGATCTGAAGAGTTCCCGCTTACATTCATGTTCACTATATTATCAAACTTAATTTTTCTAGAAGAACTATTTTTCTTTAAAGTGATGCGTATATTTTCTGATGATAGGAATCTCTTAAGACATTTCTGATAACTCGTTCCATCTGTCATGTTCTAATGTACCTTTGCAGCTCCAGTTGATGCGCGCTCACTCCCTTAGGGCCCCTGCTGACAACAGACTTTTTATCGGCCGATGGTTAAGTTGGGTTGGGCTGCAAGTGCGCACACTGAGCCAACTAAATAGTTTAGTTGGTGAACAGGGCACAGACTATCCAACAGCCGGCCAACTATTCTCGAACGAGTTTGTAACTGTCCAGAAATATTGCTCTCATCATACTCTCGAGGAGAAAAATCAAGAAGAGATTCCAAAAGTATTCGGTGCATCCCATTCTCAGTGATAGATTGGTTAGTGGAAAATTGTATACAATGCATACCAACTTACTTGATTACTTTTTATGGAATTGTTTGCAGCTACATATAAATGAGTTGCATATTTTGAATAATAATTTTTCTGAAAAATTATTAGAGAAGAAAAATGTTAGAAGAAGGTGGTTTCGACGTGTGCACTAATTCTCCTCAGGCCATCACACTTAGATACACACCGGTGATGGCGACCACCATGCTCAGAGGTGAGGGAGTTAATTTTTTTTAATTTTTCTACTTATGCAAACTCAATATGTTTTTGTATCTGCAAGTTATATTCAAGGTAAATTTCTCTTGTAAGTACTTGTATTACCCGAAAAAATGTACCGCCTTTTATCAGCTTCAATGAACTTGTCAAGCTTATTGGACCAGCAATAGCGAAGGAGGATACAAATTTAAGACTTTCTATACCTCTGGAGGAGAGATTGAGCGTTACGATAAGGTAAGATAAACCACAAATACTTTTCAACTATTTTTATTAGAATTAATATTAAAAACTTCGACGTTTTGTGAAATTAAGTAGTTTCAAAGTCACATATTTGCAATCAATCTGAAAAAAAAAAATTTCGCGTGGAGTATCCTGTCGATAAAAGTGTATATATTAAATATATGTATATATATATAATTCCTATATTTAAGGGAGGTGATCGTTCGGACCCGAATAACTATCGCCCGATTGCGCTTCTTACAGGATTCGGTAAAATTTTTGAAAAAATAATTAACACCCGTTTAACATCGTTCATTGTGGATAATTCTATCCTAAATTCCCATCAATATGGTTTTCAAAAAACCAAAGGAACACTTGATGCTTTGATCTCAGTAACCCATTTCATCAATGAAAGGCTTGACAATGGAGACTATGCTGTTGCCATTTTTGTGGATCTGAAGAAAGCATTTGATACGGTCGACCATGACCTTCTGCTTCGTAAATTAGAATCATATGGTGTACAAGGCAAAGCGAATCAGTTATTTCACAGTTATCTAAAAGGTAGATTGCAGATAACAGAAGTCAATAATTTTTTGAGTGACCCAGCACCAATGAAATCAGGAGTTCCACAAGGTTCCATACTAGGCCCCACTTTGTTCCTATTATACACGAATAATTTGATTACATGTAGACTAAATGGGCATTACACATTATATGCTGATGATACAGTACTCCTGTACTCGGGATGTAACAAGAATGCCATTGAAGACTCCATCAATGAGGATCTGAAAACATATAGTTTGTGGTTAAACGAAAATAAACTAGCGCTGAATGTAACAAAGACTAAGTTTGTTATTTTTAAACAAAAGAACAAGGAAGACATTGATATTGATATAAAAATTAACGGCGAAAATCTGCAAAGGGTATTTGAATTTAAATATCTTGGCCTAATCATTGACCACCGTTTAACTTGGTTCCCACATATAAACAGCTTAAGAAGGCAATTAGCCCCCATAATCGGCTTATTACGTAGGTACAAGGGATTCCCGAGGAACATCAAACAACTGGTTCTAAATGCATTCGTATTGTCGAAATTACATTACGGAGTGGTAATCTGGAGTCAGTCATCAAAGATAAACATTAATATCATCTCCAGGATGTTAACTAAGGCATATAAAAATATGCATAATCTCCCAAGGCTCACGTCAACAAAATTAGTGTACCAATCGTGTAACGCATTAACTTTTAGCCAAATCATTATAATGGAGAAAGCTAAGTTTATCTTCAAATGCTTAAACCTCAACTTGTCCCCACAAGTGCCATTTGTTAGGGTATCACAAAAGAATCAATACAATGCTAGGAACGCAGACCAATTTGTTATACAGATCGTCTAAAGAACGATCCTACAAATGATGCCCTTCGTATATACAATGATCTTCCGGAATCAGTAAAAGAAGCGAATTCACTTATGATCTTCAAGAAAAGACTCAGGAACTATTTAATGAATAGCGATTGAATCTCAGCGCAGAAACTTTCAACATAGCATCTTAGGGCAATTTTTTTTATCCTATCATCGAGATGCCTCAAGACACAGCTAGCCTTATGATTTATTATTATTTGTCCAGTAACTTCAAAATAGCATCTTAGGGCATTGTTGACCCTATCGTCGAGATACTTGAAGAAACAGACATTCTTTTAACTCAGAGGTTTTTTTTTACTGCGTCGAATTAATATTTTTTTTACCTCTGAGAG
Organism: Odontomyia ornata; assembly: GCA_963969285.1. NCBI lineage: Eukaryota > Metazoa > Arthropoda > Insecta > Diptera > Stratiomyidae > Odontomyia > Odontomyia ornata. The sequence continues at coordinate 472,130,640 of OZ017738.1, read as the reverse complement.
CTGTTAACGAATCGGACATGAAAAGATTAACAGGATGACTTCACATATTTTTTGTGTGCCCCCTTATACCGATGTTTTACACATTGTGTGGGTGGCACACCTGTAGAAACGACGAAATGTGAAGTGCAGATCGCACGAGCGTTGTTCGACGAAGAAAGTGTGATGGAGAGAGCGGAAGGGAAGGAGGGATTAAAAAAAATAAAATATATATATATATATATATATATATATATATATATATATGTATATATATATATATATATATATATATATATATATATATATATATATTGTTACATGTATAAATAATTCTGCGAGCTACTGTCGCAATCGTTTTCACAACCATCAAGAACATCAACAAACGAATGTACTTGAAAACCCGCCAAGCATGATCAACATCTGAAAGTGACCTCACTGCCCATTCATTAAGCTGCTCGAATATTCCAGGTAATTCGCCAATGAACGAGAAATGGATTGAATGACTAGAGACCCTGTATAAAGGCGAGCTGAATGAATGGGGGGATTCATTACAACCGCGATATAGTAAACTGCGATAGTGTGGGGTGCGAACTAAGAGCGATGTTGGTTGTGAAGTGATAAACAGTTGAAATAAAAATTAATAGACAAGTTGTGAAATAGTTAAATTAGTGATGGTGCATTTTTAGTAAATAAACTCTTCTAATTTAATTTAAAAGGCATTGCGTTTTTACTTTCCCGGAACATTAAAAGAAAGAGAAAGAACATTTTGAAAGTGAAAAACTTTTAACCATAAAAAAATGCACAATAGTGAAATGTAACGTGGAAACTGGTGAAAAAAAATAAATACCGAAATAATAAAAATAAATGAATTTGCCATGGTGGGAGACGCAGAAACGCCAAAATCAAAGGAACCAGAAGACGCACTTATGCAAATGTTAATGCTGATGTCATCCAGTCTAACTGCGAAGCTAGATGAACAATCAGCGAAGCTAAATGAACAGTCATCCAGTCTAAATGCGAAGCTAAATGAATAATCAGTGAAGCTAGACCTACATGCGTTCGAAATCAAGGCAGACATCGCACAGAAGCTGGAAAAACAGTCAACTGATTTGAAAGCAGATTTGGAAAAACAGTCTACCGAAATAAAAGCGGCGCTCAGTAGTCTCAACAACCAAATTAAATGCGTCGAGGAAAAGGCATACCAAGTCGAGGAGAGAATCAAATATGAGGTTGGCCAGGTCGAGGAGAGAATCAGAATCAGAATGGAAAACATGAAAAAGGAATTGGAAGCAGCGAAGGCAGTAGTAACCACCACACCAACTCCGCTTATAACCGCAGCACAAAGCACATCCAGGTACGTGCAAGCACCAATATTCGACGGGCAAACGGTCTGGAGTATTTACAAAACACAGTTTGAAGCCGCTCGGATTAATCACTGAAACGAGCAGGAACGAGCAACTGCATTGATCCTTGCCCTAAGAGGCCCAGCTGCCGAGGTTTTGCAGACTATCCCCGTTGAGTTGCACTCAAACCCGGCTGCTATTATGAATTCGCTCGACATGCGTTATGGAGACGATCATTTGAAGCAGATTTATTGGTCACAGTTACGGCATCGGATGCAGAAGTCTGGTGAAACTTTACAACAGCTATCCCAAAACATTGTGTGACTGGCACTTTTGGCTTACCCAGCTTATGACCGAGAACATCGAGACGACGCAGCAACAGAAGCATTCATCAGTGCATTAAAGGACCAGGAATTGCAACAAGCCGTGCGTTTAGCTCAAAAGCAAACGGTTAAGGATGCATTGGCTTATAGTCTGAACTTTGAGGCAGCGAAAAATGTGAGTTGTACCACTGCCCGGGTTCGCGAGGTAATGACAGGCGAGTGCAGGTGTGAGCGCGTGGAAATTAAACGAGGGCTGCATGCAAATGGTGCGTCTAGATGCTGAAATTGCAGTGCAAAAGGGCACTTGCAAGGAGATTGCAAGAAGCCAAGAAAATCGAGCTATTGTCCAGGGTGGAGGAGATCCAGACTGAGTCAGGAGCCCAGAATGGAAGCCCTTCAAACTGACGGGGTTGACTTTGTGAGGCAAAGGTTGGCTAGGAGTAGCGACACCCCCAGCACTGCCATCACCTGTCAAGATTACATCGTGGAGAAGCGGACTTATGCCTTCAGGGTCAAGTGGACGGAGAACATTGCACCATAACAATCGACACTGGTGCAACCCGATCGATTATCCGACCAGACATAGTTAGACAGCAACAACTTCAAAAGGGCAGAACTTGCTTACTACGGACAGCTACGGGAGAAACTACATCTGTTCATGGACAGGTCAACCTCCAGATACAGTTGGGAGACCTTGTGTTCCGACATAATTTTCTGGTCGCGAACATTATGGATAACTGCATTCTCGGAATGGATTTTCTGTGACCACATGGAATCAGGTTGGACTTGGGCAAACGGGTATTGCAATGGCAGAATGTCGAAGTACTGATGGATGGTCCCAGCGTCCAATTTCCCAAGATGAATGTAGTAGTATGTACTGACACTGATGTACCGAATTCTTCCGAAAGCGTTATCTGGGCCAAGCTTGATGGTGATTCTGGAGACCAGCGATCTTATCTGATAGAGCCAACGAAGACATCTACATTGCACAGTTTGATTGTAGGATGAAGCCTTGTTAGATCTATAAAGAACGGACACGTGCCGGTTAGAGTCCTTAACACCGCAGACTCAACCACGAGCATCAAAGCGGGAGAAGTCATCGGCAGCTGCCAGCCTGGAAAAGGAGGCAAGACGCAGACAAAGCCCGGGAATCCACGTCTGCAATATTGAAGCAGATCAAATTGCTAGTGCAGCCATTCAAGCGAGCCTCTGATTTGGTCACCAAGTACAGTGACATCTTCTCAACAAGCCCGGGTGACCAAGGCCGAACGAGTATGGTAACTCACGTCATAGATTCACAGGGAGCCAAGCCAATTCGACATGGAAAAACAAGGTGTAATCGAGCCTTCTGTCAGTCCATGGGCTGCGTCGGTAGTTCTAGTGAAGAAAAAGGATGGTAGCACTCGTTTCTGTGTCGACTGTAGGCAGCTTAACGACGTCACTAAGAAAGATAGCTACTCGCTCCCACACATCGACGACATCATGGACTTTTTAGCCGACGCAAAATGGTTTTCTACACTCGATCTCAAGAGTGGTTACTGGCAGGTAGAAATCGACATTTTCAGTTGGGACCGGATTGTGGCAATTTGGAGTGATGCCATTTGGGCTTTGCAATGATCCAGCCACTTTCGAACGCCTGATGGAATACGTGCTACGAGGCCTAACCTGGAAAACCTGCTTGGTGTACCTAGATGACATCATTGTTATCGGGAGAACGTTTGAAGAGAATATACGGATCTTAGAAGAGGTTTTCTCCCGATTGCGACTGGCAAATTTGAAACTTAGTCCCGACAAGTGTACCCTTTTTGCAGCTGAAGTAAAATACCTGGGACACGTCGTATCACCAGAAAGGGTCAAAACAGACCTTGAGAAAATTGAAACCGTGAAAAGCTGGCCAACACCAAACAACGAGCACCAACTACGAAGTAGAGACTACCAACGAATCCTTTGGAGGGACGAAAACTCGAAAACAGTTAACAAGTATCAGCTGAAGACAGTTACATACGGCACAGCATGTGCCACCTTTTTTTCTCTCTAAGATGTCTTATTCAGCTAGCAAAGGATAAGGGACACATGTATTCACACGCGACTAAAGCCCTTCTAAACGATTTTTATGTCGATGACATGCTCAGTGGGGCAGATTCTAGATCACATGCCTACTGAAACAGGGTGGATTTAACCTTAGAAAATGGGCTAGTAATCATCCCCTGAATATGCGAAATAGAAGGGACTACTTCAAGTAACTGAAGATGCATCGCTTAAAACATTCAGGGCTCATTGGAATCCCAGTAAAGACGAATTTCAATTTAAGATTCCAAAATTTGAAAAGGGTCGAAAGCTGACAAAACGACGATTATTGGCAAACATTGCCAGTATTTATGACCCACTAGAATGGCTGGCTCCAGTCACTATAAGAGCAAAAATACTTATGCAAGACGTCTGGAAAACTGGACTGGATTGGGACAACCAGCCTTCCGAAGAGATTGTGAAGCGCTGGAATAGCTTCGAAACGGATTTAGCAGGCCTGGGAAACATAAAGATACCACGATGGGTTCACTACACTTCTAAAGCCAATATAGAGCTTCATGGCTTCTGCGATGCTTTGGAACCTGCCTATGCCACAGTTGTGTACAGCAAGTCAACCGATAACTTTGAAGCTATCAGAACAACTTTACTTTGCGCAAAAACGAAAGTTACGCCACTGAAATCAAAAATATCACTTCCAAAACTTGAGCTTAACGCAGCTGCTCTTCTCTCAAATCTTCTGCATCAAACAGCTAATACTATGGGCTTGACGAACATACCAATTTTCGCTTGGAGTGATTCGACGATAGCACTGACATGGCTGAAGAAGGAACCATCTTCATTAGATACCTATGTCGCGAACAGAGTTTCCAAGGTACAGACTTTAGATGGTTGGAAGTGGCAATGGAATCATGTGAGATCAGACGACAATTCCGCTGATTTTGCTTCTAGAGGAATAAGTCCGAAAGAATTACACAACCATAAGTTATGATGGAGTGGTTCCAGTTAGTTGTTACAAACGGCTAACATCGAAGCCCCTATTAAAATAGCATCAACATGAACAACAAAACAAGAATTTGAGCTTCTGGAACGCTACTCCAGTATACAAAAATTGACGAGAATCTTTAGCCTCTGCCTCAGGTTTGCCGACAATTGTAGAAAGCCAAGCCATGAGAAGAGGATCGGCATCTTACAACCCATTGAGCTCCAAAGCGCACATCTCAAAATCATCTCCATCATTCAACGACAAGAACTCTTTCAAGACATAGCTGATTTAAAGGCAAATAAAGGAGCCAGCGCCAAAATACGATCACTCAATCCTTTCATAGACGAGATGGGAATCCTTCGAGTTGGAGGAAGACTCCAAAATGCAAACATTTCGCAGGATGCGAAGTTCCCCGTTCTACTACCGCAACGTCACCATATAACTTACCTGATTGTTAGGGAGGCACACATAAAAACCAATCACGGAGGCCTTCGGCTCGTTCAGAATTATCTTCGGATGAGATACTGGGTAGTAAACGATCAAAAGGTTATCCAATATGAGATCCATCGTTGCATAACCTGCTGTGAATTCGCAAACAGAGCTTATGAGCAACTAATGGGTAACTACCCGCCGTACGCATCACTCCATTAAGTGCATTGTCACACTGTGGTGTAGACTATGCAGGACCCTTTAGTACAAGAATGTCTAAAGGATGAGGATCAACGATCCTCAAAGGATACATCGCCCTGTTTACCTGTATGACGACAAAGGCTATCCACCTGGAGCTTGTAAGTGATCTGTCGACAGAAGCCTTTCTGGCAGCGTTTAAGCGTTTCATCAGTCAAAGAGGGCTCTGTCAGGAAATATTTAGCGACAATGGAACGAACTTTGTCGGAGCGAGCAATCAAATGGATAAAGACGTCCAAGAAGCCATTGAAAGATCTACAAGTGATTTAGCACGAATAACAGCCAAAGATGGAGTCTGCTGGAATTTTATACCAGTTGATACGCCCCATTTTGGAGGTTTATGGGAAGCTAGAGTGAAGTCCGTCAAAGGGCATATCAAACGAGTATTTGACGAGGCCAAGATAGTTCCAACCTTTGAAGAATTGTCCACGATACTTTGTCAAATAGAAGCCTGTCTCAATTCAAGGCCGATAACACCCCTATCCAGTGATCCAAATGGCCTGGAAGCTCTGACACCTGGTCATTTTTTGATTGGACGCCCATTGCTAGCTCTACCAGAACCAAATAGATCACAGAGAACTCTACATGAACGTTGGCAGAGGCTCACTGCAATGCATCAAACATTCTGGTACAGATGGACAAATGAATATTTGCACACTCTTCAACGACGCACGAAATGGACTAACCACGAAGAAAATATCAAAATTAGGGAATTAGTCCTTATAAATGAAAGAGACGTGCCACCGGCCAAATGGCCCCTTGCTCGAGTTCATGAAGTGTAACCAGGAACAGATGATAAAGTACGAACAGCTACGGTCAAATACAGCGGAAACAAATTCAAGAAGGTCGCGATCATAAATCTCTATCGTCTTCCTGTCGAGATCTCCGAGGATAGTGCACTGAAGCAAACACAAAGGTCTGAAGAATCCCAAGCGCACAAAGCATTGCATGATGAGCAACGAGTCGACCCTCCAACTAAGCCAGTTCAAGTTAGACTTCAAACTACGCCTGTTCGAACCAAATCTAAAGCTACGCCTGTTCAAACCAGACCTAAGTCTATACGTCTTCAAGCCAATCCTCAGAAACGAAAATGTGACGCATTCCACCAAATTAAAATAAACAAGTAGCCTGAAAAGAAAATGAGAATTGCTCCTTGCACCTGTGCAACAAAGCTTATGAATCTAGCCCTTCTCATGTTTTCCCTATTAACTCTGGGTCTGGCTAATTCTACGAATGCCAACTACGAGGTTATCAGACCTTAAGGAGGGTTCTACGTTGGAAGACTGGGCAATGTTCATGTTTTACGTGGGAATCTCAGATTAGAAATAAATTTTCCCATAAACACAACTCTACAAGATGAGAAAAGTGTTATATCTACCCTGAAGGAGGTCAAGAACATGTGCTATCAGACAAGAGATTTATCGGAGTTAACACACTATGAGACACTCGTACAACATATGGAGTCAATACAGTTTGAAATACTTAGCCATATCCGGGAAACCAAGGCTATTTCGAATCCTAGGCCAAAAAGAGGCTTAGTTGGCAAGGTACTCACTGCTGTTTTCGGTGTTAACGACGAAGTCTGCACCGATATAGATACCTTGCAGGAAAACCAGCAAAATACCTTCCAAACTGTGAATCACCAAGGCATGCTCTTAAACACGAAAATATTACAGTCGAATAATATGACCATGATCAAGCTAAAGAATCTCGGGGAAAAATTGAACCAAGTAATCGGCGCTGTCAATGAAATGAAAAGATGGTACGCACAAATCGATCACGTCAGGCTCAGCATTCAAGTATTATCAACATATATTATGGCAATGGATTATTACGATATAAGCCTGAAGTATTCAAAATTAACAAGAGCCATGTATGGTCACGAGAGCATCCTTAATTTCATTTTACTAAATACAATCTACACTATGATACAAAATACCAAACGAAAATTGGTTTTGCTCTCGAAATTCTACGGAGCCCTCAAAAGCGAATATCTCTAAAACGAAGTAAGGAGGGAGCCTCAGTTTATGGATATTTCACGATAATTGAAAATACTAGATACGATCTCATCCACATAACGGCTGTTCCACATAAACAAGATACACATCGTTACATCATGATTGATGCAGGGCCTCCCACAATCGCAGTAAACTTTGATCGTCAAGTTTATTTCACTCTGAACCAAGAAGAATTAGACGCATGCAAGTCCGAGGAAGAGCTACTGATATGCTCACCTGGAACGACCACCAACATGATGACAAAACCTAACTGCATCCTGGATGAGACCTACAACAGGCACAACCGAATCATGTGCCCCACATTTAGCACAAGCAGCGACCGTACATTATGGAAGAAGCTTAGGATGAAGAACACATGGCTTTTTGTTGCTGATCCACCAGTTCCCGCACACTTCATCTGCAATGGCCAACGGCAGGAAATCGTATTGACAGATGTAGGAATAATACGCACAGCAACAAACTGTATTATAGAAAGCAAAGAAGTCACGATTCGGTCATCACATAACATGGAAATGACTGTTTTAAGTTCCTTCATGAAAGTGATTCCACCTGAGAAGTTTAACACGATCACATAACAGCCAGCATCTGCAATCTCTGAGCCGATCACCAAATTATCTCAGCAGGTTTTCACGAACGAGGTTTTAAACCTTCAGGAACCTGTAAGCACACTGCAGAAAATTAAGGAACACACGGTTCCAGCAGTAGCCACAATACTTGTTAGTCTGCTATTACTACTAATTGGTAACTTATTAAAAAGAAGATGCCAAACGTACGTTCTACGAAATCTACAGGACAAACCAAAGACCATCCTGGAACTGCTACCTCACTTAGGGACAGATTCAACACCATCATCACTCGCGCCCGCCCAACATGTTCAGTTCCTGAACAAAGTACAGCAAAATAAATTACATACGTCCAAATTCTTCCTATTAAGTTTAGATGCAAGCAAGCACAATTTTCAATTTTAATATTTTTCTAACGTATAGTTCAATATTCTTAATTGATGTAAATGCCATCTTGCAATTCTTTAGAGTCAACATTCTTAACTTAAATGCTACGTTGCATAATTATGCGATCAATCAAAATTTCATATTTTCAATTTTTGCTGGCTTGCACATTTTAGGTTAACGAACTTGATTGCAATTGAAATAATTTAATGATGATTGTAGAAAATATTATTATAAATACCTTTGATTTATGAATAAAGAATCACTTGCAAAGTATTGTTCACAGCATACAAAACGTGTTTATTTTCCCAATTTACCCTAATTCGATTATATTCTACAACAATTGAATATATCGAATAATCCCAAATTCCTCAATAACAGCTGGTGTGGCTGGTTTTTTGAGGAATCATCCTGTTCTTATTTCGGTCTGCAGAACTCAGTTTCCGCGCCGAAACAAGATGTAACATTAATAAAATACATAATTTATGTATGATTTAGGCAATAGAAAAAAATTATTGACTACTAATTATTGCCTATAATAGAAAAAAGATTACTTACCCAATCCTCCTCCAACGAGCGCTCGTAGACGGGATGGGTAAGGTGTGTGGATATTAAAATTCGCTAAATGTAGTCCGCGACCATAGCTGTAATTTTTAACACAGGGCCGAGATAAAATCCATTGGAACGATTCGATTAAAATTTTCAAATCTCAATAACAGCTACACGAACGGTTTTCACTGTTTGAATCTCATTTTATTCATGATGCTTAACAGCAGGTATTGATTGTGGAAAGAATATCTGATCATCACAAACATATTATGCAAATGTAGATAGAAATAAATTGAATTCCTTCAACCGAAACGTGTCTTGGTCTTCTTGGTTGTGAAAAACCAGTTGTGGGGATTTTTTCGAGATATTTTCCTTCTTGACTAGCCAAAATTAAAGCCTTTATCCTTACCTATCGCGTTCGTTTTTATCATCAATGCAAGATGATTTACACGTTCACCTCTCGGACTGGTAAAACAAACACCGAGGAACTCCCAGCACTGAAAACAAGTTGGTAAACATACCTACGCTCATGTCAGAAGGGTTTTGTATTCAATTTACAAAATGCAGTCACCAGAACGAATCAAATCAAGAAACATGTCAAAGACGATTTTATTGGAGAAAATATGAAATACGAAGATCATACTATTTTGAACAAAGTTGAATTTCGACTTCTGAGGTTTTTGGTATTGTTATACTCATTAATATCACCCTTGATAATTATTTCAGATGTCCATCCGCGACGGAGGAAACACATTTTTCATGTATTTCCCCCCTGTGCCCCCACTGAAGCAAAAACTGACAGTTTAACAACTGTTTTGAAAAGCTCCCATGAAAACTATCATTTCATACTCATATCGGCTACGTTTTTATGAATTTTTTTTCAGGGGCCACTCTCCTGTACTGAAATCATCGATTCATGGCCAATTTTTTCGAATCCTAGAATGGTTACAAATCCCTTTTGCTAGGAGCTCTCTCCCACCTCCTTGACTTGTTTCACTTATGAGCATTAATTGTAGGTACTCATCTTCAGTCATTCATTTAATTGAATCAAGTGTTCAAAGCATGTACCTTAAACGTTGAAGTTGGGAAAAAATAACTCAAAATTATTCAATCTTCGCATTTAAAACAGACACTATTTTGTTTTACGATTACTGATACCACTAGCTGAACCGATTCTCAAAGATCTATATGACACCTATCATTCCTGAAATTTCCATGCAAATCCTAGCAAAACTGTAGTGTCTGAGTCGGTGAAAAGCGCACGTTGTTCCATAGCCATATGTTGCCATAGTAATAAATGCAGCGCATATTGTTCCATAGTCATACAGGAAAATTCAAACCGCTATAACTTCGCTAAATATGATTCAATCTTTATGAAACTTTCAGGATATATCAATCTTATAAATAATCATCTGTGTACTATATTTCATAGAATTTAAGGGTACCGTTAAGATTTTATTCAAGAAAACATAAAATCTATAAATCATACTATTACTAACAAAGTTGGGTGAATTGCCACTTCTAACGTATTTGTTGTTGTTGTACACACCAAGGCCTACATTCCTGATTTTTTTAAGATTTTGCGGATCACAGATGTCCAATCGCGAGGGGGGGGGGGGGGGGGCACAAATTTTTCGTGTATTTCCCCTCCCTGTGCACCCCTCGAAGCAAACTTTGCCAAACTAAGACCTGTTTTTAAAAGTTCTCATCAAGACCTTTCATTTGATACCCATATCGGCTACCTTCAATGAAATTTTTTTTTCGGGGGGTCACTCTCCTATATGGGGAGACCCCCCTTAAATACCTTATAAAATTTTTTTGTAGTTGAACTTTGAAGAGATCACTACTTTACACCTACGAACAAAATTTGATGTTTGTAGCTTAAGTAGTTTCCGAGAAAAACTGCTGTGACACACGGACGGACGGACAGACTGGTCGCGAAACTAGTAGGGTTTTGTAAAATTATTTTACAAAACCCTAAAAAGTTTCATTAAAGGCGGCCAATATTAGTATCAAATGAAAGATCTTGATGAGAGCTTTTCAAAACAGGTCTTAAACTGACATTTTTTGCTTCGAAGGGTGCGCAGGGAGGGGAAATACGCCAGAAACGATAGATTTTCTTTTAAACGTGCACATCTCTTTGACATTTTTTCTTAACTTTATTCGACCTGCTGACATGAGCGTAGGTCTGTCTTCCCAAATTGTATTTAAGTAGCAATGAGACGATTTTTAGGGTTTTGTAAACAAATTTTATAAAACCCTACTAGTTTCGCGACCAGTCTGTCCGTCTGTTCGTCCGTCCGTCCGTCCGTCCGTGTGTCACAGCAGTTTTTCTCGGAAACTACTTAAGCTAGAACCATCAAATTTTGTGTATCGGTGTAAAGTGGTGATCTCTTCAAAGTTCAACTACTAAAAAATTTTATAAGGTATTTAAGGGGGGTCTCCCAATATAGGAGAGTGACCCCCCGAAAAAAAAATTTCATTGAAGGTAGCCAATATGGGTATCAAATGAAAGGTCTTGATGAGAACTTTTCAAAACAGGTCTTAGTTTGGCAAAATTTGCTTCGTGGAGCGCACAGGGAGGGGAAATATACGAAAAATTTGTGCCCCCCCCCTCGCGATTGGACACCTGTGATCCGAAAAAACTGAAAAAGATCAAGAATGTAGGCCTTGGTAAGTACAACAACAACAAATACGTGAGAAGTCGCAATTCACACTACTTTGTTAGTAATAGTATGATTTATAGATTTTATGTTTTTTTGAATAAAATCTTAACGGTACCCTTAAATTCAATCAAATTCAGTACCCTTAAAGTTTCATAAAAATTGAATCATATTTAGCGAAGTTATAGCGGTTTGAATTTTCCTGTATTACTATGGAACAATATGCATGTATTACTATGGCAACATATGGCTATGGAACAACATGCGCTTTTTACCGACTCAGACACTACAGTTTTGCTAGGATTTGCATGAAAATTTCAGGAATGATAGATGTCATGCATATCTTTGAGAATCGGTTCAGCTAGTGGTATCAGTAATCGTAAAACAAAATAGTGGCTGTTTTAAATGCGAAGATTGAATAATTTTGAGTTATTTTTTCCCAACTTCAACGTTTAAGGTACATGCTTTTAACACTTGATTTAATTTAATGAATGACTGAAGATGAGTCCCTATAATTAATGCTCATAAGTGAAACAAGTCAAGGAGGTGGGAGAGAGCTCCTAGCAAAAGGGTTTTGTAGCCATTCTAGGATTCGAAAAGATTGGCATTATACAGGAGAGTGGCCCCTGAAAAAAAAATTCATCAAACGTAGCCGATATGAGTATGAAAAAAGTTTTCATGGGAGCTTTTCAAAAGAGTTCTTAAACTGTCAGTTTTTGCTTCAGTGGGGGCACAGGGGGGAAATACATGAAAAATGTGTTTCCTCCGTCGCGGATGGACATCTGAAATAATTATCAAGGGAGATATTTATGAGTATAACAATAACAAAAAACTCAGATGTCGAAATTCGTTCAACTTTGTTAATAATAGTATGATCTTCGTATTTCATATTTTCTCCAATAAAATCGTCTTTGACATGTTTCTTGATTTGATTCGTTCTGGTGACTGCATTTTGTAAATTGAATACAAAACCCTTCTGACATGAGCGTAGGTCTGTTTACCCAACTTGTTAAATATATTCTAATTACTGCCAATGAATCGACGACAATACTTCTGGGATAAATAAGTTTATCTTTAGTGGAAAGGAATATCGCTTCAATCATTTAAAACTGCAAAGATAATTATGTTCTTCTATATATAATATTTCAGAAAACATCAGCACTATCCCTTGAACACAAATGGACAGACTCCATATACAATTGGTACATCTTCTTCAGAGTAATTACTAATCAACATTTTCTTCCCATAAATATTATATCATTCTTTTGGCAAACACAAAAACTTCATATTTATAATAACGACAGTCTTAAGTGTAAACAAGTGTGCGTGTTTGTGGCTTTTGCAAATTAATGTGTATTATAGCCATCGCCTTAATATTAATGGAGCAATTAGACTGCGGTGCTGAGGAAGCTGTTGTACTTACACAGTAGGAGTAACCAAGGGAACGTTTTCAATGGAAAACGCAGTGCGTGCTAGAGAATTGATAAACTGAATTTAATTGTACCGTGCCCAACACGAACGCGACGCTTTTCTTTTATTATTATGTAAAACTTTTTCTGCCATTAACATTTTCGTTAATTAACGCATTGCCTGCAATTTTCTATAAAAAGTGAACAACTTGCGACTTGAATAAAATGCGGCAATTGTAGCCTACACTGCCGAGGGGCATTAACACCCCAAATTACCACCATCGTGATTACGCAAAAACCGCTTCCACGGAAAACTCAATGGTCCATTAAATCCATTTTTATTGCTTTTCTCCTCTCGTTAATGTGCGGATTATTATGAATTTCTGCACGCTTTGCAGCCAACTTATAATGAAAATTCGGTAATCGAATTATGAAGTCCTCCCAAGTCCAATTACCTTTTGTACGTAATCTCGCCGAACTGAACTTGTTGTCGTATCTTATCAGGCTGCAGTAGAAGGCTCTTAGCGGATAACCTGCTCCTTAATGGATCCAGTTCACTTGATCCATCAGTTGGATGGCAAACGAGTCAGTTCAAGTAGATTTGAAATGCAAATTGGCATTGTGGTGCAGCAAAAGTGAAATTCCATTTCATTCTAAATTACTTAACATACGGATGTTGCCTCTAATTTTTGCGCTGGATGGCTTTCCGGTGGTGTCATTACCGGCATTGACCTTAACATTTATCACGTTGAATTTCGGCATTGTTTCGGACTGACTAAAGCTCATATGTATGCAAATGTATTGGATCCATTGACTGGTTTCATGGCGTTTGCTACGAGCACGAAAAAGTAGGGCAGAAAGGCGTTTACTGGAACAATAAACTAGCCTTAAATTTTTATGAATGTTCAATCAATAAAACATGAAAAATTTATTTCAAAAGAAACCATTTATTTCAAAACGTTTTGAAAAATTTATGAGTTAGCTTCGATCCACGTGCGCAAAGCAGCAACGTTGCTGTAGACTCCTGGGTAGGCACCACGAGCGCATCCAATACCCCATGAGACAATACCGATCAATTTACCGCCACCGATCAATGGGCCACCAGAGTCTCCTTGGCAAGCGTCCTTGCCACCACCGCTAACACCAGCGCAAAGCATGACGTTGGTGATCCTCCCGTTTCCGTAGTTGGTTGAGCATTGAGTGTTGCTGATGATGTTGACACTAACGACTTGGAGGGTTGCTGCAGCTGAGCCTCCTTCGGTGAGAGTACCCCATCCTGAAACTTGGACGGAGGTACCGGCAGCTGTAGCTGAAGTAGCAAGAGTGATTGGTTGTATGGCTTTTGTGTAGGTGAATGCACTGGAAAGGATCAAGACGGCGACATCATTGTTGTAGGTTGAGCCACTGTAGCTTGGATGGATGCGGATTGCAGATACGGTCTTAGAAACACCTGGTGAGGTACGAGAGCTAGTGCCAGCGACAACGGTGAGGGAGGAAGCTGATGCTCCGGTGACGCAGTGAGCTGCAGTGACGATGACGTTGGGCTTGTAGATACTTCCACCACAGATATGACTGCCGAACCTCCTCAAGGAGATTTGATGAGGATACTCTTCAATGGTAGTTGCCTTACCACCGACAATACGACCGTCCAATTGTGGAACGGTGCTGGCAGAAACGCAAGCCAATAAAGCGGTCAATACTACGAAACGGAACATCTCGAATGTGTAGTTTCACTGAATTTGTCAGTCCTTATATTCTTAAATTTTGACAATGATTTCGATCAATTTGTAAGATAAGGGCCTAAAGGATTAGAAGATAAGGTACTACTGGCTTAAAGGAATTTCGAAGTAATACATGCTGTCCATTTTTCCGCCTATCTGAATTATTTGCAAAGCTGATACTTTGTCAGTATATCAAATACACTTTTCACACGTTGATTGGAGATAAGAGAAAAATTTGGCGGTTCGTGTCATTTGATATAAAGTTTACGTAATTTTTACACTGTTTTACATTGTTATTCATTGTTTTATCAAGCTTCTAGATGAGAGTATTAATCCTGGCTAAATCTGTTTATTTGAAGGTTCTTTTTAACCGACTTCCAAAAGAAAGAAGGTTATCAATTCATCGCTTTGTTTTTGCTTTTTTTTGTATGTTCACGCATAACTTTTAAACGGAGATATATAGAAGGGTCCTGTTTTTGGCAAATGATACATCTTTCTTTCAGTTATGTTCCGTTTAAAGGATAAGAAATTCAGGTAACGGTAAAGGACTTTTACCGTTAAAACTAAAAAAATTTCGACTTTCACCCCGATTTTTCAGCATAACTCATCGATGGATGCAAGGATTTTGATTGTAGAGGTTTCAAATGAAGGACAACATATTGATCTAAACGTATCGGAACAGAATTGAAATCCTTCCAAGGACTCTGTAGATATTAACAGTTAAATATGATACATTGATGTCGAGAAATTGAATTATGATACATTGATATCGAGAAATTGAATTTAAATGATGTTTCGTACGAAAAGTACCAATTAATTGGCACTCTGCAAGGAATTGTAGGAGATACCGAGTCCTTTGGTGACGAATGATAAAAATGGTCAGTATCCTTAATTTTCTGCATAAACGATACATTTTAGTCCATCATTTCGACCGGAAATAACCAATAAATTGATTCTAAATGTGGCATAAATACATTGTTTCTAAATGCGGCATAAATAGAGGGAACATTTCAGGATGCTTTTCTTTTCCGCATTCATTCTTTGCTTACCAATGAACTTGGTATAGGATCCTCCTTGATTCCCTAGACGTAAATGTTACATATAGGATTATAAAATTCCCCGAAGAAATAATAAGGATTGAGTGATTGCAAATTATAGAGTTGACTCGCTACTTTCCAGTTAATATTATATGTACATTACAACATATGCCCAGAAATCTAAAACTAATGATTTCCATACTAAAAACCGGCGAGAATCGCAACGTTAAAAGAGATACGTTTCCTGCAATAATTGATCATAACTGTACAGATGAAAATGCAAAGCCGAGTTTTCATTGAACTATACGGTATGATTTTCGTGAAACTTTCATGAAAATTAGGTGCCATAGTTAATTAAAAACGAAGGCGATGGTTATCGAATAAACGTGAATGAATGATGCGGTTAAGGATATTTTTAAGTAAATTTCATGAGATTAATTGCGGAGTGAACTTTATGTTTACATATATAAATACATATGTCTTTACATATATATTTATATATATATATATATATATATATATATATATATATATATATATATACATATACATATATATGTATATATATCGATATATAAATATATATATATATATATATATATATATATATATATATATATATATATATATATATATATATATATATATCTATATATATATATATATATCTATATATATATATATATATATATATATATATATAAATATTGTTACATGTACCAAGAATTCTGCGAGCTACTGTCACAATTGTTTTCAGAACCATTAAGAACATCAACAAAATGAATTTACTCGAAACCACGAGAACCCGCCAAGCATGATCAACATTTGGAAGTGAGTCACTGCTCCATTCATCTGCTCGAATATACCAGATACCTCTCGCTAGAACATTGGCCAATGTACGTAAAATGCATTGGACGGATGGAGACCCTATATATAAGGCGAGCTGAATGAATGGGGGGATCATTCATTCAACCGCGATAGTAAAAACGGCAATATTGTATGGAAAGTTATATTGATCGAGTAATAGTGAAGTGATTTTAGAAGACAATTGCCATAAGAAATTTATGGACAAGTGTAAGACTTTTAATAGTGAAAATTAAAATTGTGAAATAGTTAAATAAGTGATTGTGCATTTTTTTTTGTAACTAAATAAACTCTTTTAACTTAAAAAACATTGCGTTTTCACTTTCCTGGAACATTAAAATTATTGGCCGCGAACCATAACACGCGACAGTGGTGCCAAGAAGTGAGAAAGAAAATTTTGGAAGTGAAAACGTTTAAACATTTTTAAAGTGCACAATAGTGTAAATTAACGTGGAAACTGGTGGAAAAATAGCCAAAACAATAAAAATGCCAGGAAACTTACATCTTAAAATTAATCAGTTGAGCATATTGGAGCTCAAAGAGGAGTTGGAACAGCGAAATCTGGCCACGCAAGTTACAAAGGCCATAATGGTTGCACGCTTGCGGAATGCGATCGAGTCGGAAGGCGGGAATCTGGATTCGGGTGAGCTCTCAGATGCGGAAAAAGGCGCAGAAGGTGGAGAAGTGGAAACACCAAAATCAAAGGAGCCAGAAAATGCGCTAATGCAAATGTTAATGCTGATGTCATCCAGTCAAACTGCGAAGCTAGATGAACAATCAGCGAAGCTAAATGAACAATCAGCGCAGCTAAATGAACAGACATCAAGTTTAGCTAGGAAGCTAAATGAACAATTAGCGAAGCTAAATGAACATCAGCGAAGCTAAATGAACAATCAGCGAAGCTGGACCAACAAGCGATCGAAATCAAGGCAGACATCACATAGAAGCTGGAGAAACAGTCAACCGAAATAAAAGCGGAGCTCGGTTATCTGAACAAACAAATTAAAGGCGTCGAAGAAAAGGTTGACCAGGTCGAGGAAAAGGTATACCAGGTCGAGGAAAAGGTCCGCCAGGTCGAAGAAAACGTCAGCCAGGTCGAGGAAAAGGTCAGCCAGGTCGAGGAGAGAATCAACCATGAGATGGAAAACATGAAAAAGGAATTGGAAGCAGCAAAGGCAGTAGTAACTACCTCACCAGTCCCGCTTACAACTGCAGCACAAAGCTCATCCAGAAATGTGAAAGCACCAATATTCGGCGGGCAAACGGTGTGGACTATTTACAAAACCCAGTTTGAAGCAGCCGCTCGCATAAATCACTGGGATGAGCAAGAACGAGCAACTGCATTGATTCTTGCTCTAAGAGGCCCAGCTGCCGAGCTTTTGCAGACCATCCCCGTTGAGTTGCATTCAAACCCGGCTGCTATAATGAGTGCGCTCGACATGCGTTATGGAGACGATCATCTGAAGCAGATTTATCGTCACAGTTAAGGCATCGTGTGCAGAGGTCTGGTGAAACCCTACAGCAGCCAGCCGAAGACATCGAGCGACTAGAACTTTTGGCTTACCCAACCTACGACCCGGAACATCGAGATGATGCAGCGACAGAAGCATTCATCAGCGCACTGAAGGACCCGGAATTGCAACAAGCCGTGCGTTTAGCTCAAAAGCAAACGGTTAAGGACGCATTGGCTTACAGTCTGAACTTTGAGGCAGTGAAAAATGTGACTCGTACCACCGCCCGGGTTCGCGAGGCAGAGTCAGATGAGTGCAGGTGTGAGTGCGAGAAAACTGAGCAAGAGCCGCTGGTGAATGGTGCGCCTAGATGCTGGGATTGTGGAGAGAAAGGGTGCCTGCAAAGGGACAACAAGAAGCGAAGGAAACCGAGCTATTGTCCCGGGTGTGTGGCTACGAGGAGATCCAGACCGATTCAGGAGTCCAGAATGGAAGCTTTTGAAACTGAGGGGTCGGGAAATATGTAAGAGCCAACTTCATGGGGCAGAGGTTGGCTAGGCGGATTGACGTCCACAACACCACCATCACTGTATCAAGACTACATCGTGGAGAAGCGGACTTATGCCTCCCGGGTCAAGTTGACGGAGAACATTGCACCATAACAATCGACACTGGTGCAACCTTATCGATTATCCGACCAGACCATATGAGGCGACAACTACTTCCAAAGGGCAGAATTTTCTCACTACGGACGGCTACGGGAGAAACTGCACCTGTCCATGGAGGGGTCAACCTTCAGATACAGTTGGGAGACCTTGCGTTCCAACATAATTTTCTGGTCGCGAACATTATGGATGACTGCATTCTCGGAACGGATTTCCTGCGACCACATGGCATCACGTTGGATTTAGGCAAACGGGTATTGCAATGGCAGAATGTCGAAGTATTGATGGAGGATCCCAGCGTCCAAATTCCCAAGCTGAATGTCGTAGTATGTGCCGACACTGATGTACCGAATTCTTCTGAAAGCATTGTCTGGGCCAAGCTTGATGCTGATTCTGGAGACCAGCGATCTTATCTGATGGAGCCAACGAAGACGTCTACATTGCGCAGTTTGATTGTAGGACGAAGCCTTGTAAGATCCATAAGGAACGGATACGTGCCGATTAGAGTTCTTAACACCACAGACTCAACCACGAGCATCAAAGCGGGAAAGTCATCGGCAGCTGCCAGCCTGTTTCCACCATCACCTCCTTAGAAGCTAGTCACGACCATCATTGGAAAAGGAGGCAAGACACAGACAAAGCCCGGGAATCCATGTCTGCAATATTGAAGCAGGTCAAATTGCCAGTGCAGCTATTCAAACGAGCCTCTGATCTGGTCACCAAGTACAGTGACATCTTCTCAACAATCCTGGATGACCGGCCGAACGAGTCTGGTAACTCACATCATAGATACACAGGGAGCCAAGCCGATTCGACTAGCACCGAGACGTTTCCTTATAGCCAAACAAGGAGAAGTGAGCGCGCTGATCTCGGATATGGAAAAACAAGGTGTTATTGAACTTTCTGTCAGTCCATGGACCGCGCCTGTAGTTCTAGTGAAGGAAAAGCACTCGTTTTTGTGTCGACTGTAGGCAGCTTAACGACGTCACTAAGAAAGATAGGCAGCTTAACGACGTCACTAAGAAAGATAGTTACCCGCTCCCACGCATCGATGACATCATGGACACTTTAGCCGACGCGAAATGGTTTTCTACACTCGATCTCAAGAGTGGCTACTGGCAGGTAGAAATCGACAAGAAGGACCGAGGGAAGAACGCATTTTCAGTTGGGACCGGATTGTGGCAATTTGTAGTGATGCCATTTGGGCTTTACAATGCTCCAGCCACTTTTGAACGCCTGATGGAGTACGTGCTACGTGGCCTCACCTGGAAAACCTGCTTGCTGTATCTAGATGACATCATTGTCATCGGAAGAACGTTTGAAGAGCGTGTGCGGAACTTAGAAGAGGTTTTCTTCCGATTGTGACTGGTGAATTTGAAACTTAGTCCCAACAAGTGTATCCTTTTTGCAGCTGAAGTAAAATATCTGGGACACATCGTATCAGTAGAAGGGGTCAAAACAGACCCTGAGAAAATTGAAGCCGTGAAAAGCTAGCCAACGCCAAATAACAAGCGCCAACTACGAAGTTTTCTGGGTCTGGCAACCTACTATCGAAGATTTGTCAAAGATTTTGCCAAAATAGCTAAGTGTCTTCATCAGTTAACCGAGAAAAATCGTCCGTATGTCTGGAATGAACAATGCCAGGTAGCCTTTGAGACCTTGGAGGAGAAGCTGTGTAGATCACCCGTGCTGGCATATTCGAAACCCGGAAAAATGTTTGTAGTTGACACCGATGCGAGCAACGGCGGTATTGGAGCTGTACTCTCCCAGTAGATCGATGGCGATGAAAGAGTCCTCTCGTATTACAGTAGAGTTCTTTCAAAAAGCGAGAGGAACTACTGCGTGACCAGGAAGGAGCTATTGGCTATAATAGAGGCCACCAAGCAGTTCCACAAGTACCTATATGGCCAAAAATTCGTTCTTCGAATGGACCATGCATCATTGAGATGGCTGCTCAACTTCAAAAACCCCGAGGGACAAGTTGCGAGATGGATCGAAAGATTGCAGTCATACGGCTACGAAATTGTTCATCGGAAGGGTGGAGTTCATGGAAATGCTGACGCCCTATCCCACCGTCCATGTCCAGCCAACTGCAAGTTTTGCCGACGGTTTGAGGAAAAGGAACCGCCCGTTGATCTGCAATTGATAACGACCGAACTCGATGAAGGTTGGTCACCGGAGGAGATTCGAAATGCCCAGTTAGCCGATGAAGACATCGGACCATTGCTCGTGTGGAAGGAGCCAACTGGGCAACTGGAGTGGAAAGACGTTTCAGTGCATGGCGCAACCCTGAAAAGCTATTGGCCACAATGGAACACCCTTCAGGTGGAGGGTGGCATACTCAAGCGGAAATGGGGAACGGTGGATGGCAGCTCCTATAGGATGCAAACTATACTTCCCAAAAGCCGAATCCACAATGTGGTTAAGGAGATGCACGAAGGACCCTCGAGAGGCCACCTTGGTGTTAACAAGACCTTAGCGAAATTCCGGACCCTTTCCTGAATCCGAATGGGGAAATCGATACACGCTGGTTGTAGCCGATTATTTCAGCAAGTGGCCCGAGGTCTACCCCATTCCCAACCAGGAAGCAACTACTGTAGCCGAACAGCTAGTGTTAAATTGGGTCAGTTGGTAGGCGTATCTTGTGAACTACATTCAGATCAAGGTCAGAACTTCGAGTCACTAGTTTTTGGCGAAATGTGCAAGCTGCTGGGAATACGGATAACGAGGACAACACCGCTGCATCCCCAATCCGATGGAATGGTCGAACGTTTCAACGGCACTCTCAATAAACACCTGGCCAAAGGGACTGGGACCGACACACCCCACTATTTTTGATGGCGTACAGATCTGCCGAACATGCATCGACGGGCCAAGTCCCAGCCAAAGTCATTTTTGGAAAGACTATTCGTCCGAGAGCTGATATAAAGTTCGGAACACCCCCCGAGAAACCCCAAACCATCTCGGAGTACGCAAGTGAGCTAAGACAACGGTTGAACCAGATACATCGGACAGTGCGAAAACATCTGGAATCAGCTACTGACCGCATGAAGACCAGGTATGATCTAAAGGCAAATTCTACTGGCTTGCAGCAAGATGACTTGGTGTGGCTATATAACCCGCAACGGCGAAAGGGTAGGTCTCCAAAGTTACAATATAATTGGGAGGGGCCATACCGAGTTACAAAGCGAATCAACGACGTCGTATACCAAATACAGGAACATCTCGAGCCCAGAGCCAAAATGAAGATCGTGCACCTGGACCGTTTTGCCCCATATTACATCTCGGGAGAATCGACTACAACTGGCAACGCATCTTTTCGGGGCGAAAAGAACTGAGTTGGGGGCAGTGTTATATGTACAAAGAATTCTGCGAGCTACTGTCACAATTCTTTTCACAACCATTAAGAACATCAACAAAACGAATTTACTCGAAACCCCGAGAACACACCAAGCATGATCAACATCTGAAAGTGACGTGACTCCAATCATGAATTTGCTCGAATCTACCAGGTACCTCTCGGCAGAACATTCGCCAATGTACGAGAAATGGGTGAATGGGTAGAGACCCTATATAAAGGCGAGCTGAATGAATAAAACCGCGATAGTAAACACGGCGATAGTGTGTGGAGTGTGAATTGAAAAGCGATCAAGTAATAGTGAAGTGATTTTAGAAGACAATTGCGATAGGAATTTATGGACAAGTGGAAGTTTTAATTTTAATAGTGAAAATTAAAATTGTGAAATAATTAATAAGTGATTGTGCACTTTTAAGTACTAAAATAAACTCTTCTAATTTAATTTAAAAGAAATTGCGTTTTCACTTCCCCGGACCATTAAAATTATTGGCCGCGAAACATAAAACGCGACAATGTATATATATATATATATATATATATATATATATATATATATATATATATATATATATATATAACATTAAAATCTTTTAAATAAATATATGCCATATGTTTTTCTTGAAAATAACTTTAAATAAAACGTCATTCATTTTTATATAACTTTTTACATTCACCTTATAGATCATGTGTGTTAGCCTGGGCTTGAACTTCAGAGGCAAGTAGTTAAAGAGTTTGGACCCTATGAAACTGGAGTGCAAGAATGCTAGCTCTGCGCTGAACTTTTTCTCTAGTAAAGGTGTGCTTCCTTAGCGTCTTGAAGCAATATTATGAACATGTAGTATAAACCTGTCTTTACTAACGTACATAAATTTAAGCAAGGGATATAGATATGTATCTCGCGGATCTTAAAGATATTAACTAATTTGAAAGCTTTGGTTGTTGAAAAAGACAGCAAGTTTCCCAAACATATTTTAACCATTTCGCTCTGTAAATTTTGAAGTGGAGCAGTAGATGTGAATGTTCTTCCCCATGCTACTTTGTACTAAAGAGAAATATATAGACCTAATTATTAACAAATTAACGAATAACTTCAGCGTTTTGATTGCGTACATTAAAGATCTTAACTTTTTGCAAATCGTGGATAAAAGAGCATTCCACTTAAAATTGTTTTGGATTATTAGACTTAAGTATTTAATTTCACGAGTTTTCTGAATGACACTTTTGCGATTTTAATATGATGATCATTGTTTACCTCATCCTATTTCTCATTGATGACTAGGTGCTTTGTTTTCGTTGTATTCAATATAAGCTTATTACTATCTAGCCAGCAATTTACTGTGTATAAACCATCATTCCAAGATCGGTATCCACTTTCCATATTTTTGCCAGTAAAAATAAGAACCGTATCATCAGCAATTGATATTACGCTTCCGTTGATACATTCATTCATGTACAGCAGGTCCTTAATGAAGATAAGAAACAGAATGGGCCCTAGCACAGAAACCTGTGGCACTCCGTATTTAACTTCAATAGGTTCAGTTTGGATGTTGTTTATTTTAGCCGTTTGCTGTCTTTTTGCAAGGTATGATTCAAAAAGCAAATAAACTTTGTCTTAGAAACTCATCCTCCACAATTTGCTTAGAAGAATAAATAGATTAGTCCGTCATAATATATAAAATAGTATATCATATTGAATTTGCCATCTTGATGTATAAATATAAGTTTTTATATTTATAAAAAGCGGTAAACAAACCTTATCATATCGAATTTTGCTTGAATCGGTAGATTTCCAAACAAATGCATCCACCATATTGGATCAGCAATCTTGAATTTTCAGAATCAGGATTCGTACTCGTACTCAGCGACCAGAACACCCCCTTACACAAAATTTGCTGCTCGTTATTTTTTGAGGTTAGAAAAAACATTGCAGATTCTACCTCAATTCTCTGAATTTAGCGGAGCTTTTTACATCGAAATATACTGTTTTTCTGTGGTTTAGAGGTGAATTTGTTTTACGCTCCTCGCAGAAAAACATCTTCCTCACGCCCTCGTTTTGACGCAAGTAAATAGCACGGCGCTCTCTCGCAAGGAGGGCAAAAGGTATAACGACTACAATAACTCTCACCCCCGCATCAGAGACTGTCGGATATGAAGATGCAGTCCTCAATATCCCTCTTATCTGTACCTGTGCCAAGGGTTTTCGGTATACCTCCCTACTAAGAACGTCGCCCCATATTTATGCTTCGTGCAGTATCACTGACCCTACAGCATTCATCAAGAGGAGTCTTCTTAATGGGCTGGGTTCCCCTGCTTTGGCCATAAGTCGTCTCAGAGCCAATACTCCCAAAGCAGCCTTCTCAGCCGTTGCCCTGATTTGCTCAGAGAAACTCATCTTCAAGTTGATTAGTCACCCCAGGTACTTCACCGCTGGCTTTGATTCGATTAATATGTCCCCAATACCGATCATCCTTACTCTATGGATTCTCTTTTTTATCAAGATGACCACTTTGGTTTTCTTCAGTGCTAAACTGACCCGTACGTAATCATCCAGTTTCTCACTCGGCGCATTAGCATACCTAGCCTAAGTTGCGCTTGTTCAACGGTGCGTTCAGTGACAAGAGCCGCAACATCACAGTCGATCGAATGTAACTCATCTGGCATTTTCAGTCTCAGTAGCCCGTCATAAGACATGTTTCACAGGTCTGGACCTAGGATAGATCCCTGGGCAACACCCATTGTCACTGCCATCCTTCATTGGCCCTGGGTCGTGTCGTAAAGCAGGCTTGGGTCCTTCAGGTAATCCTTCAAAAGCTGCATTAGATATTCTGGAACTCGAAAAGGGGTTTTCCAGCGTATCCAGAATATCTACCCATCTCGCGGAGTTGAAGACGTTCCTGACGTTGAGTGTCACCAACAAGACGATCCGTCACTTGGTGCGGCTGTACGCCTCTGCTTTTTGGACCGCGCTTACCACCTCTGTAATCGCGTGAATTGTGGAACGTCCTGCTCCAAAGCCTCACTACCGAAGAGATAGGTCCCCGGCAGCACGAATCGCGTCAACGAGTCTTCCCTTGATGAGCCTCTCAGCACGTCCCCAGCAGTGTCTAGCATGCATAACGGGCAGTATGCAGACGGTGATTCGGGATTTCCTTTCCACTTGCTGATCAGCACAAGCCTCGCCACCTTCCATCGTACTGGGAAAACCCCTTCCCATAGGCAAGCGTTGAATGTACTGAGCAGCAAGTCAGGACAATAGTGATAGACAAGCTGCAAAACCTCAGCTGGAACACCATCTGGACCTGGAGCCTTTCTCGCTTTCAGTGAAAGGACTGCCTCTTCCAGCTCCGGCTGTGTGAAGAGTGGACACTCGACTGCTGTTTCACCATGGATAGCGTCAATACGGACGAGATGGACGGGGAAGAGATTCCGCAGTATCTTGTCCATTTTTCCGCATCATGTATGCAAGGCTTCCGTAGGGCACCAGGCTTCCGCATAACTAGCTTGTAGTCAAGGCCCCACGAATTCGCGCTCACTTTGTCTACTAGATCTTGCCAGCAGCGAGTATCACTGTTGTTGATCAATTTGCGAAGGCATTTCCTGGCCGATTTATATGCTGCTACCTGGTTGCATGCCTCATCGCGGTTCCATGCCCGTTAAGCCTTACACTGAAGCTTGTGACACCCCCTTCACCGTTTAGCGATTTCAGTCGACCATCAGCACTCTGAGGGCTTACCGTGCCAGGGTGTTGGACGGGACAGAAGCGTTGCAAGCAGTCGTGATGATGCTCATAGTTGAGTTCACCACGTCTCAAGCTGCCAGCCGACGTCCATCCTTCCGATGTTCCATCCAATTGTAGAAAATTGAGAGAATGGGTGTCGGGAGACAAAGTCACTGATCTGAAGCAGAATGCACTAATAATCACTGGCTGAGTAGTCCTCTAATACTCTCCAATTGTGTATCCTCCATATTAAGGACTCCGGGGCGAGTGTCACGTCAGGTATGGTCCCTCACAGCCAATACGGTGGAAAGTCGGCGTACTTCCAGTGTTTAGTAGAACGACAATTTCTAGGACTCTCCAAAGTATTCAGCTTGGCTTGGAAAGATGATATCGATTCGTTTGGCGTTATGTACACACTAAAGAAGCCACCTGGAAGTCACTATTCTGAACCCAGAGGGTGGCAGTACCAGTTTTATTAGGATACCATGATGGCGAACTTTCATTTTGGTGTTGTTTACTCAGAAAAATAAATTTGGCTTTCATGTTTCGCAAACTGCTCAAGCAGATTTTGGGCGGCTGAACTGCGGTGTAGGCTTAGTTACACGATGTGGATCATCGAAGTTCTGATTTTGCCTTGGCTAGGGCTTCTTGAAAAATCCGGCATTTTTTATCCCAAGACTTGGGCAGATCCGGTCTTGGATCAGCATCCTTGCAAAAAATACAGTGTGCCTCTTTGTACACTCTTTTCTTTTTTGTCCCAGTCTTTTGCATAGTTGTGCGGTGTGACCATAGCCAAGGCATTTGAAACATTGAAGAGGTACTGCTCTTTGCCATATCCTGCCGAGAACCCACCCTATTTTCAGTTCGTATAAACTTAGTTAATTGTAAGTGTGAATGTAGTTGTTGTGGGTTGGGTTTATTTTCAGGGCTTCGTTAAATAATTTTCTAAACCCATACTAAAACCGTGGCCTGTCGGTCCGTCTGTTCCTTGCAAACGATATCAGCTTCTTCTTCTTCACTTTAGCACGACAGCCCCTTTTGGGCCTTCGCTTCCTGCAAACAGTGCCTCCAACTGTCTCGGTCCATTGACCGCGTCTTCCAATTTCAAAATCCGAGCAGCGATGAACTGTCTTCATCGACCGAGTCAGACCAGCGTTTCCTCATTTACCCACTGGCCGCTGGCCTTCAGTTCTCCCAACGAATACCTTTTTGGGTATCGTCCATACGAATCATGTGTCCAGCTGATTGCAGCTTCTGCAGTCTTACAATCCTTGAGACCTCCAGTTCGTCAAAAATTACATACAGCTCATGGTTGTATCGAATTCGCCATTGGTCCCCGTCTAGCTTCGCTCCTATTATTCGCCTCAGGACCCGTCGCTCAAAGGCGTTCAATATATTTGCGGATGCTTGGGTTAGGGTCCATGTTTCACACCCATAGCATCACATAGGGCTTATCACAGATTCGTATACTTGGAGCGTTGTTTTCCTGTGTATGCAGCTGGTCTTCAAGGTCGTCAATACTGAATAAAATATTTTATTTGCGAGCTGTATTCTTCGGCATATTTCGTCTCTTTCATTGCCTGTTTTTGTTACTTTCTCGTTACTGTATTCGCCAAGTGTGATATTTGGTGTGCTTGAGGTATTTTTCCTCGACTGCGTCATGAACTTTGTTTTATTTTCGTTGATTTGTAGCCCTACTACTTTTGCTTTGCTGTCGAGTTTCAGGAAGAGTTCTTTGGCAGTTGTTAATAACCGTGACAGAATGTTGATGTGGTCCGCATAGGCCACTACCTGGCTCGACTTGTATAGTAATGTACCTCGCGTATCGACAGGTAGCTTCCGTATGACGTACTCCAGGGCCAAATTGAATAGCAATGGGGCCAGCCCATCTCCTTGCTTTAGTCCGATATTTGTGTCAAAGGCATCGGTGATTTGGTTATTGATGCGGACTTGGGAGGTTGTGGACGTCATTGTCATTTTGGTAAGACGGACTTATTTGGCTGGGATGCCAAAACCAAGCATTATTTGGTACAGTACGTTACGATCAATACTATCGTATGCTTGCTTGAAGTCAACGAAAATTTGGTATACGTCTATGTTCAACTCGCAGCATTTTCCAAGTACCTGCTTGACTGTAAACAATTGGTCTGCAGTTGATCTACCTACCCTAAAACCACGGTTACATTGCTGCTGTCATCACGACAGAGCGTGGTTTTGGGCTGATAACCACAATTCAGTGTTTTCACTACTTTGTATGCTTGTCTTGTGTTGTTGCTCGCTAAACTTACATCTATACTTCTCAATTGGTCATCATAGTATTTTCTTTTCTTAATCCTAATTATCTTTTTCACTACTCTTCTGAGATTTTCATAGTGTTCTCTCTTCGTCCTGGTTTTCATACCTACGTATTCCTTGTACGCCTGATTCTTTTATCTAACGCATTCTAGCACTCATCATCGAACCAATCATTCCTGTTGCGCCGGGCTTGATGTCCAATTATCTGTCCTGCCATGGTTCTGATAGCCACTTTCACTTCCATCCAGAGCTCGTTGCTCGTCTTTAACGATGCGTCTGATAAGATGGGAGCCAGCTGGTTGTCGAGGGTCTCCGTGAAATTTTCGGTCACAGACGTCGTTTGGAGCCTTTCGATATCAAATTTTTGTAGCAGGCTGGTCTTCGCTGAATATGCCTTTGACATATGACATCGATAGGTTAATTTGATCAAGTAATGATCTGAGTGACAATTGGCTTCTCGGTATGTACGGACGCCAAGAATGCTCGAGGCCCAACGTTGTTGGATCAGAACATGATCGATCTGGTTTTGTGTGTTGTTTATTAATGCGTCGATGTGGGAAGCAAGTCAAACCTATGACTAGATTTCTGCTACATGCAAAATCAATCAGGCGCTGGCTTTATCCTCCAGCCGTCCCCCGATGAGATAGCTCATTACCAACCTTAGCGTTGAAATTACCCAGAATAATTTTTGTGTCGTTTGTGGGCAATGAGTTGACCAGTCTTTCCAGATGATTTAAAATGATTCCTTCGTTTCTTCGTCCTTTTCTTCGGTCGGGGCGTGAACATTTATCAGCCAGATTTTGAAAAAATTCGCTTTTATACGAATCGCACACAACCATTCATTGACTGCCTTAAAATCAATAACGTGCGATTTGAACTCCCTATCCACAATGAAGGCCACTCCGAATTCTCGTTTTCCAGTAGGCTACTACCCACTTTTAAATATTGCGTGCGATCTCATGTCCTGAATGTCGTTTCCAGTCCAATTTGTTTCCTGGACCGCCAGTATTTTTAATTGACATTGACTGACTTGTTGTAAAAGGTCCTTAACAGCGCCAGGGTAATTGAGTGATCTGACATTCCAGGACCCAATGCCATAGTCCTTTTTTCGTTTGCGAGGTCGTTGCCAGGCGCATAGTTTTTACGTCGATCCCGTTACCAGGCGCGGAAGATTCGCCTTCATCCTCTTACGTCCCCACAAAGGAGGTGTAAGTAGGATTTAGTAGCAGAGCTGTAGATGTATTTACAGTTATTAGCATTTCTCGACATTTAGTGTTACATTATTGGGGAACCAGTGAACCCAATATGCGCCCCGAGAGCATTTACTACCATTTAATTGGGGGTTTGGGATGAGAAATCATGGAAGCTATGGGTTGGGGAAACAAGGGGTTCCCTCCTCCTTTCTCAAACGGGCTTGGGACCGTCTATCCCGGAGTGATATAAGCAAGACATATTAAATTTTTATGTAGGTGTAAGTGGTGCCCCCTTCAAAGTTTTATGAGGTATTTACGGGCGGTCTCCTCATACAGGTGAGCGGGCCCCGAAAAAAAATTTCATCGATATGGGTAGCAAATGAAAGGCCTTGGTGAGAACTTTTCAAAACTGGTCTTAAACCAGCAGTTTTTGCTTCAGGGGGTGCATTATAAACAAAGTTGCGCTTACTTTGACTTCTAAGCTATTCGTCGTTGTTTTACTGTGTACTTTACACAGTAAAACAACGACGAATAGCTTAGAAGTCAAAGTAAGCGCAACTTTGTTTATAATAGTATGGCCTTCATATTTCACACTACCCCAATAAAATCGTATGGATGCCCCTAAGCTCAACAAAATTCTATATTTAAGTAGTCTTACATAAGATTCTAAAAATCTGTAAGTTCGATACAAATCGAAACATATTCACAGAAGTTATAGCCATTTGAAATTTCTCCGATTACAATAATAATAACACACGATTTTGGTATTTTATGCACTTTCCATCAAATCAGATACTGCAGTTTTGATTTGATCCTCTTAAATTTTCAAATAAGATCAATAATATGAATATTTTTGGAAGTTCATGACTTGAGTGATTTTTGTTACAATTGTTTGCAACAAAATGGCGACCGTTGAAAATAGAGAAACAATGGATTTTCTTTTAAACATGCACATCTCTTTGACATGTTTCTTGACTTTATGCGTTGCTGGTGACTGCGCTTCGCAAGTAGGGTACAAACCGCTTCTGACATGAGGGTAGGTCCACTTACCCAACTTGTTATGTACAGTGATTCGATTTCGTTTTCAATGCGAAGTATTTATGTTGCGTGCAGCAATTGTGTTTTGCTTTATTATAATTTTTGCAAAAGCTGGTGTTATGTTATTTCTTTAACCCCGTTTGTTGAGCCATATATTTGCTATGGTCCAAAGAAGT
Organism: Odontomyia ornata; assembly: GCA_963969285.1. Classification (NCBI taxonomy): domain Eukaryota; kingdom Metazoa; phylum Arthropoda; class Insecta; order Diptera; family Stratiomyidae; genus Odontomyia; species Odontomyia ornata. The sequence continues at coordinate 472,100,196 of OZ017738.1, read as the reverse complement.
CTTGGAGCAAGATAATGGAATGATCGCAACATTTTTGTCTGGCTGGAAGTGTTGAAGTCAATTATTTTTTTATTTGATATTCGCAGGCTAATTCTCTTTTTTTCGAAAAGTGGCCAGGTCTTGCTTTGTTGGGTGACCTGACCCGTTTTCATTACTTTGAGCCATCTACAGTGTCTAAACAATATGTGAAAGGAAATGACTATACGGGTGTAGGATGGGTTAAGCAGGTTGGCCCTAGTTTAAGCCAGGTGGACGGATATTAGGTTTTTGTCTTTTGGTTTCCGATTTCGTCTAAGAGTGTGGTCTAGGACTAGGAAAACTGCGTCAATTTTACTTTCCATCTTTTATGGATATAAGCCATAATATCTTTATAATGCTGATGCGAGTGGGCTCTTTTTCATGTTTGCTTGAGAGACCGCTTGCCTTGAAATTTGAAAAATATATCGGTGACAAACTGGCGAAAGAAAGGCTCACAATTTTATTTTGTAGGAACATGGCTGGAGAAAAAGCAAAGCTGCATGCTATTAGCAATTTATTGTAAATTACTTAACATACAGATATTGCCGTTCATTTTTGCACTGAATGGCTTCCCGGTGGTGTCATTATCGGCATTGACCTTCACATTTACCACGTTGAATTTCAATATTGTTTTGGACTGACTAAACCTATGTACTCGTATGCAAATGGATTGAATCCATTGACTGATTTCATACCGGTTGTTATGAGCACGAAAAAGTAGGGCAGAAAGGCATTTACAGGAACTATAAACTAGCCTTAAATTTTTATGAATGTTCAATCAATAAAACATGAAAAATTTATTTCAAAAGAAACCATTTATTTCAAAACGTTTTGAAAAATTTATGAGTTAGCTTCGATCCACGTGCGCAAAGCAGCAACGTTGCTGTAGACTCCTGGGTAGGCACCACGAGCGCATCCAATACCCCATGAGACAATACCGATCAATTTACCGCCACCGATCAATGGGCCACCAGAGTCTCCTTGGCAAGCGTCCTTGCCACCACCGCTAACACCAGCGCAAAGCATGACGTTGGTGATCCTCCCGTTTCCGTAGTTGGTTGAGCATTGAGTGTTGCTGATGATGTTGACACTAACGACTTGGAGGGTTGCTGCAGCTGAGCCTCCTTCGGTGAGAGTACCCCATCCTGAAACTTGGACGGAGGTACCGGCAGCTGTAGCTGAAGTAGCAAGAGTGATTGGTTGTATGGCTTTTGTGTAGGTGAATGCACTGGAAAGGATCAAGACGGCGACATCATTGTTGTAGGTTGAGCCACTGTAGCTTGGATGGATGCGGATTGCAGATACGGTCTTAGAAACACCTGGTGAGGTACGAGAGCTAGTGCCAGCGACAACGGTGAGGGAGGAAGCTGATGCTCCGGTGACGCAGTGAGCTGCAGTGACGATGACGTTGGGCTTGTAGATACTTCCACCACAGATATGACTGCCGAACCTCCTCAAGGAGATTTGATGAGGATACTCTTCAATGGTAGTTGCCTTACCACCGACAATACGACCGTCCAATTGTGGAACGGTGCTGGCAGAAACGCAAGCCAATAAAGCGGTCAATACTACGAAACGGAACATCTCGAATGTGTAGTTTCATTGAATTTGTCAGTCCTTATATTCTTAAAATTTGACAATGATTTCGATCAATTTGTAAGATAAGGGCCTAAAGGATTAGAAGATAAGGTACTACTGGCTTAAAGGAATTTCGAAGTAATACATGCTGTCCATTTTTCCGCCTATCTGAATTATTTGCAAAGCTGATACTTTGTCAGTATATCAAACACACTTTTCACACGTTGATTGGAGATAAGAGAAAAATCTGGCGGTACGTGTCCTTTGATATAAAGTTTACGTAATTTTTACACTGTTTTACATTGTTATTCATTGTTTTATCAAGCTTCTAGATGAGAGTATTAATCCTGGCTAAATCTGTTTATTTGAAGGTTCTTTTTACGTAATTGCTAAACAGATGAATTGATTCCAAGTTGATTTAAAATCAGCTAAGCCTCAAGAGCCCACGTAGCATATAATTTTTCATTTAATTAATTACCATACAAATCCTCTATTTCATGTACTCTTATGTTCACATTACAAAAATAGCTGGAAGTATGACATCAAAGCGAAACGTATTTTGATTAGAAGATTAATTAATAATCAGCAAGCTTTTGCAGGTAATGTATTTGAAGACTCCAGAAACTAACCAAAGATGAGTGTGAAAATGACTATTTACGAGTATAATTAGTGTAAGGTAAGACTCATCTGTACTCATGTCGATTTTCAAATTTTTAAGCCAAAATTAAAATTATATTTGAAAATGCATTTTGCAGGGGCTTCAAGAAAGTATGTGAAATTAGAAATAAATTATATATTTTGGTATATGTAAAACATGTGCTATATGATACTAAATTAATGTATTCATTCAATAATATCGTTTGAATATACTTGCTTCATATTTTTTCCGAATAAAATTTACCGAATTATTGCAGTTTCTGCCCATGGGATAGTATAGTTATGATCCATATTTTAACCGCCTTCCAAAGAAGAGAACGCCTTCAGTTTCATTCGTATATTTTTTCTTGTTGCTGCATTTTTTATGTAAGTTCACGCATAACCTTGGAACAGGAATGAATAGAAGAGTCCTAGGCTCGGCAAAGCGTACTTTTTTAGATCCTATTTGGAGGACATGTGGATCAAATAACACTGAAAAACATTTATCGTTAAGCAAATAAAATTACCAACATTCACCCCGGTTGTTCAGCATAACTAATCGATACATAAATCCTCCATAGACGGTTCCGAGCCCGGTTGACAAAGTAGGAGGGATCTCGTTGTTTCCCCAACCAACAGATTCCACGACTCCTTATCCTAAGTCTTACAAACAGATGGAACTGAATGGTCTCGGGGTCGCACATTGGATTTACTGGTTCCCCAATAATGGGACATTAAGGGATGCATCAGACTACGACTATATAGTCGCAATTCTGTCGCAAGTTACACATGGTTAAATGGAAGCCCGCACACTGCGATTTTCGACAATTTTGTCCAAGTCGGCAGTCGCAGGAATTTGCGATTTTTCCTAAAACCAGTTTACTAGGTAGTTTTCGTGATACTCGCGCAGGCGCACATCATTTGGACATTTGGCGCTGACGTGGACTGAAGTTTCTTGCATAGCGCACAAATGAGTCAGCGCATGTGTTCCTGGTAAAGACAATTCTTCAAATGAGCATATTAGTTCTGCGCATGCCTGAAGTTCCTTTGGAAATCTTGTCACAGTGTGTTCGTATTTGCGTCTAAAAATCCCTGGTTACGACAGTGAAATCGCAATATGGCCGAACCCTAAATGCCGAGACATGCCAATAACCGCAATTGCGCCTACAGCTCTGCTACAAAACCCTACTTTCACCTTTTTCGTGATGACACAAGAGGGTGAAGGCCAGTATTCCGTTCCTGATAGTGGACTCGAAATTAATAAACATGCTGCCAGAATAGAGGTTTGGTGATGGGCTAATTCACCGTCCCAGTGAAAAAATACATTGTTTAAAAACCTGCAACAGAACCTTGGAATGGATTGGATCTACGGCAACGACTTCGCAACCGAAAAGGACTATGGCATTGCATCCTGGAGTTTCAGATCACTGAACAACCCTGGTGCTGTTGGGCGCCTTTTACAACAGGTTAGTCTATATAAATTAAACATGCTGGCAATTCAGAAAGTGAACTGGACTGAAAGTTATATTCTAGGTATGAGATTGCACATAGTATTCAAAGGTAGGAAGCCTACCACAAAGCTAGGATTCAGATTGGCCATTGTAGATAGAAGTTAAAACCCAGTTATTGACTTTAAGGCAGTTATTGATCGAATATGTGTGATCTGTATCAAAGCAAATTTTTTTATTAAATCTGGCTGATCAACATACACGCCCCGACCGTTCTCCAATCATCGTAAAATGATTAATCAAATCATTGCCTAAAATGACACGAAAATAATTCTGGTTGATTTCAACGCTAAGGACTACTATAGGATAAAGCTTCCACGATGAAATAAATGACAACGGCCAATGCCTGATTGGCATTGTATGTAGCAGAAATCTAGTCATACGTTCGACTTGCTTCCCACATTGACGCATTCATAAAATGACTTGGGTGTCACCGGATGGCAATACTCAAAACCAGATCGATCATGTTCTCATCCAACAACGTTGGGCCTCGACCATTCTTGACGTCCGTACATACTGTGGAGCCAATTGTCACTCGGATAATTCCTTGATCAAAAAAAATTGTGGCAAAACCAGCTGGCTCCCATCCTATGAGACACATCACTGTAAACAAGCAACGAGCTATGGGTTGAAAAGATCGTGGCAGAACAGATGATCGGGAATCAAGCCCGGCGCAAAATATATGTTTTGTTCAATGATGAATGCCATAATGCGTTAAACAAAAAGAATCTGGCGTACAAAGAGTATTTAGGTACGAAAACTAGGGCAAAGAGAGAAGATTATGAGAATCTCAGAAGAGTAGCAAATAAGATGATTAGAATTAAGAAAACAAAATACTGTGACAACCAATTGAGAAGCATCGATGTAAGTCTAGCGATCAAACTAGTGAAGAGCCTGAAACGAGGTTATCAGTGCAAGACCACGCTCCGCTGTGATGAAGTCAGCAATATCATCGCTGATGAAAACAGGATTAAGGAAAACTGGACATCATACTTTAAGAACCTTTCGAATTCTCCGTACAACTCCAGAACATCCAAGCATATAGATATTCTCGGAGACCTTTCATAGGACCCACCAACTTTGGCTGAAGTTTTTACTACCATCAAAGATTCCAATAAGGCTAATTAAATATGGTGTAGTGGATTTAAGAAAGCCATCCATAAGGTCATCCAGCAAATTTGGCAACAAGAACATATGCCCCATGATAGAGCCAATCAATTATTTTCCCTATGCAACAAAAGAGGTGACAAGCTATTGTACTATTCGAAAACTATGGAGGCGTATCACTACTTTGTACGGCGTACAAAGTATTTTCAAAGATCTTAAAAAATAAAATCAAATCATACGTCAACAATTTTATTGGGGTGTATCAAAATAATTTTGGAGCAGATAGACCGACAAAAGACCTATTTTTCACAGTCAAGTAGATACTTGAAATATGTTTGGAGCTCAACATAGACGTAACATACATCAAATTTTCGTTGAGTTTCAGTAAACATACGAAAGTATTGATCGTAACGTACTGTACCAAATAATGCTTTGCTTTCGTATCCCACCCAAATCAGACCATCTTACTAATATAACAATGATGTCAATAACCTCCCAAGTCCAAATAAATAACCAACTCATCGACACCCTTAACACAAATATCGGAGTAAGTAAATACGCTGGCAATATTTTTATTCAATTTGGCTCTGGGATATGTCATAGTAAAGCCTACCTGTCGATACAAGAGGTACATTATCATACAAGTCGAGCAAAATGTTAGGCTATGTGGATAACATCAACATTTTTTTACGGTCGTTAACAGCTGCCAAAGAAATTTTCTTAATCTCGACAGCGAAGCAAAACCCAGCATCCATAATCACACTGTACGCCTGCGAGGGACGGGTTCTGAGGCGAATAATTAGAGCAAAGCTAGACGAGGATCAATGGCATCGAAAGACCCATGAGTTGTATGACGTTTCTGACAAGCCAGAGGTCTCAACGATTGTAAGACTGCGGAAGCTGCAATGGGCTGGCGATGTAATTGTATGGTTGTGCAAAAAGGTATTCGTTGGAAAACTGAAGTATGGAGACCAGTGGGAAAGCTGGGGAAACGCTGGTCTGACTCGGTCGATGAAGACATTTTATCGCTGCTTGAATTTTGAAATTGGAGGACGTGGCCAATAGACCGAGACTGTTGGAGGCACTTTATGGAGAAAATGAAGGCCCAAGAGAGGCTGTAGTACTATGGAGAAGAACTGCAGTGACTTCCGTGGTTGCAACAGTTTGTCATCGCGTCAGGCTCGTGTGCGTGGTTCTGTAGATGTGTCACATATTTGGAGTCTGCTTTGTTGTATAAGAAAGATCGTAAGTAGTTTTTGCATCTTGTCTTTAGTTTGCGTGGTGTCCTTCTATGTATATCGTTTTGTAGCCCTTGCATGTCAGTTTGTACATATATGCCACTATTCTCATATATTGGTTTGTCATTAAGATTTCAGTTTGTTTTTAATATTCTAGTTTTTTTCCAATATTTTTGTTACTTTTCAACGTAGTTTGCAATTTGCATTTCTTAGGGTAGTTTGATAGATTTTATATCCCTGCGTTAACGAGAGCCACTTTTAGTCATTGTTGTGCATATCAGTCGGTTGGCGTTCCTGCTTTTGTTTATACCAAGTGATAAGTTTGTCAATGTTGCGTTGTTTCTACTCATTATATGTTAACTAGCTATTCTGTAAATGCTTTTTAGTTCATTGGGGTCATTGGTTGGAGTCACAGGGATGGAGTGGAATTCCTGCACAACGGATGTGTACGCTGCAAGTTTATTTTGTGCAGGGTGGTAAGATGATGCATATATGATCAGTTTTTTGTATATTTTGAAGTCTTATCGTCTATGTTCCCATTTCAATGTTAGGTCCACATAATTCAGTTTTCCATTTGTTTCTTTTATCGTAGTCAAATTTATATTCCGGTAGTTTTCGTTCATATAGGATAATAGTTTGTCTTATTTATTCTCTTGTGAGTCAACAATTAGAAACTGTCATCCATATATCGTTTGTAAAGATTCACACTATTTAGGGTATAAAGGCTTCTTCCAGAGAATAAGAATATTTCTGAGATTATCGAGAACATAGGATGTCCCATACCTGAACCGTCCTTGGCAATTTATATGTTATTCCTCTTCTTTTTCTTCTTCTAAGCACTGCAACCCCTCTCGGGCCTCCAACTGTCTCGGTCCATTGACTGCGGCCTCCAATTTCAAAATCCGACTAGCAGTGAACTGTCATCGTCGACCGAGTCAACCCAGCGCTGCCTCGGTTTCCCCACTGGTCTCCGGCCCTCAGTTCTCCCAATGAATACCTTTTTGGATATCCGCTGTTTGTCCCATTGCAGCTTCCGCAGTCTTGCAATCGTTGAGACCCCCAGTTTGTCAAAAATTTCATAAAGCTCATGGTTGTATCAAATTCGCCATTGGTCCCCGTCTAGCTTCACTCCGATTATTTGCATCAGGGCGCGTCGCTTAAAGGCGTTTAATATATTTGCGGATGCTTGCATTAGGGTACATGTTTCACACCCATAGCACAACACAGATCTTATCACAGTCAAAACTGAATAAAATATTTTATTTGCGAGCTGTATTCTTGAGCGCATTTCGTCTCTTCCATTACTGGCTCTCATTCTTTTCGCGCCTAAATACGCATATTCGCCCACAATTTCAATACTGTATTTGCCCAGTGTGATATTTTGTGTATTTGAGGTATTTTCCTCGACTAAGTCATGAGCTTTGTTTTATTTTCATTGATTTGTAGCCTCACTAGTTTTGCTTCGCTGTCAAGATTCAGGAAAATTTCTTTGGCAGTTGTTACTGACCGTGACACAATGTTGATGTCGCCCGCATGAGCTACCACTTGCTTGACTTATTTATTAATGAGCCAAATTGAAGAGCAATGGGGCCAGCCCATCTTCCTGCTTTAGTCCGAGATTTGTGTCAAAGGCATTGGTGAGTTGGTAATTGATGCGTACTGGGGGAGTCGTCAACGTCATTGGCATTTTGGTAAGACGGACTGATTTGGCTGGAATACCAAAGCAAAACATTATTTGGTACAGTACGTTACGATCAATTATGTCATATGCTTGCTTAAAGTCAACGAAAATTTGGTATACATCTATGTTGAACTCCCAGTATTTTCAAGTACCTGCTTGACTGTGAAAAAGTGGTCTGCAGTTGATCTATCTGCTCTTAAACCACCTTGTTGCTCTCTGATAATACTGTTGGCGTATGATCCGATTTTATTTTCTAAGATCTTTAAACAAATTGTGCACCTCGTACAAAGTATGATATGCCTTTATAATTTTCGCAGTGTAGCTTGTCACCTGTTTTTGTGGATATGAAATAAAATTAATTGGCCCCACCCTTTCAGCATATATTCTTGGTACTAAATGTGCTGGATGACTTTGTGAATAGCTTGATGGACCCTACTACCACCATATTTGATGAGGTCCAATGGAATCTCATCGATGCCCGGCGCTTTATTATTCGTTTGGGATTTGATGATAGAACAAACTTCATCCAGAGTTGGTGGGGCCAATGAAAACTCTCCGCAAACATCTATAGGCTTCGATATTCTAGAGCTGTGCGGAGGATTAAGGAGGCTCTGAAATATGATGCCCATCTTTCCTTAACCTCGCCTTCATCGGAAATATTATTGCATAAGTCATCACGACAGAGCGTGGTTTTGGGCTGATAACCACGTTTCACGCTTTTCACTACTTTGTATGCTTGTCTTTTGTGTTGCTCGCTAGGCTTACATCTATACTTCTCAATTGGTTGTCATAGTATTTCCCTTTCTTAATTTTAATTATCGTATTCGCTACTCTTCTGAGATTTTCATAGTGTTCGCTTTTCGTCCTGGTTTGAAATTTTTGGCCACAGACGCCGTTTGGAGCCTTTCGATATCAAATTTTTGTAGTGGGCTAGTCTGCGCCGTACGACATAAATATGTTAATTTGATCAGGTAATGATCTGAGTTACAGTTGGTACCTAGGTATTTACGGACGTTAAGTATGCTTGAGGCCCAATGTTGTTGGATCAGAACATGATGGATTTGGTTTTGTGTATTGCCATCCAGCGATACCCAGAACATTTTATCAATGCGTCGATGTGGGAAGCATGTCAAATGTTTGACTAGGGTTCTGCTACATACAAAGTCAATCAGGTGCTGGCCGTTGTCATTTGTTTCATCGCGGAGGCTTTATCCTCCAGTCGTTTTCCGATGAGATAGCTTATTGCCAACCTTAGCGTTGAAATCACTCAGAATTATTTTTGTGCCGTTTGTACTTACAATTATTAGCATATCTCGTCATTCAATGTCCCATTATTGGGGAACCAGTAAACCCAATGTGCGAACCCGAGCGCATTTACTACCATTTAATTGGGGGGTTTGGATAAGGAATCATGGAAGCTGTGGGTTGGGGAAACAAGGGTTCCCTTCTCCTTTCTCAAACAGGCTTGAGACCGTCTACGGCGGAATTTTTATATGTTATTATTGAACGTAAAATAGTTGCTTAATTGTGGTTTTTATGAGGTTGAGTAGTTGATCTGTGAATCGTCCGCTGTTATTGAATGAAAGTTTTTCTTTTAGCATGGTCAGTGTTTCAACGACGGGTATTTAGGTGATGTTTAGTCATAAAAGACGACAAGTTTCAGTCAATGTTAGAGAGTTGATTGAGTTTGCTAGATCACGGCTGTTCTTTAATGTGCATTTATCATCAAGGTGCATGAAATCAGTCTGTATCTTTGTCAAGTACCGTGCTCATTAGTATGCAGGAATAGGGCGGTAATTTAGTACAGGTCAGAAAGAGATATTGGGCTTGTGGAGCTTAGGATGTACTTTACGATGGTGTTGTGGATGAATCTGGGTTTATATGCTTAATATTAGAAGGAATGATTAGTGGAAATTGTGTAATAGCAGTCCGTAAGTATGCTAATTCTTTGTCTAGCATTCGTCACAAACTGAAGTGTTTTTAAATTCAACGAAGCCAACGAGGGATGTTTTTAAAGTCCGAAATTCGCCGACAAATATTTTAACCTTGCCAACGTTGGTATTTCATATCCTTCCATATTGTTTCGATGTTTAATCTTGGAAACTACTTTTTCAATCGTTTCCAACGTCCCACCAACTATATCATCGCAGCTCAAAGACTAATAAAGCGCCGGACATCGATGGGATTCCAGTGGAGTTCAGCAAATATGGTGGCAGCAGTTTTCACGAAGCTATTCACAAAGTCTTTCAGCACATTTGGCAACAAGAACATTTGCCGAAAAAGTGGAGCCAATCAATTATATTCCCTATCCAAAAAAAAGGTGATAAGCTACAGTACGAAAATAATAGAGGTATATCACTCCTTTGCACGACGTACAAAATATTTTTGAAGCTCTTAGAAAATAAAATCGGATCATATGCCAACAGTGTTATTGGGGAGTATCTAGGTGGTTTTAGGGCAGGTAGATCGACAATCGACCAATTGTTCACAGTCAAGTAGGTGCTTGAAAAATGCTGGGAGTTCAACATAGATGTGCACAAAATTTTCGCTGACTTTAAGCAAGCATAATACAGTATTGAACGTAACGTATTGTACCCGGTAATACTTAATGTGTGGGATGTGGGATGCCAGAGCCCAGCCAAATAAGTGCGTCTTACAAAAATAACAATGACATCGACGACCTCCCAAGTCCGCATCAATATCCAACTCATCGATACCTTTGACAAACATATCGTACTAAAACGGGGAGATGGGCTGACCCCATTGCTATTCAATTTGTCTCTGGAGTCCGTCATAAGGAAGCTACCTGTCGTTACACGAGGTACGTTACTATACAAGTCGAGTCAAAAAGCAGCCTATACAGACGACATCAACATTTTGTCACGGTTATTAGCAACTGCCAAAAAACTCTTCCTGAAACTCGACAGCGAAGCAAAACTTGCAGGGTTACAAATCAATGAAAATAAAACAAGGCTCATGATGCAGTCGAGGAAAAATACCTCAAGCACACCAAATATCACACTTGGCAGATAATGAAGAATATAGCTCGCAAATAAAATATTTTATTCAGTATTGACGATCTGGAAGACCAGCTGCACGAACCCTAACCCAAGCATCCGCAAATATATTGAACGCCTTTGAGCGACGGACCTTGAGGTGAATAATCGGAGTGAAGCTAGAAGGGGACCAATGGTGAATTCGATACAACCATGAACTGTATGAAATTTTTGACGAACCGGACATCTCAAAGATTGTAAGACTGCGGAAGCTGCAATGAGCTGGCCATATGAATGGTAAGGACGAACAACGGATACCCAAAAGGTATTTGTTGGGAGAATTGAAGGCCGGAGACCAGTGGGAAATCGAGGAAACGCTGGGCTTGCCCGGTCAACGAAGAATGTTCATCGCAACTCGGATTTCGAAATTGGAGGACGTGGTCAATGGACCAAAACAGTTGGAGGCGCTTTTTGCGGGAAGCGAAGTCCCGAGAGGGGCTGTAGTGCTACGACGAAGAAGGAAAAGTTGCCATTATCAAAAGAGGACATTACTTCTGGTAATACAGATTAAACTACTTTTGAAATTTTACCAATTTTTTTGAATTCAACTGTTGATTTTCATTTTGAATTGGAAGGAAGTAGGCATCATCCCTTTATGATTGATTTCCATTACGATTGCGTTATGGTCACTATCGTAAGGAAGCACCTGTATTTTCCTTTGTGGAATACCAAAGCTAAATTCAAGTCTTACGGAAGCAATGCAGAGGTTCAAATATGAATTTTCCCTAGGGTACATTGCGAACTCCGACACATACAGATTACATTTGTATGCAATTTGGTTCTCTGTTATCCATGATTTCAGGAATACACCCATGATGTATGCTTGGCGTTGAGGTCACCGGTAAGTATATAATAACTATGCAGCCTGTTCAATTCCAGTATTTCAAACATGGACTTGACCTCCTCCTTTAAATTGAGAACGTTTTGACCAGTTGTATAGGCAGCGATACGAAGAGGTTATCCCCACCTGGCAGCAAAATTTTGAAAATGGACACTTCAAGAAATTCAAAGTTTTTGAATTCAACTTTATCAACATTTTGGAAACAATAGGGTCTTCTCACCAATATCTCGGTGTCGCCTCCCCCATCACCGTTTGCCCTTTCGTTTCTTACGAATTCAAAATCCTTGAATGTCACACAGCGCCATGAGCTGGAGTGGGTTTCAATTAGAAGCATGATGTCAGGCTGCTAACAATAAATTCAAGAAGATAGTCATGTCCATGTAGACTCACAATGGATTTGACGTTGATCGAGATGAGATGAAGCCTATCCATGGGAATGTGACTGGATGAAAACTTATTTTGAGGCATTTGAAAACCCTAAACGCTGAAAACAAAGTTAATTGTTGAATCGTGTTTATCAATTCTCTCCGATAAAGCTGAACGTGCTGGTAAATTTTAAGAAGCAGCTCATTATTGTCACTTCCATTATTTGCAGCAGTATTTGCTGGTTCTTTAGCGGGTAGGGCAAATGAAACTCTGGACTTAACGAAGTTGGAAGGTATGACACTGCGATATACTTGCGTTCGCCTTGAAATAAATTTTACTTTTACATCTTGATATCGGAAGTATTCTCGATATGATGCAGGATGACCAAATACACCATAGTTAACGTCTGAGCCAATTTGCACTCACCGAAAGCACCGGAAGCATGAACGTCTTTGCATTTGACGCACCAATAGTGCATGGTGAAGTTTGCAGCCGAATGACCAAGTCTTTGACACTGGTAACACTGGTAACACTGGTTGACTTCTCTTATTTGGAGGCGTTCCCACCTCATCACTCTGAAATTCAAGTAACTTATTTGTTGAAGGGCAATTGGACTGCTTTTGTTTGAGGTAAGTGGTAAATTCTTCCTTTTCACGGCCCACCTTCTGGTCGCAAATATTTTGATGGAAATAAATTCAATGTCAGTGCAGTTTCCTTGAGCATCAAAAGAAGTTCAACCGTATCCTCTCAGCAGTCCAGATCCTTCAACAAAACTGAACCATACTTGTATTAATCCATCCAGCATTGCAAAATAGTGTTGACTCCCGTAGGTGCCACCAACCGGAATTGCTTGTTTTACATTTTATTTGCCTTTGTCTCCTGTTGTACTTGATTTTGTGGTATATTCGAATTTCGATTTTTTTGTGGCGTTATGTTGGTACTCATGTCTGTCACTTATGCCGACAAGCTCGGCCATTTCGAATGTTCACTTAATTGGTGATAGCTGCTTTACTTGCACGTGTTTTCAATCGTCTTCGATTTTTACTTATTCAAAAAAATGGATCAAAGAACGTGTATCAAATTTTGTGTGAAAAACGAAATTAAGTGCGCGGATGCATTCCGAATGTTGACTGTGGCGTACGGAGAAGCTACCTTGGACCGAAGCAACGTTTATCGGTGGTACAAAATGTTTTTAGAAGGCCGAGAAGATGTGAACGACGAAGAGCGTGCCGGACGCCCGAGCACTTGAACAACAGACGAAAAAATTAATGAAGTGGAGAAAATGGTATTGGCCAATCGTCGAATCACCGTTAGAGAAGTTGCTGAGGACCTAAACATATCGATTGGCTCGTGCCATTCGATTTTTATCAACGATTTGGGCATGAGACGGATCGCCGCGAAATCCGTACCAAAATTGCTCAGTTGCGACCAAAAACAGCAACGCATGAACATTGCTAATGAGATGTTAAACTCTGTCCGCGACGAACCAAATTTGCTCCAGAGGGTCATAACTGGTGACGAATCGTGGGTTTATGGTTATGACGTGGAAACCAAAGCTCAATCATCTCAATGGAAGCTGCCGCATGAACCAAGACCGAAAAAAGCGCGCCAAGTTCGGTCGAATGTGAAAGTTTTGCTGACAGTTTTCTTCGATTGCAGGGGCGTGGTGCATCATGAGTTCTTGCCACAGGGAAGAACGGTCAACAAGGAATATTACCTGCAAGTTATGCGCAATTTGCGCGAAGCAATCCGCCAGAAACGCCCGGATTTGTGGGAGAACAAAAATTGGCTTTTGCACCACGATAACGCCCCTGCTCACACATCGTTGCTTGTGCGCGACTTTTTGGCCAAAAACAACACACTTATGATGCCGCAGCCACCGTATTCCCCAGATCTGGCCCCCTGTGACTTTTTCTTGTTTCCTAAACTGAAGAGGCCCATGAAAGGACGACGTTACGCTACGCTTGACGAGATAAAGACGGCATCGAAGGAGGAGCTGAACAAGATTAAAAAAAATGATTTTTTGAAGTGCTTCGAAGATTGGAAAAACCATTGGCACAAGTGTATAATAACTCATGGGGATTACTTTGAAGGGGACAAAATAGATATTCATGAATAAATAAATAATTTTTGAAAAGAAACAAAATTCGCGATATTTTTTGAGCACACCTCGTATGTAACATACTTCATTTAAAATATTCTATTGCTGTGTTTCATGTGGAGGGGGGCTTAGGGCCGCTAATTTTTTACCCCCGGGCCCAGATTTTCTCTCGACGGCCTGATTTTTTCATTGCCCGCTATAATTTGTAGCTTGCATCCGCCATCAGTGGAGCTTTCTTGATTATGTTTTTTTTTGTTGATTATCGCCAGTCTCATATTTGTCATCTCCCCAGGTTGCCCCAACGGTGGGAAGCCGTCGGGGTCCTTCATACCAGTGGTCCTCAAGTTTTCATAGATTCTTCGCTTTTCTTTACTAATCGAAGTAAAATAATATTTGTTAGAAATTTCCGGGGTCAATTGCTTCGACAATATAAGCTTTTCCCGATAAAAATTAACTTTTGATTAACGTTTCAATAAATTAATTTTACTTTTGAAAATTTTTGACAGGAGTGATTTAAAGCACGTTTACACGCAACGAATGCTATACGTAGAAAATTCGCACTTCCAAAACGAGTGATGAAACCTCTTTTAATTCATTACCTTAAAAAAATAAAATACCTCCCACAGGCGGACAAAAAGCTTGAAACGGTATGTGAAAAAGTGGCAAAAAATGAAATTTTTCTATGAATTTATTAAATACGAAAGTTAAAATTTGCGATTCGTTACTTTACAATTTCCATATTGATTTTCACTTTAAAACGGGCATTATTTTCTTTTCTGCAATAAAAACTGTTAAAGTTATGAATTTTCAAAGTAATCCGATAGCGCTTGTATGAAAATTTAAACATACTACAAAAACATTTTTTATGCGTATTTTTACTTTCAATAAGCACTATAAATCTATAAAATTTCATTGAAATCCGTGATGATGAGGTCACAAAATTGACTGATTTTGGTCGATCTAGTATGGAATGACCCTAATATCTTAAATACGCCAAAACTGTAAGAAAATCGGATTCCATCAAGTTATTTTTGCTACTCATAGATAGTCGCCTGTCTAAAATTATGGCTATATTTATTAAAGACGTTATAGCATTTTATTATTGAATATAAACAGAACAAAACAATAAAAATTTGCTTGAAACATTTGCTAGAAGGTTATTTATATTCATTGTTTACGTTTTACTTGTATCAAAATATTTCCGCCTATATATATACGAGTGCGAGTATACCTATCAAAACTACCCAGAAAAGAAACTATTCTTAAAACCAACGAAGATACTAAAAATAGGTTCTTCGGGTAAAATGATAATTCCTAATTGTTTACAATCCGACAAGTGCCCTCTTTTGATTGTTGTGAGGAGCAACCAACCATATTTAATATTTTTTAACATGAACATTTCCTATTTCGCATCACCCACTCGAAATCGATTGATTGAGTAGTTAATATGTGTACATGCTCGTTCATACGTCATTCACACCTCATATGATCCTTATGAATTTAAGTAGCTAAGCTGCCCGTGAAGACATAGACACGATTGGCTGCTTCTTACAAGTGTCGAAAAATACTTGAGATGGCAAATCTTATTAGATTCAAGTTGATATGTGCGCACGACAGCGATCGTCTTGTTTCTTGTTTCATTGAAGAATGAACGGCAGAAAATTGAGTGGTCCTTCAGCGGGGAATTTGCAGACATTATAGTATCTTTGCGGTATTACTTTAAATAGAAAATGCGTTTTATGATTTTTTTTTCCAATTGATTACATCCAATACGTAGTTAATTGTTCGGCTTTTTTGTGTGTGGTAATAAGGATGACCGTGGGATTTAAATATTACGTCATTTGAATTGAAGTGTGTTGAGGCATATGTTTGTGTGGAAAATGACTGGCAATTTAATCAAATCTTTTTAACGAAAATTAATAGTTCTTTAGAATCCATTTAATTTTACTAGGATACTTCTCCATTAAATACGAAAGTGTGTTCAACATAAAAATTCAGTTAAAGTTAAGCTTAAATTAGAGTGAATTCAAATCTAATCTGTACCACCATTTTGTAGGTACGTATTTAACATTAGATTATAGTTATTAAACAATAAATTTCAAATGAAATGTTTAAAAACATTAAGAAGTGGAGTAGACAAGGGTGGTCTATTGTCAGAAGATTTTGTATACGTCATGCAATGCTGACACTTCTCTCACATAATCAATGTGTGGCCTCAACGCCTCATACTCACCAAGACACCAGATAGAATACTTAAAATTATTGCAAATACCCTTTCAAATGATTATTACATATTCATTCCTTTCCCCTGTTTTAGAATTATTTATATAATATTGATGGGTGAAATAAAGACGAAATTGCGTTTTTCTGTAAAGACAAAAGTTTTTTTATTGACAAAGTTATGTACATGTATTTCCACTTTTATCACATAAATAAACTCACCTGTTAAGACAAAAAACTTCATTTAAAGCCTTTATTACAGGTCTTGATATTTCTTTTACATGAAATAATGACCCTCAATAATTAACATAACCTCACATTTACATTCAACTGACAGTGACACTTATGAAGGAGTCGCTGTCAAACGTGATATCGATCAAAGTCGGTGGGTAAGGCGGCAAATTCAAAATAATTCATACAATTACAATTAAAGAAAAGCGACCAAGTGTAGCTATTTTCTTTACATCCCTCCCCCCCCGCCCCCTCGGAGAAAACACAAGCGATTGTTGGAAGGATGGATCGTAGTAGTCTTTGAGTATGGACGTCGTTTGAATCGCTCCTGTCATAAGTTTTCAAAAATTAAATTAATTTTTTAAAAAACCTTAGTCCGAAGTTAATTTTTATCGGAAGAAACATATACTGTCGAAGTAATCGATTCAGGAAATTTCTATCGAATATTTTTTACTTCGATTGGTAACGAAAAGCAAATTACCAAAGAAGACTTCAGCGCTGGTATGGAGAAGCCTGACGGCTTCCCACCGTTGGGCAACCTGGAGAAACGACGAATACGAAACTGGCGATAATCACCAAAAGAAAACATAACGAAGAAAACTCCGCAGATGGAGGGTGCCAGCTGCAAATAATGGCGTACAATCAACAAATGGCCAAATTGCAAAAAGAAAATGATGAACTAAGACTAGAGATACAGTCCCTCAAGGATCTCTTCAAGAAAGGGATGAAGCCTCAAAAGACGCAGCCGCAAAATCAATGGCAACAGCCAACAAAGCCGAAGAAAACTGCAAAGCAAGTAATTCCAGAAAAAATTCTAAGTGCTGGTGGCACCAACGAGAGCCAAAACTATTTTGCAGCGCTGGAGGGATTAACCGAAGATATGTGAATTGAAGAAAACATCGTAGGTAATTTTAATCAAGATAATGACTTAAATTTTATTCAATATTTAAAGAACAAAAATAAGGAGAAAAAACCAGCCCGCAGTTCTGCTGGTTCCTCTGAAAAAGCTTCCAACAAGACAGAAAAAGTTCAGCCAATCAACATGTTCGGACAAAGCGGGAAAGATATGGTTCGGCTATTGGCAGCCGAAAATAAACTGGCAAATTTCGAGATCAAAAGAGTTAATGCCAACAAATTTACTACAAGGAGGAAATTGCTGGTTGATTTCAAGTCAGCCAAAGATGCGCTGAATTCTGGGGAGGTTCCACCCTTCACCTATACCCTAAAAATCAGACCTTCTTGTTGAAGTGTTTGGATTGCGGAGAGGATAAGGTCGATCTTCTAAAGGTGCTGTGCCAGATATTGATTTTGTTTCAGTCAAAGCCTTTGCGACAAGAAGGTCGACCATAGAAAGGAACAAGTTACCACTTTACCTGGTACAAATTGCAAATAAGAGCAGTCCAAGTGCCCTTCAACAAATAAGGTACATGAATTTCAAAGTGGTAAGGTGGGAACACTTCCAGAAAAGAGAAGTCAACCAGTGTTACCGGTGTCAAAGATTTGTACATTCGGCTGCCAATTGTACCATGCACTATTGGTGCGTTAAATGCAAAGACGTTCATGCTCCCGTTGAGTGCAAATTGGCTCAGACGGAGCCTAAAGAAAAATTATACTGCGATAACAGCAGTATTTTTGGTCACCCAGCATCATATCGAGGATGCTCCCGATATTATACCTTCCAACTTCGTCAAGCCCGGAGTATCATTTGCACTCGCCGCTAGAAGACCAACAGAAAATGCTGGAAATAATGTAAATAATGTAAATGGCAATAATGAGCTACTTCTCAAAATTTATCAGCAACTTAATTCTTTATCGGAGAGAATCGACAAATAAAATTCAAAAATTAACTTTGCTTTTCAGCGTTTAGGTCTTTCAAATGCCTCATAATAACTTGTCATCCAGTCACATTCCCATGGAAAGGCTTCGACTCATATCAATCAACGTCAACTCTATCGTTGCTATACATCGACGTGATTATCTCCTTGAATTTATTGTTAAGCAACAGCCTGACATCATACTTCTCACTGAAACCCACCTCAATTCATGGCACTCCATAGAATTCAAGGATTTTGCATTCGTAAGAAACGATAGGGTGGTGGGGGAGTTGGCACCGGGATATTGGTTCGAAGACCCTATTGTTTCTAAAATATTGAAAAAGTCGAATTCAAAAACTTTGAATTTCTTGAAGTGTCCGTCATCAAAATTTCACTGCCAGGTAGGGATAACCTCTTCGTTATCTCTGCCTATGCAACTGGTCAAAATGTTCTCAAATTCAAGGAGGAGCTCAATTCCTTGTTTGAAATAGTCGAATCGAACAGGCTGCATTGTTATTATATTTTTGCCGGTAACCTGAATGCCAAGCATACGTGTATTCCTGAAATCATGGATAACAGAGTACCAAATTGAGTACAGGTGCAACCAATATGGGTCGGAGTTCCCAACAAACCCTAGGAAAAATTCATATTTGGACCTCTGCATTGCTGACGTAAGACTTGAATTCAGCTTTGATAGTCCTCAATGAAAACTGCAGGTGCTTCCTTACGATAGCGACCATAACGCAATCGTATTGGAAATCAATCATCAAAGGGATGATGTCTACCTCAATCCAGTTCAACACGAAAACCATCGGTTGAATTTCAAAAAAACAGACTGGGGAAAGTTTCAAAAGAAGTTTAATCGAGAGTACCAGAAGCAATGTCCTCCTTCTGATGATGGCGGCGCTTGCTCAATGGTTCCTGATAACAGAAATCTAACTGACGATGAGAAAGATGTCTATTTGTCGAAGTTAGAGAAGCTGACGTTAGAAACGATTGAGAACGTCGTTCCCAAGATTGAACATCGAAACAATATATGAGGATATGACACACCAACCATCGCAAGGTTGAAAAGATTGAAAAGCATTCTTCTTACACGCGTCAACAATATTTATCGGCGATTTTTGGATTACAACCATCCCTCGTTGGCTTTGTTGAAATTACACCTGAGGATTGTTCGGAACTTAATCCGTTCATACTTCAAGAGTGAGGTCAGCAATTAATTGACGGAAAAACTGAGGGGTATTAGCCCACAGGACCCAGATGGCGTTTTCGCGAAAGTGACTACATATTTCGCAAGAAGACTCGAGTGAAGGTATCGAATCTTGAAGTCACCAGTGATGAGATAAATCTTCTCGATAGGGCTGGTACCAAAATTGGTAGTATGACTACGGATAGAAATGGAAACAGGATTATTTGTGATGGATTGTATAAACTTGCCCTGATTGGAACTCATTTCGAATTGGTTCATCTGCCAAACCTAGAGAGAGGGAATGAAATATTTTCAAAAGTTTCCGACTTCAAATCAAGCCTGAACGGCCAATCAATTCTTCATTTCAATGAAACATTAACATCTGATCTCAAACCAAGCTTGAATCTTATTGATTATTTTGTCAGCTATGAAGACTTGTCTTTCATGTTTCGCAGAATAAACAACAAAAAATCATGTGGTACTGACGGTATTCCAAATATAGCTCTCCAACATTTGCCAGAGGTTGCTATTAGAAATTACTGCATATTGTTCAACAACATATTGAGCAATTCATATCTCCCAAATGAGTGGAAAAAGGCTAAGGTATATCCGATCTTGAAGAAAGGAAAAGAATCTACATTCTCTAAAAGCTATCGCCCAATCAGCTTGCTGCCTAACATCAGCAAAGTGCTTGAAGTGATACTCAACAGAGCATTAAACGCCTACATTGAGAAATATGAGTTGATGCCGAATTGCCAATTTGGTTTTCGTGTCAGGCATTTGACCACATATGCGATAACGAAAGTAACCTCAGACATCTGTTGGAAACTAAATAATAGACAATGCATTGTAGCATGTCTCATTGATATGGAGAAAGCCTTCGATACGGTGTGGTTAAATGGACTAGTTTTCAAACTTCTTCAGGACAGGTACCCCAGACACCTTGTCGCCATAATGTGCAATATGTTATACGGGAAATCATTTGTTGTAACCGATGGAAACCTGACAACAATGCGCGAATTCAAGGTCTTGAATGGTCTACAGCAGGGAACAGTTACTGCGCCCCTGCTTTTCTCAATATTCATTCGCAAGCTATTGAACAGTGATCATTGGTAGCGTTTGCTGATGATCTGATCATCTATACGGCAGACCGAAAAGCTAATTCAGAGCAATCTCCAAAAAATGTTGAATGATCTGCAGCTCTACATCGACAATTGGCGAATGAAAATCAATGCGCAGAAGTGCGAAACAATCGTGTTTCGGACAACGCTTCAGGGGGCCAGTCAAGACCTGAAACGTAATTGGAAAGATTTCCATATCATGGCTGGTGAATGTAGTTCAGAACGGGTTCATCTCGATCAGTATCTGTACTATATTGAACATGTCAAAATCATGCTCAGTAAGGCACTCAAAGTAGTCATGGGTCTATAAAGACTCTTTCATTCCAGATACATTGATTAAAAAGTCAAAGTTATTTGTTACAAGACCCTGGTTAGACAAGTTTTGACGTATAATGGATGTCAGATCTTGTTAAACCAGAGTGCTAGTACTATGGAAAGATTAAGAGTTTTCGAAAGGAAATGTCTTTGTGCATGTACTGGTTTGTACAGAAAGCCTGAGATGGATTGGAAGCATTATATATTGAATAGAAAAATTTATCAAACCGCTCAAGTGACAAGAGTCGATATCTTCATATTGAACTTATTCGGAATCGTACCGCAAGATCTGTAACTGCGAGTGAAAACCCTTGGATTTCACAGCCGTTCCACCCTACAGACGGGTTTATTGTGACTTAGCTCGCTACTGGCTTCGTTCCTCCAGAAGCATTCCCGTATTTGAACATGAATCGATATGTTTTTGATTCTGACGGTGTCCCAATCATATATCACATATAAAGACGGGACATCGATAAGAAGATAAAATATCCTCCGAATCTGATTTCACGAGACTAAAAATTCCAATGGGGATACTCATTTGCTAGATTCGTGGAGGCTGGTCGAGCTGAGATCGAGCAATCTAGGTATTGGTAGCTGAATGACAATGTCTAAATTATTCGTGCTTATTTTTTGTTTTTGTGGTTTTTCTCGTTACTTAGTTTTTTAGTTTCATCTCATTATTGCTACATCTCGTGTTGTTTATTTGTATTATAAAGAAGGGATAGGTTTCAGTATAAGGTAAGGTTTTTTTTTTTTTTTTATTGAACTTATTTAGAATTAGGGTGTAACATATTAGATATAGGATAAAAGTTCACTGTTGTGTTAGTAATATAAGTGATTTTTGAATAATGCTGGTTGTTTTTTTTTTCTCCTTTTTCCAATTGAATCAAAAAATATGTAATAATTTTAATTAATTTAAATTTGCTAGTGGTTTTTTCATTAAATGTGTTTCATTGGTAACGTATAAATTTAGAGAGCCATTCGGGCCATTAAGTTTTTCATAGTTTTATTGTTTGGAATTTGCTTTATGTTCTTTTAAAAATTTATAACGATTGGTATTTACTAAAGCGCTTTTGAATTGACTTGACTTGAACAAGCGATTGTTCGTTAAGTGCCAACCAACACTGGAGTTAGCTTTGAAACATGATAGAGATTGAATTCTGCCTTCTTATGTCCAGCATCAACTTATTCATTTATTTATTCAGTCGCCAAACAAGGCCAATTTTAAATTAAAATACAAATCAAATTTAACTGAAGTAAAATACCAATACAATAATACAATCTTAATTATGTAGTCGATGAATTGAGGATATTTTGGATTTAAAACAGGACTTGGAAATGGTTGGAAAATACAGATCGCTAAACTTATTGAATGTCTTACAGCATCTGTTAACTGGCTCATTGTCTGCATAATTGGTGTGGTGTGTACTCGTGGTCAACATGGGAATGTGTCTCGTGGCTCAAATAGGATCGTGAAAGTGCATCTTGTCTGACAAAACAGTAATTTGAATATTGTACCTTATTACGTCGAAAGGTAGACATGCAGACAAAGCGACTCTTCTGGAAGCGAGTGATGTCAGGTTTAATGTTCGAAGTCGATCCTCATAAGATGGTAGGTTGTGAAAAGAAGTCGGGTCGTACATAGATCTTAAGGCAAAGAGTAAAAATTGGTTTTGTACAGACGCAAACCTACGGCTATGGATGTCGTACAAAGGGTCCCAGACTATGCAGCCGTATTCGAGAATAGGACGGACAAGTGAGGTGAACAAGGATTTTGTGGCCCAAATATTCATGAATATTTTCGCCCTCCGTTTAATAAAACCCAGCATCTTATAAGCTTTGCACAAAATTTCATCGTAGTGAAGGTTAAATCTGAGTTTGGCGTCTAATACTACGCCAAGGTCTACAACTTTATCAACTCTTCGCAGTTGTGTGTTGTTAATTTCATAGTTATATGTGTCAAAATTCCTTTTTCTTGAAAAGCTTATCACGTAGCATTTTTCCAGATTTAGTTCAAGATGGTTCATATCACACCATTGGTGGAGGGCGGTTAGTTTGGATTGAAGAAAAGATACATCAGTTAAAGATTGTATACTGTGATATAGTTTGAGGCCGTCAGCATAAAAAAGGTGCGAAATATCAGACAGTTCTTCCGAAAGATCTGCGATGAAAATATTGAAGAGAAGTGGACCGAGATGACTGCCCTGAGGAACCCTAGAGGCGACATTGATCTCACGCGACAACTGCCCTTGAAACTTGACAAGTTGTGTGCGGCCTTTCAAATAAGACTGAATCTAGCTTAGTATTGAACCTGATATGCCGAAGCTACGGAGTTTTTTCAACGAAATTCCTTGGTTCACTCTATCAAATGCTTTGCGAAAATCTGTGTATATGGCATCAATCTGATTTCCTTGCTCCATTCTACAAAGAATATCTGACGTCAAAGTGATTAGATTAGTGGTAGTAGATCTGTTTTTACGGAAACCATGTTGCTCTTCATTAAGAAATAGTTCGATGATGGGAGAAATTTTTCTACAAATAATTATTTCAAACAGTTTTGGCATAGCAGATAAGATAGCAATGCCCCTGTAGTTCACTACAAGCCTATTTTCGCCTTTTTATGTATTGGTGTTATAAAGGATGGCTTCCAAATTGTAGGAAAGATACCACTAGATAGGGATTTATTGAAAATAATGAAGAGGGGTCTAGTCAGTTCACTTTTGCAGAGGGCCGAAAAACAGGGTGGAATCAGATCTAGGCCAGGTCCATTATTTAAATCGAGATCTTCGATAGCTTGGAGAATTTCATCTTCTGAAATCAATATGTTCTCTATAAGCGTTCCAGACGATTGTTCCGGAGGCTCTAGGTTTAGTGGAGTTGCAGAGTTTGAGTAAACATGCTGAAAGTGGTCTGCGAAATACTCGCAGATTTTTTTTGGATTGGAAATAGTTTCCTCCGTTACAACGTTAACGTACGATTGATATACCTCTTGGGATTTAGTTTGAATTCGAGAGCAATTTCGTTGTACTTACTCTTGATCTCATCGCTGGCATCATTATTGCGTTTAAGGAGCTTGTGAAGTTTATTTCTCTCGTTGCGTAAATGCTATAGATCTCTTCTTAGCCATGGCTCTGGAGTCTTGTCTTTTTTTTTATTTTATGTATGAATGATTCAACGGCGTCAAAGATGATGCTATAAAAGGTGGATAATGGTGTATCCAAGTCTAACGTCGACAAAGTGTCATTCCAATTTACTCGGGATAAAAGACAATTGATTTGATCGTAATTGCCATAAGGAAAGTCGATTACAATAGTGGAATTGTACGATATAGAATTAAAAGTCTCAGAAGTGGACAATTCAACAGTAAAAGCGGAGTGATGAACTGAATTAGAAAACAGATGCTCGTTGTCATCAGTTGAGCTGACCACTACTTCGTCGTAAGAGTTAGAGAAAATAAGATCTACCCATCTGCTATTTTGGTTGGATATAGGAGCTACTTGCTGCAAATCGTTACTATAAAAGGTGCTCATGAGATTGAAATCATTACTATTTAGGAGATTGATAGGAAGAAGGAGGCCGTCTTGTTCATCCACCACAAACTTTTAGTTTGGACGATTAAAGTCACCGGTAATTATAATCTTTTCTTCTTCATTTGTAATTGCACCAATTTCAGCAACAATTTGACAAACGTCGTCGTAGACAGTATCGTTAGAATTTGGGGGGACATAAAAAACGCCAATATATAAATAAGATCTTCCCAACTTTATTTTAACCACTTTATGCTGGGATAATTTATATTGCGTGGAATTTACTAGCTCACTCAAAAAGGAGTTATGTACTGCAATTAAAACACCACCTCCTCGTGATTGTCCTGTGCTGTGACGATCTCTATCGTCTCTGTATATATTCCAGTTACTATCAAGGATCTCTTCGTTAATGTGAGAGTCATTCAACCATGTTTCGGAAAGGGCTAGGATATTAAAATGGCACGACTTTGCGTCAAGAAAAAGTTTGTTTAACTTACTACGTATACCACCACAGTTATGGTTAAATAACTTTAAAATCTTCTGCTTATTGGGGACGAAAAAATTTATAGTGCTGTTCCCTTGCCCTTTGCAATGACGAGATATTATTTGAACTAACATGTGATGCGTAGGTTTCGAGATCTTTTTTTGCCCGGTTAACGGTGATACCTAGTTCTTCATGGTAGGAAAAATACAGAAGCCGGAGAGCATCCAGATCAATTGGAAGACCTTCTCTCTGAATCACGATTTTCAGACTTGTTTTCGTTTTCCCATCTATGCAAGTGGTTTCTGATGCCTTGTGCATATATGACAGGTAGAGCCAAACCGATTCGTTAATTTTATTACCTCTAAGTCGAGATATTAAATATCTTTTTTCGAGGTCAGGACCCGAAACTACAGTGGCCTTGACTGTAGGCGGCAACAAAGGGTCTATAAAGGATTGGTTGTTATAATTAGGACCAAGTGATATGGGCTGTAAAATTGATCCGGACGAATTTGGAATTAAATCTTCTCCACGCACGAAGTTATTATAAGTGCCCTGTATAGTAGAAGATTTATAGTTTAAAGAGAAAGCTGCTTCTAGGTTTTGAGCAGTAGACGCCTCTGCGTCTATGATTGTTTCCAGTTGACCAGAACTAACGCTAATAGAGTGAAGTTTTGGGTCGACAACCGAAGTGCTACAGTTACCCGAAGTGTTGAAGGCATTCAAGCGTTTCGAAGGAGAAAATAGGGATTGTTGTTAGGGATTCATGGCAGAAGCTGCTATTGGACTATTAGTAAGGGTAATGGGCTTACATACACACTTAGCGCTACTTATTTTTTACTGTCCGTGGATCTAGGGCTCGCGATTTGATCAATCCATTTCTTGAAAACCATGCCGCACCCGGAGCAAATACCATTCTTCTTCTTGAAACTCGTGAAAAGCCAGGCATATCGCGTTGGACTCAAAACTTTGAAGCCACGTCTTTGCTGATTGCGGGAAGGTAGCTGCTCAACTCTGCATTCACTGATTAGAAAGTCATTTTCAATTGTTTTTCGAATTATGACCTCATTACAAGTCCTTCTACTTCCTTTTACATAGAAAGTGCAGAAGCTTGCTTCTTGGTTTGAATCCGCAAGTCTTTTGATGCGATTATCATAGATTGAAGTGGAAATCTTCCTTCAAATTTTGTATGGTCCTATCCTTAGTTCATTCATTTTCTTTCTATTTAGTCGATTTCCATTTTCCACATAGACCATGTCTCCCACTTCGAATTTATATTCTTCCCTACGTAGATCATATATTTTCTTAGTATGGTTGTGGGATTTTATTGAATTTTCGAAGGCTAGTTTTCTATATCTTTCCAGATTTTCTTTTGTGCATCTTGATTTCAATTCTAATGGCACAATATCCGCATTCTCGCCTTCTAAAAGCTACTTTGGAGTAAATTTTATGACTATATGTTCTGTTTCATTATATTTTGCTATAGATTTTTGTGCAACTGTTGTGCAGGCTGTTTTCTTGTCACCTTCATTTATTTTACACCTTATCTCATTTAACATACTAAAGTTTGATTCAGTCTCTCATTGAGCCCATTTGAAAATGGTAAGTCCACAACTGTGAATACTATTGTTATGTTTCTCTCTTTCAGGAAGTCTTTAAATTCCTTGGAATTTATGCCTGGTCTGTTAATACCATATCAATATTATAGCTTTGTGTCACCTTTTTCATTAGCTTAATGAAATCACTGGAGCCTTGATTTTTTTTGATTTCAATATATAAGCATATCTGGTAAAATAGTCAACCAGAAGATGCAAGTATTTTTTTGTAGACCGTGATCCTCCGAAGACTCCAATGGTATCAATTGATACAATTTGAAAATTTCAAGAAGATCAAATCAAAACTGCAGTGACTGATTCGATGGAAAGTCCGTAAAATACCAAAATCATGTGTTATTGTTGTTGTAATTGGAGAAATTTCAAATGGCTATAACTTCCGTATATATCATTCGATTTTCAAGTTTAAGGACCTTTCGTGGGACTACTTAAATATCAAATTTCGTTCAGTCTAAGGGTACCTACACGATTTTATTGGGGAAAATGTGAAATTCGAATATCATACTATTATTAACAGAGTCGAGCGAATTTTGACTTCTAAGGTATTTGTTGCTGTTGTACTCTTAAACACCTACCTCCATTATTTTTTTCAAATTTTTCGGATCACAGGTGTCCAATCGCGGGGGGGGAGTACAAATTGTTCGTGTATTTCTCCTCCCTGTGAAGCCCTCGAAGCAAACTTTGCCAAACTAAGACCTGTTTTGAAAAGCACCCATCAACACCTTTCATTTGATATCCATATCGGCTACCTTTGATGACATTTTTTCTCGGTGGGTCATTCCCCTATGTGGGAAGACCCCCCTTAAATACATTATAAAAATTTTTTCTAGTTGAATTTTGAAGAGAGCATCACTTTACACCTGCATACAAAATTTGATGTTTCTAGCTTAAGTAGTTTCCGAGAAAAACTGCTGTGACACACGGACGGACGGACGGACGGACAGACAGACGGACAGACAGGACGCGATTTTAGTAGGGTTTTGTAAAATTATTTTACAAAACCCTGAAAATTCAATTATAATATAGAAAAAGTAGAAGTAATAAAAGAAATAATCAATCAAAACATAGAGAAAAAAAGTTGAAATAGCAGGAGAGTGCTCCTGCCAGAACGGTATTGTAAAACAATTAGTAAATCAAACAATATATTCTGCATATCAAAACTTGACTAATATACAGATTTCATAAATTGTGTTCGAAGAATTATTATGGTTATTATATATTTATATTCGCCACCATTTTGTTTCAAGGGTTTTGACCCCGTCGTTAAATAGGTCATGATAACACGTCAATATTTCAAATCATTTCTAAAATGTTTAACAAAATTCCAGCATATTTATAGTGGCTAGGTCCGTTGCAAACGTGTATCTGCTTAGTATCACGTGTTAATGTTGTTGTAATTGTTAAATATTCAATCGGCTATAACTTAGCTGTTCATTGTTCGATTATTGTGAAATTTTCAGAGCACATGCGATTGCTTTCAAAAAACTTAAATTGTGGTTTTTGGGAAATTTAAGAGTTCCGTTTTGATTTGATAGGCAGCAACGTAAAATTTCTAAAATGTACTATTATTAACAAAGTTGATCGAATTACGACTTCTAAGGTATTTGTTGCCCTTGTACTCCTAAAGTTACAAATCTGTGATTTTTTCAGATTTTTCGGGTCAAAGGTGGGGGGGACACAAAATTTTCGTACATTCCCTTTACCCTGCACCCCTCAAAGCAAAATTTGTCATTTTAAGACCCGTTTTGAGAAGTTCTCATCAAGACCTTTCATTTGATACCCTTATTGCCTACATGCGATGAAACTTTTTTTTTGGGAGCCACTCCCCTATATGGGGAGACCCCCCTTGAACACCATATAAATTTTTTTCGTGACGAAACTTTGAAGAGGACATCACTTTACACATACTTACAAAATCTTATGTTTCTAGCTTATGTAGTTTCCGAGAAAAAGTGGTGTGACACACGGAAGGACGGACAGACAGACAAACGGACATGACGCGATTTTAGTATTGTAAAATGATTTTACAATATCCTAATTAGGTAACAAAGCAAGAAAGATAAAACTAGAAAGAACGCTCTAGTTAATCTGGAAAACTATAAAGAAGAACGAATTGTTTAAGTATATTTTTGTATTGCGCAAAAGAATGAGGTATCGGACCAAGACCAAGAGAGTTGTGATTACGTGGCAAACGCACCCATGGCGAAAAATAAAACACATTGGTTCTGGCAAAGGGAACGTTAAAAATCGTTGTCGATCAACTTTAGTGCTGTGCAATATAGGTGGATATCTCATTACAGAGGCAAGAGTTTGTGATTCGTTTTAAAGAGCAAGTATTCATCAAGAAATATACGACGCATGTGCACGAGGGATAGACGATCATTATAAGGGGAATAGGGGATGCGAAATTTAAAGAGACAAGAGCGGGTGAACCTACGTTGAATAGTCTCCACAGTACTACATAGAATGTGTTGATGAGGACTCCAAATTTGCGAGCAATATTCCAATTCCAATGTGAGAAAAATAAACAAATACAAGAAGGAATATTTGTGAAGCCTTTGGTGGATCTTAACACAAAGCCTGACATTCGAGACGCGTTCCAAACCAGCTGAGCTATATGTTGTCCATAATGCAGCTTAGCGTCAAAGAGTACTCCAAGATCTTTATGGAGAACGACTGATTCCACGGAACTACCAGATAAGGAATAACCGAAAGGAATGGTAAACTTTTTCAGTGAGTAAGTCATACTATGACATTTGCTTATACTATATTTAGTTTCAGACGATTATTCGTACACCAATCTAATAGAGATTGCAAATCTAGTTGTAAACAGACGCAGTCTTCCAAGGGCTCAGTTAATCTAAAAATTTTCAATAAACAGCATACATAAGCGAATAGGATTTGAATAACGATGGAAAATCATTGATAAAAACAAGGAATAGTAATGTGCCAAGAATGGACCCTTGAGGCACTCCAGAATCCAGCTAGAAAGGAGAAGAACTCTGGTAATTCACAGTGACTACGTAGTTACGGTTGACAATGTACGAGTGAAACCATCGACAAATAGATGAACCCACACCAAGATCACCTGATTTATCAATAAGTATATGATGATCCACTGGATCGAAAGCCTTAGAAAAATCAATATAAATGACGTCTACTTGCTTCGCTCCGTCGAAAGCTGACGCAATAGTATTTGATAATGAAAGCAAGTTCATGAGAGTTGCAATGATTTTCTAAATGTCCGTGTAGGACACAGGTGCCAACGGTCTGGCACAAGTGTCCGCGAGCTATAAACAACACCGAGCTCAGCTAACTAACTTCGCTTAACGACCGCGTACGCGTGCTTGATGACTAGCATTTTCGAGATCATATGAGGCGGGTTCTTGTCAAGCCACGAAGCTACACTACAAAACACTTATCACGCGTACTCTACTCTACAAGACGTACCGAGCAATTTTCATTGTCTTTAGAAATGTTCTATTAGGTGTCAATTAAGCTACTCTACAGTAATTCAATATTTTATTGCGTCGTTAAAGTTAGCGGACATGAGGGCTTAGACAAACGCAAACATTACACAAAAAGCAAGCGTTACTTTCTCCGAAGAAGGTCGTTGCATTACGAGGGGAAAGTCAAACTTAAAGATGTTAAAGTGGCTGAAGTGAACCACTCATGTCTGCTTAAAGGATGGAAACTTGCCGGATGTAGTTTACCTTATACTAGTAAAACAACAAACTAAGCAGTTTCGATGGGGTGACCACATTATACCTTCAGGAGCAGCCACTCCTGATCACCACGGGGCTGCTCGACTGCTTATGTTTACTACAGGACAGTCTCTTCAATTCCAACCCAGGCATGGAGAGACTGAAGGATTGCGCTCTTCACAAGTGAAGAAACAATTGTTTCCGCAGTGGAGAGATGGTTGTTATAATTTTAGGCCCCTCTCCTTGAATACAAGTCCCTGTCTTCTACGAATGTATGCTAATAAAAAGCGCTAACCAAGCATAAAAACAAACCGAGTGTTGGTCAGGAGTAATTGATGATGCGGACTTTATCGTTGCCGATCATCAGATTAGCTCCCAGCAAAAACTGACACAATTGCAAGCAGTGTATTTGAAAACCCATAGCACCATCAGTTTGTTCAAAATTAGAACTGTCCGATTTCAAACTGTATAAAAATGTGCAAATCTTTCTTTTGGTAACATTAAGGGACGCACTACTCTATAACATCATCGGCATGTTCAGGCCGCAGAGCCACCAAAAACGAAGAGTTCCAGAATATGCTATAGACCTTACTATACCGAAGATAAGACAGACAACACCAAAAGAAAGTTTATCGGTGACTCTATCTTTACTTTACGGAACCCTCCAAAGTATGCTACGTTAACATCAAATGGTGAGAGCGACAATAAAAATTGAATCGGTTCATCTGCCGACAGCAAAATTAAAAATGTGAGAACTCGAAGGAGAGTAGTGTTGTTTCCCCTTCGGGCCCCACGTTGGGTGCCATTGTTATGATTTTCTAAATGTCCGTGTAGGACACGGGTGCCATGGTCTGGCACAAGTGTCAGCGAGCTATAAACAACACCGAGCTCAGCTAACTAGCTTCGCTTAACGACCGCGTATGCGTGCTTGACGACTCGCATTTGCGGAATCATATGAGGTGGGTTCTTGTCAAGCCACGAAGCTACACTACAAAATACTTATCACGCGTACTCTACTCTACAAGACGTACCGATCAAGTTTTGTTATCTTTAGAAATGTTCTATTAGGTGTCAATTAAGCTACTCTACAGTAATTCAATGTTTTATTGCATCGTTAAAGTTGGCGGACACGAAGGCTTGAGACAAACGCAAACATTACACAAAAAGCAACCGTTACTTTCTCCGAAGAAGGTCGTTGCATTACGAGGGGAAACTCAAACTTAAAGATGTCAAAGTGGCTGAAGTGAACCAGTCATCTATGCCTAAAGGAAAGAAACTTGCGGGTTGTAGTTTACTTTACACTAGTAAAACAACAAACTAAGCAGTTTCGAGGGGTGACCACCTTATCTCTTCAGGAGCAGCCACTCTTGATTACCACGGGGCTGCTCGACTGCTTATGTTTATTACAGAGTTGACCGACCTTTGATAAAGCCATGCTGTTTACTAGCAAAGGATGGAAATAAGAAGGGATAAATCTGATCATACACAATTCTTTCAAAAAGCTTACTAAAATACGGAAGTAAGGAGATAGGACAATAATTAGATATATTAGACTTATCATCCGATTCATAAACCGACAATGCATTAGCCCTTTTCCAAAGAACAGGCGATTCATTGTCAGAAACACTATGATTGAAAAGAATGGACACGGGAACACACAAAGAAGATGATAAAGATTTGGCAAAAATATTAGGAATCCCATCCGAACCACAGCCAATATTATTGTCTAGACTTTTTGGTAATGCTCTATGTCAAGAAGACTTACGTAGGCAAAGGTCAAATTTAAGGACAAACCGAAAGTATGATCAGAATTTTCAGCAGTTGAAGTATCATAAAATGTAGAAAAATGTTGGGCAAAGAGTTCACAAATCTCGTAACCATTGGATGAAGAGAATCCATTGTAGTGCATCGAATTCGGCAAACCACCTGATTTTTTAAGCCCATTGATATATGACCAGAATGGTTTGCTCAGATTCTTTCTATAGAAACTTCAACATAATCAATATATTTTTTTTATACTTCTATGGATAGGGAATATAATTGATTGATTGACATATGCTCTTATTGCCAAATGTGCTGGATAACTTTAGGGAATGCTTTCTGAACAC
Organism: Odontomyia ornata; assembly: GCA_963969285.1. Classification (NCBI taxonomy): domain Eukaryota; kingdom Metazoa; phylum Arthropoda; class Insecta; order Diptera; family Stratiomyidae; genus Odontomyia; species Odontomyia ornata. Next base: position 472,067,740 of record OZ017738.1, on the reverse strand, counting down.
CATTGTCACTATATTTAATGAACTCCACTGGAATCTTATCAATGTCCGATGTTTTATTTTTCTCTTGGACTTTGATTGTGGAACAAACTCTTCATCCAGAGTTGGTGGCGCCAGTGGAAGCTCTCGTGATATATCTTTAGGCTCCGATGCTCTGGAGCTGTGCGGAGAACTAAGGAGGCTCTTGAAATATGGTACCTATTTTCCTTAATCTAGTTTTCGTCAGCGATCATGTTGCCGATGTCATCACAGCAGAGCGTGGTCTCGGACTGATAGCCTTGTTTCAGGCTTTTCACAAGTTTTGACACTTATCTTATGTTGTTGCTCCTAGACTTGTTGTGCGAAGTGTTCCTTCTCAATTTGTCTCCATAATGCAGTCAACCTCGGTTATAACGAACCCTCGCATATAACGAACAAACATAGCAGGTCCCATCTAATTTCTACTTTTTTCCTTAGAAATAGTACTGGTTATAATGAACTCGGCAATAATGAACATTGGTTTATAGTGAACGTAATATTCACACAATTGGGTCATAATTATCGGAAGTAACAAACCTCTGGGTAATCATTATCGGATAAAGCGAACTTCTTGGTCATCATTATCGGATATAATGAACTTTTGGTCAAACAATTAGGGGAATACCCACATATCAATAATTCAGCGCTGGTTTATATGCTTGCGTAATTTGGGATTCCCCATTATGCATAGTTGGATTTCAGATTTCAGATGGCTATCGGTAATTTTCACAAGCCTGAATGAATCTGGTAGCTCGTAGTTGATACCAGCGTTGTTTTAGGGTTATATCTTCACGGTCGCGTGCTTTTTTTACAGTTGGACCAAATTACATACAAAGTATGAGTGAAAAGCGAATGGCGTTTTCCCTAAAAGAAAAAGTTAACACAGTTGGTCGAAACATTAATGACGAATTTGTCTGCAGTGAAGGCTGGGTTGATAGGTGGAAGACACGCCATAATGTTTGTAGCAGCAAAATTGTTGGTAAATCCGGATATGTAGACACAAATGTTGTGAACAATTGGATAAGCACTATTTGGCCTACAATTAAAGAGAGGTTTGGCGATGATGTCATTTTTAACGCTTACGAAGCCGCTATTTTCTACAAGTTGACTCCCGATAAAACTTTGAAATTTAAAGGCAAACAGTGCCAAGGTGACAAGTTGGCGAAAGAAAAGGTTACTGTTTTAGTATGTGCCAACATGTCTGGCACGGAGAAACGAAAACTACTCGTTACTAGGAAGTCACAAATGCTCCGGTGTTTCAAAAACATTAAAAGGTTGCCTGTTGATTATTGTGCTAATAATCGAGCTTGGATGACATTTGCAATTTTCATCAATTATGTACGCTGATGGGACCAAAAGCTAACGCAGAAAAAACGAAAAATCGCACTATTAGTCGACAACTGTCTTGCGCATCCAAAAACTAGGCAGCTGAATTCCGTAAAGCTGGTGTTTATGCCACCGAACACCAGTTCAAAATTACAACCCATGGATCAGGGTGTCATCCGTTCGTTGAAAAGGCATTATCTAAGCGCACTTTTGTTGAACATTGTTCAAAGCATTGATGCTGGTACATGCCTTAATGTCACATTACTTGATGCGGTCAATCTTTTGCACAAATCTTGGTACAAAGTATCTACTGAAACAATAAAAAATGCACATAAACATGCATGACTATTGGTGACCAACAGTAACGATGAATTTGAAGAGGAGCATTTGTTACCACTTAATGAATGGCTACAATTGGGATCGTAGTAGTCTTTGCGTATAGACGTCTTTTAAATCGCTCCTGTCAAAAGTTTTCAAAAATTAAAATTAATTTTTTAAAAACGTTAGTCCGAAGTTAATTTTTATCGGAAAAAATCTTAAATTGTCGAAGTAATCGACTCAGGAAATTTCTATCGAATATTTTTACTTCGATTGGTAACGAAAAACAAATTACCAAAGAAAACTTCGCCGCTGGTATGGAGGAGCCCGACGGCTTCCCACCGTTGGGGCAACCTGGGGAAACGACGAATACGAAACTGGCGACAATCACCAAAAGAAAACATAACGAAGAAAACTCCGTAGATGGAGGGTGCAAGCTGCAAATAATAGCGGACAATCAACAAATGGCCAAATTGCAGAAAGAAAATGATGAACTAAGACAAGAGATACAGTCTCTCAAGGATCTTTTCAAGAAAGGGATGAAGCCTCAAAAGACGCAGCCACAAAATCAATGGCAACAGGTAACAAAGCCGAAGAAAAATACAAAGCAAGTAAATCCAGAGGAAGTTCTAAGTGCTGGTGGCACCAACGAGACCCAAAATTATTTTGCAGCGCTGGAGGGATTAGCCGAAGATATGGAAATCGAAGAAAACATCGGAGGCAATTTTAATCAAGATAATGACGTTAATTTTATTCAATATTTAAAGAACAAAAATAAGGAGAAAAAACCAGCCCGCAGTTCTGCTGGTTCCTCTGAAAAAGCTTCCATCAAGACAGAAAAAGTTCCGCCAATCAACGTGTTCGGACAAACCGGGAAAGATATGGTTCGGCTATTGGCAGCCGAAAATAAACTGGCCAATTTCGAAATCAAAAGAGTTAATGCCGAAAAATTAACTATAAGGACGAAATCACTGGTTGATTTCAATTCAGCCAAAGATGCGCTGAATTCTGGGGAGGTTCCACACTTCACCTATACCCCAAAACGTGAAAAAAATCAGACCTTCTTGTTGAAGGGTTTGGACAGCGGAGAAGATACGGTCGATCTTCTTCAGGTGCTCAGGGAGGCTGCACCAGATATTGATTTTGTTTCAGTCAAAGCCTTTGCGACAAGAAGGTCGACCATAGAAAAGAACAACTTACCACTTTACCTGGTACAAATTGCAAATAAGAGCAGTCCAAGTGCCCTTCAACAAATAAGGTACTTGAATTTCAGAGTGGTGAGGTGGGAACGCCTCCAGAAAAGAGAAGTCAACCAGTGTTACCGGTGTCAAAGATTTGGACATTCGGCTGCCAATTGTGCCATGCACTATCGTTGCGTCAAATGCAAAGATGTTCATGCTCCCGGTGAGTGCAAATTGGCTCAGACGGAGCCAAAAGAAAAATTATACTGCGTTAACTGCGGTGTTTTTGGTCACCCAGCATCATATCGAGGATGCTCCCGATATCAAGATGCAAAAGTTAAATTTGCTCCAAAGCAAGCACAAGTACACCGTAATATCATACCTTCCAACTTCGTCAAGCCCGGAGTATCATTTGCACTCGCCGCTAGAGGACCAGCAGAAAATGCTGGAAATAATGTAAATAATGTAAGTGGCAATAATGAGCTGCTTCTCAAAATTTACCAGCAACTTAATTCTTTATCGGAGAGAATCGACAAACAAGATTCAAAAATTAACTTTGCTTTTCAGCGTTTAGGTCTTTCAAATGCCTAATAATAACTTGTCATACAGTCATATTCCCATGGATAGGCTTCGCCTCATATAGATCAACGTCAACTCTATCGTTGCTATACATCGACGTGATTATCTCCTTGAATTTGCTGTTAAGCAAAAGCCTGACATCATACTTCTCACTGAAACCCACCTCAACTCATGGCATTCCATGGAATTCAAAGATTTTGCATTCGTAAGAAACGATAGGGTAATAGGTGATGGGGGAGGTGGCACCGGGATATTGGTTAGAAGACCCTATTGTTTCCAAAATATTGAAAAATTCGAATTCAAAAACTTTGAATTTCTTGAAGTGTCCGTCATCAAAATTTCACTGCCAGGTGGGGATAACCTCTTCGTTATCTCTGCCTATGCAACTGGTCAAAATGTTCTCAAGTTCAAGGAGGAGCTCAATTCCTTGTTTGAAATACTCGAATTGAACAGGCTGCATTGTTATTATATTTTTGCCGGTGACCTGAATGCCAAGCATACATCATGGCTAAACGCCACCAATAATCCAAGAGGTGTATTCCTGAAATCATGGATAACAGAGAACCAAATTGAATACAGGTGCAACCTATATGGGTCGGAGTTCCCAACATACCCTAGGACAAATTCATATTTGGACCTCTGCATTGCTGACGCAAGACTTGTATTCAGCTTTAATAGTCCTCAACGGAAAGTGCAGGTGCTTCCTTACGATAGCGATCATAACGCAATCGTAATGGAAATCAATCATCAAAGGGATGATTTCTTCCTCATTCCAGTTCAACATGAAAACCATCGGTTGAATTTCAAAAAAACAGACTGGGGAAAGTTTCAAAAGAAGTTTAATCGGGAGTACCAGAAACAATGTCCCTCTTCTGATGATGGCAACGCTTGCTCAATGGTTCCTGATAACAGAAATCGAACTGACGATGAAATAGATCTCTATTTGTCGAAGTTAGAGAAGCTGACGTTGGAAACGATTGAGAAAGTTGTTCCCAAGATTAAACATCGAAACAATATGGAAGGATATGAAACACCAACCATCGCAAGGTTGAAAAGATTGAAAAGCCTTCTTCTCACCCGCGTCAACAATATTTATCGACAATTTTTGGACTACAACCATCCCTCGTTGGCTTTGTTGAAATTACACCTGAAGAATATCCGGAACTTAATCCGTTCATACTTCAGGAGTGAGGTCAGCAATCAATGGGCGGAAAAACTGAGGGGTATTAGCCCACAGGACGCAGATGGCGTTTTCACGAAAGTGAATAGCTTATTTCGCAGGAAGTCTCGAGTGAAGGTATCGAATCTTGAAGTCACTAGTGATGAGATAAATCTTCTCGATAGAGCTGGTATCGAAATTGATAGTACGACTCCGGATAGAAATGGAAACAGGATTATATGTGATGGATTGCAGAAACTTGCCCTGATTGGAACACATTTTGAATTGGTTCATCTGCCAAACCCAGAGAGAAGGAATGAAATATTTTCGGAGGTCGTTGAAGCAAAAGTTTCCGACTTCAAATCAAGCCTGAACGGCCAATCAATTCTTCATTTCGATGAAACATTAACATCTGACCTCATACCGAGCTTGAATCTTATTGATTATTTTGTCAACTATGAAGACTTGTGTTTCATATTTCGCAGAATAAACAACAAAACATCATGTGGTACTGACGGTATTCCAAATGTAGTTCTCCGACATTTGCCTGAGGTTGCTATTAGGAATTATTGCATATTGTTCAACAACATGTTGAACAATTCATATTTCCCAAACGAGTGGAAAAAGGCTAAGGTATTTCCGATCTTGAAAAAAGGAAAAGAATCTTCATGCCCTGAAAGCTATCGCCCAATCAGCTTGCTGCCTAACATCAGCAAGGTGTTTGAAGTGATACTCAACAGAGCATTAAACGCCCACATTGAGAAATATGAGTTGATGCCGAATTGCCAATTTGGTTTTCGTGCCAGGCATTCGACCATACATGCAATAGCGAAAGTAACCTCAGACATCTGTTGGAAACTAAACAACAAAGAATGTGTTGGAGCATGTCTCATTGATATGGAGAAAGCCTTCGATACGGTGTGGTTAGATGGACTAGTTTTCAAACTTCTTCAGGACAGGTTCCCCAGACACCTTGTCGCCATGATGTGTAATATGTTATACGGGAAATCATTTATTGTAACTGATGGAAATCTGACAACAATGCGCGAATTCAAGGTCTTGAATGGTCTACAGCAGGGAACAGTTACTGCGCCTCTGCTTTTCTCAATATTCATTCGCAAGCTATTGAACAGTTTTGATTTTAATGTCTCGCCAACGCGATCATTGGTAGCGTTTGCTGATGATCTGATCATCTATACGGCAGATCGAAAAGCTACAATAGTTCAGAGCAATCTTCAAAAAATGTTCAATGATGTGCAGCTCTACACCGACAATTGGCGAATGAAAATCAATGCGCAGAAGTGCGAAACAATTTTGTTTCGGACAACGCTGCAGGGGGCCAGTCAAGACCTGAAACGTTATTGGAAGGATTTCCACATTATGGCTGGTGAGGGTAGTTCAGAACGGGTTCCACTTAAATCCTGTGTTCGATACCTCGGTGTTCATCTCGATCAGTATCTGTACTATACTGAACATGTAAAAATCATGCTCAGTAAAGCACTAAAAGTAGTCATGGCCCTTTGGCGACTCTTTCATTCCAGATACATTGATCAAAAAGTCAAAGTTATTTGTTACAAGACCCTCGTTAGGCCAGTTTTGACATACGGATGCCAGATCTGGTACAACCAGAGTGCTAGTACAATGGAAAGATTAAGAGTTTTCGAAAGGAAATGTCTTCGTGCATGTACTGGTTTGTACAGAAAGCCTGAGACGGATTGGAAGCACTATATATCGAATAGAAAAATTTATCAAACCGCTAAAGTCACGAGAAACTTCTTCGGAATCATATCGCAAGATCTGTAACTTTGAGTGAAAACCCTAGGATTTCACAGCCGTTCCATCATACAGACGGGTATATTGTGACTTGCCTCGCTACTGGCTTCGTTCCTCCAGAGGCATTCGTGTATTTGGACATGAATCGATATGTTTTTGATTCTGACGGCGTCCCAATCATATATCACATATATCGACGGGCCACCGATAAGAAGATAAAATATCCTCCGAATCTGAGTTCACGAGACCAACAATTCCAATGGAGATACTCATTTGCTAGATTCGTTGAGGCTGGTCGAGCTGAGATGGAACTATCTAGGTATTGGTGGCTGAATGACAATGTCTAAATTATTCGTGTTTATTTTCTGTTTTTGTGCTTTTTCTCGTTACTTAGTTTTTTTAGATTCATCTCATTATTGCTACATCTAGTATTGTTGTTTATTTGTATTATAAATTAGGTATAGGTTTCAATATAAGGTAACGTTTTTTTTTGATTGAACTTATTTAGAATTAGGGTGTAACTTATTAGGTTTAGGATATAAGTTCATTGTTGTGTTAGTAGTATAAGTAATTTTTGAATAATGCTGGTTAGTTTTTCTCCTTTTTCCAATTGAATCAAAAAATATCTAATAATCTTAATTAATTTAAATTTGCAAGTGTATTTTTTTCCATAAATGTGTTTAACTGATTACGTATAAATTTAGAGAGCCATTCGGGCCATTAAGTTTTTTAGGGTTTTGTACTAAAATACAAAACCCTATTGCAATCACGACCTGTGTCCGTCTGTCCGTCTGTCCGTCCGTCCGTCCGTCCGTCCGTCCGTCCGTCCGTCCGTCCGTCCGTCCGTCCGTCTGTATGTCACAGCACTTTTTCTCCGAAACTATAAGAACTTTGTAGAAAGGTCAGAAGTGGTGACCTCTTGAAAGTTCAAGGGTGGAAAAATTTCGCAAAGGCGTTTAAGGGGGGTCTCCCCATATAAGGGGGTGACCCCTAAAAAAAAAAATTTCACCATTGATAGTCGAGTAGGGTGTCGTTAGAAAGGTCTCAGTGAGATCTTTTCAAAACAAGTCTTAAAATTGTCTTATAAGTACCGAGGGGGGCAGGGGAAGGGGAAAAGTACGAACTTTTCGCGTACCCCCCCCCTCGCGATTGGATACCTTCCATCCGAAAAATCTGAAAAAAATCATGAATGTAGGCCTTTATAAGTACAACAACAACAAATACATGAGAAGTCGAAATTCACTCAACTTTGTTAGTAATAGTATGATTTATCGATTTTGTGTTTTCTTGAATAAAATCTAAACGGTACCCTTAAATTCAACAAAATTTAGCAAAGAGATGACTATTTATAAGATTAATCTTTTTGGAAAGTTTCAGAAAGATCGAATAGTATTTACCGAAGTTATAGCGATTTGAATTTTCGTGTATTACTATGGAGCAATATGCCCTGTATTACTATGGAAACATATTGCTATGGAGCCATATGCGCTTTTTACCGACTTAGACACTACAGCTTTGCTAGAATTTGCATGAAAATTTCAGGAGTGATAGGTATCATGAAGATGAGTACATACGATTGAAACAAGTCGAAGTGGCAGGAGAGAGCTCCTAGCAAAAGGGCTTTGTAACCATTCTAGGATTCGAAAAAATTGGCCATGAATCGATGATTACAGTACAGAGAAGTGGCTCCTGAAAAAAAAATTTCATGAAAGGTAGCCGATATGAGTATCAACTGAAAGTTCTCTATGAGAGCTTTTCAAAACAGTTCTTAAACTGACAGTTTTTGCTTCAGTGGGGGCACAGGGGGGAAATACATGAAAAATGTGTTTCCTCCCTCGCGAATGGACACCAGTGATCTAAAAAATCTGAAAAAAATATCAAAGGAGATATTTATGGGTATAACTATAACAAATACCTCAGAAGTCAAAATTCGTTCAACTTTGTTAATACTAGTATGATCCTCGAATTTCACATTTTCCTAATTAAATCGTCTTTGACATGTTTCTTGATTTTATTCGTTGCTGGTTACCGCATTTTGTAAGTTGAGTACAAAACCCTTCTGACATGAGCATAAGTCTGTCTACCCAACTTGTTATAGTTTTATTGTTTGGAATTTGCTTTATGTTCTTTTACAAATTTATAACGATTGGTATTAAATAAAGCGCTTTTGACATTGACATTGACAATGAATGGCTACAAATAAGCATTCTAAGCAGCAATACATATGAACAACCTCAAGATTTCCTTGTCCCATTTGATTACCTCACTGCAGATGACTGCCTTTTAACCTCGACATTTTTAACGAATGGGGAGTAAGTTGCTGATATTCAAGCCATGGAGAATAATGGAAGCTCTGATATGAAACTGAGAGTCCAGTTGCAACTACTACATCAATAGTGCAAAAACTAATAGATGTTCGTCGATTTTTCCAGTTTCATGGTGTACCACAAAATATTTTAAATAAATTGGTAGAAATTGAAGCTCATACAGACACGCTGAAAATTCAAGAACTTCAAACAAAAACAACAGACTGTTTTAAGTAACGAATTTACGTATTCATGGACATTTGATAATATTATATTCGGATTAATTGGAAATTGAGTTTGCGTTTTGGTATTATGTTGAAGTACATACACACATATTTATCATGTTCACTAATGAAAATATTATTATTTTGCTTTAAAGAAACCTATAGAAAAATATTTCTTTGTTTTTGGTTTAATATGTTATTTGGATATAACAAACTTCGGTTATAACGAACCAATTCTCATGGTCCCTAGAGGTTCGTTATAATCGAGGTTGACTGTATTTTCTTTTTTTAATTCCAATTACATTGACCAACAAGGTTTTTGCCCAGTAATGATGAGTTGTAATAACTAGAAGTACGTGGTGTTTGTTTATCAATCAGAGACGTTTTACAGTTGACTTAGTTCGATTTTCTGAGTTATGCTCATGGTGTGCTTGTTGTATCATGTATTCGATGTTAACGCCGTGCATACCGATGAACGTGTTCTTTCTTGTTCAATAGCTTATATCTAGTGTTAATCTGAATCTACTAAACAAATAGTGTACTTTGTATTAAGTGAATTATTAGCTTTTTAATTAAGTTTTGCGTGCTGTTTTTATTTACATCGATTTACATCTGAGTGTTTTATCATTATAATGCCTCACAGTTGTATAAGAAATCCAGATAATTTTTATTACGTGTGCGGTAATTTTAATATAAAAGAGAAAAGTGAAAAATTAACTCTGCGAATTTGTCGGGCACACGAACTATAATTTGGCCGCAAAGTTAGAAATCAAGACAAACCGGGGGGTCCGCACGTGGTATGTTCGAGTTGTGGTGAAAATTTGAGGGGTTGGCTGTTTGGCCGTCGATCAAGTTTATCTTTTGTGACACCAATGCTATGGAAAGAACAGAAAAATCATCTTGAATACTGTTATTTTTGTGTGAATAAAGCTGCAGGGCTCAACACTCGTAAAAAAAGGAAAAATCATTACATTGAAACCAAGTTAGCTCAAAGACTTCAACCACATGACGAAACCATCCAATCCCTACAGCGCCTTTGGACGAAGAAACTGAAGATGATACGGAAAACAATGACCAACTCATCTGAACCTGAATTACATGACTTAGTTAGAGACATACATCTATCGAAAGCACAAGCAAAACTTCTTGGCTCGCGTCTCAAGCAATGAAATCTCTTAGAAAAAGGCACAATGGTCACAATTTTTCGAAACCGCCACAGTAACCTTGTGCAGTTTTATAGTATTGATGGCGATTTGGTTTATTGCAATAACATCTATGCCCTATTTGAAGCTTAAGGTACTAATCGCCACCCAAAAACTTGGAGATGATTCATAGATTCATCAAAAAGTAGTCTAAAAGCAGTACTATTACCCAACGGTAATAAATACCCCTCTATTCCTGTGGGTCATGCAGTTTCTTTGAAAGAAACCTAGGAAAATCTGAGGCTTGTACTTGAGAAGATAAAGTATGGAAAATATTCTGAGAAATACTGCGCAGATTTTAAATCTATTCCTATACTTTTGGACATGCAACAAGGTTACACTAAATATTGTCATTTTTGTGTCTTTGAAATAGTCGCGATAAAGAAAATCATTCAGCCAGAAAAGTTTTCTCGAAAATGTGAGAGTTGAGATCTATAAAACACTTGTAAAAGATATGATTGAAGCCTTGCGCATTATTGGCTGTAAAATGTTCCTCAAAATACATATTCTGGAACCACATTCAAATCTTTTACCTCAAGGTGTTGGAGACGTTAGTGATGAGCACGGTGAGCGTTTCCATCAGGATACAGCAGGCATGGAACATCATTATCAGGGGTAGTGGAGCACTGCTATGCTAGCAGACTATTGCTGGACGTTAAGAAGAGAAGCTGTAGATTTCGATTATAAAAGAAAAAGTCGTTTAACCTTACACTTGTAAAATTAAAAATGTATTAATTTAAGTAAACTTTTAAATGAGCAGCAAGTTTTCTATTGATATCTACAGAAAACTCGAGCTAACTAAGACATAAAATTATTACCACTGTGAACATTTTTTGATGTTCGCTTAAAATCAGTTGAATTCCTCCGTTCATGGGCTTACAAAAGTTGTTTTTTTTGTTGACCAGTGTTATCTTATTCTCTACTCTTTTGAAATTCTCATATTGTTCTCTCGTCATCCTGGTTTTGCTACCTGAATATTGCTTGTATGTCTGATTCTCTTTGTCTGATGCATTCTGGCAGTCATCATTGAACCAATCATTTCTTTTGCGCCAGGCTTGATGTTCTATCGTCTGTTCTGCTACGATCCAGAGTACATTCATATAGTATCCACACCTGACATTTATCCTGTGTTGCACACTTTCTAAATTTTCCCAGGGCCTGGCCAGCTGAGCCGAGGCATGCCAGCTGCACCGAGGCCTGTCATATTCGAAAAACAGAACAAAAATCAAATAAAATTTCCGATGCACGTGTTCTTTTACGCATTTCAGAATATGGGATTGCTGCCAGATCCAAGTAAAAAAGTGAAAGATTGCGTTGAACGAATTTGTTTTTCGGCAAAATTATTAATTTTTTCAGATCTGGTAATCCTGAAATCTCATCGAAGCACATGTTTATATTCGCGCCAATCCTTGCATCATCACTCACCACCTACTTGCTGCCGAGGATTTATGGTTCGCTCTTCTTCTTTCCGAAGGGTAGATTGAGTGTGGATACTATGTGAGTATACTATGCTACGGTCCAGAGCTTCCATCCAGAGCTCCTTGCTTGTATTCAGTGATCTGTCTGATAGGATGGGAGCCAAATTTTCGACACAGATGCCGTTTGGAGTCTTTTGATGTCGAATTTTCGTAGCGGGCTAGTCTTCACAGAATATACCTTTAAAATACGATATTTATAGGTTAATTTGATCAAGTAATGATCTGAGCTACAATTGGCTCCTTAATATGTACGAACGACAATATGCTCGAGGCCCAACGTTGTTGGAGTCGGTCTTGGTCGATTCAACATTGTGTGTTGCCATCCGGTGATACCCAGGTCATTTTATGTATGCGTCGATATGGGAAGCAAATTGAACGTACGAGGTGTGACGATTAAGAAATTAGACTGATTTCATGAAAACCGTATATTTAAAAATTATTCTACAACTCTGTGATCCCCTTCAACATATTCCCCTTGGACAGCTATACAATGATTTCAGCGCTTTTCCATGCTTCGTAACATTTCGACTGGGATGTCCGTGAGTACCCTCTTCACGGTCGCCTGGATGTCTGTAATCGACTCAAAATGAGTTCGTTTGACCATCGTATAGGAAAACCAGCTCGCATTGCCTGTAATAACTCGATCAAGTAGCATGGAATCGTTTTCCAATTGTTCCAAACAGTCTTTTGCAACGGTCATTCGATGCTGCTTTTGCTCCTCAGAAAGGTTCTTTCGTTCCTCAGAAAGGTTCTTTGGTTCTTCGTGCACAATTTTTTCATCCCAAAATCGTCGGTTAAAATTTGTCTGACTGTTTCAAAGTTCATACCCATTTCCGAGGCCAACATTCCAACTGTTAAACACCGATCTTCAAGGATTAGGGCACGCATACGCTGCGCATTCACGTCATTCTGCACCTCGACTGGTCTTCCGCTCCGCGCCTCGTCTTCCACGCCCCTCCTTAAACTCTTTATGCCGTCGAAACATCTGGGCACGACTAAGAGCACTATCACCATGCACTTTTACAATTTTAGCGTACGTTTTCGAAGCTGTTTCGCCCGATTTGGCGCAAAATTTTATCGCGACGCGTTGGTCTTGATTTCATTTCTCCATTTTCATGACGAGCACCACCAACACACGTCTACTCAACACGACACAGCAGGTGAACTAAACAAGCTAGAGCAATGGTCAATATAGCAATGGAGAGGAGAAGGATGCCCAGGAAGGGGAAGGGGATTTCAAGGTCACAGGTTTACCACAAGCGCAGCAATAAAATCAGTCTCATTACTTAACTGTATAAAAGATCTTGATGTTGTTTTTGACTCGAAATCACATTTAAAGAGCATATTGAGTATTTAGACTTACGTGTTAGAAAGAAGATATATTTTATCAAGAGATTTTCATCAAAATTTAAATCTGCCTGAACATTTAGGACGCTTTATTTCTCTTTTATTTATCCGAGATTGATGTATGCTTCAACCATTTAGAGACCAAGAACAAATGAGCTTATAAATAAACAAGAAATTATAAACACACTCTACTTAAGATATGCTGCATTCAGGACGGGTAATTCGATGAGTTTGGATGATCACAACTTTAGTCAAACTTATTTAAGATTCTCAATTTCTACGCGAGAATCCGTAGAAGACAAAACAGATTTAAAATTTGCTTATAAGATTATAACTTGTCTCATTGGTTATAATTCTCTACCGCAAAAGTTTCATTTAATAGGGGTGCCGGTTGATTTGTGCGGTATTTTTTCGAAAATTGAAGTTTTATTGTAAAAAATCGCTTTTAGACGATCAGAAATGGTTTGTTGAGCGACGCCAAGTGATTTTGCAAGTTTGGGATGGATCTTGGTCGAGCAATGTCCCCAATTCGTGATCTTCAAACTTTTTTAGCTGTCCGGGCCGTTCATCGTCCTCCAAGTCAAAACTGCCACTTTTAAACTGTGCAAACCACTTCTGGCACGTACGCTCAGCTAGAGCATGCACACCATACACTTCCACCAAAATACGATGACTTTCGGCAGCCTTCTTCTTCAATGAAGAAGTACTCCCCGCAAAAACACTTTATTCGGCACAAAATTCGACATTTTCAGAGTAAAAAAATTATTGTTGTTTACGCTTCAGCTAAATGACACATACTGATTCTGAAACTAGCAGTCAGCGTAACTTAGTGGTTAGAGCACTAAGCCCGCAAGCCGAAGGTCTCTGGTTTAAGTCTCGTTGGCGTCAACAATATTTAGTTCGAGAGGTTCTTCGGACGGACTTTAAGCCTGTTCAGTTATGATACGTGCTGGTTTAAAATCAGAACATATCGCAGCTGGGTTGGCGGACGCACGGGCAAAGCGTGATAATGATCATATCACCTTGTGGAGTGCCGATTACATTCGGTCATGACAGTGAGATACTCTAACTATCTCTAAGCGAAGGCCCAAAAGGGGCTGTAGGGCTACATAGAAGAAGAAGATTCTAAAACTATATGACAGTAGCTTGCCAACAAATATTTGGAAAGGTGAATCACTGGAATAAAAATCAAGTTACGCCATCTGTTCAAAACCGCACGAATTAACCGGTACCCCTATTATATGTCTCTCCTAGGAATCTGAGAACAGATTCAGATATAACTTTTTTAACCCAACACTAAGAATAGGTCAAAACCAAACGAATGTTATGAGATTATCGGATTTATGTAATAAAAACTGCTATTTATTTGATTCGTATAATTCAACACTACATTCTATGAAGAACATAGCGCTGCGAATTTTAAAATACTCTAAAATTAAAATTATTCAAAAATACTTAAAATTTTTAATTTAATATGTATTAACGTGTTTATTGAGTGTACATACATTATAAAAATATTGTAAACTATTGTATGGGGCCATGTCCTGTTGTAATATAAAATCAATCAATAAATAAAGTGGATATAAGCAAAACAGCAATCGCTACCCCTTTCGGCTTATTAGAGTTCCCGTTTAGGAGTTCTGGATTGCACAACGCTGCGCAAATATTTCAAACGTTCATAGATGCGGTGCTTCGGTGTTTGAATTTCTGCTACGCATATAACGATGAGAACATATCGCAGCTGGGTGGACGGACGCATGGCCCAAGCTTGGTGCTGACCATACCACCTTCCTGAGAGCCGATACATATGATCAAGATAATTAGATATCCTACCTTTTTCTAAATGAATGCCCAAGAGAGACTGTAGTGTTAAAGCAAAAAAATATATATCGACAACATACAGGTTTATCAATTTCGTGACATTGACATCTGTCAAAATTAAATGTAATCCAAACCGTGTTTTTTTTAGTTGAATGTTTTTCGTTGAGGAACGCGTTAAAATTATTAAATTTTATTATAAAAATGATGAGGTCGACATAATCGACCTACACAGCAAACAATTTTGAACACAGTGAGAAACTTTGAAGAGATTGGATCGGTTATTGATATTGCAAGGCCTGTGCATCATCGCAACATTCGTTCTGCTGAAAATATCGCTGTCGTTGCTCAAAGTGTGGAGGAAGACCCGGATTTGTCGATTTCTCGACGGGCTCAACATTTGGGCTTGTCTTACGGCTCATTGTGGCGGATTTTGCATTTGGATTTGCATTTTCATCCATACGAAATCCAATTCACTCAAGAACTTAAGCCTCAAGACCATACACAACGCAGAATGTATGCGAATTGGGTGATTGAATAACAAGCCATTAATAACGATTTTTCGAACAAAATTTTGTTGAGTGATGAGGCTCATTTTTCGCTCAGTGGTTACGTAAATAAACAATTGCCGCATATGGGGCCCTCAAAAATCCTCAGGTAATCACAGAAAGGCCTTCGCATCCGGAAAAAGTGAACGTTTGGTGTGTCTGGTGGTGTTATTGGCCCGTATTTTTTTGAAAACGGTCAAGGAAGAGTCATTACAGTCAATTCTGACCGCTATGGATGGATGTTAACCGATTATTTTTGGAGAGAAATTGAAGATTATCATCTGGAGAACATGTGGTTCCAACAGGACGGAGCCACAAGCCACACAACACAGGCTAATCGAACACTTTTGCAAGAGAAATTTCTAGGACGCGTAATTTCGAGATTGAGTGATGTCAATTGGCCCGCAAGATCCTGCGACCTAACACCTTTGGATTTCTTTTTATGGGGCTATGCAAAAGATCGTGTTTACGCAAACAATACTAAAAATCTTGAGCAATTGAAAACCAATATTCGTGAAGATATGGCCGAGATATTACCGAAAATGTGCTGAAAAGTCATTGAATATTACCTCAAAAGGATTGAGGCCTGTAAGAGGTCCCGTGGAAGACATTTGAATGATGTTGTATTTTACGTATAAAGGCAAGATTCAATCTTTATATTGATTATAAAATTTTGTTTTTATTGCAATATTTTATGTGTTTTCTTTAGCTTTACTTTCCCAAGCGTAAAATGGATAACCCTATATTAATCGCATGATTATCATCGGAGGAACTTCTGAACCACGTGGAAATTCTGTTTCAATGCTTACAGGAATATGGAGCTGTAATTAATCCTGCTAAATGCAATTTCGGCCACGAAAGCTTAAATTTTCCAGGATTCCTCATAAATAACAGTAGTACTCAAATAATACCTTCAAAGATTGACGCCATCTGAGAATTCAAACAGCCCATCACAGTGAAACAAATACGATAGTTTTGGGTATAGTTAATTTCAACAGGTGATTCATACTCAATGCTGCAGAGAGCCAGGCGTCACTAAAAAATCTTTAGCATGGCAACACCAAAAGAAAAGCAGCAGGATAATGGACCGAAGAAGTATAATTCCCTTTTAATTCACCAAAAATAGCTTAGCTAACGCAACATTGCTATTCTATTCTCAAATCAGTGCTAGATTGGCTATATTTTACGATACTTCGGATTTCACTATTGGAGCTGTTCTTCAATAATTCATTGGTGAAACATGGCAACTCCTGACGTTCTTTGCAAGGAAGCTCAGTTCAGCTGAGCGAAAATACACTGCATATGATCGTCACCCATATTGATATATGAAGTGGTTAAGTATTTTCAGTATATGTTTGAAGCCAGAGATTTCACTGTATACATCGACCATAAATCCATGTCGTTTACCTTCGTGAAGAAAGATAGCAATTGCACTCCACAAAAATTCCGCTGTTTATTGGTCAATTCATTTCTTAGGTCCTGCGAAATTTTTGAACCTGGCCTCGCGAAAGGTCACCCCGGCCCTGCGTTATCCGTCAGAAATTTAACTTTATAGAGGAATGTGAAACGGTGACTTTAATTTTTGTTGAAATAGAAACTTTATAAGCTCCTTGAATATATTATGGTAAGAAGCCTCACAATTTTTCAATAAAGGCAATAACATATTAAGGGACTTGTCGTTACTAAACTTTAAATTGATCATTTCACCCTTTTTGCATCAACTTAATGTAAATCTATACCATAAACTTTTGCTCTACAGTGAGTTTTATCGCTTCTCTAATAATTTTTCAGAAAAATTATTAAAAAAGCAAATCAATTATGGAGCTGCCCACTGTGGTGAAATGGTTAGATTAAATATCCGTTCACGACTGCAGCAATGGTCTGCTGCCTTGGCAAGAGAGGATGGTAAGGTTTGCCGAGATTGCCCTTGTCTGGGGACGCGTGAATGCGCTGGCAGGCTAGCGTAGCGGTGTCATGGGGTGAGTTCTCTTCCCAGCACAAGTACCCATTTCAAAAAAATTTCATATCCACGAATTTCGAGGGTCAAAGAAGTATCGACCGGAGTCGAGAAAGGAGGTAACCTTCTAAGGGCTATGAAATTGCTCATTCAGAGGTCAAGTAGGGCCTTGAAAAAACGGACGGATTTAGAGGGACTTCGTCGTTACCGACGATACTTATGGCCCACAAATAAGAGTGGGACACCCAGGGGGAAGCGGTGCCCCCTCGCACCCTCCCAACCGGATCAAGATCCAAACGTAGACGTGGCCATGTATTTCCCATTTGAGTAAAAAACTCATACAAAAGTACTTTGTATGAGTCTTTCCCTCAAATGAAGAATACAAACGTAATAGATTTATGCCATAGCGTTATGCAATGAAATCACATAACCCTATATCATAAAAGGGTAAGCGAGCGGAAGAGCCCCTGTTGAGCAAAAAAAAGAAAGAGCGCGCCCGATGGCTAGTCCATTCTAGAGGAGGATCCCGCCATCATTGCGGGTCCTATACTCGGTCAGGTCGAAAAAAATGAATAGGACGAGTTTTAAATTTTAAAAATCCATTATTATTATTTATATACCGATGTTAAGCAATTGATTTTATTCTACTATTTAAAATTTACGTTTCACAAAAGATTACCTGCAAAAAGCCCATTTTTAACAAGACCATCAACAAAAAAGGTTTATTCATCTAGTAATAATTTCAAATAGGATGAACCGTCGAAATATTTAGATTCCTTACAAAAAAAACATGTTTATTTTGATGCGAAGGAATGTAAATCAAACAGAGTCAATCATTCAGTTAATTTTATAATCGAATAAATAGAACTAATCATAATGGTCCCCGTTCAAAATTTAAAAACAATAGTGAATTCGAGCTGACTTTATTATGACAAATTATTAATGCATTCACTCTCACGGATATTTAGCTATCCGTTCCCATTGGTATCATATTATTTTAATAAATTTTATTTGTGTATCGTTACCTTCTTTTTACTTTACATAAATTTACATTATTCATATGCTAATTACATCTTCCAATCAAACTTTACTGCCCCAAAAAACAAGACGTGGCTCTTATAGCTATACATTTACGTTGGTATTATTGACTTGCAAATTACAAATTCATGCTTGTATAAAAAAAAAGGCATTAAAATTATTATTTAATTCTTACAATCTGCGTTGCCCTTGCTGGGCGTCGTTTGCGTGACCCCAAATTTGAGTTGGTCCTGTGTGTTTAATTGTTTTTGGTGCTCTCAAAGTAGGGCCAACTATCGTTTTCGCTTATCTACAACATCCAAAATGACCCAGTGCGGACTGCTACCATTGTCATTAGGACCAACACAACCGCGGATGATCGACAAGTTTGTTATTTTTCCGATTAGAGACGCTGAGCGATTTCAAATCGTTTGCAACAGCATGCAAATTCAATAATAATATACTGATCATGAAGATCAGTTCAGATTTAGTTCATTACGGTATTAGAAGTATATAAAGCCAAACATCCATCATCAGACCAAATTTCCCATTGTGGAGTTTTGTCAATTTCACAGCACGTACACTCTCACCAAAGAGGACGAGTTTCTGAACAATTTTTGAAATGGTGTTTCGCCAGGATGCACTAAAATAACACACAGATAACCTCAATCCGCACCTCAAAAAATAATGGTGTTGTACTCCTCTCCTTGTTTGAAATTTGGCACCGTCATGTCACAGTTATATTTCCCGAAAGGGTTTCCAGTGTAGGAGCTAGCTGGATGCAATTTTTATTTTTAAACACGATTCCGATGACGACCGCCCCAGCATCCAATTAAAAGGAGGGAATTTTCCTTTTCGCATCGCCTACTTTCAATGGATGAATGTCACGGCGACAAATGGCTACCAGATTTTATTCTCGGTAAATTAGGAGCAAACAAAACTGTCGCATTTTAATTTGGTTGTCGTATCAGTTTGCCAATATCTCACACCATTCTTCACTTTCAGTAACGATATTCACGCACACTCGTATAGAAGGCGGTCGAGAAACGTTTTTGTTTGAGGTGTCTTAAAACCGTACGATTTACTTACTCTGTTCACATAAACCCAAGCAGAAACACGAAATCGAGATGGGCCGCGCCAACGTCAGAACCGAATCAAATCTTTTTTTCCGTTCTTCCCGATAGAACAAATTGCGACTCAGAAACACCAAGCGACGAGTTACCACACAAGAGAGCGTATTCCATACGAAGTTTCTTGATGTTTACATAAAAGAAATTCAATTTGAAACGATTGCACTTGATTGGGGATAGTTTGGAACTAGTGGATGATTTGCTCCTCTGTTTCATAACAGCGGAAATACAATCGCTATCAAACTGGGGCGGTAGCAACAAAGTTGTCTTTTTCATACTTTTATGTAATTTTAGAATGCGAAATATGCGACTCAGCAGGAATGAATTTTGAAAAGAATTCCACAAATATGACACTGTTGACACAGTTTTGTATTTCGCAAAGATGCGAGCGAGACGGGAACGACAGCTTGATAGTTGTAGCGATGGCTCGCGGCTCACCAGCAATCTGCCGTCTATCCAACGACTGTGAACCAACGTTTCGATTCGCCAGCCTCTACTGCAGCATTCGAGAAATAAACTTGAAATTTGACTGTCGCGCGATATCAATGAGATTAATTCCACTCGTTTAACATTTAGGTTAAGTGAATCTGCGATGTTCCCGATCAAGCAAAGAATGGGATGCAATAAAACCACTCGCATGATTAATGCTGATTAGAAGATCTCTCATGAACTCTCCTGACAGCCTATGTTGTGGAACAACTAGAAAAAATTGCAATGGCAAATCACACACTTTGTTGCAAATTACTCTTACAATTTACGCGAAGTTTTCGGAACAAGAGCTAAAGTGATTTTTAGCAGTGAGCCGATATTTTGACTTGCACGGTAACTGATCCAAATGGCGTCAAAACTTACCGAATTACAAAAGGGGTCTTCTCGAACGAAAATTCGCCAATTTTACCCGTGGTTCTTCACGATCTCTCGTGGTCTAACTCATCCGTGCAAATCTTTGCTTTCCCCCCTTCCATCTCGCAACGCTACACGAATCAGCTGCTCCCTCAGTCAAGTTCAATTGCATTCGGTAATGCAATATACAGTTGGGATGCACTAAATCAGTGTTCCCACTTCCGAAATTTTAATTTGCAGATTTAAAGTTATTCAAAAATTTACAGAAGTAAACAAAAATGAAAAAAATTTTAAATAATAATAAAAGTTAAATATCATGAAGAATATAATTAATGGGAAACGTTTAAATTTAATACAAAGAAAAATGATATAAAATTACATTTAATAATAATAATGAAAAGAAATATTTTAATAACTTACAACTATGAATGGAAGTAATTAAATTTTTTTTTTGTTTTTTTCTAAACCTGCAATTAAAATTTTGGATAAGGGTTAGGAAAGTTTGCGGGCAGTTTGCTTGTGTGACTGCTCGATTACTTCACCACAAAAGATTTTCATAAGTACTCGTAATAATAAAGGACTTAACATTGCATTCTCTGTATCGAGTAAAATTTAGGCCCTGTTGCTTATTTAACTTGTTCTTAATATCCAATAGCGCTTTTCAATAAATACAGCTACTGATACTAAATACCCTTTACTGATGAAAATTCATTTGCAATGCACTACCAAACATACAAAATACTTATACTGGTAAAATTACGGTTTCTAAAAAAGAGCTTGAATGTAAATCCAACTACTAAATCATCCGCATTTTAATTTCACTGTTCAAATTTTAATTACACTGAAAATCCCACAGATATACATTTGGGATATACATTAAAGTGAGGAGAATGACATCGCCAAATGAATGAATGAACTGCATGCGTCTCATCTCGTACGTAGAAACAAATACTCGTAGTGTTGGCGGAAAATTTTATGTGCTTTAGTTAATGGATCATACCTTTTCAACAGTAGGATCTATGGCGAATGACTACTTATAATTAAATTGAAAACAAAAGCGTCCAACAAAAGGCCATCAGAAAATTTTACAAAAGCTAATAACAAGTACATTCAAAATTATTTCCTGACTGAGTGAGCGTTAAAGTGAATAAAATAAGAAAAATTATGGCAGAGCATGAAAATATCAATTTGGCCCTGACTTTCGCATAAATTTTCATAAATTATTATTTGTCTCAGATTTCTAAAGAAATACCAATACAAAATAAAAAAATTGTACTGCCAAATCGCTGGAATACTGACAGCTAACAGTTTCATAGAATCATTTCGAGTTGATTGTACCCAGGGAAAATTCATTTGGTATGAAATTTCCGTGGAAAATCTGATTATAGATTGCTTTTGAATTTTTATGGATGACTGAAATGTGATATTACCAGACTTGGGTGGAATTATTGCTTCTATATTATTGTACACGTATTTGTCGTTATATTTTGTTGAATCCTTGTGCACAATCATATGGTTCATTTGAATTTACAAATAAATTTATTTTTGTTTGACGATACCAATTGAAATTTTCATGCATTTTAAAATCTTTGAAATGAACTTAAAATTATTTGGGAGGATGAGATTATTAATATAATAGTGGACAGTTATGAAAAAACTTTTAGAAAAAAAAGAAAACCGACTTCAAAATGCCCTAAAAAGGATGAAATAAATTTTATGGAAGCGGTGCCATATCATATTTTCCCCATTCTTTTGTGATGGTGAAGATATTGGAAGTATTTATGTTGAAATGGGGAAACTGATTTGGCACCGCTTCCATAAAATTTATTTCATCCTTTTTAGGGCATTTTGAAGTCGGTTTTCTTTTTTTTTCTAAAAGTTTTTTATTTCACCCTTTTTAGTGGCAAATTTTTTCATTTCAAACCTTTCAAAACTCAGTTTCTTGAATACATTGCATCATGTACTCGTATATTAAAATACAATTTTTTACTGGAATGCAAAAACAACTGCGGCTAAAATCTGCAGCGTTCATTGGAATCGAATTTAGTTCTGGTACATTTAATACATGATCTCATCAACGTCTACCTTGATTTTAGACTTCATAAAAATCCAAAATGGATTGTAGCTTTGGAAAATTTTTGAATTTCGAACTTTGCCCAGGCGACATTTTTATATTTTGACTTGACTCTTAAGTGCTTTTTTATCGTTCAACTTTTTTCGACCTTTGTGCGGTCGCCGTTTTGTTTCAAAATGTTCCACTTTTGATTTTTTCTTGTGAGCTTTATCACACATTTGAATAAATTCTTGTATCAATTTTGGTAAAATCCGGAGCTATACTATGGTCAGAACAGAAATATTTCTGAAAATTTTTTCATATCCTATCTACATATAACCAATCAAACACACATACACATCTTTATATATATGTATATATATATATATATATATATATATATATATATATATATATATATATATATATATAGATATATATATATATATATATATATATATATATATATATATATATATATATATATATATATATATATATATATATATATATATATATATATAAGAAATTTATTTAAAAAGATCCTTCTTAACCGTATCACTCGTTCACTTATATTCGAAACCACTCGCCTTCGTTTTCATTTAACTATGGCACCTAATTTACATGAAATTATACCCTATAGTTCAATGAAAAATCGGCTATGCATTTTCATCTCCATATGTAAAGTTATGATCAGTTATAGAAGGAAAAGTATCTCTTTTTAGGTTGCAATTCTCGCCGGTCTTTAGTATGGAAATTACAAATTTTAGAAAGTAGCGAATCAACTCTATAATTTGAAATCACTCAGTCCTTATTATTTCTTCGGGGAGTTTTATAAATCCTATATGTAATGTTTACATCTAAGGATGTAAGAAGGATCCTTTATTAAGCTCATCGGTAAGCAAAGGATGACTTCGGAAGAGAAAAGCATCCTGAAATGTTTCCTCTAACTATTTTACACATTTAGAAGTAATTTATCGGTTATTTCCGGTAGAAATGATTGAATAAAATGTACCGTTTATGCAGAAAATTAAGGATACTGATAATTTTCATCATTCGCCTCCAAAGGACTCGGTTTTTCCATCCGATACATTTTAGATCAATGTATTATCCTTCATTTGAAACCACTACAATCAAAATCCTTACACCCGTCGATCAGTTATGCTGAAAAATCCGGGTGAAAGTCGGAAATTTTTTAGTTTTAAGGATAAAAGTCCTTTACCGTTACTTGAATTTCTTATCCTTTAAACGGAACCTAACTGGAAGAAAGACGTATCATTTGCCAAAAACAGGACTCTTCTATCTATCTCCGTTTAAAAGTTATGCGTGAACATACAAAAAAAAAGCAAAAAAAAAAAATATACGCGATGAATTGATAACCTTCTTTCTTTTGGAAGTCGGTTAAAAAGTAAACATAAAGTTGGAAGCTCAATCATAAAAGGCATTTTTAGGGTTTTGTACTAAAACACAAAACTCTATTGAAAACGCTACTTGTGTCCATCTTTTCTTGACAGTTTTGAGGTACAAAACGTTTTCAGACCCCATTAAATTATGTCGGATGCTTCAACGAACTAGATGAGCAAAAATATAAAGAAAGTTATTGCTTCCTGTTTTATTCGTCGTTCTTTTTTATTTAATCATACGTCGACATTTCGAAGTACACACTCGCTTCATCATTTTACATTTTCCTTAAAGCTACTTATCTACCCACTACTTTACAATTACAACACTTACATTCACTAACCTAATTACTTCCTTAAGTGGTTGTTGCAGCTAATTACTCTCATAAGGGCTGAAAAATGATTACCTAGATCGGTGTTTGAAAGTATCTCCTGTGGTTGTCTTACTATAACCAGGCTTTCGTAGGCGTCCAATTTGTATGTTGATTTGAGTTCTTTGATTAACTCAAGATTCTCGCCGCTCATGCTGTGCTTCAGCTCTACAGCGTGTCTTGCTACCGATGATTTAATAGTCCTGATGCTTTTGTTGTTCCTGATTGCCGTTTCCGCCTCCTTGATATGTTCCTTAAATGTTGTTTTAACGAGTGGATAAAGCGCTGAAGGAAGCTAACTCAACGTTCCATTATATCAATCAGTTGAAGATGCCTAACCCATCGTTGCCACGTATTAGATCAATGCCCCCTCACACAGGTCAGAAAGCGGAAACATGACGTCACAATGTGCACCAAGTTTTTAGACCTATTGACCTGTTCTTTTAGACCAATTGAACAGTTTTTGAAAGTTCCCTCAGTGACGTTGTGTACGTTAATTGCTTTCTTTTCAGGCCTGAGTAAGCAGGCGTTGATTAGATGCCAGCCAAAAATCCACAAAAATGGAAACGAGATCAGGGAAATTATAGCGGACACGAATTCCCCTACGTATAACATTGCAAAATGGTTGGTTGCAGAAATCGGTAATATTGGCAAGGAACTGAGTAGGTGACCAGTACATAATACATATGATTTAGTACAAAAAATCAAAGATCTACACATCCAAGAAGACGAGATGTAGGTTTCCTTTGGTGTTAATGCACTATTTCCAAGTACTTGTATTCCTGCCAAAGAGGCACTATGTTTTTTCGAAGATTGGTTACAAGTTGGCAATGCAGATCCTGAATAAGGTAGGTGACCAGAATAAGGCACACCTTAATTTTTTTATTATCTAACTAGCGGGTTTATAATAAAAATGCACTGGTAATTTGAAATACTTATATTTATTTATTAAACTTTGTAATAAATCAAACAAAATTGCTTAAGAAACAAAAATCACACTTTTGTGAACACAAATAACTAAAATGTCACTTTGGCCTTATTGGGAGTCCTGTGTCTTAATAAAGGCTTAATAAAAACAAGTAAACATTCAACTTCTTAGTGAACACAAAACGTTGTCAATACTTTTATTAAATCTAATGAGATCCCATTAATAACTTTTGATCATTTTTGATCAGATTTAACGAGTTTCTCATCATGCAAAAGTACTATATTAATCAGCCTTTATCATCTTTTTTTTACAGAATTCCCTGGACAGTAAAATATTTTTTCAAGAAGTCAGTCTCACCCTGCCTTCGATTTAGTCACGGTCTCACATACGGAATGAGGCGCGCAGTCCATCTTTCCTACATGTAATTCACCCAAGACTGCCGCCAATCGTAGAGTGAGCGCAGTCTCTCCTCACCGAAAACGATCTCCCTCGCATCCTCGTTTCAACGTGAGTATGCAAATATCGTGGCGCTTTCTAGCAAAGAGCGCAACAGGTACCACGCCTGCAATAACTCTCATCGCCGAATCAGAGACTGTCGGATACGAAGATGTAATTCTCAGTGCTATTCTTCTCTGTACGAGTGTCAAGCATTTTTGGTACACCTACTTACTTAGAGCTTCGCCCCATATTTCTGCTCCATACAGTAGCACTGAGCCTACAGCAATTATCAAGAGGCGTCTTCTTGATGGGCTGGGTCCCCCTACGTTGGCCTTAAGTCGACTCAGAGCCGATACTCCTGAAGCAGGCTTCTCAACCATTGCTCTGAGTTGCTTAGAGAAACTCATCTTTGAGTCTATAAGAAGCCCCAAAACTACACCGCTGGCTTCGATTCGATTAGCATGTCTCCAATACTGATCAGCCTTACTCTAGGAATTCCCTTTTTTGTCAAGATGACCACTTCGGTTCTCTCCAAGTCTAAACTGAACCCGCGACCAGTCATCCAGTCTCTCAATTGGCACATTAGCATACCAAGCCTAAGTTGCGCTTAGACCTTCACGATAATCGATAAAAATATCGATATCGTATCGTATCGACGTGCTATAAAGCGTTCTTCAAAATAATTGAGCAGCGATTGGAAGTGTATGCTGACGGAGTTATTGGAGAGTACCAAGCTAGCTGCAGAGCCGGACGATCGACGATTGAGCAGATCCTCTCCGTAAAACAAATACTAGAAAAATGCTGGGAACATAACATAGATGCATACCAACTTTTTTAGACGTTAAACCAGCCTAAGCTAGCATTGACCGAAACGCCCTCTACAAAATACTCCTTGAACTAGGAATCCTAGCAAAATTACTGCGTTTGATAGAGATTAGATTGTATAATACTATAATATAACAGGCATAATCTACAAAAAGAAAGGATTAAAACAGGGAAACGGTTTGGCACCAATTCTTTTTAACCTAACACTTGAGTACATCATGAGAAAAACAGCATCTATAGACGGAAAAAGCCACGCGTTTCATGAAATTTGCGCAGCTGGTGGCATATACAGACAACGTCGACATACTGGCCCGATCACTTTTTTAAGAAAAAAAATAAATCCGCAAAACAGGTGGGACTTCTAATCAATGAAAATACAACCAAAATTTTGATACTCACAAGAAAAACAAATCCCCATATCAAGTTCATGAAATTACACCAAAAGTCCAAAATAAAAATAAACAAGGTTATCTTTTATGTATGCAAAACTTGGACGCCGATAGAAACATTCGAAAAATGGAAAGATGGCTTTGAACGATAAATTCTCCGAAAATCGTCAGATTATAGTGTACTAGAGTCCCTGATTGTTGCTCGGGATTTTAGTCTATTGTCCCATTGGTCCCACAATGTATCTAAGCACACCAAACCAAAAGTTGTGCTCATTATCTTAAACTAAATGGAATATTGACTGTTTATTATAGGCCGTGTGTTGCTTGCAAGTCTAGAGCGATTTTTGTTGGCAGACCTTCTTCTACTTTCAAAAAAAAATTTGCTTTGATTTATCTGAAATCATATACCTGTAATTTTAACTAATTTATCGGGTAATTTATTGTCTTTTTCCAGTCGTGAGGATTCAAAAATTAAAAACTTGTCGTTTTTTATCATTTCATTATTTTTGACAAAAGGATTCGGTGTCCTCACTGAAATCCTTGAAGATTAGCAACATAATAGGTGTACTTCATACGAAAGTGCATTAAAATTCAATTTTACAATTTCAATCTAACTTAGTGAACTGTTAATACCTGCAGATTCCTACAAAGGATTACAATTCTGTGATGGGAGATTTTAGTCCAATGTGACGTCTATCGTTTGAAACCTTAATAATCAAAATCGGCTTTAGAGCAGGACGTTCTACCATTGATGCAATTGCAGAGGTGGAGAGCGCTGTCCAAAAAGCAGAGGCATATAGTCGCACCAAGCGACGGATCGTCCTGTTGGTGACACTCGACGTCAGGAATGCCTTTAACTACGCTAGATGGGTGGATATTCTGGATACGCTGGAAAACTCTTTTCAAGTTCCAGAATATCTAATGCGGCTTTTGAGGAACTACCTTAGGGACCGAAGCCTGCTCTACGAAACTACATCGGGTGTTGCCCAGGGATCTATCCTTGGTCCGGACCTGTGGAACGTGTCTTACGACGGGCTACTGAGACTTGAGATGCCAGATGAGTCGCGCTTGGTCGGCTATGCGGATGATGTTGCGGCTCTGGTCGCTGGACGCACCGTTGAACAAGCGCAACTTAGGCTAGGTATGCTAATGCGCCGAGTGAGGGACTGGATGACTGGAGAAAACCGAAATGGTCGTCTTGACAAAAAAAAGAATCCCTAGAGTAAGGATGATCAGTTTTGGAGGTATACAAATTCAATCGAAGCCAGCGGTGAAGTACCTGGGGCTACTGATCGACTCGAAGATGAGTTTCTCTGAGCAAATCAGGGCAACGGCTGAGAAGGCTGCTTCGGGAATATCGGCCCTGAGTCGACTTATGGCCAACCTAGGGGGGCCCAGTCCATCAAGAAGACGCCTCTTGATGAGTGCTGTAGAGTCAGTGCTACTGTATGGAGCAGAGGTATGGGGTGACGCTCTCAGCACGGAGGTATACCGGAAACGTTTGGCACGGGTGCAGAGAAGAGGAGCACTGAGAATTGCATCTTCGTATCCAACAGTCTCTGACTCGGTGGTGAGAGCGATTGCAGGCGTGATACCTATCGCCCTCCTTGCTAGAGAGCGCCTCGCTATTTCTCTGCGCCGAAACGAGGATGCGAGGGAGATAGTTGTCCGCGAAGAGAGACAGCGCTCACTCAACGATTGGCAGCAGTCTTGGGTGAATTGCACAAAGGGAAGGTGGACTGCGCGCCTCATCCCGGATGTGAGACCATGGCAAAATCGACGGCATGGTGAGACTGACTTCTATCTGACCCAGCTTTTGAGCGGGCACGTGGGTTTTCAGTCTTACCTACACAAGATCGGTAAGTCACGGTCCCCCGATTGTCGGTTTTGCCCAGGACAGGAGGACAATGCCTCTCACACATTTTTTGCTTGTACAAAATGGGTCAGGCTGCGAAGGGAATTCTACAGGGAGACGGGAGAGCTCACCCCGGATAATATAGTTGCGGTGATGCTCGAATCGGTTGACAAATGGAACCAGGTGGCACATTATGCTCGGGCAGTCCTAAAATATAAAAGGGACTCACAGCAGCCGGGGGCGCTGGGGCTGGGGGATCGCTCTTCTTGCAATTCCTCTTCCCCTCTCCCCTCCCGCTAGGAAAGGGATTCCCCAGCTTGAAGGCGCCCCACGGCGTAACAAAACGAGACCTGGCCCGAAGTAATGTGTCAAACGGTTCCAGGCTGGGTTCTCAGGTTGACAGGGGAGGTGTTTAGTGGGTAGTCCAGTCACGCATGGGAGTCCCACACTCTGTGCATAAATAGCATTCACCTACCTACCACAAAAAAAAATCAAAATCCTCAAATGCGTCGATTAGTTATGCCAAAAAAATTGGGCAAAAGTAGGAAATTTTCTTGTTTCAACGGAAAATATCCTTAACTGTTATTTGATTTCCATGTCCTTCAAACGGGGCCTAATAAAGAGTAAGTCCTATACTTTGGAGAAAGTAGGACTCTTATACTCACCTTCGGCCTAGATTTATACCCGAACATTCATAAAACAGCAACAACCAAATTAGTCGATTAAAAATGACGGACTACTAACTTATTGATGACACTAAAGCTCGTCAAAAGTTACTAAGTAAAATAAGAAAAAGAAAATCCGTTGACAAATAGAAGAGAATATGTTGCAGTAGCTTGAGAGTGCTCCTGCTTGAAGGGTTTTGTAAACAAATTAGTGAATCAAACAACTTCTTCACCAAAACGCCATTTTTATAAGCCTTATCGACGTCGTTGTTCTTTGTGTAAAATTTTCAGGGTATATGAACTTATAAATGAGATAATAACAATGATAAATAATAATAATTTTTGGAAACTTTAGAGGTCCCGTGCTATTATTAACAGAGTTAATCGAACTAGACTTCTCAGGAACTCGTTGCCCGTGTACTCATTAAGGTCTACTTTCATGAAATTTTTTTTTAGATATTTCGGCTCAAAAATGTCCAATTGTAAGGGAGGCCACACATTTTTCACCTATTTCGATCTCCTCCAAACTACCCTATGGTATCATCTTACTTTTTTTACCTGATTCAAAAAGCTCTCAAAAAGCTCTTTCGTTTGTTACCAATATCGGAGTTACTTTACGAAAAAAAAAAATTTGAAGGGTCACCCCTGTGGATGCGAGAACTCCCCTTAAAAATTTTATAGAATGTTTTTTATACCTGAGCTTTGGAGAGGTTATCACTTCTAAGCTGTTCACAAAATTACAAGATTGTGGCTTATGTAGTTTCCGAGAAAACTTGTTGTAACGCACGGACAGATAGACGGACGGACAGACAGGTCACGAAACTAGTGGGGTTTTATAAAAACTATTAAATAAAAACCTAAAAAGTGGTTTAACTGCTTTGTTTTTGCCATTTCAAAATATCGATATTTTTTCAGTTATCGTATCGATATCGACTCTATATCGATACCGATATGATTAATTTACAAAAAAATATCGCCGATATCGGTACGATATTAAAAAATCTAACTCTATAGGATACTGATAATAGCCTTAATATCTATATCGTATCGTATCGTGAAGGCCTAGTTGCGCTTGTTCAACGGTGCGTCCAGCGACCATAGTCGCTACATCATCCGCATAGCCGATCAAGCACGACTCATCTGGCATCTCTAGTCTCAGTAGCCCATCGTAAGACCCTTACCACAGGTCTGGACCATGGATAGACCCCTGGGCAACAGCCGATGTAACTTCCATCCTTAGTTGACCCTGGGTCGTATCGCAAAGCAGGCTTTGGAGCATCAGGTAGCCCCTCAAATCCAGATTAGATATTCTGGAACTTAAAAGACACTGCTAGGCAATAGTATTAATTGTATAATGAACTATTTCATCGCCAAAATACTTAATTTTACTTATTCTACTTAGAGGCCTCGCGCCATTGAATATGACATCGGTCACATTTTAGTCACTCCGCACTACATTAATTCGCGGAAATTAAATCACGAGAAACCAAAACATACGAATATAAAATATTTTGAGTCTGTCACTGTTGGCAGATCGAAATACATTTATTTATTTATTCATTTATTTACACTATTTTACAGATCCGTGAACCCAATTACAAAATAGGTAATGAAATATAATATAATTTAGTATATGAGACAAAATGAAAGTGAGCAATTTGAAATAAGAAAAAAGAAAACAAGAATATAAAATACTAATAAGCTATTAAAAGCTAAGGAGAATATTACGCAATATGCTTTTAAAAGCGTTTAAGGAATGTGGCAGGGGACCCAGCTGGAGCTCATTGTAACGACGTGATACGCGTACTAAAAATGAACAAAAATATATATCGGTACAAGCAAAGGGCACAATGAATATGTCAGTTGAACGCGTTCTTGTGGTGCGACGTATATCAAGCCTTTCCCGAAGGTTGAATGAAAGAATACCGTGATATAATTTAAATAAGCAGCACAGGCCTAAGAATTCTCTCCTTTTTTTGAGTGATTGAATGTTGAGGATCTGCAAGCGCTCATCGTAGGAGCTGAAAGGGAGGTCATATATGTAGAATAAAGAACGTGTGAATTTACGCTGTACAGTTTCAACAGCATCAGATAAATTGGTATAGTGAGGAGACCATACTTGGGAGACATACTCAAGGATTGACCGGGCTAGGAGTACAAATAGATGGACGCTAGTTGAAATGTTAAAAGACCAGGAGGATCGTTAAAATAAAACCAGCGACACGTGAAGCTCTAGTGGTTATGCATGAAACATGGATGTTAAATTTCAAACCAGGGTCAAATACTACTCCCAAATCTTTAAATTTTACTACAAGTGCGAGCAGCGATCCATCAATCCGGTATTCATATAAAACTGGATGAATTTTGTTGGTGAATCTCATGTGACAACATTTTGAAATGTTAAGGGGAAGTAAATTACCTTGACACCAATTTCGGAGATTCTCAAGATCTTTTTGAAGATATGAGCAGGCTTTGCTGGAGTTAATGGAACGATAAATTTTTAAATCATCAGCGTAAAGAAGACAATTAGAGGGCAGGCTTTGGAGAAGATCATTAATGAAAATGTTGAATAGCAAAGAGCCTAAAATAGATCCTTGAGGAACACCAGATTTTGGACTAAATGAGGTCGATTAAAAAAATTATTCCATGTAATGGAGCAAGGTGTGTAGCTACATGATTGAGTTGCTTATTTAATAATTTTTTAAACATTATTAGAGAAGAAAAATGTAATTGTTTACCTTATGGGACATTTTAGACAATTGTCGTTCAGCTAACGCATTGTTTTCCTCTTTTTTTTTAGGTTAAACATCCAGCAGAAACATGAATAAAGGGATTGGTGCCTTAGCAAATAGTTATTTGAGATTGGGTTAAGAGCTGTGCTGCGCTGGGTGTTTGCTAGCAAGTTGCCAAAGAATCGAGTTATCATGATAAGAGAGTGCTAGCAGCATCGTATGAAGTTTTTGTGACACATGCGGAAGAAACGTTTTCTTTCATTCGGCTGCTAAGTAAATGCTAATAGGTTTAGTTTCTTGTCCGGCATTGCACATTGTAGTCTTGTTTTTGTACTACACATGCACTTTTAACTGAAGCGGATGGGTTCGCATCAAAAGATGACAGGAGCCAAATAATCAAATCTTGAGAACGTAAATGAAGCGAGTAAGTTTTGACTTTTTGTTCCTTCTTAAAGGAAAAGGACTGATTACTTCCTAAAAAAAAGGACGGTGTACCCCTTGAGGCAATATTTGATAAAGCTCAACGGAGCACATTCCGATGAGCTAACCACAGGGCTCGTGAAAATTATAGATTTCAGGGAATCATGTAGTTTTAAGTAGAAGGCAATAGTGCTCACACTATGGTCAGCCGAAAGTGATCCTGTAGCAATATTTAACTAAATGACCATGTTGATTTCTGTACCATTTTCAGTTAGTTCAAAGACGTCGAAAAAAAAGAAATCAATAAAGAAGAAAAACACAAAAATTAGTGTAAAATATTAGCATATAATCACGGATTAGGAGTTTTCTTTGATATTGTTTTATAGTTGCTAGCTGGTTTCAGTTAGCCGAATTGGGTTTCGTGTAAATGACATTAACATTTTTAATCCTGCATTTAAGCAAAATAAGTTTTTTAAAAACAAAAAATCGAAAGAGAAATGTAATTTTAACCCTTTCAGTACCAAATTATGACAACCTTTGAAAATTTATTTTGTTCAAAATCTAGTGAGTATATTATTTTGTAATTTTTGAAAATTATTGTATGTCGATATCTTTTACGGTTACTGATATTTAAGGTTGCTTATTACCGAAATTTAAATTTGTCAAAATAAATTACAAAAGAACTCAAAATCCAATAAAAAGAATCAAAAGAAAAGCAGTTTTGTATATTAGTACCAATTTATTTTGCATATCAAATGTGGAAATAAAAACAAGACAAATTTTAAGAATGAAACTCACTAAAACAATTTCTTTCTTTCTTCAAACACAAATGCACATTGCATTTTGTGCAAAAGCAATGAGTTCTTCCACCGCATCCCTTGTTTTTACATCTGGTGGCCTCTTTATTTTTGTCCATGTCTGGGAAATGACTGTAATAGTTCTTTGCTAGCATCGCCACTGGTCGAACCTCTGTTGCTGGTGAGGAAGAAGGTAACGGTGGAGGTGTAGTGGAGGGGGAACACTCAGCAGAAAAAGGGCGTCCATGTTTTCTTTAAACAATCATTCCTAACTTTAGTAGAACTTCAGCCACCTCTTGTCTAAAATGTAGCAGGTCAAGTCGATGCTTTGGTTCATCTTGACATTTCTTGCAGTACATCAGCCAAGTATTGGAAAGCGCCAGGTCTACTGCATGAAATATCATGCCTAGCGTCCATTTTTTAGATTTTAAAAAAAACTGATATAATGCAATTAAAATATCTACCTTCTCAACTCCTCCCATGGACTTGTTATGTTTTTTTATCATTCATGGACAGCTGATTTCGTCATATTGTTTCATTTTTGTTTTTATTCCAATTCTTACAAAAATCAGGTTTTAATTCGCCTACAAAATTCGAGGCCATTGGCAGAACTTTGTTGTCTATCCATTTAGTTACAACGACGTCCTGTTCTTTAGTAACAAATTGTTTGGAATGGCCTCTTGTTTCCTTCTTTAGTAGAGAATCTACATTCTTATTAAATCCTTTTCCTGAAAATCGGTCTATTCTTATTCTCCTTCAAATAATTATCAAAAATTAACATGTGCCCAGCGGCTTGCAGTCTTTTGCTTAATTGAACCGCAATTGCAGAACTTTGACCTAGTTCACTCACATATACTGGATTGATTTCGGTTGTTGCCCCCTGGTACAGCAAGAAATCTAACATTAGGCCGCTAGACTCATTCAAAACGAACAATTTGATTCACCAAGGATTTGGCTTTCCCTTCATATACTCGTATTGCTTACAATCATGATGCCCCTTGAATGGAACGATTCGCTCGTCTATACAAACGCATTGGTCGACTGATGCAATTTCCATGCACCTTTTCCTAATAGCTTTGTAAGTGGGCCCAACTTTTATGAACTTGTCTGTGTTGCCATTAGGAATTCGTAAATTATTCACCAGATGCAAATGGCTTCGTAAACTGAAAAATCTGTTCGCGGACGTTGTTTTTTGATCAATGGAATGCCAACAGAGCTGCCCATGTGGAGACCAATGAATTTTTTTATATCTTTGGGGTTGGTAGCCGTAAAATTGGAGCCGCTCTGGATCGCATAAATATTCATAATTTCTGACATAGTATCAAATAATTTGTCGGGAATCTACTCGTGAAAATATTCCGATGGGTTCATAGCACCAATATCTTTACCGACAATAGGTGGTATATTCCAAAATATTTGTGGCTGAATAAACGAATGTTGGTCATTCCATTCTATTTGGTTTTTTTTATATTTTTTTAGTGATAATATTTTGAGAGGTGGATGGCACTACCTGCTCCCGTTCCAGTATGGCTTAATCTTCAGCTTCACTATCTGATTTATTTGCATTGTCCATTTTTGCACCAACTCGTCGCATCAAAATTGCTTCAGGACTGGATTCATTTAGCTCCTCCTCTCCAAAAAGCTCAATTCCGGACAAATTCCCATCTTCTAAGTAATCTAGAAGGTCTTGTTGTATCCAATACCTGCCGTCAGGTTTTCAAAGACCAGTACCAGCATCAATAATTAAATAAACGGAGATATAAAGCTTAAAATTCAAAAACTAAATTCACACCATCGCTACTTCTGTGAGTACTTCTGTGCATTGTATTATACACAAACATTTACACCTACAGATCACTATCATAGCGATGAAACTTAACTGAATGTGGTAAAAACTAAATAATGCATTCAGTTCAATCATAGCAAAATCCGGAGGCGGAAATATGTAAAAGTGTTGGAGTAGATAAAAAAATAAACTCACCAATTGAACAGGCCATGACAACCAAGGAAAACAGATACATAAAACTGACATTCAACAATCTATTATCAACAGGCTTGCCAACTGATGAGTGGAATAGAACAAACAAGCTTAGTAAGCAGGAGAGTGCTCCCACCAGAATGTCTTTGTAAACACCCTAGGGTTAGAAACAAATTTTATGATAGCGTGAATCCATAACTTGAATTATTCATCCAATACTTGGATATGAAATCGTTCAAATTTATGCAAAAGATGCGCAGTTTCTTTCATAAGCACAGTGCAGCCGCTATTTTGATCTAGCTTAAATGATTTTCCTGAATGCTCGGCCGATTGAATATATTCATGTTATACACTATTCTTTAAGTTTTCATGAAAATTGAAAGAAAATAAAAGTGCCTATGTTAATTTTAAATATGTATCAATCATCAACACGTGCTATTGTTGTTGTAATTCCATACAACTGAAACGGCTATAACTCGCCTGATTATGATTCGATGTCAATCAAATTTTGCGAAAGTATTTATCTTATGTTAGCTAATATATTCGCAAAATTTCAAGACATTTAAAGGTACCGCTTTGATTTTGTAGGCGAAAATGTAAAATCTAAAAAATCATACTATTATTAACAAAGTTGAGTGAATTACGATTTCTGAGGTATTTGTTGACATTGTACTCATAAAGTTCCACATTTATGATAATTTTCAGATTTTTCGGCTCAAAGGTGTCCAATCGCGAGGGGGGGGGGGACACAAATTTTTAGTACATTTTGCGTTCCCCTTAATTCATAAAATGATTTTTTTATCTCAGATTCTAAAAGTTATAATTAAGAACATTCATTTGATACCCCACTCGACTACCTTTGATTAAAAAAAATGTTTAAGGGCTAATTTGTTATTAGGGGGGACCTCCTTAAAATTTTTTTAAATTTTTGGTAAGACCTTAACTTTTGAGATTCCATCACTTCTGACCTTTTCACAAAGTTTGAGCATTCTAGCTTCAATAGTTTCCGGAGAAAAACAGCTGTGACGCACGGACATACAGACGGACGGACAGACAGGTCGCGAAACTAGTAGGTCTTTGTAAAAAATTTTTTTACAAAGACCAAAAAAGTGCTAGAATAACTAATAGTAACGACTAACAATCGATATTTGCCTTAGTATCGACTACACAGGGTGATAAGAAGCACGTACATTATAATGTACAGCAGTAATGAAAGGGTTAATATTTTAATACGAGTATAGTACACTAGAAATGCATTGCATATTTGATGCATAGCTCTAATCTTAATACAACTAACAACTTAAAGGTTGCACATGGTTTAATCAAAAAGTTAAGAAGAAAAAAATGCAAAAAAGCATTCATATCTTGTTTATACTATAAACTTTGATTATGAGCATATACGAGAAATGTTTGTTCGCTAATGTATACCAGGAAATGATTAAAATATGTTGAATATTTTAGATGGTAATAATTAGGGTTTCCATTCTCTAGAAACATGAAACACAATGAGATGGACTGCTAAAGAAAAAAATAATTCTTTCCTTTCAGTAGTTCAGAGTTTCAGCGGTGACGGTAGCGAAAGGTGAGTATGCCATAGAGTGGGTTGGGTTCTCAGTAATCCGCGACTAGTTGTTTCAGGCTTTTGATTTGGGTATGCGGTGCTCGAATTTGATTTTGTGATTTTTAGTTAACGTAGGATGTGCCGTTTTTGAATTAGAGTAGCATATTTCTGGCACCATGACGGTATGTATTCGGTAAATTGTGTTTGTTTTCTTTTGAGCTTGCTATTTTAAAATGTCAGAGAGTTTGAAAGAGATGGTAAAGTAAAGTAAGGTCGGAAGTTTTACATCGAAAAATTTTTGAACGCGCTTTCACAGGCAATTGGAATCTTTGGCTGAAAGAATGTATTTGAGCGTAGTCTACTCGAGTCAAGACCCACGACCGAAATTTTTCTGCGAACTAGCTGGCCTCGGAGTTGACATCGAGAATCCGAACGGGTAGGCCTTAATAGGCACAGTTTGTTGATGTATCTCAGAATTTCACGTCTTTAACCGATGAGAGGTCAGTGTAGATTTCCTTCGGTAAGTCTCCAACGGAACGACGAAATCGTTACAAATGTTATTTAGAATACCAAATTGCAGGACATGGTCAATAGATAACTAGGCGTGATGTATTTGAATGGCCAGGGTTTGACTTGGATAGTAGTACCACCAAAGGAGAAGAAGATATGTTTACCACAAGTTCCACCAAATTTCAAGCATCCAGCGCAATAAAGTTAACCGATTCTACTTAGAATATAAGCCGTCTGTAAGATTCAGAGACACAAATGAAAGTGGTTCTATGCTGAGTTCCGCCTGGAGATTGTGTTTAATGCCTCAAGAGGAACATCCTCAGACCTCTTTAAACTGCATAAAGTGTATCTTCAGAGCTAATTTAAAGATGTTTTAATGTTTAGATGGCTCCCAAAATAACATTTATTGACTTGAATAGACGTGGAAATGAGGAATGAGATTTTGAAGTTGAAAACCTAATAGCAATTTTTGAAGTCTATTTCAGAATATTTCTCGATTATACTCTGAGCATTTAAGAAAGCAGTGCAGAACAAACCTTTTCTTCACTATTTTTTGCACCATTTGCTGTAAACCCTATTCAGGGATGATGCTATGGAGTTTATTTATATTTTAGGCCCTATCTCTTGCAACAGTTAATTTCATAATTATAAAATCTTTCTGTGATAAAAAGAAAAGGTAAGCTTATAAATGCGCTCTGAGAAAATCTCGGAGTGTTTATTTTTTGCCTGTTTTACACATGCAATTTATATAATCTTTGTATAAATTGAGCATTGGTAAGTTTTCGAAGGTTTAATACGTAAAGTCAAAAGGACCCTAGACACAAAATCAACTTTTCATGCATTTTCACATTCAATATTCCCATGTATATTCCACTGAAAGTAAAATGCGACCAATCAAGGGCAATTTATCAAGAATATAACAGACGTTCTCCAGAAAGAAAATCAAATAAGAGGTCAGAGTTAGAATTGCCCGCCAACATGTGAAGTTCTTAAGGATACTTATTCTCATGGAGATTTTATTCCCATTCATTACGAGCTCCTTAGACATAGGTGAAAGGCAAACTGGTCAATAATTTGACACATGACCTTAATATGATTTTCGTATGTATCGGATGTGAATGTTAAAATGCTTAAGAGTATGGCAAATTGTTATATCTAGTGAGATATTGGCTTTAACCTTATCAAAACCACACAGTGTAGTGCTGGTCATTAGCTGCAGACAATGTTGTTTATTGCTCTTTTTGAACGGACACATAAGCAACTCAATAAATAAGTCTAAGATTTATCGATAAAGAATTGATTTGTTTGGTCATTATTTGTTCTCAAACAAGTTGTCCATCATTAGCTTTTAATTACACGTTTCACTTGAAAGATATTCTTTGTTTGGTATAGGCAATGAAATCTTATGCTACCGACAAAAACAAGAAAATGCAATGTATTATACGATTTGAAAACTGATTGTTTAAATTTCGCATTTCGTGCTGTTTTCAATTAGTAATATTAAGCAGGGAAAATTAAATTGAAGATGATTATTTGAAAAACATAAAATCAGGTTAGTAGAAACATCATGACCCATTTTCATATATGTCCGAAAAATCCCAATTTCATTTAGCTGTCCCATTGCCCTGAGTAGTTTACCTGATTTCCAACAATTTAAGATGATTTTCCAGATTGTCTGTCAGCCGCCTCCTATTATAAAGGGTGGTCCAACCATAATGCACGAGATTAATTGCGAGTCACGCCTTAACGTCAAGTTTTTCACCCAACTTAATTCAACATTGCTTTGTTTCTGTATTTGTCAAATTTAACCATGGAGAGGTACACAATTGTGCAGCGCGTTTAGGTTGTTGAAGCCTTTTATGAAAATGGGCAAATGCATTTCGTGCACTTCGTGAATTTTTTGGTCAGCATAATCGACCAAATGTGACCACAATCGGGAGAATTGTGCACGAATTTCAGCTCAAACTTCAAAGACGTATATTGAAAATTATCAATATAAATAAGTGAATTATTGAAATTAACCTACTCAACTTAGAGCAATTCTTTTTCCTAAACTCTACTTTATGTCATTATGAGTCTTTAAAAGAAAATTTTGAAAAATCAAAGAGCGTAGCCAGGTTGAAATTGATTCAAATGCCAGGAATCAAAAAGCCAAAGTCAGAAGCGCTTTATTCAATATAAATTTTTAAAAACGCATAAAGCAAATTCCAAACAATAAAACTGTGAAAACTTAGTGGCCTAAATGGCTCTCAAAATTTATACGTTATCAATGAAACCCGTTTAATGAAAAAATAAACACTAGCAAATTTAAATAAATTAAGATTTTTGCATATTTTTTGATTCAATTGGAAAAAGGAGAAAAATCCAACCAGTCTTATTCAAAAATTATTTAAATATATTAATAACACAACAGTGAGCTTTTATCTTATACCTAATATATTACAAACTAATTCTAAATAAATTCAATAAAGAAAAAAACGCTATCATATACTGAAATCTATCTCTAATTTATAAAACAAATAAACAACGACACTAGATGTAGCAATAATGAGATGAAACTAAAAATTAAGTAACGAGAAAAAGCACAAAAACAGAAAATAAACATGAACGATTTAGACATTGTCATTCAGCCACCAGTACCTAGATTGCGCCGTCTCAGCTCGACAAGCCTCAACGCAAATGAGTATTTCCATTGGAATTGTTGGTCTCGTGAACTCAAATTCGGAGGATACTTTATCTTTTTATCGGTGGCCCGTCGATATATGTGATATATGTCTGGGATGCCGTTAGAATGAAAAACATATCGATTCATGTCCAAATACATGAATGCTTCTGGAAAAACGAAACCAGTATCGAGGCAAGTCACAATATACCC
Source organism: Odontomyia ornata (assembly GCA_963969285.1). Classification (NCBI taxonomy): domain Eukaryota; kingdom Metazoa; phylum Arthropoda; class Insecta; order Diptera; family Stratiomyidae; genus Odontomyia; species Odontomyia ornata. Next base: position 472,027,722 of record OZ017738.1, on the reverse strand, counting down.
GTCTGTATTGTGGAACGGCTGTGAAATCCAAGGGTTTTCACTCAAAGTTACAGATCTTGCGATATGATTTCGAAGAAGTTTCTCGTCACTTTAGCGGTTTGATAACTTTTTCTATTCGACATAAAGTGTTTCCAATCCATGTAAGGTGTTCTGTACAAACCAGTACATGCACGAAGACATTTCCTTTCGAAAACTCTTAATTTTTCCATAGTACCAGCTCTCTGGTTGTACCAGATCTTACATCCATATGTCAAAACTGGTCTAACCAGGGTCTTATAACAGATGATTTTGACCTTTTGATCAATGTATTTGGAATGACAGAGTCTTCGTAGGGCCATGACTTCTTTTAGTGCCTTACTGAGAATGATTTTCACATGTTCAGTATAGTACAGGTACTGATCGAGATAAACACCGAGTTATCGAACACAGGATTTATGTGGAATCCGTTCTGAACTACCCTCGGCAGCCATGATGTGGAAATCTTTCTAATTACGTTTCAGGTCTTGACTGACCCCCTGCAGCGTTGTCCAAAACAAGATTGTTTCACACTTTTGCGCATTGATATTCATTCGGAAATAGTCAGTGTACAGCTACACATCACTGAACATTTTTTGGAGATTGCTCTGAAATATTGTAGCTTTTCGATCTGCCGTATAGATGATCAGATCATCAGCAAACGCTACCAATGATCGCGTTGGCGAGACGTTGAAATCAAAGCCATTCAATAGCTTGCAAATGAAGGTTGAGAAAAGCAGAGGCGCAGTAACTGTTCCCTGCTGTACACCATTCAAGACCTTGAACTCGCGCATTGTTGTCAGGTTTCCATCAGTTACAACAAACGATTTCCCGTATAACATATAACACATCATTGCGACAAGGTGTCTAGAGAACTTGTCCTCAAGGAGTTTAAAATTTATTCCATCTAACCACACCGTATCAAAGGCTTTCTCCATATCAATGAGACATGCTCCAACGCATTGCTTATCATTTAGTTTCCAACAAATGTCTGAGGTTACTTTCGTTATTGCATGTGTGGTCGAATGCCTGGCACGAAAACCAAATTGGCAATTCGGCATCAACTCATATTCCTCAATGTGGGTGTTTAATGCTCTGTTAAGTATCACTTCAAACACCTTGCTGATGTTAGGCAGCAAGTTGATTGGGCGATAGCTTTTGGGGCATGAAGATTCTTTTCCTTTCTTCAAGATCGGAAATACCTTAGCCTTTTTCCACTCATTTGGGAAATATGAATTGTTAAATTTTTTTTTTTTTTTTAATGCCTTCATTCCCTTCCACTCTCTCCATCACACTTTCTTCGTCGCACTACGCTCGTGCGACATGCACTTCACACTTCGTCGTTTCTTAAGGTGTGCCACCCAGACAATGATTAGACCATCGGTATGAGGGGACACACAAATTATGTGAATTTATCCTTTTAATCTCATCTTGTCCATTTAGTGATCAGCTCTCAGAGATAAAAAAAAACTTTGTAATACGCCGTGGGAAAAAAAACTCTGAGTTATAATGTTAGCTGTCATTTCATTCGTTGAACAATATGCAAAAATCCCCGTTGGCAGCACCAGCCGGAAAGGTAAATTTCTCGTATGTAGCGTAAAGTTTCGAAAAAGAATTTGGCTTGCCTACTACTAAACTTCTTTCTGCAATTTTCGTAGTACCACATGGGTATTTATTAACATAAAAAATCCCCGTTGGCAGCACCAGCCGGAAAGGTAAATTTCTCGTATGTAGCGTAAAGTTTCGAAAAAGAATTTGGCTTGCCTACTACTAAACTTCTTTCTGCAATTTTCGTAGTACCACATGGGTATTTATTAACATAAAAAAAATCTGGCGACGTTCGTTTTTAGAAACCTTTTATCGGGGCGCAAATATTTTGCTAATTAAATTGAGTTGCATGCGTATGGATTACATATTGTTGTAAACATATAAATACCGGTTTCGCCCTTCTCGCATCTGCTGTTTACACAGTTCACAGTGGTAACCACACAAAGGCTTAAATAGCTCGAATAGTTAATTTCAAAAGATTTCCATAAAAGTTTAATCAGCACTTGCATTGCCATTAATATATACATTTCAATTTTTTTCTGAATTGTGAGGGTCGTCATTTTGATTTTCATTGAAATCGGCTGCTAAAAATATTAGCTGTAAATTTTCGACTGTTTTATTTGTCATTCGATTTGCATAATCAAATTAAATTAACTTGCCTTAATAACTTATAATTTCAAGTTTCAACGGAATCTGTTGAGAATCTTGGCTGCTAGAGGGCTACAGAAATAAAAAAAATTGTGTGCCATCCCCCTGTATGGGGAGACCCGCCTGTATGGGGAGACCCCCCCTAAATACCTTAAAATATTTTCTTGCCCTGCAAATTTCAAGAGGCACCACTTTTGACCTACGTAGAAAATTTCCTCATTCTAGCTCATGTGGTTTGCGAGGGACGGACAGACAGACAAGTCGCGATTTTATAATTTTTTAGGGTATTGTTAAAAATATTATACAATATCTTAAAAATGATCTGGTTTATAAGTTCTTTCAAGTAAAGTCATTTAAAACGTTTCAACGAAAAATATTCATTATTTCAGTTGGCATTAAAATAGCGAATTGCGCTTGCCTTCAGACCTTTGGGGGCCGCCATTTTGAATGCATGCATTTGATTTTGGATTATTTTAAATCTTTGTATGCTAGGACCTCATCAATCGATGTACTATCTCGTTCAAATAGGAGTTTCACTCTAGACAGGGCAAAATAATTCAATTTTTAAAGAAAATCGCAGCTAAAAATATTAGGCTTTAAATTTTCGACTTTTTTATTTTTCATTCAATTTTAATAATTTCCTGCAAAATACAAGAACATAGTGCAGGGATTCATAATCTCAAGTTTCATCAAAATCCATTGGAAAATGTGACCGCTAGAGGGCCACAAAAACATGAAAAAAACGCACATTTAAACGGCCGCCATTTTGAAATTTGCAAATGCATGATCAGCAAAATATCAAAGACTGTAGGTGTAAGTAGTGTTTATCTTGAAACCAAGTTTCATATATGTCGGATCAAAATTGTGACTTTTAAAAGCCTTTGAAATTTGGACATTCAACTGGCCGCCATTTTGTTTTTTGCAACCTGATCTCCAGTTTTTTTACGTAATTCTCTAGATACTTATAATTTCTATCAAACTACCGAATTTCATGAAAATCTGTTGAAAGCTTTGACCACTATTACAACAACAAAATTTTGCACGTTTTTCGACCTTTGAGCGGCCGCCATTTTGTTTCTGCCGTACTGACTTTGGATTTTTTATTGCGAGATTCATCACATACATCAATGAACCTTTGTACCAAATTTCATCCAAATTGGAGCTATACTTTGGTCAGAACAGAAATCGCGATTTTTCGTCTAAAATGGCCGCCATTTTGTTTTTGCCCGGCCGATATAGCTGGTTCACGAACTTAACCGAGATGATTACCCAACACAACTTTCCTGAAAATTTGGTGAAAATCGAAGCAAAATTGCAACCTCTAGCGTGGTCACAAATTTCGTTATATCCTAGATATATATATATCTATATATATATATATATATATATATATATATATATATATATATATATATACATATATATATATATATATATATATATATATATATATATATATATATATATATATATATATATATATATATATATATATATGATGCTATCCGCAATAGGTAAATTTCTCTCGAGAAATTTACCTAATAATTCCTAATAGCAACCTCCGGCAAATGTCGGAGAACTACATTTGGAATACCATCAGTACCACATGATTTCTTATTTCTTATCCTGCGAAATATGAAACACAAGTCTTCATAGCTGACAAAATAATTAATAAGATTCAAGCTCGGTATGAGGTCAGATGTTAATGTTTCATTGAAATGAAGAATTGATTGGCCGTTCAGGCTTGATTTGAAGTCGGAAACTTTTGCTTCAACGATCTCTGAAAATATTTCATTCCCTCTCTCAGGGTTTGGTAGATGAATCAACTCAAAATGTGTTCCAATCAGGGCAAGTTTATCCAATCCTTCACAAATGATCCTGTTTGCATTTCTATCCGGAGTCGTACTATCAATTTCGATACCAGCCCAAGAAGATTTATCTCATCACCAGTGACTTCAAGATTCGATACCTTCACTCGAGACTTCTTGCGGAAGATGCTATTCACTTTCGCAAAAACGTCGTCTGGGTCCTGTGGGCTAATACCCCTCAATTTTTCCGCCCATTGATTGCTGACCTCACTCCTGAAATATGACCGGATTAAGTTCCGGACATTCTTCAGATGTAATTTCAACAAAGCCAACGAGGGATGGTTGTAGTCCAAAAATCGTCAATAAATATTGTTGACGCATGTGAGAAGAAGTTTTTTCAATCTTTTCAACCTTGCGATGGTTGGTGTGTCATATCCTTCCATATTGTTTCGATGTTTAATCTTGGGAACTACTTTCTCAATCGTTTCCAACGTCAGCTTCTCTAACTTCGACAAATAGAGATCGTTAGTGAGACTCCTGTCATTAGGGACCATTGAGCAAGAGTTGCCATCATCAGAAGGGGGACATTGCTTCTGATACTCTCGATTAAACTTCTTTTGAAACTTTCCCCAGTCTGTTTTTTTGAAGTTCAACCGATGATTTTCATGTTGAACTGGAATGAGGAAGAAACCATCCCTTTGATGATTGATTTCCATTACGATTGCGTTATGGTCGCTATCGTAAGGAAGCACCTGCAGTTTCCGTTGAGGACTATTAAAGCTGAATTCAAGTCTTGCATCAGCAATGCAGAGATCCAAATATGAATTTGTCCTAGGGTATGTTGGGAACTCCGACCCATATAGATTGCACCTGCATTCAATTTGGTTCTTTGTTATCCATGATTTCAGGAATACACCTCTTGTATTATTGGTGGCATTCAGCCATGATGTATGCTTGTCATTCAGGTCACCAGCAAGAATATAATAACTATGCAGCCTGTTCAATCCGAGTATTTCAAACAAGGAATTGAGTGCCTCCTTGAGCTTGAGAACAGTTCCACCAGTCACATAGGCAGAGATAACGAAGAGGTTATCCCCACCTGACAGTGAAATGTTGATAACGGACACTTCAAGAGATTCAAAGCTTTTGAATTCGACTTTTTCAATATATATATCTTTGCACTTAACACAGCGATAGTGCATTGCACAATTGGCACCTGAATGACCGAATCTTTGACACTTGTAAAACTGGTTGACCTCAGTTTTTTGGAGGCGTTCCCACCTCACAACTCTAAAGTTTAAGTACCTTACCAGGAATGCTATCGTTAGAAATTCGGACCAAATAAAATGGTAATATTTTGCCTTCAACAGTTGATCTCCTTGTACCAAAATTTTTCACACAGATGAACTTAACAGCTGGTGCTGCCTCCTGCAACATTTCAAGGTGATCAACTGCATTCTCCCCACAGTCCAAGCCCTTCAACAGGAAGGTCTGATTTTTTTCCACCTTTGGCGTGTATGTGAAGTGGGGAGCTTTGACACTATTAAGAGCATCTTTCGCCAGTTTGAAATCAGCCAGTGTCTTTGTCTTGAAAATGTTATGGGTTCACCACATACAATGCGATCTTTCAACGCGCCAACAGGACAATCATCCATCATGGACTGCAGCGAGCAGCTTTCTAATATTAAAAAAACTTACCGCCACAACGGCGACCAATTTGACAGAAAATAAAGTAAAGTATCGTAATCTATGTGTCATCAATTCTCCCTGCGGCGGCGAATAGCGTTTTGTGTGGCGAAGCCCTTAGCTTATTGCTTGTGAGTACTATCGAATGAGATTCGAGTTTAGGACATCGGTATTCTTCTTCATCGTAGCACTACAGCCTCTCTCGAACCTTCGCTTCCTGCTACCATCGCCTCCCACGGTCAATTGACCGCATCCTCCAATTTTGAAATCCGAGCAGCGATGAATTGTCTTCGTCAACCGATTCAGACCAACATTTCCTCAGTTTCCCCACTGGTCTGTATCGAAGTCGGCATTGCTCCGATACCGATATTATAAATTTATCAATTGAAAGTCAAATTTGGCTTAAAAAAACACTTACTCAGTGAGTGTGCTAAGCTTTTTATGTTTTTACTTTACCTCATCGTGGAATTGAAAACTGTTAACCAATAACTTTAAATGAAATGACATGAAAGCAGGGGGAGTGCCGGTCGACAAGAGCACTCTTGGAGGCTAGCATTCTTTGGGGAGTTCCACCCCCACGCACCCGAGGAAACTCCGCAGGGGGAATGCCGGTCAACAAAACCACTCTTGGAGGCTAGCATTCTTTGGGGAGTTCCGCCCCCACGTACCCGAGGAAATTCCCGCAGGGAGAAAGCCGGTCGACAAGAACATTCTTGGAGGCTAGCATTCTTTGGGGAGTGCCGCCCCCACGGACCCGAGGATATGGGGGGTGCCGTGAGGTTCCCTCCTGGGATGACAGGTAACGACTCTTATTGTATCTGGACTACGCTTTGGACAACGAACTGGAATTGACGCTTTGGGCTGGCGGATGTGATGGTTTGGACCTAGTTGCTTTGCACAGTAGCGCCGAGGTGAAACTCGTGTGTGAACGGATCCAATTCAACTATCATACCGTCTCCGTCCCGGTAAAACCTTGGCAGGCCTCGGAGTACGTTCGAAGTTCGCACCATTGGGTTGGTGGTGTAGGTTCGGTTGAGACGGACTCCCGATTAGCGCTGGTCTGGCTCTGAGCACTTGTCCCCATAAGGGCTTGTGCCAACCCTCGCATGGCCTCCCTGCTCTGCAAAGATAACCATGGGACCAAAAAGGCAACTACACACACGAACGGAGATAGCGGCTCCGAGGGGGGACCCAATAAAATGGAGCAAACAAAATCAACAGATCAAAAACATCCAGCAAATGAAACCAAAAATAATGACGACGACGCAACCAGCGGTAGCAGCCACGTTGTCAACAGTACATCGAGAGCTGTACTAACCACGAAAAAAACGAAGACTAACACGACGACAGTGACGGTAGACGAAAAACGGAGAACAGCAGACAGTCTGGTGCAGACTGAGATTCCTGCGGCGTTTGGGCGCAGCAAAAAAATTATGCGAACGCCCGAGCATCCTGTTAAGGAGAAGCGGGAGACTCAGCAAGATGCTTCAGGTGTTCGAGCAGTGGAAGATAACGTAAAGAGCACCGAAAATTCGATTGTCACGGCTGCGATCGTTACTAAAGCGACCGATGCAAGGGTCACAAATCCCGACATTGCAACGAAAAAACCAGAAGCAAACGAGGAGATTACGGTACTAAAAGCAAAAAGTGACCAGACACCGCGTGATTGTACCGCCACCGTTGAAAATGTGGCGGAAGTACTGCACTCGGAAAGGTAACGCGAAAGCCTCTCCTAAGGATTGTTGCAAGGTACAATTGCGGCCCAGCAATACGAAGAGGAAAGACTACTTCGAAAAGCGGGAGATGTTCTGAAAAGAATACAAGCTGCATGCGACTCCCCAAAAATTAGCAAAGTAGCAAAGGAAGGGCTCCTTGAACTAGAGGAGCTCCTAGATCGCATAGGGCACTATCGGCGCAGCTGGTTAAGGGCCGAAGATGATCAGAAGGCTAAAGAGGCGCTTGGGGCGAACTCTAAAGGTGACACGCAGATAGCTCCATCATTAAAAGTCAATAAAAGAATGGCGTCTAGCCCAATCGAAGGAGATCGGGATAAAAGAAGGAAGGAAGAGGCACTTGACGGGCATGGAGCACCAGATCGGGGGTTTCAGACGGTGCTTACAAAAGGAGCGAAGAAAGCGCAAAGAAACTCCTTCAAAAAAAGCCAGAAAATAAAATTCGCACGGACGCCCAATTAGAAAAAGGACCTGATGCAAAACAGGAGAGGCAGAAGCCCCGACGAAGACCCCGGCAGCAGGCACTGCTTGTAAAGCCCCAAGATAGCCGATCCTACGCGGAGGTGCTGCGGGACATCAGGGGAAAAGTAAGGCCCGAAGACACCAATACTACCATTAAAGTAGTACGACCAACGCGGTCGGGCCACATACTGGTCGAATTCGGAGCAGAGGCCGGCAATAAAGAAGCATTCTGTGACGCAGTAAAGAAAGTCCTCGGCAAAAGCGCAACTATAGCCCCGCTCGAGCCGATGGCAACGATCGAAATACGGGACATTGACTGCGTGACGGATCTGGCCGAGGTAGAAGAGGCCATCAAAAGGGAGTTCCCTAGCGTGGGAAGGATCAAAGCGAGACTGACACCAGAAAACAACAGGGGACAACGCATGGCCATAGTTGACTTGACCGAAAAGGACGCCGAACAATTCCTGAACAAGGGCAAAGTACGAATTGAATTGGTGGATTATCTGTAGGATACGGCGAAGAGCAACGCCTCTTCAATGTTTCAAATGCCTTGGTTATGGTCACACCACACAAGTATGCAAAGGACCCGATAGGAGTTCCCTATGTTACAAATGCGGTGAAATGGGACATAAAAGAAAAGACTGTACGAAGGAGGCACACTGTATTCTTTGCAAGGATGCTGATCCAAAACCTGATTTTGGACACGTCTTGGGATCAGGAAAATGCCGGGTGTTCCAGGAAGCCCTAGCCAAGGCAAAATCAGAGCTTCGATGACCCGAATCCTGCAGCTAAACCTACACCGCAGTTCAACCGCCCAAAACCTGCTTGAGCAGTTTGCGAGGGACATGAAAGCCAACTTCTTGCTGCTGAGTGAGCAACACCATAATAAAAGTCCTGCATTATGGTACTCTGATGAAACTGGTACTGCCGCTATCTGGGTTCGGAACGGTGATTTTCAAGCGGAGAGTTGTGGACGGGGGGATGGTTTTGTGTGGGTTCGGTGCTCAGGGATCACCTTCTTTAGTGTGTACCTAACGCCTAACGAGCCGATATCATCTTTCCAAGCCAAGCTTAATGCTCTGGAGGGCGCTTTTTCGAGCGCAGAGGGTAAAGTGCTCGTTGGGGGCGACTTCAATGCTAAAACAATCGAATGGGGCATGCCTCGGACGGATCCGCGGGGAAAACGAATCCTGAAAATGGCGGCCAGGACGGCCCTCGTCGTACTGAACTCCGGAAATACGCCGACTTTCCGCCGTATTGGCTGTGAGGGAACCATACCGGACGTAACATTCGCCTCGGAGTCCTTAGTACGGAGGATACACAACTGGAAAGTATTAGAGGATGACTCAGCCAGTGATCACCAGTGCATTCTGCTTGAGATAAGTGATGCTATCTCCCGACGTCCGTGCTCTCGGCCTTCTACAACTGAATGGAACATTGGAAGAATGGACGTCGAGAGGTTCGTCAAGGTTCTCACAGCAGGTGAGCCGCTGCAGGGAGCTCCGGAGGGGACGGAAGAACTGGCAGCTCAAGACGTGGTGAACTCTACCATGAGCATAATCACGACTGCTTGCTGCGCTTCTATGCCCCGCCGAAGACCTCGGCACGGCGAGGTGGTCTACTGAAATCGCTGAAAAGCGGAGGGAATGTCACAAGCTTCGGAGTGAGGCTCAACGGGCGCGGAACCGCGACGAGGCATGCAACCAGGTGGCAGCATATAAGTCAGCCAGGAAATGCCTTCGCAAACTGATCAACAGTAGCAAGGCTCGCTGCTGGCAAGACCTAGTGGACAATGTGAACAAGGATCCGTGGGGCTTTGGCTACAAGCTGGTCATGGGGAAACTTGGTGCCCTACGGAAGCCTTGTATACATGACGCGGAAAAGATGGCCGCGATAGTGCGGGGACTCTTCCCCGCCCATCCCGTCCGTGTTGACGCTGTCCATGGTGAAACAGCAGTAGAGTGCCCACTCTTCACACTGCTGGAACTGGAGGAGGCAGTCCTCTCCTTGAAAGCGAGGAAGGCTCCAGGTCCAGATGATGTTCCAGCTGAGGTGTTGCGGTTCGTCTATCACCATTGTCCTGACTTGCTGCTCAGCACATTCGACGCTTGCCTACGGGACGGGATTTTCCCGGTACGATGGAAGGTGCCGAGGCTCGTACTGATCAGCAAGGGGAAGGGAAATCCCGAATCGCCATCTGCATACCGCCCGTTATGCATGCTAGACACGGCTGGGAAAGTGCTAGAGAAACTCATCAAGGGAAGACTCACTGACGCGATTCGTGCTGCTGGGGACCTATCTCCTCGGCAGTACGGCTTTAGAGCAGGACGTTCTACCATTGATGCGATTGCAGAGGTGGTGAACGCGGTCCAAAAGGCAGAGGCATATAGTCGCACCAAGCGACGGATCGTGCTGTTGGTGACACTCGACGTCAGGAATGCCTTCAACTCCGCTAGATGGGTGGATATTCTGGACACGCTGGAAAACTCTTTTCAAGTTCCAGCATATCTAATGCGGCTTTTGAGGAACTACCTAAAGGACCGAAGCCTGCTCTACGACACGACACAGGGCCAACGAAGGATGGAAATTACATCGGGTGTTGCCCAGGGATCTATCCTTGGTCCGGACCTGTGGAACGTGTCTTACGACGGGCTACTGAGACTTGAGATGCCAGATGAGTCGCGCTTGGTCGGCTATGCGGATGATGTTGCGGCTCTGGTCGCTGGACGCACCGTTGAACAAGCGCAACTTAGGCTAGGTATGCTAATGCGCTGAGTGAGGGACTGGATGACTGCTCGCGGGTTCAGTTTAGCACTGGAGAAAACCGAAGTGGTCATCTTGACAAAAAAGAGAATCCCTAGAGTAAGGATGATCAGTATTGGAGGTATACAAATTGAATCGAAGCCAGCGGTGAAGTACCTGGGGCTACTGATCGACTCGAAGATGAGTTTCTCTGAGCAAATCAGGGCAACGGCTGAGAAGGCTGCTTCGGAAGTATCGGCCCTGAGTCGACTTATGGCCAACGTAGGGGGACCCAGCCCATCAAGAAGACGCCTCTTGATGACTGCTGTAGGGTCAGTGCTACTGTACGGAGCAGAGGTATGGGGCGATGCTCTCAGCAAGGAGGTATACCGAAAACGATTGGCACAGGTACAGAGAAGAGGAGCACTGAGAATTGCATCTTCGTATCCAACAGTCTCTGACTCGGCGGTGAGAGTAATTGCAGGTGTGATACCTGTCGCCCTCCTTGCTAGAGAGCGCCGCGCTATTTACCTGCGCCGAAACGAGGATGCGAGGGAGATGGTTGTCCGCGAGGAGAGACAACGCTCGCTCAACGATTGGCAGTAGTCTTGGGGGAATTGCACGAAGGGAAGGTGGACTGCGCGCCTCATCCCGGATGTGAGACCGTGGCTAAATCGAAGGCATGGTGAGACTGACTTCTATCTGACCCAGGTTTTGAGCGGGCACGGGTGTTTTCAGTCTTACCTGCACAAGATCGGTAAGTCACGGTCTCCCGATTTTCGGTTTTGCCCAGAAGAGGAGGACAATGCCTGTCACACATTTTTTGCGTGTACAAAATAGTTCAGGCTGCGAAGGGAATTCCACAGGGAGACGGGAGAGCTCACCCCGGATAATATAGTTGCGGTGATGCTCGAATCGGTTGACAAATGGAACCAGGTGGCACATTATGCTCGGGCAGTCCTAAAAGATAAAAGGGACTCACAGCAGCCGGAGGCACTGGGGGATTGCTCTTCTGGCATTTCCTCTTCCCCTCTCCCCTCCCGCTAGGAAAGGGACTCCCCAGCTTGAAGGCGCCCCACGGCGTAACAAAACGAGACCTGGCCCGAAGTAATGTGTCAAATGGTTCCAGGCTAGGTTCTCAGATTGACAGGAAAGGTGTTTAGTGGGTAGTCCAAGGGTATCCTCCATGGGAGTCCCACACTGCCAGACTCGGCGGGCGTAAATGCCTTCACCTCCCTACCACAAAAAAAAAAAAGATTTTTATGTTTTTACTTTACCTCATCGTGGAATTGAAAACTGTTAACCAATAACTTTAAATGAAATGACATGAAAGCACTTGAAACAGATTCTTTAAATACATATTTGTTTTTTTTTCAATAGGTTTAACATAGTTTTAATTCCTGGATTTTCAAAGTCCACTCTGTAGCACGATAAAAGTTCATAAATGGAGTTTGAACGAAAGGCAAAAGAGTTTGTTTAAATTCCCGAAATAACAAACAACCAAAACTACCTTGAAAAGGTTCGAAAAAAATATATATAACGAAAAAATACTTTTTAACATAAGATATCAAATTAAGAACCCTATGGAATGGGCATTTGACCACAAATTTACATTTTTTTTTACACATCGACAAGCTGACCCCCCACCGACATTTTTTCCTAGCTACAACCTTGCCATCCATAATCATTAATTTTTTCCTATCGAAGTGTGATGAATTAAGGATACACTTGAAGATTGGAGGAATAAGTGCTCTTCTAGTTCGTAATGAAGAAGATCAGAATTCTATCTGAACACATAGTCTATTGTTGTCTAAGGTCTCCAAAGATCACCCAAATAAATTAATATATGCATTTAAGAACTCAAAATTTTCCATAACTTTTTCTTATCCATTTTACCTACAAAATTTATGGAAATGTTTCTGGAAAAATCGATTGACGTAATAGGCAATATATTGAAACTGATACAAACATATGTTAATGAGCGTGTATGGTGACATGAGGTAACATGTTCTCACCTGAAGCATATCATAATCTTATGTTAAAGAAGTAAAGTTTGCCAGATCCAAAGCTAGGTCCAGCACCATAGAGGCATTGAAATTCATCAATGGTTTAGGCTTTAGAATATTCTAGCATTTTTTCTCTCTCTTTTCAACTAACCGGACATCCATAAAAACGTTTACGATATCTTTTGGCCAGGCGTCAGATAAACGTTACCATAACATTTTACTATTACCATATTGTCTTTCTTTCTTTCTTTGATCTGCTGGTGGTGCTTTGTTATAAATTATCCAATGCAACCGAAGTTGTGCTCTACAGAAGATAGCTGCCGGGGAATTCGGCATCTTAAATGGAATCTTGTTGAGAGGCAAACCTGATCGCGGAATCGATCATAAGTGGGAGATGCTGTTGCCCGTGTGCTTGAATGTATTTAATTATATTATAATGACCACGAGATATGAGCAAGTGAACAAAGAACTATAAATTAGGCACCGACTGGGCAACATTTCTTGTAGTCCCAACCAGCATTATGCTATCGATTTGGAACCAGTTTTGTCTTTTTAAGTAGAAAGTACTTGCTTGGTTTTTTTCTTTTTAGTGTACCTTGAATTAGGTAAGCAATTCTTTCAATTTTTTTCAAAATAAAGCTTAGCATCTGCATTTCCTACAAAGACGAAAATTTCAGTTGCATTAATCGAGAAGTATTTCCTTAATTTTTTTAGAATTGTTTTTCTGAAGATGGAATTCCCAGAATTCGCAAATGCGTTAGATAAATCAGCTATTATAAAAAGATATCACAGATAACTGGCTAATAAGGAACAGTCTCACCTTCTACACACTAATTTTCCAATGAACTAGAATTTAGCATGCATTCGGCAAACCATTGGCCAAACTCAGATCACAGGTGATCATTATCTGCGCGCCAAATCTTTAAATTCGGAGCAGCAGGCGCCAAATTCGCAACAAATCTTCCATGAAATTAAGCCATTTCAGTGCTCAAGATCCGCTTCATTATTTCGCCACTTTACAATTTCTACAATGTTGCTGAAATATTCGCTCACATTAAATTTCCCGTTTTATTGTTTCAGTTTTTTATATTTATTTTCGAATAATCATTACAAAATTCATTAAATTCAACACCACGACATCCATAATGCATGGAGGAGGCCTCACTTGTATTCTAACGATGATTGCACTGGAAGTTTGATGGTACGTTTCAAATTGCATGGGAGATTTGCCGTGGATGCTCACGAAAGCATCATATTCTGGTTGCATCGCATCGCATCTGTAATTCCGCGTCTCGCGCTCAAAACCAGAAGACGAAGAAAATGGAAACAATGAATGCAAATTATTTCAAAGCACGTTTTGTTGAATTGCAAGAAAATTTCCAATGACAAAGAACGGGACCTGTTGAAGACTTGTTGGTCGCGGATGGAAACTGTACAACAGCTGAATTAACTGTGTTGACGTTGAGGATGGCATTGGGTTGTACGGGTATTGAGTGCTTCTAACCATCAACAAGTCCTTTGCTAAGTTATTTTATGGAATATGCAATTTACGTTATGCAAATGGAGTAAACACGAGCGGAAATGCTTATCTCTTAATAAAAGATACTTGGAAAAAGGCAAAAATTTGCTGCTAAAATCGTTGTATTGTAATATGAGGATGCGACGCGCCCCCAAGAACGTTCTGAACCATGAGGCAATGTTTTCAAATAATTAATATTGTTTTGAACTCGAAGTATGAAAGGTATATCAGATTTTGCTGTTATCTCAGTTAACAAATGAAAACGTAAACATGAGCTTATACTTTTTGTTATGACTTCGCGTAGGGGAATCCCCGTAAAATGTGATTCGTGCGACCAGAGTTATTTAATCATTTGTTTACCCTTACAATGATGATAAGTGAGCCTCTTTTTGCATATGAGGCATTGAACCATATGATCTTGCCTGCTGTTGAAAAAAATTAGAGCTTACTCAGGATACTTCTGTTATCGTTGGGAGATATTTTGAAACAGTAACAAAAATCAGCTCAGACAGCATAATTAAAAGAAATAAAATTTTGATTAACTTGGCATCATTTCTCTGTCGCGACGTTTATTTCATTGATTAATCCGCTCCTTAACAATAAAAGCCCAATCATGTTTCTACAGATGTGAAGTCCAATGCCTATATACTCGTATGTACGTAAAAATCACGTCAAACATTAAACATACGAGGGTCATTCAACAAGTACTTAGCCCACAGAAGAAAAACGAAAATTTTGGAAAGGTGGTAGTTTAATTTTCCACATAATCTTCTTAAAGCTCGATACACTTGGCCCAGCGATGCTCTAACTTTTTCAACCCGTCCAAAAAACCCATTTTCTCGAGGGCTGCAAAATAGGCCTCCGTGGCGGCGATGACCTCCTCATTCGACCCAAATCTATTCCCGGCGAGTGATTTTTTCAGGTTTGGAAATAAAAAGTAGTCACAGGGGGCCAAATCTGGAGAGTACGGTGGATGGGGCAGCGATTCATAGCGCAATTCGACCAATTTGGCCGTGGCGCTGGCGGTGGTGTGAGCCGGCGCGTTTTCGTGGTGGAACAGCACTTTTTTCTTCGCCAAGCAGGGCTGCTTTTTCTTCAATTCGACGTCAAATCAGCCCAATAAGTCTACATAGTAGCGCCCCGTGATTGAATTCCCTTCTCGAGGTAATCGATGTGGATCACACCTTGTGAATTCCAGAAAACGGTGGCCATAACCTTTCTGGCCGATCGAACAGTCTTCGCCTTCTTCGGAGCACGTTCGCCGGATGAAGTCCACTGTTTCTACTGTTCCTTGGTCTCTGGTGTGTACCAGTGAATCCATGTTTCGTCGATGGTCACAAAACGACGCAAGAACTCCGCCGGATTGCGCTGAAACAGCGCCAAACACGTCGCCGATGTGGTCTCACGGTTGCGTTTGTTTTCCGGTGTGAGCAAACGCGGCACCCATCGCGCTGATAGCTTTCTCATGCCAAGTTCTTCGTGTAGAATATGATGCACCGTGCCTTCTGCGAGGCCCACAGTTTCAGCTATCTCGCGAACCTTCAATCGACGGTCTGCCAACACGAGATCGTGGATTTTTTTAACGTTTTCCTCCGTAGCAGCCGTTTTCGGGGCACCTGGGCGTGTCTCATCAAATAGCGACGTGTGGCCACGAAGAAACTCGTTGAACCAATTTTTGACAGTCGCCATCGAAGGAGAAGAGCCACCGTACACAGCATCTAAGCGATCTTTGATTTCGCTGCGCGTTTTCCCTTCCAAAAATAAGAATCTAATCACTGAACGATATTGTTCTTTTTCTATTTTTGTACAACCGACCGACACGCTCGCTTCCAAAGGCTATCAAAACAAAACTAATGAAGGGAATTGACTGAAACTTTGACAGTACGCTACTAAAAGAATGTACTGCACGATGGTAAAACTCTTCTGTAATAGCAGCGCCATCGGGCGGTGAGGCTAAGTACTTGTTGAATGACCCTCGTATTATGTACATATTGAAGTGCACTTAATTCCAATAACTATGTATTTACGAGTACATATGAGTATATATAAAATCCCATTGGCACCATCAGCCGGAAAGGCAAATTTCTCGTAGGTACCCGTATTTTTAAAAGCAAGTAATCATTTTATTGGCCCCTTCTTTGAAAACCGAACACTTTTTAAGGGCAAATCAAAGTAGCAGGGGATTCCTCCTACCTGAAGGGTATTTTAAAATAATTAAAAAATCAAAAAACCTCTTCTGAATGTCCAAACTTGGCTCACGCATATACATATTCCATGAATCGAGCTTGAAACTACATATCGTTGATTTCAAGTTGATCTAATTCTGGCCACAAATAATCCTCCAGCCTAACACGCTAGCGCTCTCTATTGACGGTAACATGACGGTCGTTTTCATCCACAAAAAATACGGCCCGATCACACCTCCGGCATGAAAACCGCACCAAACAGTAATTTTTTGCGAATGCAACGGTGTCTCAAGAAGCACATGTGGGTTTGTTGCTGGCCAATAATGCATACCTGCCTATTAACAAAGCCATTGAGCCCGGAATCAGCTTCGTCGCTGAAGATGATTTTTTGATGAAACCGATTCAGAATCTCGGTAGTAAGTTTTAGTAATTTTTATACGTTGCTGGCTCGTGAGCTCTACCATGATAAAAATGTTGACTTTAACTAACGTTTTGACAATTGAAAGTTCATTAAAAAAGTTTATATTATACGAAATTACTATGCCTCTACTAGAAAACCTTTAAGTTCTAAAATTTTCATCAAAACTCTTACACATCTGTAGTGTTTGGGTCCTTTGCGAACATGTATTTACACAGTATCACGTGTAATTGTTGTTGCAATTGATGAGTTTTAATCGTCTATAACTTAGCTGGTGACGTATTAGGGTGGAGGCAAATCTCCCGCACCTGATACGGAATCAAAGTATATTGATAACCATGCCGCCAGAATGGAGGCTGGGCGACGAGCTAACTCCCCATCCCTGGAAAACCCGAAACTATGGCATTGGATCCAGGAATGTCAGGTCATCCAATTACCCTGGTGCTGTTAAGGAACTTTTACAACAGGCCAGTCAATATAAATTAAAAATACTGGCAATCCAGGAAACGAACTGGACTGGAAAAGACATTCAAGACATGACATCGCACACAATATTCAAAAGTGGGAAGCCCACTGGAAAACGAGAATTCGGAGTCGCCTTCATTGTGGATAGGGAGTTCAAATCGCACGTTATTGATTTCAAGGCAGTCAATGAACGTTTGTGTGCGATCCGTATAAAAGCGAAATTCTTCAAACTCTGGCTGATTAAGTTTGACACCCCGACCGAAGAGAAGGACGACGAAACGAAGGAATCATTTTACAATCACCTCGAAAGTCTAGTTGACTCACTGCCTACAAACGACACAAAAATGATTCTGGGTAATTTCAACGCTAAGGTTGGCAATGAGCTATCTCATTAGGGAACGACTGGAGGATATAGCCTCTACGATGAAACAAATGACAACGGCCAACGCCTGATTGACTTTGCATGTAGCGGAAATCTAGTCATATGCTCGACTTGCTTCCCACATTGACGCATACATAGAATGACTTGGGTTTCACCGGGTGGCAACACACAAAACCAGATCGATCATGTTCTGATCCAAAAACGTTGGGCCTGGAGTATACTTGACGTCCGTACATACCAAGGAGCCAATTGTAACTCAGATAATTACTTGATCAAATTAACCTATCGATGTAGTATGTCAAAGGCATATTCAGCGAAGACTAGCCCGCTACAAAAATTTGATACCGAAAGGCTCCAAATGGCGTCTGTGACTGAAAATTTCACGGAGACCCTCGAAAACTAGCTGGCTCCCATCTTATCAGACGCATCGTTAAAGCTGACTCCCATCTTATCAGACGCACCATTAAAGACAAGCAACGAGCTCAGGATGGAAGTGAAAGCGGCGATTGAGATGGTAGAACAGACGATCGGACATCAAGCCCAGCGCAAGAGGAATGGAAAACGCTGGTACGAAAATCAGGATGAAAAGAGAAAACTCTGAAAATCTCAGAAGAGTAGCGACTAAGATAATTAGAATTAAGAAAAGAAAATACATTGACGACCAATTCAGAAGTATAAATGTAAGTTTTGCGAGCAGTAACACAAGACAAGCATACAAAGTATTGAAAAGCCTGAAACGTCGTTATCAGTCCAAAACCACGCTATGTTATGATGACATCGACGATATCATCGATGATGAAACCAAGATTAAGGAAAGATAGGCATCATATTTCAAGAACCTCCTAAGTCCTCCTCACGCATTCAGAACATTAGAACCTATAGCTGCCTTCGGAGAGCTTCCATTGGCCCCATCAACTCTGGATGAAGCATGTTCCATCATCAAAGCCCAAATAATAATAATAAAGCACCGGGCATCGATGAGATTCCAGTGGAGCTCATCAAATATGGCGGTAGTAGTGCTCATTAAGCTATTCACAAAGTCATCCAGCACATTTGGCAACAAGAACATATGCAGAAAGAGTGGAGCTAATCAATTAGATTCCCTATCAACAAATAAGGTGACAAGCTACAGTGTGATAATTATAGAGACATATCACTACTTTGTACGGCGTACAAAATATTTTTGAAAAGCCTGGAAAGTAAAAGCGGATCCTATGCCAACAGTATTATTGAGGAGTATCAAGGTGGTTTCAGAGCAGGCAGATCGACAATAGTGTAACTGTTCAAGTCAAGCAGGTACTTGAAAAATGCTGGGATTTTAACATAGACGTCCACCAAATTTTCGTTAACTTTAAGCAGACATATGGCAGTATTGATCGTAGCGTACTGTACCAAATAATGCTTTGCGTTTGTATTCCAGCCAAATTAATTCGTCTTACCAAAATGACAATAACGTCAAAAACTTCCCAAGTCCGCATCAGTAACCATCTCACCGATGACTTTGACACAAATAAATGACTAAAGCAGTGAGATGGGATGGACCTCATTGATATTCAATTTGGCTCTGGAATGCATCATTAGAAAGCTACTTGTCGCTACGAGAAGTACGTTACTATACAAGTTGAGCCAAGTGGTAGCCTATGCGGGCGACACCAGCATTTTGTCAAGGTCTTTAACAACTACCAAAGAAGTCTTCCTGAAAATCGAAAGCAAAGCAAAATCAATGAAAATGAAATAAAGCTCATGGAGCAGTCAAGGAAAAATAAATCAAATATACAAAATATCACTATTAGCAAATACTGTATCGAAATTATGAGCAAATTTGTGTATTTAGGCGCCAAAATACCGAGAACCAGCAATAAAAGAGACGAAATCCGCCGAAAAATACAGCTCGCAAATAAAATATTTTATTCAGATTAGACGATTTTAAAGACCAGCTGCATACTCAGGAAAATAAAGCTCCAAGAATACAAATCTGTGGCAAGACCTGGATTATGCTATGGGTGTGAAACATGCACCCTAACCGAAGCATCCGCAAGTATATTGAAAGCCTTTGAGCGACGGGTCCTGAAGCGAATAATCGGAGTGAAGCTAGAAGGGAACCAATGATGAATTCGATACAACCATGAGTTGTATGAAATTTTTGACCAGCCGGAGGTCTCAACGATATTAAGACTACGAAAGCTGCAATAAGCTGGCCACGTGAATCGCGTGGGCGAACAACGGATATCCAAGAAGGTATTATTTGGGAGAACTGAAGGCCGGAGACCAGTGGGGAAACCGAGGAAACACTGATCTGACTCGGTCGATGAAGACAGTTCATCGCTGTTTGGATATCGAAATTGAAGGACGTGATCAATGGGCCGAGACAGTTGGAGGCGCTATTTGCGGGAAGCGATGGCCCGGGAGGGGCTATAGTGCTACGAAGAAGAAGAAGAAGAAGAATCAGAGGAAATTCAACTGGCTATGGCTTCTGTAAATTTTATTGAAATTCATAGAATATAAAAATTTTTTAAAGAACTATGGCTGATTCCATCCAACTAGATAATACAAATATAGTTTTACTGACGAAAATACTAAATCCTACTATTATTAGCAAAGTCAAACGAATTTCAACCTTTAAGTTCTTTGTTATTGGATGTACCTTAGCGATTTTTAGGGCTTTGCGAAGGAAATTTTACAAAAACGTGCTAGTTTCGCAACCTGTCTGTGGGACACAAGGAGTTTCTTAAGAAACAATAGAAAACTTTAGGTCTTATCAAATATTATCAAATTATTTTTCCTTCAAAACGAAGTAGCCGTTAAACAATTTAGGGGTAGGTTGGCATCAAAATGTACCAACAATATTTGTGTCCCCTCCACTCGCGATTGAACACCTTTGAGCTGAAAATCTTAAACAAATCGCAAAGGTAGGACTTTATGAGTACAATGGCAATCAATACGAGTACCTCAAAAATCAAAATTCACTCAACTCTGTTAAAAATATTATGATATGTAATATTTACATTTTCCCCCAAAAAAAACCCGAGACAGTGCAGTTATGTAGGTTGATATAAGACCCTTATGCCTATGAAATTTCATTGAAATCCGATCATAATCAAGTGAATTATCGCCATTTCAATTGTATGAAATTACGGTAACACATGGTGATGGTAGATACTTATTTCAAATTGACCTAGGTACTTTTATGTTCTCCGGGTTTTCATGAAAATATAAATAGAAATTTTTAGTTTGAACATACGAGTATTTGGCTGAGCATTCAAAAAAATTATTTAAGCTGTAGCAAAATGGCGCCCGTCATGGAGTTATGAAAGAAAATCTGCATATTGAATGAATAATTCAAGTCATCGGTACATGCCATCAGGAAACTTGTTTCTAACCCTAGATAGTTTACAAAGTCCTTCTGGTAGGAGCACTCCCCTACTTACTCGACTTGTTTCACCTCTCATCTTCAGCCATTCATCAATGAATTCAATCAAGCGTTAATAGCATATACCTTAAATGTTGAAGTATGGGAAAAATAACTCAAATTTATTCAATCTTCACATTTAAAACAGCCCTCATACCAGATTACTGATGTGTTGAACAAATCCCCAAAGATATTCATGATACCTATCATTCCTGAAACTTTCATTCAAATCCTTGCAAACCTGTGGTGCCTGAGTCGGTAAAAAGCACGTATTGTTCCATAGCCATATGATTCCATAGTATTACAGCGCATATTGTTAAATAGTAATACAGGAAAATTCAAACCGCTATAATTTCGTTAAATACTATTATTGTATTTAAGGGTGCCATTACGGTTTTATTCAAGAAAATGTAAAATTGATAAATCATATATTACTATTACTAACAAACATGATCGAATTTCGACTTCTGATATATTTGTTGTTGTTGTGCACATAAATGCCTACATTCGTGAATTGTTTCAGATTTTTCGGATTAAAAGTTTCCAATCACGAGGGGGGAAACGCGATTATTTTGTACATTTTCCCTGTCCCCCCTCGATTATGATACGGAAATTTTAAGACCTGTTTTGAAAAGATCCCATCAAGACCTTCCCAATGAACGTGATAACCGCCGATCCCGCGGATCGATGTTACGGAAAGCTCTGTCACCCCTATATAAATTTCCCAACCAGCTGATAAGGTTGGATGACCGATTTCTGCGACAGAATCGCCACTGACGTCAACAGGTGGTGAATGAATTAAAACTGAAATCTCTGTAACTGAACCACCACTTAACGTCGGCCGAGTAGTGAAGCAGAAAATTCTAGGTTGGGTGCGATCGAGCGTGAAGCACACCTGGAAGACTTTCGCGCAAGTGCCTTGACCTCGACTAGTGATTAGTTCAGTTCAGCCAGGTTGAATCCAGCTCGACGCTAGGGATCCATGGAGTTGTCTTGATAAAATTAAAACATACTACACATATACGAGTTCGAGTAAAGTCTACAGTGTTTGTCCGACAAGATTATTGTTTTTTTACTCGCGGTTTTCCATTCGAATTTCCTACGACCATTATTTCGAATAGTTTTCTTGTGCCACAATTGTACAATCGCATACTATACTTTTCCGTTGGATTAGATACGGTTGCAGATTTAGAGTATCGTGAGCACCAAGTGCTGTACCTGTTATGAATAATAGAGTTTGATGTTGACGTGAAATTCGCTAGCAGTCAAAAGAGCAAGCATATTTAGCGTGTGGCGGGCCGAGCAACACCGCAGTATCCCAATTTTCGTAGTTTTTCCATTTTTCATATGTATTCATGCCAAGTTGCGTGTATCGCTTGTGGCTCTAGTTGCTTGAAGCCGCTTGGGTGATTCAGACGCATGACATGAAATTTTGAGCGCAGGATTTACACTTGTTCTGGCATTGCCCTGAATGTAAGGGTCGAGTCTTGTTACGCAGCTATACAACTGCAGCTGTCACTTCGTGCCATCCAAAACAAGGTCGCAACGCAAATACAAAACAGAAGGAAGGCGGAGGTGGTGGCCAGGCCAAAGAAAACCAAAAAACCAAGGAAATCGGCTGAAGAAGGTAACTGACCACCCGGAAAGAAGTTTAAGGTCACCGAAAAAAAGGAAGAACCAAAGGATACCAAGCCAGATTCTCCAACATCCGATATCAAATGTATCAACAACGATTGTCTACGTCTGGAGCTGTCAGTGCTTGATAAAGAATTAATACAAAGCATCATAGATTACAGTTTCACACAGCTTGCTGCCCGTACGGCATTAGACCGAACAATCCAAAGTACAGTAACTATTTTACGGAGTACAAAAGTTAAATACTGAATCGTGCATAAGGTAAAACGCAGAAGCTGCCGAACGCTGATACGAATAGCTTTAAGATAAAAATACGGATCTTACCTTACTTTTGTGTTCTTTTTTAGGGTTTTGAAAATAATTTTACAAAACCCAACTAGTTTCGTGACCTGTCTGTCCGTCCGTCCGTGTGTCACAGCACTTTTTCTCGCAAACTACTTAAGCTAGAAGCATCAAATATTGTATGCAGGTGTAAAGTGGTGCTCTCTTCAAAGTTTACCTACAAAAAATTTTAAAAGGCATTTAAGGGGGGGTCTCCCCATATAGGGGAGTGGCCCTCGAAAAAATAATTACATCAAAGGTAGCCGATATGGGTATCAAATGAAAGGTCTTGCTGAGCTCTCAAAACAGGGCTTAAATTGATACTTTTTGCTTCGAGGGACGCGCAGGGAGGGGAAATACACGAAAAATGTGTGTCCTCCCCCCTCGTGATTGGACACCTGTGATCCGGAAAATCTGAAAAAAAAATGATGATAGGTGTTTACAAGAACAAAAAATACCTTAGAAGTCGAAATTCACTCAACTTTGTTAATAATAGTATGATATTCGAATTTCACATTTTCCCCAATAAAATCGCATTGGTATCCTTAAGCTGAACGAAATTGAACATTTATGCAGTCCTCTAAGGGTTCTTAAAATTGTCAGTTTGATGAAAATCGAATGATATACACGGAAGTTATAGCCGTTTGAAATGAACAAGATTTTGGTATTTCATGGACTTTCCATCGAATCAGTCACTGCAGTTTTGGCTCGACCTTCTTGAAATTTTCCAATAAGGTAAATAACATTAATATTTTTGAGAATCCATGATTTGAATGGTTTTCGTTGGTTTGCAAAAAAATGGCGGCCGCTGAAAGTAGAAAAACAATGGATTTTCCTTTGAACGGTCACATCTCTTTGACATATTTCTTGGCGTTATTCATTGCTGGTGACTGCATTTCTGAGAAGTTGAGTACAAAACCCTTTTGACATGAGCGTAGGTCTGTTTACCCAACTTGTTCAATATACCTTTCCAGTATTGTAAGATCATTTATATAAATGTGTAAGGAATCCTTATTAATCAAATATCTTTGTGGGTCAGATGCATAGCTGAATTAAGTTGAACGATATTTTTGTGCAATTGATTTGCAATAATTATAATGATCCAAATGAAGTAAAACTTCAGTTTTCATAAAAGCTGAGGCTGTCAAAATTTCGATAAAACCCAATATACTTTTCGTTTATCTCATGTCTATCTAATTTCATCAAGTTTTCTTTATTTTTGTTCGAATAACTCGTGCAATATACTGCTACATGCGCGCAGTTATACACATGTAAGCGTTGACGCCTTAGTGAAATTAGATTTTCGGTGCTTCCTTTGCTAAAGTATTGCCATTCCGTGTTTCGGGTAAAATTTGCTTTTTGCTGAAAATGGAAACGTCATATTGAATAGTTCGTATTTAGATACATATCATAATTCGTTATTCAAACTGGGAGTAATGTTTCAAAAGTAAAAACATCCGTGAATACGTGGTATTATTCTCGAGCTGGTCAAAATCATTGTTGAAATAGTATTTACTTTTAGTGTTTCCCCAATCATACGGTTATATCTCAACTGTCATTCAGTAATTCTCTTCAGACATACCAAGAAAAAATAAGGACAAAACTTAGCCTTAAATACATATGCTACAAAATATTTAATTTAATATGCAATTCTACCTAAAATACTAACACTGAAACTAGATATTACTATATCACCAAGGTCAAAATAATGAAATCTTATAAAGAATGATGGTAAATTTTGAAGAAAATAAAATAAACATGTTAGTACTACAGTAGTTGATAACTACACTTTTACATACCCCCTTGAGACTTATTTTATTGACTGTCAAAGATCATGTAAAATTCTAATAAACGTAGTGAAGAGAATTGTTAAATAAAAATAAGGAAATGAAAAGGATATGTATTGTCGCGTGTTATGATTCGCGGCCAATAATTTTAATGTTCCAGGAAAATGAAAACGCACTATCTTTTAAATTAAGTTAAAAGAGTTTATTTACTACAAACACACAATAATTAATTTAAGAATTTCACCACTTAGTCTATAAATTTTCACTTAGTCTATAAATTTTTTATTCAACTATCCACTAAAATCACTTCACAATCACTCAATCAATATCGCCTTTACCTCGCGCTTCACTCTATCGCAGTTTTTACTATCGTGGTTATAATGAATCCCTCCGTTCATTCAGCTCGGCTTTATATAGAGTCTCTAGTCATTCAATTCATTTCTCGTACATTGGCGAATTACCTGGAATATTCGAGCAGCATAATGAATGAGGCAGTGACGTCACTTTCAGATGTTGATCATGCTTGGCAGGTTTTCGAGTACATTCTTTTGTTGATCATGATGTTGTGAAAACAATTACGACAGTAGCTCGCAGAATTAGTTGTACATATAACAGTATGCTACTTTTACCATTAGTACTGCTTTAATATAAGGTTATGAATTTTACGCTTGCGAAAGTAAAGCTAAAGAAAACACATAAAATATTCAAATGGATACACAATATGTTTATTCAATATAAAGATTGAACCTTGCCATTATACGTGAAATACAACATCATTCAAATGTTTTCCACCTCTTACAGGCCTCAATCCTTTTAAGTTAATTTTCAATGACTTTTCGGCACATTTTCGGCGATATCTTGGACATAACTTCTCGAATATTGGTGTTCGATTGCTCAAGATTTTGAGGATTGTTCGCGTAAACACGATCTTTCACAAAGCCTCATAAAAAGAAATCCAAAGGTGTTAGGTCGCAGGATCTTGCCGCCCAATTGACATTACTCAATCTCGAAATTACGCGTCCTGGAAATTTCTCTTGCAAAAGTGCTCGATTAGCCTGTGTTGTGTGGCTCCACCCTGTTGAAACCCCATGTCCTCTAGATCATAATCTTCAATTTTCCACCAAAAATAATCGGTTAACATCCGTCCATAGCGGTCAGAATTGACTGTAATGGCTCTTCCTTGATCGTTTTCAAAAAATACGGGCCAATAACACCACCAGACCAGAATGCACACCAAACAGTCATTTTTTCCGGATGCAAAGGCCTTTCTGCAATCACCTGAGAATTTTGAAAGCCCCATATGTGGCAATTCTGTTTATTTACGCAACCATTGAGCGAAAAATGAGCCTCATCACTAAAGAACATTTTGTTCGAAAAATCGTTATCAATGGCTTCTTGTTCAATCACCCAATTCGCATACATTCTGCGTTGTGTATGGTCTTGAGGCTTAAGTTCTCGAATGAGTTGGATTTTGTTTGGATGGAGATGCAAATCCAAATGCAAAATCCGCCACAATGAGCCGTAAGACAAGCCCAAATGTTGAGCACGTCGAGGAATCGGCAAATTCGGGTCTTCCTCCACACTTTAAGCAACGACAGCGATATTTTCAGCAGAACGAATGTTGCGATGATGCACAGGCCTTGCAATATTAATAACCGATCCAGTCTCTACAAATTCACTCACTGTGTTCGAAACTGTTTGCTGTGTAGGTCGATTATGTCGACCGTAATCGGCTCGTGAAGCCCTAAATGTTGATACAGCAGAATCACCATTTTTAAAATAAAATTTTATAATTTTAACGCGTTCTTCGACTGTTAAACGATCCATATTTATAAATGGCAAATTCATAATATACATACACTTAGTAACAATTTTCTTGATCAATATACTTTGTGCTTTGTGAAGATGGAAGGATAGAATTCCATTTATATTAAAGGAAACAATATGAAGCAAAGAACGCCTTTTAAGAAGGACTATTTAAGTCTAAACAAAACTGCAGACATGTGTTAGAAAAGAAATTGAAACAAAAATGTTTTAAAAGTAAGAAAATGCTTCCGGACAATATCATAATAAATGGAGGGTGATTCATAACAAGTCTACACATGTGAATGGGCGTTAACTCTTATTTATCACCAACTTCAGGTCCATATATTGACAGGTTATGACAGTTTGGTCTTTTACAATTCTAACCATGGCGTCAAACACATCAGCCGAACGTTTTTTTATTGTTAAAACTTTTTACAAAAATAATGAATCGCCAGTGCAAACATTTCGCGCTCTACGTGAATTTTTAGGTCCACCCATAAATTGTTTTGAAAAGATCTCATTGAGACCTTTCTAATGACACCCTACTCGACTACCAATGGTGAAAATTTTTTTTTGAGGGGTCACCCCCTTACATGGGGAGACCCCCTTAAACGCCTTTGAAAAATTTTTCCATCCTTGAACTTTCAAGAGGTCACCACTTCTGACCTTTCTACAAAGTTTCATGGCTGTAGCCTCTATAGTTTCGGAGAAAAAGTGCTGTGACATACAGACGGACGGACGGACGGACAGACGGACACAGGTCGTGATTGCAATAGGGTTTTGTATTTTAGTACAAAACCCTAAAAAGGAATTACAGTTGCTGATGTTAGAAGGAAAAGCATTTTTTTAATAATATATTGGTAACTTACTTAGTTTGAACATCCATACATTAAGGAAATGACAATGTATAGGTTTCAGTTTATTCTCTTAGGCAAGGTAAGAATATTATGCATCTAGTTATTAAAAATACTACCGCTAGATGCAAGGTTGTTATAATAAATTAAGATGAATTGTTGAGTTAACATCGTATTTCCTTTCCAGCAAACCCGTTATCTTTCAGAAGGTTATGCAGTCAAAAGGTGAGTATTGCGCCGGGAGGGTAGGATTACGGTAATCCGCGAATGGTCGGTTTCGTGTAGCGGTCGGTACGCGATGCCAATTTCATGTGTTTTGCGTTTTTTTTTGTTAGAGCAGATTTTTTAGGGTTTTGTAAAATAATTTTACAAAAACTTCTAAAATCGCGTCCTGTCTGTCCGTCTGTCTGTCTTTCAGTCCGTCCGTCCGTCCGTCCGTGTGTCACAGCAGTTTTTCTCGGAAACTACTTAAGCTAGCAGCATCAAAATTTGTATATAGGTGTAAAGTGGTGATCTCTTCAAAATTCAACTACTAAAAAATTTTATAAGGTATTTAAGGGGGGTCTCCCCATGTAGGGGAGTGACCCCCCGAAAAAAAAAATTTCATTGAAGGTAGCCGATATGGGTATCAAATGAAAGGTCTTGATGAGAACTTTTCAAAACAGGTCTTAGTTTGGCAAAGTTTGCTTCGAGGGGCGCACAAGGAGGGGAAATACACGAAAAATTTGTGTCCCCCCCTCCCTCGCGATTGGACACCTGTGATCCGAAAAATCTGAAAAAAAATCACGAATGTAGGCCTTGATGAGTACAACAACAAAAAATACGTGAGAAGTCGCAATTCACTCAACTTTGTTAGTAATAGTATGATTTATCGATTTTATGTTTTCTTGAATAAAATCTTAACGGTACCCTTAAATTCAATGAAATTCAGTACACAGATGTCTATTTATAAGGTTGATTAACCCTGCAAGTTTAATAAAGACTGCATCATATTTAGCGAAGTTATAGCGGTTTGAATTTTCCTGTATTACTATGGAACAATATGCGCTGCATGTGTTACTATGGCAACATATGGCTATGGAACAACATGCGCTTTTTACCGACTCAGACACTACAGTTTTGTTAGGATTTGCATGAAAATTTCAGGAATGATAGGTGTCATGAATAACTTTGAGAATCAGTTCAGCTAGTGGTATCAGTAATCGTAAAACAAAATAGTGGCTGTTTTAAATGCGAAGATTGAATAATGTTGAGTTATTTTTTCCCAACTTCAACGTTTAAGGTGCATGCTTTTAACACTTGATTCAATTTAATGAATGACTGAAGCTGAGTACCTACAATTAATACTCATAAGTGAAACAAGTCAAGGAGGCGGGAGGGAGCTTCTAACAAAAGGGCTTTGTAACAACTCTAGGATTCGAAAAAATTGGCTATTAATCGATGATAACAGTACAGGTTCACATCCCTATATGGGGACCCATCACATCCCTATATGGGGAGACCCCGTTAAGATTCTCTGATAAAATATTTCACCCCAACACTTTCAAGAAGTCATCACTTCTGACTTTTCGACAAAGTTTTATGGCCGTAACGTATATATGTAGTTTCGGAGAAAAACTGCTGTGACATACAGACGGACAGTCGGACACAGGTTGTGATTTCAATAGGGTTTAGTATTTTAGTAGAGAACCCCAAAAAGACTAAGTGATTTACAACTAATTTAACTTGTAATTATCATCACTTTATCAATTTTCATTTAATATTGCTTATTTTTTTCTTTACATTCCATTTTGTTGTTATGTATGGTATTCAGTCTGTTAGATGGAACCAATACATCAATCAATCGGATATCATGATTGGACACCAATACTGGGATTATGATTTGTTTGCACATTTGCTGTTTATCATATTACCTCCAACAAGCTCGAGTCTCCGAATAAAAAAGTATATCTGAAGCAAGACAACTTTCTGATAATAGCAAAATGACATGCATTTGCTGGAAAAATAAAATCTTGAAGAAGTTTTCTGGATATTCGCTAACTTTGATCGAACTAAGGTGAGTAATGCGCATGGTTATGTCCTTTGGCACTGTTAGAACCCATCAAATATTAATATAAGCTCAGCACTGGCCCTTTTACTAACCTAATACCACTCCAATCACTAAATAAAGAAAACCCCATTTAAAGAGTCCAATTTAATTGCATATTTATGAAATTACTTACCATCAATCTGAGTCAACTATTTCATCATTTTCAACAAATAAAAGACAAGATTTATATTTTTTATGTTTTTTGAATTTTTTTGTGGGGTTTAACTCCATTTTCACAAAAAATTTCATTAAATTTTATTGATTTTTCTTTGATTTTTTTTATTACAAATCTCATAATTTTATATTTAATATTTAACATTAATTTATAACAATATCAAAAAATGAAATAAAATAACTATAATCATAATAATAATGATAAAATAACTATTATTACAAATCAAATTAAAAGAGAGATAAAACCTAGGCATACATATCATCATGTTTCAGATGCAAGTGGAAATTGAAAAAGAAAAACCGTATGGTAATAAGCCTAATAAAATAATTCAAATTCATCAATGAATCGAAACAATATGTTGAAGTAAACAAACACTAAACTTGCTTGAAATCAAAACAGTTTAATATTTTTTTTTTCGTTAAATTTTTGGTGGATTATGTAAATTTTGTAAATATATGTTTTTTGGTAAATTTTGTATTTTCATTTCGAAACGAAAATGTTTTTTGTTTTATCTTTTTAAAAAATATTTTTATTACTTAACAGCCTTGAGCTTATGTTGTCAATTTACTTGTATTTTTTTTTTCATTAATTCTACAAATATTCTCTTCACATGGTTTTTTTTGTTTATTGAATTCTCATATATGTTTCCTCAACTCTACATTATGTTTACAACTAAAATAGTAAAGTAACGCATTTTTAACACAATCTTACACTCAATTTAATTCACAAATTTATTAAAACTTTCGCTCCTATCCCTTTCTCGCGGCATTTTATTACTTATTCCTTTCTCTCCCACTTTCGCGCGCTCGTTCTTTCGATTCGACTAAAACAAAGGTAAAACATAAGACGAATTCTTAACAGTTAAGTATTAAAAACAAACAATGGTAATCATTTGAAAAGAGAACAGCTACGCGACGCGTATGCAATATGTAACATATGTGTATGTGTGAAAAGGAAACCAAGAAAACGCTACCGTCAAATATTTATCCGCGTGTGTACTCATATGTGAGTTTAAGTTGCTTATTTAGTTAACTGGATGTTAAATGAAGTTAACGTTGCTACTGTTGCTGCGGCTATGGAAATAAATTCGCGTCTGAACGAATATTTGTGTAAACTCTTAATGCAGTTAAACGTTTCAGGAAAACTACGTCAGACTCTACATGTAAAGCTGCAAATGTCTTTTTAGAAAGTTAGCTCTGGACGAAAACTTGGAAGCAACACCTTTTGCCTGTACAGCATCTCACAGTGCTTTTTATTTTTCCTATCCTTCTTCTAATGAACGGAAACATTTCCCTGCATGTCGCATTTTCGTTTCATTTTCTATTTTCTGGGACTCACTACTTTCCTCGTCTCTGCGACGAATTAAGAACTAAAGAGAGAAACGTAAGACATGACAAAGAAAACTCTTCAGATATTTGTATGTGTATCGTATAACATTAAATATTAACTTTTCCGCTAAATTTTCATTCTTTTGTTTATTATCACTTTGCATTTCGCACAGGTTCATTGTATTTTACTTTTTCTGCTTCTTCACAGTATATTTAATATTTAGTTTACCTCTCTAAAATATATTCAATATTTATTTCTTTCAATTTGTATGGTATCGGTATGATTTTCGTAAATACAATGTTTTTCAATAGTTTTTCTTTACAGTAAATGTTTATCCTTAGGTATGTATAATTCCTTGCGGACCGTTACAAATATAACACATTTCATTGTTTAGTTGTTGCTGTTGCAGATGCAGTAGCATTTGCTGCGATTTGCCAGCGCAATCTTCACAAATTTCATTTATTAAGATGCTCTTTAAAATACTAAGAAAAATTAAAATGATGATTACTGCTCGCCTTCTCCTCGGCGCTGGGTCACGTGACGTCACACAGACTCCACGCAACTTCACTTGGTACTAAGCTACGGTTTAATTTAAATAGTATTAAAATTGTTTTTAACTAATTTTAATTTTTTAAGTGGTTGAACCGAACGAAAAATAATAATTAAAAGGATTCACACTTCTACGTTTTATTTGTCTGCATTACGTGATTAGTCTAGAATTTTCTTTCAGTGGCGAAGGCAAGGAAACAAATTTTCCCCCCGTCTTTTTCTCAAGAACAAGAAAAACACCGAATGCATACATAAGTTAAGTTAAAAATCGGCTGACAAGACAGCGAATCTAAAAAGGCAGAAGACAGTGATCTTAAAAGTTATAAATACGTCTGATTTTAAGATAAAATGCGTCAGTTCTTTTCCTTTACTTCAATTAGTATGTGTTTATGCGATTTTTGATTTTTTGATATTTAATGGATTTTCTCGCGTATTTTTTGTGTTTATTTCTTTTACTTTGTATTTTGGATAGAGGGTTCGATGTTTACATAAATTTGTCGTACGTACCCTAGATTTGAAATGTAGGCTTAGTTTTATGTATTGTATACAAAAATGGAGGGGACAAAAACGGAAGCGAGGGTGATAAAATTTGATTCGTTAAGTTTAATTGTAAGATATTCATTCTTGTTTCTTGGAAAAGTTGTCTTGCTGATGAAGCTTACAGTTACCAACTATATAAACGAAGCTACTAGATGCGCATATGGCGCTTAAATATATCAACTAGTGTAGTTGACGAGCATTTCCGAAATGGAATCTGATGACGTCACATGATGGGGGATGATGTTGATGGGTGTTGCCAGCTGTGTAGTCGGCTCGGGGGTGGCTTGTTGTGGGTAGGGTGAGATGCATGGGGACGCGATCACTGATGAAACGGGCGACGCTACCACGGAAGAGGTCGCCGATGCCGCTGGGGATGCAGCCGATGAGCATGCTGTGAGCAATGTTGTCGGTGGCGGCTGCTGCGTTTGATGATGGGGCTGAGGTGC
Source organism: Odontomyia ornata (assembly GCA_963969285.1). Taxonomy (NCBI): domain Eukaryota; kingdom Metazoa; phylum Arthropoda; class Insecta; order Diptera; family Stratiomyidae; genus Odontomyia; species Odontomyia ornata. The sequence continues at coordinate 471,995,164 of OZ017738.1, read as the reverse complement.
TGGTGAAATTATCGTTGCAGTTGCTGCAAGGAAAAACAACGGTTAGTAGGCGATTCAAAACGTCAATTTGAAGAGTATTCTGAATGCAAAAAATGGATTTTTTAGACCCAAAAGTTCTAACCTGTGAGAATTAGCCTTAACTAAATGACAGGATGAAACACTAGCCTTCAAATGGATACAACCAGAATTCAAATCTGGCAGAATGAATACTTACTTAACCATTGTGAATTGCAAGTGCAAATGGTAGTTGGTATCACAGGCGCATAATAAACTCCATTGGCGTACAGTAGGCCGGGAGGAGCTTGTATTTGGATCTGTTGAGGCGATTGTGTGAGCGTAGCTTGCTGCTGGGTCTGTTGCAGTGATTGTGGGCTGTTGCCTTGCACAGACTGTGACGTTGACTGCGGTTGTGTCTGCAACAGATGCGTTGACTGTAGTGTGGTTTGTTGTGTCTGTTGCGCTACTTGTTGTTGCTGTCGCTCCTGTTCTCTGTACAATACTTGTAAGGCCAAATTCTGTATCAACTGCAATGTCTGCCGTCGTTCATGTCCCATTAGGCAGACCGTTGATGAGCCAACAACTTCGCGTAAATGCATCAGGTACTGGTACTGCAAGGGTTCCTCCTCGACACCCCAAAAGTGGTTCCTCAAATATGCCTCAAGTTTGACACGTTGTGATGTCATGTCCGGGAAGTCGATAAAGAACCTGGAGCACATGTAACGTTCGAGTGCTTTGATCTTCTCGTAATCAACTGGTTGATAGTTTCTGACTAACAGGTTACAATACTTAAGGAGGCCACCACCGCGAATTTCTTCGGGTTGTCTGGTTGAGATCAGTTTGTTTTGTAGGTGATAGAGTGCTTCCTGGAAATCTCCATAAACAGATTCGCCGACTACGGTCGGGTAGAAGTTTTCGGAAATTGGCAATTGGGCGCAGTCGTAGAATAGCAGCAGCGAGTCCAACACTATTTGAAATGAATCGACACTGAATTCAAATTGTCGACGCATGGTATCGACAAATTTCAGTTCGACATTCTTGTGACCCGGCGAGTTGCCCAATGATATGAGACTCCATCGATCACCGTCGTTGTTGTTGTTGACCTTAACCATTTTTCCTACGTAAGCCTCCTTAAGTGAGCACGGCATTATCCGCCGTCGCGATACGCCTTCTGGTAGCAAATCGAATAGCGTATTTAGAACCGCCGATTTGACACGATCGAAATGTTTATTTGAGCTGAGTTCAACGGCGAAAATCAAGTCCAAATCATTGTATGGTTGATCCTCGGACGCTAAAACATGACTAGCTGCGCCTCCATTAAGTCTGATATCTTTCACTGTCATTCCAGCCCCACCGGACTGTACATCTGTCTCCAATTGTTTACGGACCAATGTTACCAAATCCTTGAGGGTAACTTCTAGGGTTGGAAAATTACCTCGTCCGTGTATGGCAACTTTTTCATTCATAACATCATTCAATTTTCGTACTTGCTCAAACGATAAGACAGCCAATCGTTGAGCACTCCCGGTATCAACACTCTCCAACGATCCATGATCGGATGTGGATGCAATCGAACTGCCCGAACTTGGGCTTGGTGGTGGTGTTTCTGTACCATCCGAGTGGAAACCATCATCATCGACTTGAAATGCGTCCATTCTAAGATTGCGTGTACGCTGGACGAATGAATCGGGTAAATCTAATGTCCCGCACTGGAATGAAATAAAATAAAATCGGTTAGTTGTTTCTAATAACAATTATTAACTGATAAATTAACATTTCGTAAAAATGCGAACAATTTTAAAGTGAATTTACGTCTTCTCTAATTTAAACGACAAAAAGAAAATCCTAAGGGATTTCAAAGGAAGAAGGTGTCCTAAACAGGAATCATTACACCAGAACCTGTAACAGGTAACGGATATCCCATATGAAACAAGTATTAAGACAATGGATCGAAAATGATCTCGACTTCTGTTGCAGAACATCTAAGAGCTACTGTGTTGTAAGCGTTGGGTCATAAGGTGAAATATTTACTGAGCATCAGCAGGACTAAGCAGAAAACTGTAAGCAGTTTTATAAACAATCACTGTCAATTGAGTGAGAAACGCTCTTTTTCGAAGACATCTAAAGATCACCAGCCAAAAAGGTACCATAAACGTAGTTTCTACTATTTAATTTAGTATGCTAACCATATAGGCTTGTATGAAACTAGAAACCTGATTACTTTTTTTGCTTTAGCACTACAGGGCCTTTCGGGCCTGCGCTTAGAGATAGAGTATCGCTTCATTTTGATCGAATGTATCGGCACTCAAGAAGGTGATATGGTCAGTACCACACTTTGACCGTATATCTGTCCACCCACCTGCGATACGGTCTGATTTTAAACCACTACGTATCATAACTGAACGGGCTTAAAGTTCTTATTTATGAACCGGTTGAGAGATTTTTTTTTTTTTTGCATTCGCAGCCTTAATCACATTAAATCGAATTCAAATATGTTGAGAAACATGACCAATGTAGACGAGTCCAAGCATATGAAAACTGAGTTATTGGTATAGCTACCATTTAGTGTCCTCTTCACAAAAAACTTTAAAATTCGAATATCATTAGATCATACATATAATCATGGATTTTCGTATTCAATACATTGTAAATCGAACAAAAATCGAGGCTTCTAAAGGCTTTTCTTCTGTGGAAATTCGACAGACCACCAAACTGTTATGTAAATTCTTTTGATGCCAACTACTTTGTATGATCTCCATTATTTTCTAATTAACACTTTGCTACTAACTTTCAGAGGCCGCTATTTTAAATTTCAGATTTTAATTTTGAATTTTTCTTCTTCTTCGTAGCGTCACAGCCCCTCTTTGGTCTTCGCTTCCTGCAAATAGCGCCTCCAACTGAAATCCAAGCAGCGATGAACTGTCTTCATCGACCGAGTCAGACCAGCGTTTCTTCGGTTCCTCCACTGGTCGCCGGTCTTCAGTTCTCCCAACGAATACCTTTTTGGGTATCCGTTGTTTGTCCATACGATTAACGTAGCCAGCTCATTGTAGATTCTGCAGTCTTAGAATCCTTAAGACCTCCGACTCATCAAAAATTGCATACAGCTTATGGTTGTATCAAATTCACCATTGGTGTCCGTCTAGCTTCACAAAAATTATTCGCTTCAGGACCCGTCTTTCGAAGGCGTTCAATATGTTTGCAGATGCTTGGGTTAGGGTCCATGTTCCACACCCATAGGAAAGCACAGTTCTTATCACAGATTGATATACTTGGAGCTTTGTTTTCCTGTGTATGTAGCTAGTTTTCAACATCGTAAAAAATGAATAAATTATTTTATTTACGAGCTGTATTCATCGGTGTTTTTCGTCAAATTTGCCCACATTTTCGATATTGTATTTGCCAAGTGTGATATTTTGTGTATTTGAGGTATTATTCCTCGACTGCGTCATGAGGTTTGTTTTATTCTGATTGATTTTCAGCCCTAAAAGTATTACTTCGCTGTCAAGTTTCAGGAAACGTTCTTTGGCGGTTGTTAACGACCGTGACAAAATATTGATGTCGCCCGTATAGGCTACCACTTGGCTCGACTTGTACAATAACGTACCACTTGTATCGACAGGTAACTTTCTGATGACATATTCTAAAACCAAATTGAATAGCCATGAGCCCATTTTGGTTATCAATGCGGGCTTGGGAGGCTGTCAATGTCATTGTCATTTTAGTAAGACGGACTAATTTGGCTGGGATTCATACTGTCCTAGGCTTGCTTAAAGTTTAATTATTTTAATAGAAATCCACAATTTAGTTCGATCAAGCACTGTGCCAAATCTTCTTCAGATCGGAGTTTCACTATGACCAGAATAACATTATCCGTATTTTTAAAAGCAAATAATCATTTTATTGGCCCCACTTTGAAAATCAAGCAATTTATAAGGACAAGTAAAAGTAGCAGGGGAGTCCTCATACCTGAAGTGTATTGCCAAATTATTAGTAAATAAAACGTCTTCTGAATATCAAAACTTGGCTCACACATACTATATATTCAATGAATGGAGCTCAGAAAAATAATTTATGGTTATTATTTTTTTTTTAGCCGTCATTTTATTTTCTGTCTGTTAACCTCAATGCCTCAATGTTTTAAAATATTTCTAAAATTTACATAGGATCATGTGTAATTGTTGTTTTAACTGATAAGTTTCAATCGTTTATAACTTTATTTTTCTGAAACTGCTAGAAAGCGGTTTATATCAGAAAAATGAGATACAAATTTTCAGCAAATTTAAGGGTCATCCTTCGATTTTATAAATGAAAATGTAAAAGTCATAAAATGAATTATTACAAGTAATAACAAAATTGATCGAATTTTATTTTTTTTTACACCCATATTGGCTACATTTGATAAAAAATATGTTTATGAGTCACCCTATTTATGTAGCGAGGCTCCCTTAAACACATTAAAATATTTTTTCGCACTGCAAATTTTGAGAGGGCACCACTTTTGGTTTACGTAGAAAACTTCATCATTCTACCTCATGTGGTTTGCGCGAAAACTTGCTGTAACACACGGACGCACGGACGGGGCGGACAGAAAATTTTATAAATATTATGCTATCCCGTTAAAAATTATCGGTTGAATAAATACATCTTAAATACGCCATTAAAAACGTTTCCATGAAAATGTGTGTATTAGGGTCTCATCCATCAATACTCTAAATCTCGTTCAAATCAGAGTTTCACTCAATACAGGGCAAAAGTATTCAATTTTAAGTGAAAATGGCAGCCAAAAATATGAGATTTGAAATTTTCGACTTGACTTTTTGATTTTTCATCCGATTTTGATAAGTTCGCGGAATATAAGAACTTAGTACAGTTATATATAATCCCCAGTTACATCAAAATCCGGTCGGAAATATGGCCACTAGAGGGCCATAAAAATCTGAAAAAATCGCCTATTTGAACCACCCACATTTTGAAACTTGCTCGTGAATTATCACCAAAATGACAAAATCTTAAGATTTAGTTAATCAAACGCCTTTCGAATTTTGAGCTTCAACTAGCCGCCATTTTGTTTTTTGAAACGTGGCCTCTAGTTATTTTTCTTCACGAAACCACCGAATTTCATCAATATCGGTTATAAGGCATGGTCACAACTAAAACAACAAATTTTTGGACGTTTTTCGACCTTAGAATGGCCGCCAATTTGTTTCAGACAGTTCGACTTTGGATTATTTTATTGTGAGATTCATCACACTTCAAATCAGAACTATACTGTGGTCTGAGAAGAAATCACGATTTTTGATCTAAAATGGCCGGCATTTTGTTTTCGCTCGGCCGATTTAGCTGGTTAAGGGACTAAACTGAGAAATTTACCTAATATACCTTTCCTACCTTTCGGAGCAAAATTGCGACCTCTAGCGTGGTCATAAATTTTGTAATATGCTCTTCGCAATAGGTAAATTTCCCTTTGATTGATTGATTTTCACTTTTTATTAATCATCCGATTTTCATCATTTTTCTTAGGTTACAATAACTTGACTCAATAATCTTTATCACTACTAAGTTTCATGAAAATGCATGTAAATTTTGGCCGCTAGAGAGCTACCAAAATATGAAGAAGTTGTTTTAAACCATTGCAATTTTGAAAGCTGCACTCAGATAAAGTAACGATTGTCTTACTTCTTAATGACATTTATCTTTGCAACGTATCAATCCGATGAAGATTGTAACTTTTCAAGGGGTTTAAAGTTTCGAAACATAATTAGCAGCCATTTTGAAGTTCAAGAGCTGAATAGAATTTTTGTACTCTTGAATTTTTGTAGGTGTAGTTAATTAATTAGTTAGTTTACAATAGTTTTAGCAACTACCACCCCTTTCGGGCCTTCGCGTAAAGATAGTTTGAGTATCTCATTATATTGATCGAATGGATCGGAAATCGAGATGATATGGCCAGTACCACGCTTTGGCCATGTATCCTTCCACCCAGCTGTGATATGTTCTGATTTTAAACCACTATGTATCATAACTGAACGGGCTTGAAGACCGTTTCTTATATATCTACTAAGTCACCACACAAAAATCAAATAAATAGTCTACGTTTCCCGGGAAGTGTATCCATTTGAATAGGAACCGTCAAAGAGATCACATGAAAATAGAGAAAAATGTAAATAGATCTCTGATCAAGTACCTCTTTCTGACAAAAATGTCTACCAAAGAATTACACGATGACTTGGTGGAAACATTGGGGTACTCTCCACGATATTCGACAGTTACACGCTGGGCAGAACATCCACTGAAGATGAGCTTCGCAAGGGACGCCCATTCACATCTCTCACTAACGATAACGTCAAAAAAGTCGAAGATATTGTAATGACAGATCAAAGAGTGACCAGCTGAGGTCACAGGGATACCATATTTTCGTTTTGTGATCATCGATGAGATCTGAATCCACAAGTTTGATCCTGAAATTAAACAACAATCGATGACTTGCAAACAAGTCTCCTCACCGACGCCAAAGAAATTCAAGGTGTCGAGGTCGGTGGAAAAGATTATGGCATCAATTTTTTGGGATGGGTGAAAGAATAATTATGGTGGAAAACCTGAGAAAAAGAAGCCTCTATTACAGGCTACTAACCAGACCAAATAAAAAGATTGCGGGAAGGTATTAAGGAAAAAAGACGCGGCAAACTGCAAGCTGGAGTATTGTTTCACCAAGACAACGCACCCACGCACAAAGCCGGAGTTACGATGGCTGCCATTCAAGAAACGGGATTCAAATTGCTCAAACACCCACCCTATTTGCCAGATCTAGCCCCAGTTACTTCTATCTCTTTTCGCGGTTCAAAGAAGAATTCAGAGGCAAGAAATTTGAAGATAAAAGTGAAATGATGGCCACTGTTGAGGCGTTTTCGGGGAGGGGGTTTAGAAAAAAGATGGTATTGACTTATTAGGAGACTATGTAGAAAAATAAATTATTTTTTTAACCATTATTACTGCGCTTTATGTTCATTATCATTACTTTTGGATCACTCCTCATATAGCCCAGCTCATAGAAGGGCTTCTGAGTCCTTTCAGGATTTAAGGGAAAATCTTATTCATCGTTAGACACTAATGCCAATATTTATGAATTCCAGGAGCAATGCTACATGCCACTTAATAGCAAGAATGTACTGTCAACTGGGACAATAAAAGATTTGAATCAAGTTTAGTATGAGGTACATGCGAAGGCTATCAGCAAAATTATATTGTAATAAATTAGCAAAATAGCTTTAACTAAGGCAGAACAATTTTGCTCTTATGTTGAAATACTACCGTAATGGATATGTGTTTTGATTAGTATAAAAAGCCTTAAGACTTATTAGCTGTAGCATTTGATTAAATTGCAATAACCATTTGTATTAAAAAACATATAAGTCTGTCAGTAAATAGACTTTGGCATTTATGTAGGAACTGAACTGAACGATAAATTAACTGGTTGAATTCTATTCCTTATTTGAATAACTTGTCAAAATTGGCTACCAAATTCAAAATACTACCATAATAAAACTATACCCTTACAGGTGAGGTGAAGAGTCAAACAGACCGAACCTGAATCTCTTCGCGTTTAGTTTCTAAAATTTATGTCACAATTATTTGTATGCTGGGTCAATCTTTCAACAAATCATCTACCTTCAGGAGCATAATTAACACAGCTTTTCATTCACAATTGTTGCAATTTCAACAATGAAAAGATCTCGTCAAGACCTTTGATAGGATATCCAACTCGATTATCTTTAGGGATTCTCAATTTTTAAGGATTCACATCCTTTTATGAGGAGACCCCTTTAAACGTTGTTAATTTTTTTTTGGCTATGAAACTTTCATTAACCAGATGCTTCTGAGCTGCTCACAAAATTTGAAGATTGTAGCTTCTCTAGTTCTTGAGAAAACTTTCTTTGACGCACTAACGGGCGGACGGACAGGTATCAGCTTTAATAGGGGTTTGTCAAAAATAAAAAAATTACAAAACCCTGAAAATATAGAGTTTTACATTAGGCACAGAACAATTTCGTATTTTTATATGAATGCACCCTTAAACTTTTTTAATGAACTGTCAATATCAAAACCTTAAAGTCAACATTTTCATTATTAAAAAGTACTATTAATTACTATTATCGAAAAATCATCTTCAGCGATGAAGCTAATTTCTGACTTAATGGCTTTGTTAAGAAGCATTATTGGTCAGCAACAAACCCACATGTGCTTCTTGAGACACCGTTGTATCTGCAAAAAATTTCTGTTTGGTGCAGTTTTTATGCCGGAGGTCTGATTGGGCCGTATTTTTTCGTGGATGAAAACGACCGTCGTCATGTTACCGTCAATGGAGGGCGCTATAGTGTTATGTTGGAAGATTATTTGTGGCCAGAATTGGATGAGCTTGACATCAACGATGTATGGTTTCAACAAGACGGTGCCACTCGCCACACAGCATGCCTCACAATCGATTTATTAAAATTTATTTATTTATATGTCCTTAATGGAAAACCCTTCATATAAGAGAACTAGATGATGTTATGAAATTCATTGAGAGAGAAGTTGACGCGAAAGTAAGGAAAGCTCGTACCCTTCCAAAGCATGCAGTCCGGAATATATTGTCAGACATTAATGACTTTATATAGGTTCAAAATGGTTTGTGTTGATTGGAGTGCAAATAGCAGAAAGAATTTTTTTTGCCATGTAGCGTATTAGGGTGTATTCGGAGCGAGGTTTATCACGTTTGTGTGCGAGGTCTTAATGAAACAACATATTCAGTGCTGATTTGTTGAATCAAAGAGATCTACGAGTATTTATATGTTGCTCAATAATAGTAAATATAAGGTTATAGAATTTTGCCAAAGCTTCTCATAAGTTAGAGTACCAGAAAAATTGTTCAGTTGACAGATAAAACCTCTTGATGGCTTGACAACTGATCTTGTGAAAATTGAATCTAGGGGTATTTTGAGATTTTATATGCATATAAGACGTAGGATACACACTGAAATACAGTGGAGAATACTGTGGATCGATTTTGAATATAAGGAAATAAGGGTTTTGACAAAGTAACTTTTGCACAAAGACGATCTATAGAAGGTTAAGAATGCCATTGTTAGAATTTTAAAAAACGTTGAATCGGTAAGGAGAGCAATGTGATTAAAAAGGCAACAGGATGGGTTGTTTTGCAAAAATGTAACAATAGAAGAGTAGGGAGGAGTCCGCGTAGTGTAATAGTTAGAGTACTTGCCTAGTTTGAGTCCCATTAGTAGTTATTCTTCAGAAGGACTATAAGCCAGTTATCATACGTGGTAGTGGTACTGCCGGGGTTTTTGTCAAAAATGTAGCTAGCCTGGTGCCACTGTGAAACTTTTTAGGAGCAAATAGAAAAGAAAACTTTCTTTATGGGAGCCTTGATAAAGACTGTATTGAGCGATGTTTAATTATATGGGCCAGGAAGTTAGTTTTTTTTATTATACTGTAGTATAAACTATTGAAACATTTGAAAATAAAACAAATTTTTCGAACAAGGTAAGTAAAGTGTGTACTCTTGGATGAGACTACCCCACACATGGTCGTCGCTTTTTCTCTAGAAGTTGACGTGTGGTCTCAGTTGCAGTTTGTGTTAGCTATCGCTAGTGGTCTATTTCTAGTGTTAACTATTGAATTGTGTTCGATATTTGAGTTGGGACTATTTCCAAAAATGAGACGATGGCACAGTTACATGCAGTTATTGTAAGAAGATTTTAAAATGTATTGGTAATGCAACCAATCTGTGTGAGCATCTGAAAAAATTGCATCCCTCCTCGTTGACAAAACCTTCAGAGCTTCACGAAAGCCAAACCATACCAATGAATGAGGCTGATCGTTCACGTGAAGCGATTCATGCGTCTCTTTCATTGCCATTAACATCTACGTCATCTACCGGAAATAATGCTTGTGCTCCAGCTTAAACTGTATGGAAGTACAAAAGGATGCAGTATTTCTGATTTAACCGAAAGGATAGTAAGTGACGTTCAGCCAATACATATAGTTGAGGACAAAGGATTCTTAAAATACTCGAAAAAATTAAACCCGCTTTACAAACCCCCCAAGCCGACGGGAAATTATGAATTTTTTAATCCCAACCATGTGATATACAACAACATATTGGCTGAAGTTCAAGACGAGTTACCTTAACTTGTGCACTTGGCGATAACAACTGACATATGGACATCTTTTTGCAGTAATTGATTTTTAGCCTTTAGACCTTAAAAATATTATGTTAAAGAGATTCGGTCTGTTGGAAACATCCAAAATCAGCCCTAAAGCTACATTTTTGGATCCTAGATTAAAGAAACCAGCCTTTGGCCAAGCAACAAATGCCGACCATGTGCAACAATGGATCATTCAGGATATTAAGAGGCTGATGGCTGCAAAAGCAAATGGGCAGACGCCGATTCATCAGAATGTAGACCTTGGAATATCTGCGGAATATGTATCGAAAATTTTGCGGATCATTTGTCAATGTTTTTTTTTTTTTTTTTACTATTTTTAGATTCAAATAAGAAAAAGAGTCCATGCAGTTTACACAGGGAGTATTTTGAAGCTAAACAACGCTCTTCGACTACCTCTACGTCAGCGATACTTCAGGTCAAATAATATTAAGAGCTGATGCTGCCAGAGAGGAAAATGAGTCCCTTGAAATGTTGGGAGTCGAAAAAAGAAATTTTCCCAGAATTAAATAAACTTTCCAAGAAGTTTTTGTGTGTGCCAGCAACGTCAGTACTTTCTGAACGTGTGTTTTCGAAAGCCGGGGAGTTGAGAAACGACCGAAGGAGCACATTAACCAGCAAAAATATAAATCAAATCATGTTTCTAAATAAAAATATTTCACTATAGTTATTGCATTCAATTCGAGTTTTCTTTGCTCTCCACCGTTTTTTCTTCTTCTCTTTCACGTGTAACGGTTCAAGTAAGAACGATCGTAAGTGCCCTTTGTATCTTATCGTTAGGTTACGTGTTGTCCGTCCCATGTATAAAATGTCACAGCCTTTGCATGTAAGTTTGCATATGTTACTTTTCTCGTGTATATTGATGTGTCACTCAGTTTGTTTCTAATGTTGTAGTTGGTTTTCAATGCAGTTTATATTTCCTAAGGAAGCTTGATAGTTTGTATATCTCTTTGCCTACGTATGTCAAAGAAATTCACTGTGAGCCGTTCTTATGCGTTTCTGTCAGTTGGCGTTTCTGTTTTTTTGGTGTTGTGTAAAAATTTTGTCAATATCACGTTGTTTGTATTTATGTGTTTATACTACATATATCTAACCGTGATACGCGAGAAAACACGACTAGAATATAAAATATAAAAAAAACTAACACAACTGATCATACCATACACGTTATCCAAACTGCACAACATAAACTAGCAGCGTACAAATTAATGGTGCAGAGACTCCACTCCATTCAATGACTCCTACAACTGCTACAACGAATTAAACAATATTTACAGAATAACTAGTAATAACGGATACAAACAACGTGACATTAAAAAACTTTTTACACAGTACAAACAAAAGCTGGAAAGCCGACTGATTGAAACGCACAAGAATGACCAATAGTGGGTTTCGTTGATATACGTAGACAAAGAGAGATACAACTGTCAAACTTCCTTAGGAAATATCAACTGCAAACTGCATTCAATACTTACAACATTGAAAACAACCTGCAACCAAAACTAAATGACACATCAACATACGAGAACAGCGGCATTTACAAGCTGACACGCAAGGACTGCGACATGGTATACATAGGAAGGACAACATGTAAACTAACGACAAGATACAAACAGCGCTTGAGATCTTTCTTACGCAGCAAGGCAAAACCACGCACACGAGCCTGACGCAATGACAACTCTGTGATATTGCTTCACAAACAAAGCAGAGGGCCGAGACTTAGCTTGAAATACAGTGGTCTCATCGCATAATCGGACAAGCTCTTTTTGAATGTTTGAGTGAGTTTAAATTACGTAGAAAGAGACTTTTTATGCTTTTTTCGCATTTATATATATTTTACGTATTTACCTAGCTTGGTATGAAATAAAACAAAACATTTATCTTCAAGTATTATAATACAAGAATAAAAACAAAAATAAGTCAATTTTTGGCGCGCAACGAATAATCGCAAAACACCGATGGAAAAGTTCCGTTATTTTTCAAGTTCCTTCCTGGAACTTGGATTTTGTCTGTCGTTATGAGTTGTGGTTAGTCTTTTCAGTGCAGCACATTAGAAAGTTCATTCAAATGTCTCCAAACGGAAAGCAAACTATGGTGGAAATGAGACAACTTATAGTCAGGCCGAATTTTGAAGGAAAAACTGTCCGGGAAGTTGCTAAACTGGTCGCTAGAGGCAAATCAACTGTACAAGATATTATTAAGCGATTCCGTGATGAGTTTCGGATAGAAAATAAGAGTCAAGAAAGGCAAGGCACTATATTAAAAGAGCGAGAAGAGCGCATGATAGTAAGAGAAGTTGAACAAAATCCTTTCAAAACGGCGAAAGAATTAAAAATAGCCTTGGATGATCGCACTGGAAAGGATGTGTGCTATAATATTGTGCGAAACACGTTGCGCAAGTATGACAACCATGGAAGAGTTGCCAGAAAAAAACCATTTATAAGCCCTAACAACAAAAACTTTAGAGTGCGATTTACCAAGGAGTACCTGTCAAAAGCAGCAGATTTTTGGAATCAAGTAATTTCCTGGAATATGTATATAAAATCTACTTTTTTAAATATTTTTCAATATTTTCAGGTTTTGTTCACTGATGAAAGCAAATTTAATTTGCATGGGTCGGATGGTAAGATGTATTTGTGGCGTACGCCAAACACAGAATTTGATCCAAAAAACACTAAGGCGACCGTAAAGCACGGCGGGGCTGTGTCATGGTTTGGGGCTGTATGTCTAGCGCTGGAGCAGGCAATTTACATTTTATAGATGGTAAAATGGATAGATTTGTCTACTTTGACATTTAAAAAAAACGCTAAGCAAAGTGCTGAGAAATTGGGTATTGCCAGCAACTTTGCTTTCTACCGAGACAATGATCCTAAGCACATTTCCAGCGTAGCGAAGCTTTGGTTGATCAACAACTGCCCACGCCTCATTCAACCGCTTGCCCAGAGCCCCGACCTCAATGTTATTGAATATCTCTGGGAGGAATTGGCCAAGAGAGTCTATAAAAATAAAAATAATGCAATAGACCAACTAAAAGTTGCATTAGTCGAAGCCTGGAACTCCATTGAGCCGGAAGTGTGTCAAAACTTGGTAAAATCAGTGCCAAGCCGTTTACAAGCTGTTTTGGCAAGGACAAATATTAATGGTATTTAGGTCTTTGTAAAATTTTTTTTTACAAAGACCTACTAGTTTCGCGACCTGTCTGCCCGTCTGTCCGTCTGTCCGTCCGTCCGTCTGTCCATGCGTCACAGCTAATTTCCTCAGAAACTATAGAAGCTAGAATGCTCAAACTTTGTGAAAAGGTCAAAAAAGATGGTCTCTCAAAAGTTAAGGCCTTAACAAAAATTTAAAAATTCTTTAAGGGCGGTCCCCCCTAATAACGAATTGGCCGTTGAAAATTTTTTTTAATCAAAGGTAGGCGAGTGGGGTATCAAATGAAAGGTCTTGATTAGAACTTTTAGAATCTGAAATAAAAAAATCATTTTCCGAATTAGGGGGTCCAGGGGAAGGCAAAATGTACCCAAAATTTGTGTCCCCCCCCCCCTCGCGATTGGACACCTTTCAGCCGAAAAATCTGAAAATTATCACGAACGTGGGTCTATATGAGTACAAGGGCAACAAATACCTTAGAAATCGAAGTTCGCTCAACTTTGTTAATAATAGTATGATTTGTAGATTTTACATTTTTGCCCATAAAATCAAAACGGTACCTTTAAACTTCTACTTTCGCAATTATATAGACTGACATATGATATATATGCTCACAAAATTTAGTTGAAATTGAAGCATAATCAAGTGAGTTATAGCCATTTCAATTATATGGAATTACAACAACAATAACACGTGTTTATGGTTGATATAGGGTTTTCCAATAAGAGGTGTTATTTTGATATTAAAAGAAAAATGCCATTTTTGAATATAAATGATCGCATGTTTATTTCATTATAAAGAAGAAGATATGTTTTTAATGGCAAAAAATAACATTAGGCAAATACCTACTACGACACGCTTACAGGACCATATCCTTTTCATGAAATTTTCCATAACCAAATCGCAAAGTGGCTGCCCTATGTCCTCGGTAGCCTCACGAATTTCATCTTTGAGATCTTGAATCGACGCTGGGATATTGGCGTAGGCCTTCTCAACACGTGGCTCCAAAGAAAGAAGTCGCAAGGTGTTAAATCACAAGATCTATTCAAATTAACACCTCTTATTGGAAAACCCTATATATATTTAAAATTGACTAAGGCAATTTTATTTTCTTTCAATTTTCATGAAAATTTAAGGAATAGTGTTTAACTTGAACATGTTCAATCGGCCGAGCATTCAGAAAAATCATTTAAGCTAGATTAAAATGGCGGCTGCACTGTGCTTATGAGAGAAATTGTGCATCTTTTGTATAAATTTGAACGATTTCATAACCAAGTATTGGATGAATAATTCAAGTTATCGATTCACGCCATTAGAAAACTTGTTTCTAACCTTAGGATGTTTACAAAGACCTTCTGGTAGGAGCACTCTCCTGCTTACTCAACTTGTTTTGTTTAATTTTTTGATTAATTAAAGCGCTGTCCGATTATTCGTTGCATGCTAGAAATGAACTTATTTTTGCTTTTCTTCTTGTATTATAATAATTGAAGATAAATGTTTTGTTTAGTTTTGAAACTAAGTTATGTAAATACCAAAAAACATAAATGCGAAAAAAGCGCAAAAAGTCTATTTCTACTTAATTTAAACTCACTCAAACATTCAAAAAGAACTTGTCCGATTATGCGATGAGGCCACTGTATATAACCATAGAAAAATAGCCAGTAACATTATCAATGAAAAACTTATTACAAATTCAGTACTAGACCACACTCTACGACGGAGACCGAAGCGAGACAAACCAGAACAAACGGGCATCCAACAATCCAAAAAAACATAACTTCCCTCTACCTGACCTAATTTAGTACCTACCTGCTTAACGCATCCTACGCGTGTATAAAGTCATTTCCTCCCACACACTCTTTAGACAATGAAGATGACTCAAAGGTATCGAAACACTTCTGCTCACTCAAAGAAGCAAAACCCGACGGCTTTTCAAAAGAAAAATACTTTTTCGTTTCAGAATCTAAAGGTTCTAGTCAGGACTTTTCATTTGATATCCCATCGACTACCTTCATAAAAATGATTGAGGCCCAGTTTATTATAAGGAGGGCGCACCCTTGAAAAAAATTTAAATACTTGATAAGACATACATTTTTGAGAGACTACCACTTTCGACCTTTCCACAAAATTAGAGTTTTGTAGTAACTGTAACTGTGACGCACGGACAGACAGGACGCGAAACAGATAGGTCTTTGCAAAATTTGTTTTAACAACATAGGAAGAAAAATGCTACTTGCAAAGTAAGAGAAATATCAATAAGTCCCGAGACTAACCCAGAGATGGTGCTAGTAGTACCAAACTGGCCACGTTTCCATAGAATGCAGTCTTTACATTAAACATGTAAAAATTTCACGTCGATCGCATCACAGACAGCAGAGTTATCAAGGTTAGAGTAAAGTCGCTTTGTAATTTGTTGAAAAATGGAAAAAAGCGAGTTTCGCGTGTTGATAAAACGTTGTTTTTTAATGGGTAAAAACACCGTAGAAGCCCGGCAATGGCTTGAAAAACATTACCTCTCCATCGAAACCAACAATTTGTCGTTGGTATGCTGAGTTTAAACGTGGTCGTACGGACGAAAACCATGCGGAACGTTCAGGTAGGCTATTGGAAGCCATTACACAGGAAAATGTGAGTGAAGTGTGAAAAATTGTAATGAAAAATCGCAAAAGAAAGGTCCGTGAGATTGCAGAAATGACACAGATATCATCTGGAAGCGTATTTACAATCCTTCATGAAAAATTGAGCATGAAAAAGGTTTTTTCCAAGTGGGTGCCGCGATTGCTTTCAGTGGAACAAAAATAGCAACGAGTTGACGATTCAGAGAGCTGTTTATCGCTATTTACTCGCAATAAAAAGGATTTCCTGCGCCGATCTGTGACCATGGATGAAACATGGATACATCATTTCACTCCGGTGTCAAATCGGCAATCATCTGAGTGGCGCATTGCTGACGAAACCACCCAAAGCGTCCAAAAATGCAGCAGTCTGCTGGCAAAGTCGTGGCGTCTGTTTTTTGGGAAAAGGTAAATCGATCAACTGTGATTATTATATTGACTTGTTGGAACGTTTGAAGGAGGAGATCGCAGCAAAACGACCGCACATGAAGAAGACAAAATCCTTTTTCACCAAGACAATGCACCATGCCACAACTCCATGAAAACAATGGCAAAATTGAACGAATTGGGCTTTGATTTGCTTCCCCACCCCCGTATTCGCCAGCAACTATTGGCTCTTTGCTGACCTCAAAAAAAAGCTCCAGGGAAAAAAATTTGGCTCGAATGAGGAGGTCATTGCCGAAACTGAAGCCTATTTTATCCTTTAATCCTTCTATAAACATGGAAACATGGTATAGAAATGTTGGAAAGGTGTTGGAAAGATTGTATCATCCTAAAAGGAGATTATATTCATGAATAAAAATGATTTTTGAAAAAAAATGTTGTTTTTGTTGTTAGTCTCGGGACTTATTGAACGATGTGTTAATATGCAATAATTGTGTAGAGGATTTGACTAGTGACACAGAAATAAATGATTTAGAGAATATTGGGTATGATAATTGCCCTGCAAGGTAGCATTTTAAGTGTATAGAAGTTTATGGCGATGCTTATGAAAATGTATTACATAAACAATTTGTATGCCAAATGTGCAATAATAAAGAGGCTGAGAACAGCGCAGGATAAGGTTGACTTGTGGGTAAATGAGGCTGACTATTGGTAAAAAGTGCCTAGTTTTGTTTAATGTTAATGTTTTATCTACCTATAACATAATTATAATATTGGGTTTCAATAAAATTTTAGTCACTGTATGATTTGGTTTTTAGTGTACCCGATATGCTTTCCACACCCTTAGAATCTTGATTGAACGCTTTTTCTTCTTCTTTTTTGTAGCACTACAGCCCCTTTCGGGCCTTCGCTTAGAGATAGTTAGAGTATCTCATTTTCATGACCGTATTGATTTTTTCGGAAGTTGCTTTGTTCAGTACCATGCTCCCGTGTGCCTGCTCAGCTATGATATGATCTGATTAAATCAGTACATATCACCAGTGAACACTCGTCGTCTGTCCGAAAAATCCACTGAACTAAATCACGTTGCTCCCAATGAGATTTGAACCTGGGACCTTCGGCTTATGCGTTCATGCTCTAACCACTAGACCACACAGACTAGCACGCTTTTAAGCTTCCTCCAAACCACCAAATATTTTCACTGTGATGTAAATAACTAAAAGGAAGCACTACCGTCGGTAAACGATTTCACCTAGAGATAAGGATCTATGAATTACTCTATTTGTTATCATTGATAGGTACATCTAGAGCGGGTTTTTTTCATTTAAGGTGAATTGTATAGTACACTACTTGAAACATTAGAAGAATTTGACGAGCAAGCACTTAAATTTGACATGTTTGACCAATCACCATATCAATATCCTTGCCATTCAAGTTTGCAACAGGTAACTCGTTCACATAAAATCACAAGGCAAACTGTTGTTCTTTCAAAATTTAACCTTGCTGCCTAAATCATACATAGTTGAAAAATGATATTTTCAAATCGAAAAGACCAACAGTAAATTTTTAAAGAGCACTGGAACACCGACGGTATCCCAAAAAATGAATGTAATCAAAAGAGGCGATGCTAAAGCGAAGTTATTACTGAAAAAATACCAAAAATTCTGAATCTAACTCGATTAAATCTTTTTTGTGAAGCAAACTGATTTATTGTTAATTTACTGGCTTGGTTTTTTAAGGACGGAGGCAGATTTTGAGGACTGATTAAAATTCTAGGCGCAGACACTAACTAGGAATATTTTTTAGCAACGGAATCAATTTTCTTGAGCAATTGGTATTCTATTTTGTATTTAAGCACCATATTATTCTAGATTTACACACGAAAATATAAAAATTGAAACGAGAGCCACTTTTATTCGAGAAATTTTAAATTAAAGCTTCCACTTTTCACAAACAATCATAATTAAGCCAGGTATAGCATTATAACTTTTGCAATAAATCAAATCGAAATGCTACGTTTTCACAAGCAGGAGGAGGAGGCAAAGGTCAGCACTGAAAAACATCCAGTCATTCACCGATCACATTCGTCTTATCTGCTAAGTATGTGATAATCGCTAGCGGGGCACAAGGCACAATGATCTAAGTAGCATCACTAGAAATACATTTGGTATGACGTGTTCACAATTTCCAGGTCATTTGTGGCGTTGTCGAAAACAAAATAAGCAAACAACAAATTGGCCAATGTAGAGGAATAGAGAGAAACGTTCGGACTAATTAAATATTTTGCAGTTTCGCTCATTGAAATTATTTATAGGCCGAGAAAGAAACATTCAACAATCGCATAAAATTATCTAAACACAATTTAGAGCTTATTCGCATCCGAAATTTCAACATATGGCTTAATTCAAATAGGCACCCAACGTGGGTGCGAACGCATAGAAAACATATTTTTCGCGTGAAATTTTTTCAAAAGTTTAAGAACCACCTTACAGATTTATTTCTTTTCTACGCAAACAATGCCGAAACTAAATGCTTTGCAATAAATTATTATTTAAGTATTTACTTCCACGTCAGACTACCAACACACAAAATTTGTTCGGCTCTACTTTCTAATTAACTTCTATTCGTTCGTCTAGCGCAAATTATTATTGATAGCCGGCTGGCAGTTATGTATTGCGGAATAATCGCTAATACTCGTAAGCTCAGGGGAATAATGAGAACAATTCAAGTAAGTCGTGGCACATTTTCACCACTTGCTGCCATTCCATCATTGCAGGAATGGATTTTCACTAAATTTTTTAAGCTTTCCTTAATCCGATTCATTCCACTGAATTAGATCCTCTAAGCACGATTCCACTCTAAAATTCTTTCAACTTCCATCATTTATTCACCAAATTCCAAATCACTCCCGAATTCCAATAAGAAAGAGGAAAAATCGCGAAAATCCAACTAGAATTTCAATTTCACTCTCAATTTCAGATTCCTTTAAAACGCAGCGCACACACAGTAATTTGTATTATTATTACCGAATCATTGATGAAATTCGATTCTGAATCCGATTTTGATTCCAACAGCTCTGGCTCGAACAATTCCACGGATTCGAACGTCTTCAGCATAACGGCGAACGGCACCCGGGCGACAATGGCTGAGCTTACACAGTGGTAAGCCTAGAAAGCAAGAAAGGAAGCGAGCAAGCAAGCGGAGCTAGCAAGCAACAACCGACCGATTCGACTAGCACAGCACAACACAATCTAGCACTAGAGTCGAGGAGCACTCACTAGGAACGATAACGCACCACCATCAACCTTGAACTTGGCGCACGAGATACTAGTCGAGCTTTCGGTTTTAAAAGTATCTTTAACTCAAACTCGAAGATACTTGTACTCGCGTAGATTGAGCAAAAATATTTACTTAAAGTTTTCTCTCGCGTTCTCTCTACACACTGCTCCTTCTTCGTTCACTTCAACTCCAACACTATGTAACACTTTTCTAGCTGTAATTGTTGTTGATTGCGACTTTTCCGACAAACTGTACCTACTCGTAGCTGGGAGCACTTTATCGCGCAAACGACCACGCCAACAACAAAAACGCGACTAAATTTACTTTCGCACAGAACCGATATTCATATAGTCAAGTAGAATGTGGAATTCTATTCCGATTTCAATTCTATATCAATTTATTTTATATGTAAGTATGGTTGGTGTCGTTGTCGTTAGGGGATTGCGGCCGGATGTTGCTCTCGTACCCCCAGAAACTTTTCCATGCCCGCGTCGTGACGTCATTGTGTTCTGAGACGAACTTCCCACGTTGGGCGCCGATAGATTCAATTACTGCGTGGGTGTGGGTGGTAAGGATGTAACTAGCGTTTTCGGACTGTTGCACGAGCAAATCTATGCGAAGTTTCGTTCTCCACGTAATTCCAAATATTACGGTGCGGGGGTTGAAAAGGTTCACTAGTAAATACGCTATTCAGGGATATTGTCTTACATACAATAAGCCAAGAAACCTACGTCAAACGCAGGGACTAGCTGAGAAAATTTCTTAATCTTTCTTGAGGAGTTTATTTTCCGGATTTCTATAGAGTTTTCCTAACCACTGACAAAATACACAAGAACTTAAATTAACCGCAAAGGAATTCTCCTCGTTCTTCGCAAGCTTTCAACCCAACAACAGACCGCATTCACCTAAACAGAAATACTTAACATATTTTTTTTTTCTTTCTATTTTTCAACAACTGATAAATGACGTCGAAACCGCGACGAAGAGAAACACATAAATTATAGTGATATAAATTATGTGGTTAACAATTTCGCGAAGTGAATAAAATCATATGAATAAATTCATATAGAAGAAATTTATTGTACGATGATAAAAATCACAACTTTTTATACACTTGCACTTGTTGTCGCATCAATATCATACATACTATATATATGATATATATGGTTGAAGTAGAAATAATTTCTTCTCTTTACGTACTACCTCATAATCATATTTTTATTCACCAGGATTTATTTTTGGTTATTATAGGGTATGAATGAACGCATGAGTGAAATTTTCTTTTTCCGTTCTGCGAATTTTACCTACAATTTATTTCACGCTTGTCCAGTCCAAGCCATTTTAATATTGTTGAATAGGCAGCAGTTGAATCGATTCATTCATATTTAAACGGCATAGTCGCGATGACTTTTAACATGAGAGTTGCACGTGAATTTGTATTGACCGTGATCATGGGCACATTGGCGACACACCTTTGAAACGTGTCGGTTGTGGTGAGAAGCCCCAAGTTGTTTTTGCATAATTTGCTGAATTTCAGGTAGTTTAAAGTTGAGAAATTTTAAAAGATAGCTTTTGAGATGTTAAAAACCGTAGCATGGTGATACTAGTTTTTAATTTAGTTCAAAACTTATCACTGAAAGATATCTCTACCTACGCAATTAACTGATGTTTAACGTGGCATCGACGCTATGGATCTTTTAAGATATAAGCATGTTATATCGCTGTCTGTAGGATACAATTGAAAAAGTGTAATAGCAAATAAATTTTAGCAACATCTCTTTGAATATGTGAATAACAAATTCTGCATCGAGTTTTACCATAAGGCCTAGTTTTTGTAAGGAAAATAGGGACTATCACTTGATCGAAATACTTCAACTTCGATATGCATTCCAAGTGCAAATAAGCTACTCCAGTAAACATCGTTATATTGTATTAATGGGTAACGCTTTATTCATTCTTATTGTTTAGTAAAAATAAGTTTCAGGAAACTGGTTTGAACTGCAATTGTTGACTCCTCGCTACTTATTGCTGCGTGTGTGCAAGTTTTTGCCGTTCTTGTCTCGCTCACTCGAAGTTGCGCTTTAGCTCCTTGCCTTGGGACTAACACCAGCGTAAGTGTAACAATGTCTTCCAGTAGAAATTTGCATTTGTAGTAGTCAGCCTACTTGTGGCCAGCTGGCGTGAGCTGTTAGCCTACTTCGGTAGAATGCGAATGTTTGTACGGCGTAATATATTCTATGTTTCACATGAAAAACGTTCAAATCATATTACTTGTATGCTGAAAATTCACCTTGCACTTGTAGTAATTGAGCAGTCACACAAGCAAACTGCTTGAAAACCTTCCTAACCCTTAACTAAAATTAATTGAAGATTTCGACAAAAAAACGAAAGATTTTATTTCTTCCATTCATAATTGTAATTTATAAAATTATTTTTTTTTATTATTAAATGTAATTTTGTATCAATTTTTCTTTATGTCAAATTTAAACATTACCCTTTAATGGTATTCGTCATGAAATCTTTTTCATTTTTTTTATTTTTGCTTACTTCAGTTAATTTTTGTTTGCAAGCAGTCACAATAGCAAACTACTCGAAAACCCGCCTATCTCCTATCAAAATTTCAATTTATAGCAACCCATAATGAGCAACTAGAAGAGTTGGGGGAGTGACAGGAATGACTTGGACATGGGGCTCACGCACTACACCTGTGCAGCGGGAATTATCCATCGCTCGCCGTTTGTATTTGGTGAATTTATTTAACGTGTAGCGTTGATTCTTTGGTTTATAGAAGTTTCATTTCATTCAACATTAAGTAACAAATAAAGTGCTAATGCGGTGTTGAAGTGCATAGGATGGGATCACGTTCAATTACCGCCAAGTTGAAATGGGTGGTTAATTGCTATTACGAGGTATGTGACTGCGTATTTTGATTTAATTTGAGGAAACCTTTCGGTTTTTTTGCTAGCCGAACAAGGAAAGAAATTACAGGGAGGATCAGGCAAGTGAAATTGAAGCCCTAGGATCGACATACTGTGTTGAAAGGGAAGTTCTTGAAATGTAACCTGTCCACAAGTTCAAGATATCAATAAGTACAGGAGAATACCGATTTGAAACAAACAACGGTTGAGCATGTGAGTTAATTTTTACGTATACCGAGAAGCATCCTGATGAAGCGCCTAAGGTAGGAATTGAAGGAGCAATTAACTTCGAAGATGAGTACAGAGACACACTATTGAAGCATGAAGGACGCATTAAGTGCAATCAATTTGTTGTTTATACGGTGGTGTGCACACTACTCATGACATGAAAATTGCGATTTACACGTAACTAAGAAAGATAAAAACAATTCCGGGATAATTTTGCGTATTGGTTGTTCGGCGCGTAATAAACTTATTTCAATTTAACACGATAAACATTAATATGGAACATAAAAAAGTTAATATTCAAAAACGGTTGGACAGTCTTTTGCAAAAAAAAAGCAAGGTAAAGATTAAAACTCGTTTCAAAAAATACAATAAGACAAGAAGAAAAGGCAGTTAAAAGGGCTGATTTTTAGGTCTTTGTACAAAATTTTTTTACAAAGACCTACTAGTTTCGCGGCCTGTCTGTCCGTCCGTATGTCTGTCAGTTTGTCTGTCCGTCTGTCCGTGCGTCACAGCTAGTTTCCTCACAAACTATAGAAGCTAGAATGCTAAGACTTTGTGAAAAGGTCAGAAGCGATGGTCTCTCAAAAGTTAAGGTCTTAACAAAAATTTAAAAAATTGTTAAGGGGGTCCCCCCTAATAACGAATGAACCCTTAAAAAATTTTTTTAACCAAAGGTAGTCGAGTGCGGTATCAAATGAAAGTTCTTGATTAGAACTTTTAGAATCAGAAATAAAAAATCATTTATGAATCAGGGGGTCCAGGGGAAGGAAAATGTACGCAAAATTTGTGTCCCCCCCGCCCCTCGCGATTGGACATCTTTGAGCCGAAAAATCTGAAAATTGTCATCAATGTGGAACTTTCTGAGTACAAGGGCAACAAAGACCTCAGAAATTGAAATTCACTCAACTTTGTTAACAATAGTATGATTTATAGATTTCAAATTTTCGCCCATAAAATCAAAACGGTACCTTTCAACTTTTTGAAACCTTGCGATTATAAAGACTGATATAAGATATGTATGTTCACAAAATTTAATAGAGATCGAATGATAATCAAGTGAGCTATAGCGATTTCAATTTTATGGAATTACAACAATAACACGTGCATATGGTTGATACATATTTCAAATCGGCCTAGGCACTTTTATTTTCTTTTAATTTTCATGAAAATTTAAGGAATGGTGTTGAACTGGAATATGTTTGATTGGCCGAACATTCAAAACAATCATTTAAGCTAGATCAAAATGGTGGCTACACTGTGCTTATGAAAGAAACTGTGCATTTTTCGCATAAATTTGAACGATTTCATATCCAAGTATTGGAAAATAATTCAAGTCATCGATTCACGCTATCAGAAAACTTGTTTCTAACCCTAGGATGTTTACAAAGACCTTCCGAAAGGAACACTCTCCTGCTTACTCAACTTGTTCACTCTGGCTTCAGTGCGGATCATTTGCTTAGTTTGACATTTTGCGTTTGTGATGATTAGAAACAATTAATTGTGAAAATGCCAAAGAAACGTATAATTTGGCAATAGTAGTGTTCGCGCCGGTTTCACTGAAGAGTGCGAGGTTTTATCCATTCAATTATATCCATTAAATAAAGCACTGGACGGTTTTTGGTAAATGGTTCGTTCAGCGGGCAAGTGTTTAACCTATAACGTGAATATTATTGAATGTTTACGAGCCGAGACTGATGTGATTCGTATTCCGGCACTTGGAAGTATTTAGCCCGCTCCAATAAACAATCCTTCCACCGATTTACAATGTTAAATGTATACTATGATTTTGGGTGATAAACAATTATCAAGGAATATAAAGCCAACAAATTAGCCTTTAAAATACATTTTACGCTAGACCAGGGTAAAATTCAATTCAAACACAAACTTTGTTTGATACCTTTCCTACGATTTTCTATTGCCTACAATAGGATCTGGCGTTGGAGGTAGGTGCTCAAATTCTCATCTTAAAGAAGGATTGAATAGCGCCATCGAGTGGTCAAAACACGCATTAATTAGAGGACAAGAAGACGCAAAAGATTGGGATGCACAATATACTATGCGGATATGGCAGCAGCCGTTTGTTCTGTACTGTCCAAAAACCGTTTTGTCTCCTGTACAATTGCTGATGCAACAAACAAATATTTATGAGCAACCATTCCCAACACAAGATGTTGTTATCATAGAAAAACCCAACAATGATATGATTACTTTGCATGCCGGAAGCAATGGTATGTTTCGAAATCAGACTTAGTACGAATATTTACGCCAAATCCAATTTTATACACTTCAAGACTAGCAGATTTAGTTTTCGAAGGAATTTTAAACGACATAAGTTTAAAACAAGTCAAAGATCAACTTGGTTTGCTGGACCAAGCACGTCTGACTTCATTAATATCTCACATTGTGCAAGTGCTTGTGCGGCGTGGTACGGATATGAATGAAGCAATGGTTAGAAAGTAGCTTGGACAGAAATCGAATCGGATCCGTCATGAAATACTATAATTACAACAGATAGTTTTAAGCGTTGAGACTTCAATTTATTTCAGTCTTATACAGCTTGTGAATGAATTGTGATGGTCTCGCGATAAATTACGAAAAAAGGAATGATGACTGATAAAGGACTTTAAGAAATAAAATGGTGAATGTATACTTCATGCAGGCTTTTAGAATATATTAAGATGATAAAGTAAATTTCATCATAGAAATCTTTAGCAAAATGTATTTACTCATCTATTTTTCTATACTTAATGGCAGTAGTTTAAATTAGAATATCCTAGAATGTTACAAAAAAGCATCCACTCTTCCATATATACATCTCTAGTGAAAGATTACATGGACATAAACTCGAAAAAAAATACAAATTATATATTTTTTTTTAAACGGATTGATATTTTTGAGAGAAACGTATAAAATCGATTTTATATATATCTCAGAAACGAAGTTTTCTGATCCAAGTTAGCAGGGCCATACAAAGAGATAAAGGAAGAGAGGAAATACTAAAGAAAAATTTGATTGCAAATAAATTGAAGTAAAATTCTTTTCTGGATTAATACATGGAAATAAAGGAGTAATAAAAATGGAAATGCCTCATTAAACGCACCACTTCGGTCTTTTCATTTGGCCCCTTTTGACCAGGTACAGGAGCTGGTACGGTAGAAGGCTTTTCGCACAAAAAATGAGTTAGCCATCGGGCGCGCTACAAGTGTTTTTTAGTTTCAGGGACTCTTGCCGGTTGAGTGGCCTCCAGTTAATGTGCCCTTTTTATAGCATAGGGTTATGTGATCCGATCATATAACTCTATGACATAAATTGATCACCTTTATATTTCTTTTCTGATGGGAAGGCTCATGCAAAGTATGCTCGTATGGGTTTACCACTCTGAAGGGAAATATTTGGCCACTGCAACATTTTCAGATCTTGATCCGATTGGGCGGGTGCGAGTGGGCACCACCACCACCCAGTTGCCCCATTCTTATTTGTGGGCGTGTTCCCCTAAGTCCGTCTGTTTTGGCTTGTTTCGACTTGTTCTTTGAGCAAGCAATTCCGTCCTTTTGTAGTTATCTACATTTTTCGACTTCGGTCGACCTGTTTTGAGACCTAAGAGTTCGTGAATGCGAAATTCTATTGTAGTGGGTCCTTGTGCTGGGGGAACGAGCCCGCCCCACGACACCGCAATGCTAGCCTGCCAGCGCATTCACGCGTCCCCAGACAAGGGCATTCTCGGCGGGTCTTATCATCTTCTTCCGCCGGGGCAGCAAAACATCGCTGCAGTCCTTCATGGACTTCTATACCTAACAAATCACTACACACTGTCCAAATAAATCAAACACACGTTCAAATCCTTCTACAGACAGCTAGCTTGAGGAGGGTAAACAAAGTCCTATTCGTTTAACTTTGAACATCAATAAAACATAAACGGATTTATGAACTGAAACGAAATTCACTTCCGAAGGAGCGCTGCGATCTTTTTCGCAGACCATCTGGATTTCACAATTGAAATCCATCTGGAATTTTCGTCGGCGCATTCACATTTCTCCATATACCTTCATATAAACTAGCAAGCAAAGCCAGCCTACATGTGGTCATGTATGTGGTGATAGGGCTTTCTGGTGCATGGCTTGTTAAGCTGTAGTAAGGCTTTGCTTGGGACCTGAATTTTGCCTGCTCGGTGGGTGTCATGGCGAGACGAGCAAGAAGCCTGACGGATAGTTGGTTTTGGCAGGCACGTTGATGTCCTGGGGACGTGACTGGGAGGCCCGGTATTTCTGGATAGAGAGCCCGGTATTTCTGAAAAAGTCTGGCTTAGGGGAGGCCTGAAGTGCCTCTTGGAGAGATACCTTTACCTAAGGCCCGGAAGAGGAGGTGGTACAGCAATTTATATAAAAAATACAACTAATTTCGTGATAAAGAGAGTAACATCTGATCAATATAATATAATAATAATCGAAATAACCTGCGCAGGTAAAAAACTAAAAATCGGTACTTATTATAATCCAAATCGTCTCAATAAGCAAGACTTCTGCACAGTAATAAATGCAATATTCTCTACTGAAAAAAATCTAATCACAGTTGTGATAAAAGCATAGACGTGGCCGCAGAATCTCCAGAAACAAGGATGTACAAGGATACCCTGGAAGCAATTGGAGCAGTCATTGTCAGGAAGGACAAAACTTCTCGCCCGACTTCAAGTACCTGCCTAGACCACACAGCAATAAATGATAAAATGATTGCTGAGAACATTAAATTCACACTTGTAGACTGGCCGGAGTTAGATCATTGTGTTTTAAAAATTGTCGTCGATGGTCAAAGCCTCAGTAAGCAAAAACCTACTCACAAAATATTCAGATATTTAGACAAAGATCTTTTCAAATCGAAATTTCAACAGTTGATAACAAACCGCTGAAAACCTTATGGAGCTCAAAAATATGATTACAGAGTCCAAACATGATTCTACAATTGAGAAAAAGATCAGATGTCGACAACCTACATGGATAACAAAGAAAGTTATTGAGGCTAGTATTAACAAAAGGAAGGCTTATAAAGAATACAAAAAGAACGCCGAGTTTATCTTCAAATGTCTAATTTCCAGTAAATCGGAACGAAGCCCGTTTGTAAAAGTATCACAAATAAATCCATATAATACAAGAAATGCCAACAATTTTGTGATACCTTATGCCAGAACTGATGACTAAAGAACGATGCAACAAATGATGCTCTACGTATATACAACAATCTTCCAGGAACAGTGCAAACTCATCATTGGTTTTTAAGAAGAGACTTAAGGAACATCTAATAAATTCAAATTAGCGATAAGTAGGGAGAATTGAAAAGGCAGTATCTTAGGGTATTTTAGACCCTAACGTCGAGATACTTAAGGACAGCTAGCTTTTATAAACTCAGAGTTTTTTTTTTACTTCGTCATATAATATTTTTTTTTATCTCTGAGAACTGTTCAATAATCTGACTAGACTAGCAGGAAAGGAGTACTAGACTAGCAGGAAAGGAGTACTTCACAGCATTTTGCGTGCCTCTTATACCGATGTTTTAGCATTGCCTGGAGGCACACGTAGGAATCGACGACGTGTGAAGTGCAGATCGCACGAGCGTTGCGCGACGATATATACATTACAAATATGGTCGAAAAAATCACTATGCACCCATTCGAAAATTAAAACAGTTCACCCATAATATAAAATTGGCTGCAGTTGAAGGGGAGTATAATCAAACTACTAATTGTAATGCTTTCAATAGTAGTAGTAATAACAGTACTCTTTTCCTCGGAGTTATCAACTCGTCTTATGAATGTCAAGTTAAGTATTGAATAGTTACATTCACTGTCAATCACGTTAACCTAGTATGTCATATAGACACTGGTGCTCAACTTAATGTTATTGCTGAGACTGCATTGAGTGATTTGAATATAAAATCCGTTGTAATAGAAGCGCAAGCTAGAACATTCACCGGTGAAAAAGTAGGGGTTGTTGACGTGTGATATTTATACTGCTAGCATCAAAATGAAACTTATAAAACTCCGTTACACATAATTAAAATTACCTGTCAATTTGGTCGGTAAAACTAAATTTGGTCTCTAAATATACCCTCCGAAGTTAGACAAAATAGTGTCAAAATTACACAATTCAAAGATTTTCACTGTTTTGGATGCTACGTCTAGTTTTTGGGCCATAACACTTAATACTCGTTCGTCAAGGCTGTGCACAGTAATCACTCCATTTGAAAAATATTGATTTGTCTAGTGAATCCGAACTGCAGCATACCACCCTGCATCAAATAGGATGATCCAGAGATTCCATCTACCTTACCAACTGTTCTCTTGGGATTGCGTACAACAATCAAGGAAGATTTGGGATACTTGGCAGCTAAGATCACTACGTTTACCTGATGAATTTCTCATGCCTAATTCAAATTCGATCGATGCTCACGAATTCGTAGCAAAACTCAGACGAGAGATGCAACAACTGAGACCTGTTCCGGTTTAGCATCACAGCAAGGACGCACGTTTTATTTTCAAGGATCTGCCGACATGCACCCACGTGTTTGTAAGACAAGATGCAAATAAAAAGTCTTTACAGCAGGCACATTCAGATCCACATTAAATCATTGAAAGACGCAGTATATCGAATACAGCTAGATAGCAAAATCACCGCAGTATCAACTGAAAGGCTCAAACCGGCATACATCCTGAATCCTATCGTGAATGAGATTCTAAGAACCACAGAATATATTGCCATTAGACCCAGCAGCAGCCAATTTAGAGGGAAGCTCAAAACATATGCTAGAATAAAAGCAAACCAAAACAAATCAGTGACATTTCAATTGTCAACATGAACGTCACTTGGAGGAAAGTATTTGTAACATAGGTGTTGTGCTAGTTTGTGGGCGTTTATACAATTTATTAAATCTAGCAAGGCTTGAACTTTTTCTCCGTTTTCTTCATTACAAACCGGCGCACAGTGCTTCTTATAGGAAATGTCGATAATGAATATACCCAATAACAAGGCACAGAAATTAATATCTTGCAAATTATAGCCAAAAAAATAGAAAAACGGATTCTTAATAGTATTTCATTTGAACTTTATGTGCACTTCTGAAAAGTAAAATACAAAATTTAACTTTTTCCATGTCATAAATACATTGCCAATTACTTACAAGTACAAGCTATCTTACTCAAATTATTTTACATTAAAAAAAGCAAAACAGTCTTTTTAACTGAATGAAGCTATGCAGTTACATATTTAATCTGAATCTGAATAGCCTTCTTCACAACTACTTTCGAAATCTAGGTTTAAATGGTCTAAATTCACATCAAGATGGTGATTCGGTAGCAGTGAACGATCGTCTGGTTCCCTAATGTACTGCTCAATCTCTGCACCAACTTCGATTGTTTTGCTAGAGCTAATTTTCCATGTGGATGAAATCCATGGTTCAGAAGTTAGCAGCAGCATTTTGATTAGATCCACATTGGAATTCAGTCTTGGAATTTTTTGTGTGTGATGCAATCGATGCCTCCTTACTTCCTTATGCCTTGCTTCTAATGTGTCTCTAGACAATTGTCCAATTGGTAATGAAAATGCGGCTATTATATCAGTTCCATGTATTAAAACTTTGTGCATACTGCTAGGCATATTGTACCAGTTATATAAATTCATATAAAATCCTCTTGTTCCTTCTGATAATATTTTCAATCTTTCGATATTTATAGCATAGCCGCATGCCAACACTCTAAGGATAAAGAAAAATTCGTTATTAGTTCCTTTTTGACTCCAGTAATTTTTGAACTTAGATCGGGATGAAAAAAAGTGTCTTGCCGTATTTCCGCCGTTTGCTGACCCATATTTTTGCTTCGTTTTGTCAATCAATACACCCATTTTGTTTTTAAATTCAGATTGATTTCGTTTTTTGTTGTTCTCCACAATTTGTTTTAGTTCATACCCTCGAACTTGCCATTTTTAACTGGTAGCCGGTAGGCTACATTCTAAATTCAAAAAATCTTATCCAGTGAAAGGTTGACAAGCCAAAGCGATATTGTTCTTCAGCAGGTGGACAGTTAATCACATTTTCTGTATTGATTTCTTTTGGACTAGCCTCGCAAATGAAACACTTGGATGTTGAATTTGTATTAGAAAAAAAATTGCTAGCACTGCCATCTAGCATTGTGAATAGCATGTTAAAATTCACTTCACATTTCTTTTTATTTTCCCGATCAATTTCCTTAGACTTGAGTTGGCTAATAGCATCGCTCATCATCTTTTCTTCGCAACGAATAAAATCAGCGGTTTCTTTGTGGAATATAAATTTTATGGGTCTGCAGTAATTGGTGGACGATGAGCGTGGAATAACCCACACTTCTTTTCCTGTAGCCATATCTATCATTTTCAACGGCACCATAGCGATTAGAAACAATTATTCATCAGTGCTATTTGCAATGATAAACGTTTGCTTATACTAGCTATGAGCGGAAATGCCGTCGAAGCCCCATTTGCAGGCCAGTTTTGATTTGCTGCTCTCTACCAAACCTACAATTTTCATTATACTTTTAAATGTATATTTCAGAAGTTCTTCTAAATCTACACTAGCAGAAATATCATCTAAGGTAATTTTAGTCGGTAGGAGGGAATTTCTGGCTAAAACCAATGAATAAAGGCTTGTGTAACCTATTTAACAGAGGTCTCAATAATTTATATTTTCGTTCCGATATGTTAAGGTCTAAATATAAAGCCAGCGCTTGATGAGGGCTTTTAGAGGACTTACGTTCATTTGCAGACGATTTCTCAGCCAATCTCAACTCTGTGGATGTTCTACTATCCACAAGTTCCCGTACCTATCTTTTTTTGGTTTTAATTGATGCTTTGTCAAAAGATATTTGTGGCCTACCTCGTGTGCCGCTTGGTCCAGGCTGGGCTGCATAATTTGAAGCGAAAGGAGCATCTTCTAGTTTAATATCATGTTGCAGCCAAGAAGCGTAGCGCTCACAAAATTGTCGAAGATTCCTGAAGACACTGTCCAATTTTTCATTGAAGGAAAGGCAAAATAGTCTACTTATTTTGGAAAGTTCTTTTGGCTGATGCTCGTTTGATTCTTCAACATGTAAAATCGAACACAATTTATTGAAAACAATAGGGATCCAGTCACCTTTCTTATGTAAAATAAATATATCAGCAAGCTGTCCGTTTGTTATGGTCGCACTTCCTAGAGATAAAGTCATATAAGTGTCAAATCGCACTAAGACGCAGCTAAAAAGTTAACCTAAGAGGCAATTATAAAATATAAAAAAATATGGTAAGATGTATGAATATTTTTTTAAAAGCTTCCTTAAAGTTCCAATTTTTAATAAACTCAAAAGAACACACTTAAGAATCTCGCGAAATGATAAGACGGTCAAATCTTTGTAATTTGAATTTAAAATTCTAAGCAACGTATCTTGGCCAATAAATTCGATCATTGATAATTTTTTTTTTTTGAACAGGAAAATAACACACTAAAAAAACGAGAAGTAAATTGCAACTGACAAAGCGAGTGCATCGAAGAGAATGGATTCTTAAGCTTTCGCTATTATATCCACTCATAGATAGCTGTAAACAATGTAATAATTGTATTAAACGGTTTTTTAGAGACTATTATAGAATATCCAATGAAAAATAATTCATTTGAAAAAACTGGAAGTTTTGATTTTTGTCCACTGATGGATGCACTGTGCGACGCCGCGAGACTATGTTTCATTTTTGTAAATCGCCGTATGCTTTAAGTGTTTTTTTTTTCTTTTAAACAAACGTTGTAAAAAATATCAAACTCTTTTAAACATTACAGACAAACCCCGCTACCGCTACACTGCGACACGACTGAGGACTACTCAACCTCAGTATACCAGCCCGGGTTAAGCTCTCCTCTGCCAGATTCTAATGTCTGCAACTATGGCGGGTTCCGCGGTTGCTACATCGACCATTATATTACGAAGGCGACGGATGTATGATTTAATAGGGTATTGCAATTTTGTCTACAATAAACCTCAAAATTGTTGGAATAGATTCTGGAGATAAGAAATGTGGGAGGGAGAACGGCCACGTAAGTTTGGCGAATTAACAAGATTGGTTGGGCTGATTGAAAAGAATTTATCTCACGATATTTATTTCTAGTAGATATTTAAGACTTTTTGGACCGAAAATTTTCAAAACCTTCGTATTGCTGACAGCTGATTGTTTTACTTTGAGGTAAACTGTAAAGCTGAACAACTTCTTTGAAATCGAAAAAATTATGCGTGACGAGGGATTAGACTTTGCAGCTGAACCAATAATCGTACCATGTGCAATGTCAGCCAAATTACCTTCTCGTGCACCGTTGCTTCCAGAAAAGGAGATAGTTTATTTCATTTCAAACCCGAAGAAATCACCGATTTTATGATTATCTTGTTGCCCATATCATGGTTTCTAAGTCAATTTTAATGATTTCTACCCACAAAATTTACTATAAATTCGTAGCTACTTACACTATTCTGAAAAAAAATTAATGACAAATAGGGCTTTGTCATATCGTTGCACACACTATCGAAACCTTGAATTCAATCAATCGATGATGACATATGGCATATCATAATTTGATGGAAAATCATTGATGTCTACCCAATTCACTTTTGACCTTCACTTGGTCCCGGCTGATAGTCAGACTCGTCACTCCATCGTCTGTAGCAGCACATTCAAAGGAACCACGGAGGATATCCACTGGAACTTCAGGCTCCAAGCTATGCCAGCTCATATGCATGTTCACGCAAACGCCCGTTTTTATCATGGACGATCTTATCATCTTGAGGATGCCACCCACATGTTCATATAATATCGACTTGGAAAATGCGATAACATCCCCATGACATTTTCCACTATATTTATCTGAACGATACAGGCATGCATCTACGAGTATGTGCGCCAATCGAAATTTCTTTTTCGCCGTTAGTCGCGCTCTCTCCCAATTGTCGTTTGCAATTTACGTGGAGACATGTAATGTATGATGCGGTATGAGAATGTTCATTTGAATAATGGCAAGTAATTGCGGTGAGGTGGAAGGAGTCAGGTATTCCGCGAAACTGATAGCTGTACAAACTTATTCTCCAGCAAAACGGAAATCGCTTCTTATGATTGTGATGCCAACGAGATGAGGAATTTACCGTGACGTGAGTACATCTGGTGCTTACGTTAAAATGGAGGATAATACGAAAGTCCAGGGGGTTGAGGAAGTCTATGCGGGAGTTTGTTTTGTGGTTTAGGTAAGCACATGATGTGTAATTTTTTCATTTGTTCAGCTTTTGCATAATATTAGAGACCAAGATACAAATAATTTTAATTAACTTATAATTAAAATTTTATTATTATTTTGAAATGCTCATAGCACATGATAAAATGATTATCTTCCTAAGAATTAATCTGTTTGCTTTCTTTAGTAGATTGCTACGCAATTTCTAGAACGATGTTATCTCTGCTTTGTGGTTAAATATAAACACATAGATTTGATTTTGAGTTTTCGTTTCAAAAATCTTATCGAAAATTGTATTAGATAATATGGACTACAAATAAATACGACGAAATCTTAGCTTTTTTAGTTTACCTTTCTTTGCAAATACAAAAGACATTCAAGGTTAATTTTTTATTCGTTAAGTAAAGAAGCTTCACTAATTTTAAAATTTGTTACCACATTTCCCTTTTCTAGAAATTCTGACCGTATCCATTCATGAGTATACTAACGGCCTCATTGCAATGGGGAAAATAAATGAAAAGCAATAAATACTCAATTAATGACTGATAATGTTCATTTACGTAAGTGCTGATATCAGCAATATAAAAGCTATTATCGAATTGTTAATTTCGATTTTTATACTTTCGCCGGGGGCGCAATAACGACACTATCAATCGAAACGCTACGAATAAATCGACGACATCAAGAACTTATCGGGATAAGAACAAAATTATTTAGAATAATTTCGTCGCGGTGGCGCTTGTTTTCTGAAATGCATTGACTTTCCTCGTGGGTACTCGGTAAGTTAATACATAAGGTGACATATCAGCAATAATGTAAATACTGTACAATGCATCAGATCAAAGGTTATATGGACAACAGATCTGGCCATTTGACTTGAACATCACGTTTTGTACATTTAATTAATTGCTGGTCGTTATCGCTTCCTTTGCGATTTGATTTTATTTCAGAGCAAATAACATCAATTAAGTAGTCTCTGAACTCAACCTTGGAATATTCGTAAGGGAAACATTTCAGCTGGTTCAATTATATACGATTTTCCAAATATTTACCATTTTATTCAGAAATCAAGTTTATATTTCAAAATTTGTATGCATATCAAATGTTAACAGAACTGGTGGCATGAAATTTATTTGATTTTCTATATCAAATGCTGAGCAGTGTTGAAATTGCTGTGAAGTCAAATAACAATGTTCATTTCTCGGCTCGGAAATAATCTGGCTTAGTGATGAAACCAGTCAAGTTGGCTCCCACTGCTAAGTAAATCATGTTTTAGTCAAATTAATTCGGTAGGTCTTATTAAAACTAGTGCATCCTGCTTTAATCAACAGTACAATAAATTTATAGATCATTTAGATTAAGGAGAAAACATGTTTTTTTGAATTCATTAGTATCTTCTTGCATTAATTTAGGTAAATTTATGCTCATATCTATTCTTCGGCAATCTGACGACCTTAATATTAAGTCATCGATATAAAGTCTATTTTTTTGGAATCATCGTACTATTTTTACCAGGAAGCAAATAAACCAGAAGCTATAAATAATCCAGTTAAATGTCGGATGATACATCTCGATGGTTTTTGAAATTCTGGTTCCTCCATAAAACAATTAAGAACTCATATCCTAGATATTTCTTTCTAATCAAATTAAAAAGAAAAAGTATTAATTTCCGGACGAGCACAATTCAGTTGACAATTTTTTGTATGGAGTCATGTT
The DNA here is from genome assembly GCA_963969285.1 of Odontomyia ornata. NCBI lineage: Eukaryota > Metazoa > Arthropoda > Insecta > Diptera > Stratiomyidae > Odontomyia > Odontomyia ornata. The sequence continues at coordinate 471,959,398 of OZ017738.1, read as the reverse complement.
GCCACAGAGTTTTAACAAAACCAGTCTACCTAAATTTCTTCCATTGTTTCCTTATAGGATCATTCCATATGAAAACGTCCAATGGCGAAGTTGCATGATTTTTCATTTCAATGAAAAAATTGAGTATGATCTTATTACTAACTAATATGAAAATCAGATCGGCAGTGGTTCGAAGTCCTAGGTTGACTGATTTTTATAGTCTCCTTTAACGGATGGAAACTTTTTTCTTATAGCATACTGTGAAACGATTAATATTTTATTTTAATTCTTAGAAGACATTCTGCCTACAAAAATATATACGATCCCCATATATACAATTAACCAATAAATTGGAGGTAATTAAAAATTCGATAAAATCTGCTGATTTTTGCACCGTTTGATATCCCCTCGCATTTTTGTCATTAGTTCGGCTCGAACCTTAGGATCCGTCTGATCATCCCCATCGTTACCTACACGTAGTTGACCCTTTTCGCAGAACAACCATGTCTCGCCCAGAGCTCTCAATATATGGAGTAACTTCCATTGTTTCGTGAGTAAACGTCCGTAACGCGCAACCGATCTTTAGAAAGTCTTTATTCCACTTACGCTGATTTTCACCCACATATGATTTCAGCATTCGTTTTATATACATGTTGTTCGAACGAATAGTATATATTTCGGGGGTAAGTTGCTTATAATAATTCATCGCACAACAGTCTACATTTGAACCTTGGAGTTGAAATTTTATTGTTTGGGTATATCATTTTATGACCTGTAATATTCTTCAATATTTGGGAGCGATACCCGATAGAGAGCTGTTATCTCTACACAATTGGCCAGCCGGCTACCAAGTGATAGATGAGAGATCTCTGTCACTGCACCGTCACTTGTCGAGCGAGTAAATTTTTGAGCTTCCCATTCCATGCACCCTGAACGTGTATGTCACACGAGTTTGTGACCTTTCCGCCGGTGCCCTCCGGATATCATGCGTGGAGTTTTGGCAGACCTACTTACGTGGAATTTCTCACCACAAGACGGGTAAGCATTAAAGGTACGAAGTCCGCAGCTAATATTTCCGTGTTTTCTTTTAGTTCGTAAAAGTATTAGCTAGCAGAGTCTCTGCATCGAAAATTTGCAGATGAGGAGGATCTGGAAACTAGCTGTTGAATTACCCCCCAAGACGGATAGATCGTGGTCGATGGAAGGCTAACACCCTTGAGACTCCACGAAGTGACGGGTGTAACCAGGTATATACCAAAATGTGTTACTTAACGCAAACCATAAAACGTGTCATAACGGCGAGCTACCGTTCCATTGCAATCGATCTGGCAAACGGGTTCCTAATGAAGTCACTTTCAACATGCACCATGTGAAGCACAGAGCAGCGCAAAAACCCATCAATGTCAATCAACAAGATCGTTATTTTCTTGTTTTCCACCGAACTGCTTTTCGCATAGTACCCAATTGAAGCTGGAAATAAAATTCTATTATCTTACTCTGGAGAAGCCGATAATGAGCGTGATCAGATTGGCGATTGTGATCCAACATAAGTATGTTGTACCGATTGTGAGCAAGTAACTACAGTGAGAGCCAAACTAAAAATTATCTTGGAGGCTAGCATTCTTTGGGGAGTTCCGCACCCACGTATCCAAGGAAATCCCCGCAGGGGGAATGCCGGTCAATAAGAGTACTCTTAGAGGCTAGCATTCATTGGGGAGCGCCGCTCGCACAGACCCAAGGATATGGGGCACCGTGGAGTGCCCTCCTGTGATTACAGGTAACGGTCTAATTGAATCTGGACTACGTTTTGGACAACGAACTAGAATTTATGCTTTTGGCTGGCGGATATGATGGTTTGGACCTAGTTGCTTTGCACGGTAGCGCCGAGATGTCACTCGTGCGTGAACGGCTCCAATTCAACTATCATTTCGTCTCCGTCCCGGTAAAACCTTGGCAGGCCTCGGAGCACACTCGAAGTTCACACTATTGGGTTGGTGGTGCAGGTTCGGTTGAGACAGACTCCCGATTAGCGTTGGTCTGGCTCTGAGTACTTGTCCCCATAAGGACTTATGCCAACCCTCGCATGGCCTCCCTGCTCTGCAGAAATAACCATAGGACCAAAAAGGCGATTACATACACGAACGCAGATAGCGACTGCGAGCGGGACCCAATAAAAGTGGAGCAAACAAAACCATAAAAAAAAACAAAAAAACAAAGCAAAAATAAAAACAACGACCACGCAACTAGCGACTACAGCCACAATGTTAACAGCACATCGAGAGCTGTACTAAAGATGACAAAAACGACGATTAAAACAATGGCAGGGAAGATGGACGAAAAACGGAGATTACTGACAGTCTTGTCCAGACTGAGATTCCTGATGCGTTCGGGCGCAACAAAAAAAATGATGCGTACGCCAGAGCATCCTTAAAAGGAAAAGTGGGAAACTCTACAGGGCGCATCAGATGTTCGAGCGGCTGAGGTAAGGGTCGTAATTTCCGATATACCAACGAACCATTCTGAAGTCCACGAAGAGATTACGGCAGGAAAGGACACAATTGACCAGACAAAAAAAGCGACGTTGTGTGATTTCAGCGCCAACGTCGAAAATGTGGCAGAAGTACTGTATTTGAAAACGAAAGCCGATAATTTCTCCCAAGGGCGATGGTCGCAAAGTACTAGTGCCACACATCGACATGAAGAAGAAAGGCTATCCCGAAAAGCGAGAGATTTTCTGAAAAGAACACAATCTACATGTGACTCACCAAAATCAACAAAGCAGTAAAGATTGGGCTCCTTGAACTAGAAGAGCTCCTAGACCGCATAGGGCATTATCAGAGGAGCTGGTTAAAAGCCAAAGAGGATCAGAAAGCCAAAGAAGAGCAGAAAGTTAAAGAAGCGCTGGGGGCTGCATCTAAAGGGCACGTGCAGACAGCTCCACCATCAAAAATTAATAAAAGAACGGCCACTAGCCCAATCGAAGTAGATCGACATAAAAGAACGAAGAATGAGGCACTTGATGGGCGCGAAACGCCAGATCAGTGGTTCCAGCTATTGGCGACAAAAGGAACGAAGAAAGCCGCAAAGCAACTCCTTCAAAAAGTGCTAGGAAACAAAGTTCGCACGGACGCCCAACAAGAAAAATGACGTGATACGAAACAGGAGAGAAAGAAGCCGACAAAGAAAGTCCTCAGCAAAAGCGCAAATATAGCCTCGCTCGAGCCGATGGCAACGATCAAAATAAGAGACATTGACTGCGTCTCAGATCTGGCTGAGGTAGAAGAGGTCATCAAAAGGGAGTTCCCTAGCGTCAGCAGGATCAAACTGAAGTATTTTATTATTAGTATAATATATCTTCTATTTTTAATGTACTAGAATATACTCATCACTACTTTAATGTAATAAATCTAGCATAGGCAGTAGTAAACAGGAAGTCATGGAATAAACTTGATAGTAAGCTAAACCAGTTGTATTTAATTTTTAACTCAAGATCCAAGTTAGATATTACAAAAACGAGGTTGACACCGTAAAACCATAGGGGACAACGCCTGGCCATAATTGATTTGACCGAAAAGGACGCCGAACAAATTCTCAATAAGGGCAAACCAAGTATAGGGTGGTTTGTCTGCAGGATACGGCGAAGAGCAGCACCTCTTCAATGTTTCAAATGCCTTGGCTATGGTCACACCGCACAAGCATGCAAAGGACCCGATAGGAGTTCCCTGTGCTACAAATGTGGTAAAATGGGACATAAAAAGAAAGTGCGCATGAAAGAGGCACACTGTATTCTTTGTAAGGATGCTGATCCAAGACCGCATTTTGGACACGTTTTGGGATCTGGAAAATGACAAGTTTACTAGAAAGACCTGTCCAAGGCAAAATCAGAACTTTAAACCACACATCCTTCAACTAAACCTAGACCGCAGCTCAACCGCCCTAAATCTGCCCGAGCAGTTTTTATGCTGCTGAGTGAGCAACACCATGATAAAAGTTCGGCATCATGGTATCCTGATGAAGCTGGTACTGTCGCCATCTGGATTTGAAATAGTGATTTCCAGGCGGAGAGCTGTTGCCGGGGGATGGTTTTGTGTGGATTTGGTGCTCAGGGGCAACCCTCTTTAGTGTATACCTAACGCCGAATGAATTGATATCATCGTGCTCGTAGGGGGAGACGCTAAAGTAATCGAAGGGGGCATACCTCAAACAGATTCGCGGGGAAAACTAATCCTAAAAATAGCGGCCAGGACGGCGCTCGTCGTACTAAACACCGGATATATGCCGACTTTTCGCCATATTGGCTGTGAAGGAACCATACCGGACGTGACATTCGGCTCGGAATCCCTAGTACGGAGGATACACAATTGGAATGTATTAGAGGACCACGCAGCCAGTGTTCATCAGTGCTCTTGGCTTTCTACAATTGGATGGAACATCGGAAGAATGGACGTCACGAGGTTAGTCGAGGGTCTCACAATAGGTGCCACGTTGCAGGGAGATTCGCAGGGGACGGAAGAACTGGCAGCCCAAGATATGGTGAACTCGACTATGAGCATCATTACAACTGCTTGCAATGCTTCTATGGCTCGTCGAAAACCCCGGCACGGCCAGCCCCCAACGTACTGGTGGTCAACTGAAATCGCGGAAAAACAAAGGGAGTGTCACAAGCTTCGGCGTGAGGCTCAACGGGCACGGAACCGTGACGAGGAATGCAACCGGAAATGCCTTCGCAAATTGATTAACAACAGCAAGGCTCGCTGCTGGCAAGATCTAGTGGACAATGTGAACAAGGATCCAGGGGGCCTTGGCAACAAACTAGTTATGTAGAAGCTTGGTGCCTTACGGAAACCTTGTATACATGATGTGGAACAGATGGACGAGAAAGTGCGGTAAGTCTTCCCGCCCGATCCCATTCGTGTTGATGCTGTCCATGGTGAAACTACAGTCGAGTGTCCAACCTTCACACAGCTGGAGCTGGAAGAGGCAATCCTTTCACTGAAAGCGAGGAAGGCTTCAGGCCCAGATGGTGTTCCAGCTGAGATGCTGCAGCTTGTATGTTACTATTGTCCTGACTTGCTGCTCAGCACATTCAACGCTTTCCTACGGGACGGGGTTTTTCCGGTACGATGGAAGTTGAGGAGGCTCATGCTGATCAGCAAGGGGAAGGGGAAGGGGAATCGCAGACTGCCATCGGTTGTATTTCGCCCGTTATGTATGCTAGGCGCCGGTGGGAAAGTGCTAGAGAAACTCATCAAGGGAAGACTCACTGACACGATTCGTGCGGCTGGGGACCAATTTTTTCTGCAGTACGGCTTTAGAGCAGGACGCTCTACCATTGATGCGATTGCAGAGGTGGTGAGCGCGGTCCAAAAGGCAGAGACATATAGCCGCACCAAGCGACGGATCGTCCTGTTAGTGACACTCGAAATCAGGAACGCCTGGACCTCCGCTAGATGGGTGGATACGCTGGAAAACCCTTTTCAAGTTCCAGAATATCTAATGCGGCTTTTGAGGGGCTACCTGAAGGACCCAAGCCTGGTCTACGAACGACACAGAGCCAGCAAAGGGTGGTGTTGCCCAGGGTTCTATCCTTGGTTCGGATCGATGGAATGTATCTTATGACGGACTACTGAGAGTGGAGATGCCAGATGAGCCACGCTTGATCGGCTATGCGGATGATAATGCAGCTCTGGTCACTGGACGCATCGCTGAACAAGCGCAACTTAGGCTAGGTATGCTTATGCGCCGAGTGAGAGACTGGATGACTGCTCGCAGGCTCAGTTTAGCACTGGAGAAAACCGAAGTGGTCATCTTGACAAAAAATATAATCCCTAGAGTGAGGATGATCAGCATTAGAGACATACTAATCAAATCGAAGCCAGTGGTGAAGTACTGGGGCTACTGATTGATTTAAAGAAGAGTTTCTCTGAGAAAATCAGGGCAACGCCTGAGGAGGCTGCTTCGGGAGTATCGGCTCTGAGTTGACTTATAGCCAACGTGGACGGAACCAACTCACCAAAAAGACGCCTCTTGATGAGTGCTGTAGGCTCAGTGCTACTGTACGGAGCAGAAATATGGAGCGACGCTCTCAGTAAGGATGTATACCGAAAACGCTTGGCACAGGTACAGGGAAGAGGAGCACTGAGAATTGTATCTTCTTATCTGACAGTCTCTGATGCGGCGGTGTGATACCTGTTACCCTCCTTGCTAGAGAACTGCGCTATTTACCTGCGTCAAAGCGGGGACGCGAGGGAGATGGTTGTCCGCGAGAAGAGACAGCGCTCACTCAACGATTGGCAGCAATCTTGGGTGAATTGCACGAAAGGAAGGTGGACTGCGTGCCTCATCCCGGATATGAGACCGTAGCTGACTCAGATTTTGAGCGGGCATGGGTGTTTTCAGTCTTACCTGCACAAGATTAGTAAATCACTAGTTTTGCTGATACTTGATAACCCCAATATTCTTGTATCGATTGAGGCTTAGAAGTTCTGTAAAACTAACTTTATACACAACGTGTCACACCCCCGCATAGTTGCCATACACTTCAACCTCAGACCTCACATTTTTCAGCCCACTCGAAAATGCATGTTATAGAGCGTACAATTTCTACGTTGCCTCCATCGGCCACACCAAGATAACTGAAAGTGACGTACAAAAGCTTTTTATTAAAACTTTTGAATAGGTAGCAAAAATGAACATTGTAGTTTCGGGATTCAAGTCAGCAGGAATTAGTCTTTTTGTCCCTGACAAATTTGGCGAGGATGATTTCGCTGCTGCACAACATGAGGCCAATTATTAAACATTGCTGTTGAAATGGCAGATATTTCTGCAGCTGGTACCACTCCAATCCAAAGTCCCAAAAGCTCGAAAAATGCAATTGAGATGGATGATACTCCACTGGTAAATGGTGCAGTAAATAGGCATTCATCTAACAAAAGTAACGTAGCCGACCTATCCCGTCTATGTCCAAAGCCAATTCCTTTTTGCACTTTGCCTCAATTTCAAAGAAAGTGGTGAAGCCAGGAAAAATCAAGGCACGTGTAAAGCAATAATAACAAGCACGCCTATGGAAGTTAAATTAGAACTTACAGAGAAAAAATGCGAGCCCAATAAAATAAAGAACAAGGGAAGAGAGATCAAAACAGCTGCACGGTGTTTAGGGTTCAACAATATGAATGATAAAACAAAGCAGAAGAAGCCAACAAAACCTAAGAGGAGGATAAAACAAAACTTTGACTCATATGAAGAATCAGACATAGATCAGAAAATCGAAATCAAGACGACAAATTTGACGATTTTGACAAGGATCTATTGCTTTCGTCGGTGAACAAATATTGAACCGACATTTGCAATATTCGTGGTGATATTGGTAAAGACCAGGAGCTGCGGCACAAGTGTGCGAACTGTTCATCTTGGGGTCAAGCAGGCTGCACAGGAGCAGAAAATTATGATTGTTATTTTTGCTTTAACTTGTAAAAAATCATGGGAATTTTAATAAAAAGTTATTTTCAAGGTTAATACTATAGCTTACCGATATTTTTTTTGAGTTGTAAGGTTTTCCTATATGTAAAATCAATATTGAGTTTTGATGAAGCCATTTATTGTCATTATTTATACATTTGTCACTGTGCACCATGACCCAACTACATACACACAATTACCTTACGAGTGATGGAATCTGGCGCAAGTATATATTGTTATGTAATAATCTACAAGGTACTCTCCAAAATAAAAGAGACTTTGGTCATAAAAATTTTTTGGTGGCGCCAACTGTGATTGAGATAGTGCGTTTGAAAGTTCCATCCCTCCCTGACTTTCAATGAAAGTTTAGTGACATTCGGTTCAGTGGAGGCAAAGTTATTGCGTCTAAAGTGACAGTATGTTTGTGTCATCGGTACAAAAATGAGTTTCGAACAAAAAGCTAATATTAAATTTTGTTTTAAAATCGGTAAAACGTTTACCGAAACATTTGAATTGATGAAAAAAGTTTATGGCGATGATTGTCTTTCTCGTGCCAGAGTTCATGAGTGATTTACACGTTTCAGAGATGGTCGTGACTCGTGAGGAGATAAATGACGATGAACCTATGGCCCGCCAAAATCAGTGATCACCGAAAACCTCATCGAAATTGTGCGTGAATTTTTCAAAAATGAGCCAAAATCATCGTTGAAATTCATGGAATCGGAGTTGAATTTCTCCAAAACATCGATTTATTGCATCTCAACTGATCATTTGGGCTTACGAAAGGTCTGTGCATGGTTTGTTCCAAAATAAACGAGACTTTTGTCATAAAAATCCACTCTTGCGACTGATTTTTTGACTAGAAATTGCATTTTAACCATCAATCACTAACCGTATTCGCCTGATATGGTGTCCTGTGCCTTCTATCTATTCGGGAAATTGCATTTGGCCATAAAAGGACGACGCTTTGCATCAGTAGAGGGCATCCAATAGGTTTGTACCGACATCCTGAAGGACATTCCGGTCAATGACCTGAAACACTCTTTCGAAAGCTTTTGGATTGCGCGAAACAGTGCATCGAGCCCGGAGGAGCCTATTTTGAATAAATAAACTTGAATTTATCAGAGCAAAGCTCCTGTCGTTTCTATTTTAGCTCAGTCTCGTTTATTTTGGAATGCACCTTGTTTCAACAGGTATTATAACGGTAATTTGTATTAATCATTATGACTATATACCAAAGGGCTTTACATGTGTTATGATAATATTTGTCTAAGGAATTTGTGAGAATTTTTTTCCCTCTTAGGTGCGCACGATTCCTCCACTTTCCTCTATACTAGAAGTATTTATAAAACAGAAACATTTTTTAACAGTGGTTGCCTTCCAAAGTGCAGTCAATTAAATTATAGTTTGCTTATTTAAATTTAAGGTATCTACTAGAAATTTGCCTTTCTGACTGGTGATCTCAACGAGGATTTTTTGTAGTTGAGAAAATAAGGTTAATTATTAGTCGCTTGAAAAATAATACGAGCCGATTATAGTTTCAATTTTCTCATCTGACATCCAAATCCTATTTGAATTTTTAATTAAAACATACTAATCAAATCTTCAACATCAACAATGTACTACATTCTTAACGAATATTGTGAATTCTTAACATATAATCAAATTAACTAGCAACAAGCGAGCAAAACACATTTTTTAAATATCACTTGCTTCACTGCCTCCACTAACAAGATGCTAAGTCGATCGATCGCCTGCAAAGAGGTCATTGTTTAAAGACATCGACTAGCCAATTGATAATTATTGTATAATTTCTGCAGAAAAAGTCTCGTTGTGAAACGTTTCATTAAAATTAATTATGTGTTTCTGATAAGTACGAGCACTAAGTCAGATACACGATGGTAAGCTTTTAGATTGCAGTGGACGGTTTTCATTGCAGCTCTAGTTTGTAAATATGTTTTTAATTTAAAGTGTTTCTACTTGATACACGTTGGAGCAAGTATGTTGTGCACAATGTTGATTACTATTGCATATTTGCACTAGTTGGCAGACAAGAACTATGTATAATAAATTGCATCATTTTAGAGCTATACTGTATCCCAACATATTCAGCGCATTTCATGTGTAATTTCATCAATTTTCAACATGTTATCTATCCAAAGATTGGGCAAGTAACAAATTATCACGTTGTAAATTGAGCTTAATAGTTAGTTTTGATGTATATGAACTATACAGAAATTAAATAAAAACAAGTTGAGTAAGCAGGAGAGTGCTCCTACCAGAAGGTCTTTGTAAACATCCTAGGGTTAGAAGCAAGTTTTCTAATGGCGTGAATCGATAACTTGAACTATTCATCCAATACTTAGATATGAAATTGTTCAAATTTATACAAAAGATGCACAGTTTCTTTCATAAGCACAGTGCAGCCGCCATTTTAACCTAGCTTAAATGATTTTTCTGAATGCTCGGCCGATTGAACATGTTCAAGTTAAACACTATTCCTTAAATTTTCATGAAAATTGAAAGAAAATAAAGGTACCTAAGTCAATTTTAAATATATATAGGGTTTTCCAATAAGAGGTGTTATTTTGAATAGATCTTCTGATTTAACACCTTGCGACTTCTTCCTTTGGAGCCACGTGATAGAGAAGGCCTATGCCAATAGCCCAGCGTCAATTCAAGATCTCAAAGATGAAATTCGTGAGGCTATCGAGGACATAGGGCAGCCACTTTGCGATTTGGTAATGGAAAATTTCATGAAGAGGATATGGTCCTGTAAGCGTGTCTTAGTAGTTATTTGCCCAATGTTAGTTATTGCTATTAACGGCACATCTTCTTCTTTATAATGAATTAAACATCCGATCATTTATTTTAAAAAATGGCATTTTTCTTTTAATATTAAAATAACACCTCTTATTGGAAAACCCTATATGAACCATAAACACGTGTTATCGTTGTTGTAATTCCATATAATTGAAATGGCTATAACTCACTTGATTATGATTCGATCTCAATTAAATTTTGTGAACGTATATATCTTATGTTAGTCTCTATAATTGCGAAATTTCAAGAAGTTTAAAGGTACCGTTTTGATTTTATGGGCAAAAATGTAAAATCTACAAATCATACTATTATTAACAAAGTTGAGCGAATTTCGATTTCTGAGGTATTTGTTGCCCTTGTACTCATGAAGGCCCACGTTCGTGATAATTTTCAGATTTTTCGGCTGAAAAGTGTCCAATCGCGAGGGGGGGGGGACACAAATTTTGGGTACATTTTGCCTTCCCGTGGACCCCCTAATTCATGAAATGATTTTTTTATTTCAGATTTTAAAAGCTCTAATCAAGACCTTTCATTTGATATCCCATTCGACTACCTTTGATTAAAAAAATTTTTTAAGGGCCAATTCGTTATTAGGGGGGACCTCCCTTAAACATTTTTTAAATTTTTGTCAGTGCCTTAACTTTTGAGAGATCATCACTTTTGACCTTTTCACAAAGTTTGAGCATTCTAGCTTCTATAGTTTCTGAGGAAATCAGCTGTGACGCACGGACAGACGGACAGACAAGTCGCAAAACTAGTAGGTCTTTGTAAAAAAATTTTTTACAAAGACCTAAAAAATATTAGATGAATTTAATTTCGTGAACTTTTCTATTGAATTCAGAGTATTTGGTTGGTTTCATGGTAAGATATATTTATCTCAGATTTTAAAAGATACAAATTGCTCATTTGAAAATTTAGAGAGTGTTTTATGAATTGTTTTTGTATCTGCAAAGTAATCTATTGTGATCAATGAGCGTTACCATTGAGGTATTAAGTAAACCTTGTAGCCTGCGCGTAATCTCCTGCGTCTGAATCAATTTATTCATATCTTCTTGGAATTCATAGAAAAGAGTTTCAATCATTCTATCAACTGCAGGGAGAGTAGAAAAATCAGAATAATATAAAAATAAAAATTCCCAATTAGTACATTTGGCATCAGTTTGGTTCGACGATAAAAATATTTGCAAAACAATTTAACGATAAATCAAGGAACTCATAAAATTATTATTTTTCATAAGTGCTTTGCAAAAACTCAGAAATTTTCGTTTTCTAAATATGCACTATTTACCATTTTTATCAAATCAGCTGCAAACCACTTACCAGTTTAGAGGTCCTTGCCACTTCCGCATTTCTACCGCAACCCACATCAAATGCAAAAGAAAACCCATTCAGTTTCAATTTCAGTAGAATCCATACAAGGATCTGGTTGATATCCATTTTATAGCACTCACACATACTCGTCATACTCTGCAGCATTATCGAGAAATTGAAAGTATAATCCAATAGAACGGTATCCATACTCCCAATATTTTTTGCAGTGCTTTTGAAATAATCAATCGAACGACGAATGAATAAATTTTAACTTAATCAAAATGTATTTCGAAAAAACAAGAAAAACTCGTCCAGGATTCGAACGAACGTTAAAATAAAAGCGAAAACCGTTTCATGATTGCATTGGTTAGGGTAGTACCTACAAGTATGGAGCTAAGCTAAACCTGCATACTCGTATGTAACAAGCGAGCAAAGTATCTGTACCTAGAATACAAAACTAACATCCTCGCACAGTGAATATAACGCCCAAATCATACGCTTATTAGTTACAATTTAAGTTTAAGCACGTAAAACGATCAAACGTCTGATAGTAACAAAATGTCGCGAATAAAATGGCACAATTTCAATGTATTATTTATCGTTGGCGGAATTATGCAAAATAAACCTGATTTGTATTGTAATTATTTTATTTTGATAGCATTTACACTATACTATTTATGTCAACCAGTTGCTATATATTCGATTGTAAGAAGGAGACACGAAGACGACGATTGATCTTGAAGATACATAAATTTAATTGAAATTCGATTAGAGTACTTTTAAGGTATTTTAATGGATTTACGCTTAAATTTTCACCAAAATTTGCCAAATCAGATTGAACGTGAAATTGTATACAAGTTTTATAAGGATTCTTCTTATTTAATGTGGGAAAATTGAGTAATAATAATAATTGATTGGTTAACAACGGGATATGCAAGAGCCTCTCTGTACATGACCGTAATGGAAACATAGAAGCTTCATACATCAGTTTGGAGCTTTCTTTGGTCGATGCTCCAAAACGTCTCCAGCCACTTCTGTTGCCACGTCTTTAATTCTCTTCCACATGGGTTAGATGTCATCACTACTTTCTACGGCCTGCGGAGATATCTTCTTCTTCTTAGCAATACAGCCCCTCTCGGGCCTTCGCTTCCTGCAAACAGCGCCTCCAACTGTCTTGGTCCATTGACCGCGTCTTCCAATTTTAGAATCCGAGCAGCGATGAACTGTCTTCGTCGATCAAGTGAGATCAGCGTTTCCTCAGCTTCCCCACTGGTCTCCGGCCTTCAGTTCTCCCAACGAATACCTTTTTGGGTATCCGTTGTTCGACCATACGATTCACGCGGCCAGCTCATTGCAGCTTCCACAGTCTTATAATCGTCGAGACCTCCGGGTCGGCAAAAATTTCATACAGCTCATGGTTGTATCGAATCCGCCATTGGTCTCCGTCTAGCTTCGCTCCGACTATTCGTCTCAGGACTCGTCGCTCAAAGGCGTTCAATATATTTGCGGATGCTTGGGTTAGGGCCAATGTTTCACACGCATAGCAAAACACAGGTCTTATCACAGATTCGTATACCTGGAGCTTTGTTTTCCTGTGTATGTAGTTGGTTTTCAAGATCGTCAAAACTGAATAAAATATTTTATTTGCGAGCTGTATTCTTTGGCGTATTTCGTCTCTTTCATTGGCTGTTTTCATTATTTTGTAGCTTAACTACATAAATATGCTAACGGAGATATGTTGAGGCGATTTTCCAACGCTGATAGATATGTGGACGTTATTGAGCTAACATTTAGCTTGTGTAGATGGTACCTTGGTGTAGCAGCTTTTGTTTACAGGTCGTCTACCCGTAAAATTACTCCCCAAGCCTCGAGACGAGCTTGGCTCGCGTCGGAGTCTTCATTTTCTGGGAGAAAACGAGTCTATTGGGGTTTATGATACCGTCATGGAAGGCCTTTTCCGTCGCTTATCGTCGAAATGTTCAGAAGAAAAGAAATTACGGAGGATTCTGAAGAATATATCTCCGGTTTATCAAACCCAACTTAGCCTAGTAACCGTAGCATCGATTGCGGAGCTGGTAAGCGTCGGCCGTAAGTTGGAAGGCACTCGAGTTAGAGTGGAATCGTTTATGCCACCACCTTCTCAGACAACAAGTAGGCTTTTGGAACCCGATTTGGGTTATTGTAGCACAGGTGCTGTCTTGATGGCGCAATCAGGGACAATTGTGGAATTGCAACGGTTTCGGTCATATGTCACTGGTAAGAAGTTTATTGGAATATTGCTCGCAAATTTGGAGTCCTCATCAACACAGTCTATGTAGTACTGTGCAGGCTGTTCAACGTAGGTTTACCCGCTCTCTTCTATTTAAATTTCGCGACCCCTTATAATGATTGTTTATCCCTCTTGCACATGCCTTGTTTAGTCTCGCATAGTATATTTCTTGATGAATGCTTGCTCCTTAAAATGAACCACAAACTCTTGCCAGTGAATCGCTGTAATGAGATATCCATCTATAGGGTTATTCATAACAAGTGTACACATTTTTGTCGAAAAAAAACATAGTTTTTGAAAAGATTGAGCTGTAATATTTATTTAATATGAACATTTGGTCCCTTACAATTAAATATGAAATATTATTTTGGGCATATGTGCACCTCGTGCTGCTTTACAGACTATCAAACGATGATTGTAATTTTCGATGACATTTTCGCACATTTTCGGCGTTATTAGACGTATGTTGGCTCGAATATTGTTTTTCAATGCTTCAGTAGTCTGGGAAGCATCAGCGTAAACACAATACTTCAGAAATCCTCAAAGGAAGAAGTCAAATCACACGATCTTGTCGGCCAATTTATGGGTCCGTTTCGTGAAATTATTCGATTTCACGTAGAGCGCAAAAAGTTTGCACTGGCGATTCATTATTTTTGTAAAGTTTTAACAATAATAAAACGTTTGGCTGATGTGTATGTCGCCATGGTTAGAATTGTAAAAGACCAAACTGTCATAATCTGTCAATATATGGACCTGAAGTTGGTGATAAATAAGAGTTAAAGCCCATTCACATGTGTACACTTGTTATGAATCACCCTTTATATTGCACAGAGCTGAAGCAGATCGACAACGAGTCTTGGTCCGATACCTCATTCTTTTGCGCAGTATAAAAATGAACTTAGACAATTCGTTCTTCTTTATAGTTTTGTAGATTAACTTGAGCGTACTTTCTGGTTTTGACTTGCTTGCTTTGTAATCTAATTTTTCTAGTTTTGTTTGGATGTGTATTGATTGATTATTTATTTTATTACTTCTACTTTTTCTATATTATAATTGGATTTTTCTAATCTGTATATAGAATTCAGTGAATAAATAAATATGTCGCGAATTTGCCGGCAACCTCGGAGGTGTTTTGGTTGTGGAAGACAGGGTGTCACTAAGGCCGTTTGTCCCTCAGGTTCTCTTAATACGACGGGATGGACTCAAGAGCAAGGCAGAGGAGGAATTTCCGGGAGCCAATCTAAGGCAGGAACTTCGGGAAACGGAGGTCGTACTCATTAAGCGGCGAAATGAGTACGAGACGGCTTGATAAGGAAGTCGCAACTGTAGGAAGAGTGTATTTTGCATTGGAAGAGTCAGCTAAAGATGATTGCCCCTCACATAATGTGGCCATTTTCGGAAAGCAGTTTTTGGCTTTGTTGGATTCTGGGGCAACACTTCATCCTCAGAGGTAAGGGGTGTAAGGTTTTGGAAGCTCGTGGGGTAGAGTTGGGGAAGACTGGGGAAGTATTCTTTATGACAAGTACAAATTTGTAATATTATTTACAAATACACTATTTTTTATGAAGGTTGAAATAGGAAAGAATCAGTTCAGGCATTTTATGATAAAATCTTTACTATTCGGGATAAATATATACACAAACGGCAATTCCATACAAGCTGTTTTCCTCCTTGGTACTCACAGGCTTTGAAGAAAATTTTAAAAGAAAAATATAGGTATTATAAAAAATTCAAAACTTATGGCAACAAACATGATGAATTATCTTTAGATATTTTGAATAAAAGAGCAAAACTGGAAGAGGCTTCTTGTTATGAAAAATACTTGCTGAATTCTGAAGGACTAATATCAAGTAATCCAAAACACCTTTGGACTTATGTTAAAAAAAAAAAAGTATCTATAAGGTTGGCCAATAACCACCAAATAGGTGTGGAAGAAGAAGTGATTGCACCGGTAAGGGTTAACGGAGCTACAAGCTGGTTGACCTTGCTAGTGGAACCTGCTGTACTACATAAACTCATCTTGGGGGTAGATTTCTTAAGATGATTCAAGACTGTTTTGGACATTAGTAATGGGCTCTGGGACTCCACATCAATTGCAATGTGTGAGGTATTGAGGGGAAGATTACGGTTGTCCCAGGCCGAAGAGGGTCTACTTAAGTCAGTGGTGGAAGAAGAATATTCATTGATGGGAGAAGGTATTGGGTGCACCACGGTAGTAGAACATGTGATAAAAACATTGACAAGCCCATTAAACAAGGGTACTCTACCCGGTGTCTCCAGCATATTAACTTGGAACTGGATGAGATGCTGCAATTAGATATAGTGGAACCCTCCTCTAGCCCGTGGCCGTCGCCCATTTTGCTGGTTAAAAAAAGATGGGAAGTTACGCTGCTGCGTTGATTTCCGGAAGTTAAATCAGGTGTCAGAGCAAGATGCATATCCAATCCTCTATGTAATGGCCACGTTGGGCAAACTCTGGAACGCAAAATATTTATCAACACTGACTATTAAGTCCACTTATTGGCAGGTTACATGTGCTCGATCCTCTTAGATTGTTTTCGACAAGGAATCAGTCGTCGACGATAAGGGACTGTCGATTATGAGAGCCGATTAGATGAATGAATTATATTATTTACGTCAACGAGGTAATGAATGCAACTTGACAGAAAATAATTCAGTTTTGGTAAAACCCAACACATTCGAATCGTAGCATCGGAAAATGGGCCATTTAAAATCAAAAATCTTGTGGGAAGTCAACGGGATGGATGTGTTCGAGGAATTAATTTGACAGAATCAAAGGAAGATTTTGTTTGTGTTCTCGGTAAAATGACTAGAGCTATGTTTCCAGTTAGAAGTAAAAAAACATCGGATGTTCTTGAAATTATTTATTTCCAATCTATGCTGACCAATGCGGGTCAAATTGCATGGAAAAGCTAAGTACTTTGAAACGTTTATCGACGATCGATCAAAGAGCAAGTTTTTACAAACTGGGTGTGAAAAGAAGAATTTTAATCATTACTTAGGAGAAAGTGGAATTGTTCGTAGACTAGCAGTAACTTACACCTCGCAACAAAACAGGCAAGTAGAGACAAAGAGTCGTACACTTTTAATTTCTGCTAGGGGTCTCATGATCCAATTGGGGTTATCTCCTTCTTTTTGATGTGAAGCCATCAACAGAGCGAATTTTATCAATAAAAGGTGCCCTTTAAGGAACGTTGATAGTGAAAGTCCTTTTGAGATATGGATTGAGCATACGCCGACTGTAAAACACTTTAAAATTCGGCTGTGAAATATTTATTTTGACCTGGAAAACTCAGGAAAATTTGAACCACGATCAAAAAGAGAAATGTTCCTCTGTTATTCAGAGCAGTTGACAGCCTATAGAAAATGAATCACTGAAGAAAGAATAGTGGACATTTCATGAGATGTTAAGTTCCTCAACTTAAGAAAGTTAATCTCGAAGGACAATTACAACGATTTTTCACCCGATACTGCTGGAAATTTAAATCAAAGTTTTTTTAACGTTCAGGTAAACCAAATCAAATAGTTTCAGTTGATGAAATCTTCGAAGTGATCGAACATGATGACAAAAAAAATTAGTAGATAGAACAGTCAATGTTCTCGCAGAAAATTCGAGAAGGGGTGCCGGCAGACCGAAAATTATGAGGACAGGAAGAAGGGGAAGGCAAAGGAAGGAAGGAGCACAATCTCGTTCCAGTCGCAGAAGAAAATGAGACCGATGAAGAACTGAATTATCTAGTTTAGCAGAAGTTCCTTTTCAGGTAGCCATAAAAAATCCAAATAATGAAGAATAGATGAATATTATGGCGATGAAAATGAAATCAATTATCTAGCAAAATTAGATGAACTGATAATTTGGAGCAAAATCGTTCTGACAAACAAATGTAAGCCTGATGGAACAGTCGAAGAAAAGAAGGCTAGAATAGTTGTGCAAGGCTTTTCTCAACACCCGAGGATAGATTTTAGTTACACCGTTGCACCTGTAGCTTGTCTTAGTTCAGTTTGTTTACTTGCAGCAGATTTTAAGCGAAAATTTCATACTCGTAGCTTGCTTTAGTTCAACAGGATATGAAAATCACTCAAGTGGATGTCACTTCAGTATACGAGTATTTACATGGTGATCTGGAGGAAGATATTTCAATGGACGTGCCTAAATGTTCGAGAGAAATCCTCGAAACGCTCATTCAGATTGAAGGAAAATCTAATCATATTGGATAGAAAGAATCAAAAGGTTTTGATGTAATTCAAACGAAAAACAATCCGTGTATACATCATATTCAACAAAAGGAAGAAGTTGGCTTTATTGTAGTATACGTCGATGATTTACTAGTAACATCATCTGATGTTCTTGTCAGCCTAGTGAGATATTTATTGGTAAAATTTGTGAACTTTTGTCTTGTAATGAATTCCCCACGATACGAAAATGGTATTAATTTGAACCAGAAGGATGTCAGCAATCTCCTGAAAAGATTCGGGTCGGAGAACAAAACTACAAAGAGATTAAGATCAATAAGAGATCAAGACGTGAAATCTGCTGTACAAAGAATAAGTCGGTGTCTTAACTTATTTGGTAACGTACACTCATCCTGGCATTGCTCACAATATCAGTCGTTTTGGGCACTATAATTCCCGCTACAATGAAAACCATTGGAAAGCCTTGAAGCGAGTCTTACGCTGCTTGAAAGGATCAGCTGATGTCAGTCTTCGTTCAAATGGAATTCAAAGTCCTTAACAGGATACGTGGATGCTGATTGGGCAAAGTGTATGGATGACTGAAGTCAACTACTGGTTATGCATTAACCTTAAGTGCTGGTCCAATTTTGTGGCAGTCAAAAACATAAAGAACAGTTGCTCTTTCATCAAGAGAAGCTGAATAGATGACGTTATCGAACGCATAAAAAATAACTGTTTATCTAGGAAGATTTCTTGGTGAACTAGGATTTAATTCCCACGCCAAAGTCAAAGTTGTTAAGTGACAACTGCGGGGCTAAAAAGCTGGAAGAAAATCCAGTACACAGGCATCATGGAAGGACTAAGCACATTATTGTTGGCCACCACTTTGTTCAAGGGATGGTGAAGAATAGATCTTTGGAAATTGAGTACATTGCAATAGAATATATGGCAGCAGAAATTCTCACTAAAGGATTACCCAAACCAAAACATGAAAGATGTGTTCGACTGTTAGGACTAAAAAAGTGATTTTTTTTTCTAGGAACTCTCTATTGGACAACATCAATGAAACGTATTGGAAGGACCATAAAACTTAGACCGGCCACACTCAACGTGAAACAATTATTAACAATCGTATCATTTACTGCTTCGAGGTGAATCGCAGAAACTGCAATCGATGGTATATTTGTTCAAATATGTGCAGTTTATTCTCTCTTGTATCTGGTTTGCTATGCCTATTAGCATTCCAATAGTAGCCCGCGTAATGTAGTAGTTAGAGCGCTTGCATCGTAAGCCGAAGGTCTCTGGTTCAAACCCCGTTAGTGACAACGAGATTTGTTTTGAGTGATTGTGACCTTCAAAGAGCACCTTGGAAAAGAAACGCCATCCCATTAACTGAGCTTTTTAAAAATAACGAAAAATGAATTATTATGCGGTTGAGCCACTTAAAATTACCACAAAATTTTCAGCAACAACGATTTTTGAAACGACAATTTTATTATATTTAATTATAATTATTGAAACGCAGAGCTCACCCTTTTGATTTTGTAAATTTTATCAATCAAAATGTTTCCGTTACCTGAAAAGAGAGAAAAATTATTCATTAGTATTTTTACAAAACAATCTTTGTTGGATAGGACTTAAATGACAAGTAAAGCTTTGCAAGCTCAAGGATCATAGAGGCTTAAATATTAATTAGCATCTTACTTAAAGTTTGAAGGATGATCATCGTCTTGTTCTTGTCAAAAGACGGCGTTTTATAGTCTTATTTTCAAATCCAAATAGATACCACATGGTTGGTTAAACATACTAATATTCCTTCATTCTATACGAAACTCGTCTAGATATAAAAATCAGTAACGTTAGGAGTAGAGAAAAATTAGAAGAAATTTAATTTAGTTTTTGTTTCAAAAAATTAATCAATAGATTTATTCTTATGTAAGAAAATTTCCAATCAATTATTTTTAAAACAAATCTAAAACACAAGTAGTTGAAATATTACAATTGTTACCATTACAATGTGAACCAGATGTTAATATTCAAAGTGATGAGATCATAGAGCGAATAATGATGATGAACTATAGTTTTACTTTTCTTTCTTGCACTACTGTTACAGAAGTTGTGCAACTAGCTATGATTCAATTAACATTTAAATGAAACAATATAAAACAAAGCAATTTTAACCCATTCTTCAAAATTGTCTGTTGTCATACGAGTATGACGACAGACAATTTTAAAGAATGGAAAAATTAAATAAAGTTGAAAAAGTTTTGAGTTGGCTGTAAGTTTGCCTTTACTTTTACCTCGTTGGGGATACATTCTCATTTATTTGATCTTAGTATTTTA
Organism: Odontomyia ornata; assembly: GCA_963969285.1. Lineage (NCBI taxonomy): Eukaryota > Metazoa > Arthropoda > Insecta > Diptera > Stratiomyidae > Odontomyia > Odontomyia ornata. Next base: position 471,939,021 of record OZ017738.1, on the reverse strand, counting down.
GTATTGAATTTCTTGGAATTTTTCTTAAAAAATTGATGGTAAAGTCTTTTCCTACATGTCCATACTAAAGTAATCAACGGGTCTTCACTCAAAACATTTCCTCTTTGATTGAACATATTTAATCCAGCTATAAATTGAAAACATTTTGAATTCAAACGCATTTCCATACTTATACATATGTACATGTTTAGACAATGAAAATTACAATAAAACCAAAGTTTCATGACGAAATCGACATAAATACCCAAGTTTGTTGTTTTTATGCCTACAATCCATATCAAATGGAAGATTTTCTTAACATTTCTTTGGTTCAGTCTTATGAGAGAGCTTTGTTTAACTGTCTAACATTTAATCCAAGCGTACTATCGGATCTACGCTAACGATGTGTTTAAATGGGTAATGTGTGTTAAAATTTGATGAAAAGAAAAGAAAAAACAATTTATAGAGATTGCTGCATTTCAACAGCACATTGTTGTGCCCTTGACGCGGGTACAACAAGAAAATTAAGTGATTGAATAGACCGATTGCTAAATTGAAAAATATTTTCACTTTTTTTACTTCAAATTTTAACATTGAATTAAACGAAATTTAGTTATTCGTTTCTAATTTTTATTTGTTTTAGTCTATTTATAACTTTTCTTTTGTGTTGCACCTTAATTGCAAAGTTTATGCATTTTTAACGTTGGCCAAGGTTGTGAAGTGATTGTGTGAGTGCATTTGTTGCTATTGAAATCAATCAAAAGGGTAGGTATACCGAGCAAAAATAATCAGTTTAGCAGGACAAAACAGTGATCAATATGGGTTTGCAAGGGTATACACGTTATCCAATGATCATTTAGGTGAAATTAACTAAGCTCTGTGATAGACTGAGATAAAAAACTATACTAAAGTCACCTGAGTTGACTTGAGTAAAGGTTTTTTCATTATAAATTTTAAAATTATATGAAACCAAACTACTTAATAAATTTTTAAGGGCCATTTCTCTGTATTGGAAGACCCTTCTTCTTGTTTTTGATACCAGAAAGACCTCTAGGTCACCATTTTCAATTCTCATACAATTATTGATTGTAGCTACTAGAGTATAAGGAAAAACTCCCGTGAACTCTAGTACCATGAAAAGGCATTTGGACGGATGGATAGACGAACCACGATTTCAATAGAGTTTTGTAAGTTAGTACAATATATAACCTTAAAACACATACCTAAAACTATGTAAAGGGTGATCCAACCATAACGGACGATGTTAATTGTAAATAAAACAAAAAGTTTTCAGAGAATTGTCAGTTCAAGTACTGTTTTGAAAAGCTCTTATAAAGAACTTTCATTTGATATTCATATTGGCTACTTATGATGAAATTTTTTTTTTCAGCGACCACGCTCCTGTACTGTAATCATCGTTTCATGGCCAATTTTTTCGAATCCTAGAATGGTTACAAAGCCTATTTGCTAGGAGCTCTCTCCTGCCTCTTCGACTTGTTTCACCTATGAGTATTAATTGTAGGTACTTATCTTCAGTCATTCATTAAAATGAATCAATTGTTAAAAGCATGCACCTTAAACGTTGAAGTTGGGGCAAAATAACTCAAAATTATTCAATCTTCGCATTTAAAACAGCCACCATTTTGCTTAACGATTACTCATACCACTAGCTGAGCCAATTCTCAAAGAAATTCATGAAAGCTATCATTCCTGAAACTTTTATGCAAATCCTAGCAAAGCTGTAGTATCTGAGTCGGTAAAAAGCGCATATTGTTCCATAGCCATATGTTGCCATAGTAATAAATGCAGCGCATATTGTTCCATAGTAATACAGGAAAATTCAAATCGCTATAACTTCATCAAATACCATTCGATCTTTATGAAGCTTTCAGGACAGATTAATCTTATAAGTAGTCGTCTGTGTACTGAATTTTATTGAATTTAAGGGCACTGTTAAGATTATATTCAAGAAAAAATAAAATCGATAAATCATACTATTTACTAACACAGTTGAGTGAATTTCGACTTCTCATGTATTTGTTGTTGTTGTACTCATAAAAGCCTATATTCATGATTTTTTTCAGATTTTTCGGGTCAAAAGTGTCCAATCGCGAGGGGGAGACACACAATTTTCGTACATTTCCCCTTCCCCTGCACGCCTCGAAGCAAAATTTGCCATTTTAAGACGTGTTTTGAAAACTGCGCATTAAGACCTTTCATTTGATACCCATATTGCCCACAAGCGATGAAAACTTTTTTTTCAGGGGCAACTCCCCTATATGGGGAGACACCCCTTAAAGACCTTATACATTTTTTTTCGTGTTGAAACTTTGAAGAGGGCGTCACTTTGCACCTACTTACAAAATCTTATGTTTCTAGCTTATGTAGTTTGCGAGAAAAAGTGGTGTGACATACGGAAGGACAGACGGACAGACTGGACGCGAAACTAGTAGGGTATTGTAAATTGAATTTACAATACCCTAAAAAAGAGATACAAAACCGATATTCGACCATCAAAGCCAATAATTACCACTTTTGAAAGATGAGGGTCAAAATCCTCTTGAGAAACCTCAGGAGAATTTGACCCTCATCTCTCGAAAGCGGTCAAAAATGCTGAAAAATCGTTGAAAGAGTGATCTAGGAAGCTGAAAAATAACAATTTTCTGATCAAAATGACAAGAAGCAAAGAAAAGAAGCAAAGTCCTTATAGATGGCTGATAATCGAAAGCCAAATAAAGAAGAAAAAATAACCCCTATTAATCGATATCTTCAAAAGAATCGGATCCCAAGAAAAAAACTTCAATGCAGATAGTTTGGTGAATAAATTCTGGTTGGCTACCTGTTGAATTTGAAGTAAAATCCATAAATAGAGGTTTAGTCTGCAAAAAATCTAGGGCTATAGTTTAGTCAAATGTCATTGTCTTTGACTTGAAACCTATAACTATTCTAAAAATAAAGAATAATGCCCTCATTTCTGATCTTGTCAAGGTAGAAGTTGTCGTAAGATTAGGCCAAATTTGTGCCAATGAAAGCAGACTTACTTCGATAAACTGCGTAAGGAAGAGGCTGCCACCTGTTAAACTGAGAGAAAGAGAAGATACAAAGTAAGGTGTAGAATGTGAAAAAACGCTTCAGCTGTCTCGACCTCCGGTATACAATATCGAGATGGAAGAAGCTGAGCATTGATTTTTTGAGCACAAGTTAAGGACGTGTCCAAACAAAACAAGCTGAGCTCTCTGTAAAGTCTCTAGTCTATAATTTTATAAACTGTCTCATGTCACATGCATGGGATATGTCAAGATTTTAGGGCAACGCTAGTCAAAGAAAAAACTCTACTTGCATAATTAGTGCAATACAAATCAGCCGCAATACTAGTATGAAACCTCAAAATGTGATGAAGCAATTCGCAGAGAGAGAAAAGCGAACATGTTACTGCTGAGTGAGGATCATGGCGATAAGATTTTAATCTCGTTATCCTCAGAATCCTCTAGGATTACTGTTAAACTGATTCCAAAAATGAATCGCGGTCGGGGCCAGGACCGTAGTTAGTGAATTGATATTTTTTTCTGATTTCGGACCTCCAAAATTACTTTTCTTAGCATCTCTTTGTCAAATAACGAATTGATGCTAGCTTTTTGACATAGATTAAATGCGCTGAAAGATTGAATTTTAAATGCAGTAGGTCAAATTATTAAGGACAGATGATTTTATGTTGAAAACAACTGAGGAAGGTTAATTTTTATTCCATTGGAAATGGCAATAGTTATTTTTTAGCACACCAGCCCCTTTTGGGCCTTCGCTTAGAGATAGTTGGAGTATCTCATTATCTTGATCGAATGTATCAAAACTCGAGAAGGTGATATGGACAATACCACGCTTTGGCCGTATGTTGTGATTTTAAACCAGTTCGTATCATAACTGAATGAACTTGTAGTCCGTTCAAAGAATCACTCAAAAGAAATAAACCAGAGATCTTCGGCTTACGCAGTAAGCAGTCTAACTACTACACTACGTGAAGTACATTGGGATGCATAAAAGCAAGATTACTGAAAGAATGCTCAGCAAGTTACCGTCAATATTTCGGGGTTACGATCGGCAAGAGCGCATCTCGGTTAAAATCTTTCTCTTACATCATTAGTCAATAAAATGCATAGAGATGTTTGATAATACCCTCTTGAGAGGAAAAAAGAAAGACTGCAGCTGAGGGGTCGTTGAACTCTCTAATGAGTCTTACAACCAGGATGTGGGGTGTTTTAGGTCAACTATAATTGCCAAAAACAAAACAAGTGCGCAAGTTGGGAGAAGATGATTCAATTTATAACAAGTTGGGTAGACAGACCTATGCTCATGTCAGAAGGGTTTTGTACTCAACTTACAAAATGCAGTAACCAGCAACGAATAAAATCAAGAAACATGTCAAAGACAATTTTATTGGAGAAAATGTGCAATTTTAGGATCATACTATTATTAACAAAGTTGAACGAATATTGACTTCTGAGGTGTTTGTTATAGTTATACCCATAAATATCTCCCTTGATAATTTTTTCAGCTTTTTTAGATCACGGGTGTCCATTCGCGAGGGAGGAAACACATTATTCATGTATTACCCCCCCCCCCCCCCTGTGCCCCAACTGAAGCAAAAACTGTCAGTTTAAGAACTGTTTTGAAAAGCTCTCCTAGATACTCATATCGGCTACCTTTCATGAAATTTATTTTCAGGGGCCACTCCTCTGTACTGTAATCATCGATTCATGGCCTGTTTTTTCGAATCCTAGAGTGGTTACAAAGCCCTTTTGCTAGGAGCTCTCTCCTGCCTCTCGATTTGTTTCAATTGTATATACTCATCTTCATGATACCTATCACTCCTGAATTTTTCATGCAAATTCTAGCAAAGCCGTAGTGTCTAAGTCGGTAAAAAGCGCATATGGCTCCATAGCCATATGTTTCCATAGTAATACAGGGTATATTGCTCCATAGTAATAAAGGAAAACTCAAATCGCTATAACTTCGTTAAATACTATTTGATCTTAATGAAACTTTCAGAAATGATCAATCTTATAAATAGTCATCTGTTTACTAAATTTTATTGAGTTTAAAGGTACCGTTTAGATTTTATACAAGAAAACAGAAAATCGATAAATCATACTATTACTAACAAAGTTGAGTGAATTTTGACTTCTCATGTATTTGTTGTTGTTGTACTCATAAAGGCCTACATTCATGATTTTTTTCAGATTTTTCGGATAGAAGGTGTCCAATCGCAAGGGGGGGGGTACGCGAAAAGTTCATACATTTCCCCTTCCCCTGCTCCCCTCGTTACATATAGGGCAATTTTAAGACTTGTTTTGAAAAGATCCCATAGAGACCTTTCTAATGACACCCTACTCGACTACCAATGGTGAAATTTTTTTTTTTGAGGGGTCACCTCCCTGTATGGGGAGACCCCCCTTAAACCCCTTTGAAAAATTTTTCCACCCTTAAACTTTCAAGAGGTCACCACTTCTGACCTTTCTACAAAGTTTCATGGCTGTAGCCTCTATAGTTTCGGAGAAAAAGTGCTGTGAGATACAGACGGACGGACGGAAGGACGGACGGACGGACAGACGGACACAGGTCGTGATTGCAATAGGGTTTTGTATTTTAGTACAAAACCCTGAAAAGGAATCTGGCAAACAATAAGACAATATCATTGTTAAATTTAGTAAAGACCTGCATTTTTTTTTCAATATTTTTCATAACAAAATATCGTTTTTATATGAAACGCCCTCTCCAGTTCTTTTTGGATAAACAGCATGAAGATAATTATGAAACGACAAATATTCGATATTCTAAGCGACAAAGAGTGAAAAATGTGTTTGAATCGCAGGTTCAACTGGTAAGTACTCAAATCTTTCTTTTCTCTCACCATACACTTAACGCGCTTATGAACTTGTTTAAGAAAATGGAGAACGTTGTAAGCAACTTGTGGACAAAATATACGAAATAAACGTCAATATTACAATATATTGTATCGTATATCTGGGAAATATTGTATCCGATTTGATGCAAAATATGCTAGCGATTTCAGCGGTAGTTTTGATGAGGAATGAATTCTGGAAGCACAAGCATGGGTGCAGAAAATCCTCGAAGATCTCAGTGAATCTGATGCTAAAATAGGGGGACCTTTGGACTAGGGAAAGAAACAAATTCATCCACAACCTAAGAAGAAGCATTCAATGAACTTCGAGCAGGTAGCGCTTACTTGGTAGCTGACAAAGGAAGGAAGGAAGCCTAATAACGTTTCCAGATGGTACCGTATGGATGAGCTGGCCGCCAGTTCATCAAAGAAATCTTCCGCACAATATTTCTCCATACGTACATTAGCACAAAAGGACACTTAAAATTTTTTTTTGAGGTAATGTGCTCAATAATAGTACGGGAGACCAACAGGAAAGGTGACGAAGTAGTTGCCAAGTAAAATGAAATAAAATCAAATTATATGAAGGGGAAGACATGGGCACCTCTAGCGCTTGCAGAATTAGTTGCATTCTTGGGCCTCCTGATAACGGTTGGTGTCTACCACAGTAAAAAGAGACTATTCGTAAGATGTGGGGAGATGGATCGGTATCTATGTTTCATGCTCCATTGAACATCGAAGATTTGTATAGCTAAATAAGTGTATACATTTCGATAATGGCCTGATCATGATAAATGCGGAAAACATTAAACTGGAAGCTTTCAGAGTGCTTCACCGTGGCTTTATCTAGTTGTACTACTTTCACCCGTTATATTCTGTCAAAACCTGCCAAATATGATATCAAAGTTTGGTAAATATGCAATCAGGAGAGTTTCTATCCACTTCAAGGATCTTTTTATGCAGGAGAGCTACCAAATAAGCTACGGGAAGTAAACCATGGAGAAAACATCGTCAAAATCTTGGTGCAGAAATACGATGGAGCAGAACGTAATATGGATATGGATATCCTTATTCCAACCCTACCACTGGCAAACATTTTGATGAGGTGAGGTCTTTCAATCTTCGGCATACTATGAAAAAACAAAAGCTTTATTCCTATTTCAATACTTCCGAGGAACACGTGATCAGTGGAATCAAAGACATTTGGATTTCACGAGAATGTGGCAATATGCTCGTACGAGCCCGCAAAGGGGGAATGTGTATTACTGCTTTCAACAGTCCATTATGCGACAAATGATCCAGGACTCAAAGAAAACCAGAAGAAATCTAGTACGACAGCAAAAGTAAGGCTGCCGTCGATATTATAGGCAAAATATTTGAAGAGTACACCACAAAGCGAATAAGACGATGGTGACCTTACGCATTGTTATTGAATATTTTGGATAGTTCAGGCCTAGGAGTTTACATTTCGGATGCAGAAAACAAAAATTTAGACACCAAATTATTCAAGAAGTGCTTTATACACCGTAGTTTTCTCCCTTCTGGGAAGGGAGCTGGTTTTGCCAGCAATCATTGGCTCGACAAATGATAGAGTGTACAGTACATTTGAAAAAGTCTTAAGATCACCTATAATACGACCGGGAGATACTCAAAAATTGCAGCATCCTGTAGAACGAGATGGAAGCCGTAAATTTACAGGATATTGTTAGATCTACGAAGATGATCCTGGGAACATCGTAGAAAAACGCGAGAAATTCGCTGCAATTGTAAGTGCTCAATTTGCGACCAACATACACTCACAATCAACAAGCGTCATATGTAGTTGCAAGCCAGAATCTGGATAATGTAGATATTATAAGACAAGATAGATGTATATTTTTTAAAACATAATTATTCAAACTTATGTCGATAATAGTAGCAATAAATCATAATAACGCTTTTACTGTAAACAAAAATTTTAAAATAAAATAAAGATGAAATTTTTTACTTTTTTGCCAAGATTTATCTAAATTTTCATACAAAATTCAAGTTAGTACCCCGGTCCTTAAAATTGGAACGATGTGTTGTGAAATAAGAAAGATGCGAGAATTAAGTAGCTCATCACGAAATAATTTATGGAATTAAATCATGATTTAAGGACCTATCTTTTGGGAAGCACAAGAAGATCTAGCGATAAAGCTCCGATGAATATAGTAGATGTGCTCATCAAACTGAGGTTCATAGTATTTCTTCTAATACTAGACATTAAAAAAATATACCGTAAGAGCTTTGTCCATTTTTTGCTGCATTTTCATATAAAGCGCTATAGTTTGCTTGGTATTTTATGATAAGTGTTACATCGACTTTTTATAGAAACTCAAAGATATGATGATTAATACAAATTGCTTAATTCGAAAATAATCTACAAACATTCTCCTTTTTTTATTAAATGTTTGGGCCAATGTTGTCTTTTGAGGAGACCCACTTTATTCGAGAGATTCCTACAGTGAAAATATTCATCTAATTTATAGCTTGGGTCATTGTAACTAACACTGAATGTATGTTAGAAAGTTGTAGGAAGGTTAGGTTAAGTAATGACGTAGTAACAGACCAATAGTATATAGAAAATCAACTTTAACTCAAACTCTTAAACCTTTTTTAAACTTCTTCTGGCACTTACAACTAATTGGTCTTTTAATTGACAGTTTCAGTCATTGTTGAATTACAAGAGTCACTTATATCACTGATGATCTATTTTGGGAATAGAATAACAGCCCTTTTTTATTAATTGAGGAACTCCCATCTTACAAATTATTTGGCCCCAACTGTAAACTTGTTCATCTTAAATTATTGGCCAGCGCCAGAATGTTTTGCCTTTCTTTAAACAGCCTAAAAATGTATCTTCTGCACACGTTGACAAAACTGACCAGGGTAGTTCCGTGAATTCCAGGTCATGATAACATGATCCCTTGCAACTACATTGTCAGCACTGCATACGTAAGCACTTTGAAGAGCAGTATTATTCTCCTCAAAACTAGAGGATCCTTGCGTGGACATTTTTCCGTTTTTAGTTTCTAGCAATAGCTTTTGCTTGTATTAACCTTCGTAGCTGAATAACATTGCTCAAAGAAACATAATCTTCAGAGTTATCAAACGGTAATATGTGGTCTTCTGTAGAGGAAGCCAGAGTAATAGCGGACTTAGTTTCGCTTGAAGATGAGACTTTTCGCTGTGTTCGTTTTTTGAATTTCGTCTTTCTTTTCTTATTATTGACTATGTGAACACCAGAAGGACCTGATTCAATAACATCAGAAGCAGAGATTGATAATCCAGGGGCTTTATTGAGTTTCTTTTTCCTAGCTTTCTTTTCTGGGCAAGTTGTATCGAGTCGGGACTGTTCTAATTTTTCCAAAAAATTGCTGGCAATAAACTCTGGATTTAAAATACGGTCTTGTCTCGGTAGCCTCGCTAAGGGTTCTTATTTGTTTGTGGGTAATATGCCAACTTTTCGAAAACCGCAAATTAAATCTCGTTTGGTTAATGAACATAACGCTTTTTTTTAACAGATTTGGGAACTATCCTTTAAGTGTACTCGGTAATTTTTTCCACATTTGGCTGTTCTTCTTGTCGCTATTTGCACTTCAAAGAAGCAGAAAATTATTTTAACCTTTAGGGGTCGGTTTTTCAAGCAAAAAACCGGCGCACCTATGGGCAACCCGTTGTCACCTTTACTTAGCGAAGTATTTTTAGAATGGGTGGAGAGCAAAATTGAAGAGTCTGGTTGGATGCCCAGGATTTGGTATCGTTATGTGGATGACGTGATTGCCGTTATAGAACGGAATGAAGCCCAAAACATATTAAAAAAACTCAACTCAATACATAAAAACTTGACCTTCACAATGGAAGTCGAAACAAATGGCACTATCCCATTTCTAGACCTGAAAATAACAAGGACAACAGGCAGTTTTGAATTCGATATACACCGAAAAAACACTAGCACACAAAAAACGGTACCAGCTACGTCAAATCACAGCTTTTCGCAAAAAATGGCATCTTTCCGGACTTGGCTACATCGAATGATTACCGTCCCCTTAAGCAAAGAAAACCGGAAAAAAGAGGAAGATTACATCATGGACACAGCTGTCAAAAATGGATACGACCCCATGTTAGTGAAACGAATGGGGAAAAAAATGGAAAAAAGAGCGCAAAGACGCAAGCTCACAAAACTGAGTACACTCAAGGACGAACCAACGCAAAGAGCAGTAATGATCATGTCAGAGGTTAGCGGTGCCCTGAATAGAATGATGAGGAAAAACGGTATCCAAATGGTGACCAGAAGCTCACCGTTTCAGCTTAAAACCAACTTAGCGCAAATCAAAGACATAAGGAGCAAACATGAAAAGCGAGGGATCTACAAGATTAACTGCCAGCAATGCGAAAAAGTATATATTGGGCAGACAAAACGCAGCGTGAAAGTCCGGTTTAACGAGCATGTTCGAGAAGCACAATCGGCACTAACGAAAAACAAAGTAAAAGACGTTCGATCATCGGTAGCCCGTCACATTTGCGAAGGACACAACGTCAACTGGGAGCAGTTGGAAGTCATCAAAGAAATACGAGATTTGAGGAAACTGGATGCGTACGAGGCACTTTGGATTATGCGGCAACCTATGGAAAAGCGATTGAATGATGATGTTGGCAATGGAGATTCACCTCTTTTAAAATTACTTCTAAATAATTAAGTTCAGGTTACAAAAAATTTTAAAATAATTTAAAATAAATTAATAGTTCCACCAAAATTCATTTGACCCACATTTAAAATATACTTTTATGACCTGTTATTTCATTGATATGCATCCTTTTGTTAAGTACGGTCATTTATAACTAATTAGCTTTAGCATATATATATTGTACATCTTGAGGGTTTCTCTTCAGAAAAATTAGACACTGAAGAAGGGAGAACATTTACTCCCGAAATATATATATTTGTCAGAAAACAAATAAATAGCGTTGTTTTTTTAATTATATATATTTTTTTTAATTATATTCTTCTTTTTGTTTAAATTACAGCGCTAAAATATGGAGATTTTCAATAGATTCAATAGATCTGTAAGGTTCCTTAATCAGTGAAGGAGCGAATATTTACATGAAGATGTAACAAGATTCTTTTTTGAGTGACATCTACAACTACAAATGAAGATCATGCAAGGCAGCGAATGCAGAGGCATTATCGTGACGTGAGATCTACCTCAGCTGTGACAGATTTTTGCGCACGCGAGAGATATGGACACAAATACACAGGAAAACCTCTTGTTGAAATGTAGCATTGATGTCTTAAACTATCTAGCGCATGGTAACGTTATAGACAATGTTGTCTTTGTGCATCCGTCCATGTACTAGGCTTTTCTTGTGTTTAAAAGAAATATGTCTTGTTTTGAAATCCTTCAACCATTCATAGATGGAAGCAAGGGAGCTTCTAAGGCCAATGGCGTTACGATCGAGGATCTGAGCTTCACAGGGTCTAGAATGAAGAAGGCTCTGGGATCTGATTGAGTTGCTGTCGAGGCACCCAAAGTTGTGGTGGAAAGTTAAGCTCAACTTTTGGTGGCATGTGAGCACCACGAAAGGTGCGTAAAAAGTTAAAAAAAGAGGTGAAATTTTCAACTGCTGTAACCAATAATTGGAGCCATATCTCACCAGTAACGCGGAGAATGCTGTCTTCTATTCCATCCTATTCAAGATGAAATGGCAAACCAAACTAACCATGCATGACAACTGCCGCACCATGCGTAGCATTAAAAAGTGTTGCCAAACTAAAGCTCTATACATTTACAAAAGCGGAGGAATCATACCGAAGGGTCTGGCCTATCGTCTAGTTCATTGCATTTGACATGTAAGTATCTCCAATTCGGCGGGGAAAAGAGATATCTTCGAGCACTGTGGCAAGAGTTTCGTATTCTTGGCTAATTGCAGAGCTATTTCAGGGATCAACGGTAACAGAAGTCGATCCTCGGGCGTGACATTTGAAAACTCCTGTACGATGATCTCTTATAGCTAGAAATGCTTGATGACGTGCTCCGGATAGTTTACGCAGACTTAACTAAGTTATGAGAGGCGGAGCAGTAGATGATATAAGATGGAGGATACCAGCCGTCATATCCATAACAGACAACTACATATGTCGCGGTTCAGCCCAGCACATCGGTTTTATATTAGGTGTCTTAGAATGCACAGTTCTTGAGTAGGCTAATATTTAATATCGACAGCCCTCGATAAATAAAGTGATGGCTACTAATGGCTGTAACTAACCTCATACTTTTAAATTTTTTCATGTTGCACACTCTATAAATTTTTTCAGGGTCCGGGTATCCTCACCGGGGCCTGATATGTTCGGATATATTATCTACATCAAGGGTTCACGTAGACATCATATGCGTGCGAGCTTGCATTTAACCATGTAATTGATTGTTGCGCAACTGTCGTGTGGCAGTTTGCAAAGGAAAATGCTGGTACCCGCTGTTGAGCACGCGGTGAATGCCGTTCGGTTTTCGTTTGGAGCCTACGTTGAGTGTAGGTACTATGTGAGCATACTATGCTCTCTGCTTCCATGCAAAGTCTGGTTAACTCTGATCCTATCGTGAAAGTTTATGCATGGAATGTGACGGCTTATTGAATTAAATCAGTCCTGAGACAAAAAACGGGACACTTGTAGTCGATCGGACTGATGACTACACTAGCACCGAGATGCTTGGACAAACGTTGATTGAATGACAGAATAGGGATTCAGCACTGAACATTGTGCGAGTGGTCCCAGGTTGGGGCTCAATCTTAATAAAGCTCTGGAGGAAGAGAAGAAGTCTTAGGCATGTATTACCTCCATTTCAGCAAAGGCTAGCATGTTAAAACTTGTCGGATGTATGAAATAAGCTCCTAAATTGTATTGCCTTTCTTTGGAAATACACTCATTTTCGCAGTAACAATAGCCAAAATTAATTCTCGTCTTTCGACATAAAACTATTCCAACCAATCAATATTGTCTAATGCCATAACGGAATGAAATCCTATATATATAGAAAATTATATTGCGGCCTTACTATCACTATTTACTCTCAACGATTAAGATCGTGAAATAAAGTTACAATATAGAAAATATTAAGTATTAAAATTTATCACACCATAATAGAAGTAATTCGAATTCGATAGAGTCTAATAAGCATTAGTTCAATCCAATTAAAATTTCTGCTAACAAAAGAACGTTCTTTTAATATTGACTCAAAAAAACTTCATCTTGTCATACTACCGTCATCCACCATCTACAAAATGGATTTAAAAATAGAATCCAGTCTCTGTTCACCCATTCCAAAGAAGGCTAAAAGTATCTTTCGTTACATGTTTCTGCATAAAATCTTCAAAGAGGCAACGGTATTAAAATAGAAGGTGACCATGACCTAAAATCACATTCGCTGGGCACTTCGAGTTGCATTAAGAGCAAAGTACTTTACCATATAGTCTACACTGTATGAGATGTAGTATGGCACCTGATTGTGACTAGTCAGTAACTGGAGTGCGCTAGCGTTTCATATTAATATCTTACAAGATTCTAGTACGCGGTGGTGCACTATCGTCTTAACACGGCCTGAGTCAACCAAGTTGGTGATGGCTTAGATACTACCTGTCAGGTTGGTAATCAGACTTGTATCTGAACAGTATATTATTTGCAACGATGTCGTGCTGCGAGAAAATTGCAGCCAAGATGAAGAAAATCTGCAAGGAAATATGATAGGTTGCTTTGTCGAGCGAATGTGAATATGAGTAGTGTCAATAGTAAAGAAAAGACAAGATGATGGTTATTGCGAGTAGTTCTTACCAAGTTTCCCATAGAACTCAGGAGATACTAGACATTAGCCGTACGAGGACTTAGTATACGTATGTTGTCGGTAGAAGTTCCCTTTATAGTATCACTATCATACTTGATTATGGTTTTATATCAAAGAAGATTAAATATGGTGGAGGAATCTTTAAATTAGTTTAAAATATTTTCCCAGGTTAGATTCCCATAGGATTGGTTCAGTAAAATGCTCCACTTATTTACTACTAGTTCGTAGACTTTTTTGATCGTGACTATCTAAGAATATAATAATTTATCAAACGACATTTCCTAGTTCACACCATTAGTCGTACTCTTACAATGAACATACAAGGCTAGATTTTATTTACCGATCCAAATTTAGCATAATACAATAAAATTCATTAAATAGCAACAATCCAATAATAGGTTACACTTCTCCATATTTTATTACCTTGCTCGTACATCCTACGAACCTACAATCCTTTTCCTTTCAATACCGTTTCATGGTGGGCATGGCATTTTCGATTTATGTATGTAATTTATCTATTAGAAGTTTCAATCGACAGACTAATGGAAAGCTGAGCACTAAATGATAGTTAATAACAAGCTTCGTTGAATTATGTTTTTTCCAATGGAATTCCCCGGTCAATACAATGTACTGCTCGTACACTGACTCGTAACTGATTGGGGGTGTGAAGTTTTCCACCCACCGACATGGTGTCTAAATAATTTCTATATGTTTTTCTAATTCAATGTATGTTGAAACTGATAGGAGTATCTTTTGATAGAGCCGACTTTCTTTGAATAACGGATGTTTTCCAGGGTACATTTTTTTTTCTCGGAAATATTTGGCAATGAATCATTGATCAAGTGGAAAATGTTCTCTCTAAAATAATGATCACAAGCACAATTTGTTTGAAATATGATAAATAATCCAGATTCTTAGTAAAAACATTTGCTTTTTTTCACAAATTAACAATTTCTGGGGAACAAAGCTTTAAAAAAATGTTTATTTTACAAATGCCAATGGCAATCTCAATAAATTAATATTCAAATGAGTTCCATTAATTTCCTTAACAGGTCAGTAAGTATTGAGGAATATATTTTCTTTGTATTTAATTTTACTTCCTATTTTGATAGTTCATTCGAAAAATTTTATTTTTATTGGTCGATACAATCATTCCTAGAATGGCGGGAAAATGAATAAAATTAACGATCATTAAAAAGTGTTTAAAGAACAAAATTTTTTCCTTTCGATATTAATATACATCGTTCAGTAGTTTATAAAGTTCCTACTACGACGACTTGGCTAACTGCTGCCCATCTATAAATTTTGAGTTAAATTCAGAAGTTTGCGTTGATTGGATTTTACACAAAAGATTATTAAAAGGCGTTATCGCATCAGTTTGTGGGCATTTCAAAATTTACATGTGTGAATATGTTGAGTGTCGAAAGGGAGAGAACGTTCGAAGTAGTAAATTCAATCAAAACGCAATCGATGGAACACAGCATCTTAATTTGCTTTTAATTTTTGGTATTTGAATGAAATTGAATTGCAATTATTTACCGTGAAAGAATACAGCTTTGGTTGGTGAATGGTCAATACCCATTTGCCAATAGATCAATGAAGACGTCAGTACTAACCAAACAATTCAGTGCAATTTATCCCAGGTGGTAGTAAATTGGGACAGGGATAAAATCACATTACATAAATGAAAAGTAGTATTGAGTTTATTTTAACAATAAACATAAGTGTACATAAATGTTCACAATTGAATTCATGCTTACTTTAAGGTTAATATTCGAAGGGAACTTGGTGTTGAAGGAATGCTGTCCTCGACGTATGGTGGTGCATCGAAGGTTTTCCAAAGACATTGAACTTGACTGACACCAAACTGTCCTTACGATAGTTGAGTGGAGCTGCGTCGAAGAAATCCGACCCATATTCTTCATCATCAGAGCTTTCGGCAAAACGACTTCCATTGGAGATGTCTTGAAGTTCGGATTCGTCCTGATCTTCAGATGACAATAGAATTAAAATTCTCTTAATGATCTATTTTGCCCAGACAAAAAGCTTGTTATTTTTCGTTTTTACAGCTTGATTTCTTGAAAGCCCGGTGAGTTGGTTACAATCGTTAATTTTCTAGGTTTTCGGTCCTCTACAACACGCTTGCGGGGTATAAAATATCTGGATTGACCTCCGCTACGAACTGCCAATCCCGTTGGTCTCCTCGGTCATTGTAATATTAGTGAGGCGCAACTCTTTGGGTAGACTGTATGGCTTCTAACTCCTTGGCTGAGGCGCGGAGTGCATGAGCAGTATGCCGTGGCGCAAAGACCAATTTATCGCGCAGATCAGCCCTAATTCCCTCCCAGAAAATTTCGAGGAATTCCTGTTTGGATATCAGGCTTACTGAACGGTCACATAGACAACAGAGGGCTTTGTAGTAGTCGTCCACTGACTCATAGGTCAGTTGACGTCGACTTCGAAGTCTCTGTTTTAGGATGGCATCGCTTTCAATCATTGAAAACTCGCGAAGCGCGGCCTATTTCAATGTCCACTAGTCGTACCTTGGACAGGCATTCAACAAATCCCAGAATCAGCTCAGGGCTCGTCCAGTAAATAAGATCTGAGCGCTTGGGGCGACTAGTTGGAAATCTTCCACGAGGCTCATTGTTACCATGTTTTCTACTCTCCGGAGGAAAATCCCGATGGTCACAGGTTCGTCTTTCGACAAGAAAACCAAATTTTAAGATTGCCATCATTGACATGACAAACTGACTCGTTAGCGGATATCGGTCTAGCTGAGGCTATGTTGCTGATGGATACGTCGAAATGTTTTACTTCTATTGGTGGTGGTTTGTTGTGATCGCACGTCTCCCAAGGCATATGTCGTGGCAGTGGATTCGGAGCCCAAAACGGAATATGCACTGCTCTCCTAATCTGGGTCAGCTGGTTCAGAGCTGGGCTGGCCATGGGGTTCATGGAGGAGCTGGCCATGAAGTTTATGGAGAATCCGGACACACCCAAGTGTGCTCAGATTGCTGACCTATGGGATTCTCCTAAAGGGCTTGGGTCTGAGACCCATTGAGGAGGCATTCGGGGGCTTGTCTTTGGAGTGTTCTCCTATTTCGCTCAATAGCCGCAGTAATGTTAGTATGACGGAACAGCTGCCAAGCATATTGATCATAACATACATACTTGGCCACTAAATATATCGACCGGCATACGTACTTGTGCGTGATGATATCTTATCGCGCGTGACTATATTGCTGTTCAATGCTGACCACCAACATTCATTGACCACACAGCCTACGCAACAACAGGAATCACCAACACGCTGCACCGGAATGACAGACGAACAGCTCTGCTGGTACCATCGACATTACGGGCCAGAAGCAAAACACTGTCGTCAACCTAGCTCAAATCAAAAAAACCTACCACTCGTTGTCCACAGGCAGCAGCCGCCCATTACACGATCCAACGATTAAGTATATGCGATAACATCAGAAGAAGTATTTTCCTGATCGACACAGATGTGGACGTTTCGGTTGTTCCGCCAATCATCCGGGATCGACGCTACCCCGACGCTGCCTCGAGGTTAGTCGCCGCAAATGGCTCCCAAGTTCGTAGATTTGGTAAACGAGAAGTAAAATTGAACTTGGTATTCATAAAGCCGAATTCGACAACCTGATCAGACAAGTAATTTGCCGTCCGACAAAAAACGCCTGGAGCAGCCCCTTGCACATGATAAAGAAATCATATTACCTCGACGACATCCTATTTTTTTACCTGACCAGCAGACGCATCTTGAGTAAGTGAAGCAAGTATTGAACTGATTTGTGAAAATGGGTCTGATCATCAACATCAGTTCTTAGGACACGCTATCAACAAGCACGGTTTGAAACCCTTTCCTGAAAAGACGAAAGGAATTTCTGCAACGCCAAGACCGAAGACCGTTATCAATTGAAATCTTTTCTCGGGATGGTGAACTTCTATCGCTGTTTTCTCCCACACGCAGCTCAACACCAACGTGCGTTGCTGCAGCTCTTCGTGGGAAACTGCAAACGCGACCAAACACCACTCTCTTTGACAGATGCGACAGTTGCCATATTCAACCAGTCTTAATTGGACTTGATGAGGGCCCCGCCTTTGGCTCATTCCGATCCCAACGGTCTGTCTGCGTTGACGTCTCAGATAAGTTACTACAGCAAGCAAAGAAGCCCAACGAAAGTAAAGCACATACGCTCGGAAACTGTTAGCTATATACTAGGCAATCCGACACTTCAGACACAAAGTCGGAGGCAGAGTGTCTACCGTTTTCACCAACTACAAATGCCTGCAGTTCACACTCTAGCAGCACTCCGAATAAGCATCGGCAAGACAGCAATGCCAGCTGGATTTCATATCGCAGTTTAGCACGGGCATCAAACACATACCAGGCCGAGAAAATGTCATCGCTGACTATCTTTCAAGGATAAATATAATTGAATCCATTGATTTTACCACGATCTTCAAGCGTTATTATGTAGCAGCAACAAGCCCGTTGAATGGAAACAACATAGAGTGGACGACTCCTCCTTTACTCTACATTGTGTCATCATAGCCGGAAGGATATCACCATTCATCCCGCAAAAATTCAGCGCAAAAGTCATGCAGAACGTCCATGGTCTTTCTCACCCGGGCATTCGAGCAACAAGAAACTCCAATGAAAAAGTTCATCCGAGCCCATCTGCCGTCTGCAACAAAATCATCCGGAACACTAAGTCACCACTGAAAAAAATATAGCCAACCTGACACGAGATTCAAGCACATAAATATCGATCTCATCGGACCAATTCCACCAAGCGAAGGATTCCGGTACTGCCTCACTATCGTAGACACATTCTCTCGTTGATCCGAAGCAATCCCAATCGAAACTATCACGGCGATAGCAGTCACGGAGGTGCCAATTAGCATATGGATCGGCCAAGTTGGAGTCCCAGTGCGCATCACAACCGACCTGGACAGACAGTTTGAGAGCCATAGTCAAAACCGCAATCCGCTTCCGCGATTTGCCGCAACGGACAAAATCACTACCAATTGTACCATCGGAGCTGCGATCAACGCTGAAGGAAGGTTGAGTCTATGACGGCCGACATGGTCTACGGCTACCTGGGAAATTCTTTGGCACATCCCAGACTAGCACGAATGACTCTGACTTCCTGAAGGACCAGAATACGAGGATGCCTTTGTTAACCCCACGCAACATGGTGCATCAAAACACCAAAAACATCTTTGTTAACAGGAGCCTAGCAGATAGCACACACGTCTTTGTTGGAAACGGTAAAGTCGAGACCCCATTCACACCATCTTACGACGGCCCGTATGAAGTATTGGCACGAAAGGATAAGTACTACAAGATAGATTGACGGACTAAAACCCGCATTTTTCACATCAAACCAGAAACCCACCGCTCCTAATAGGCAAACGACACGTTCCGGAAGGAAGGTCCACATTCCGGTCCGGTTCACATTATTAGCTTCGTTCCATTGGGGCTCCACCACTGCAGGGGGAGTACTGTGGCGGAGCAGCCACCAAGCATATCGATCACAACATATATAGTATACTTGGCCACTAAACATATCGACGACAACAATGTTGAACTGGTCGACCAACATACGTAAATGTACGCGATGATATCTTATCGCACGTGGCTATGTTGCTATTCAATGCTGACAACGCGCATGCATCGACTAACCAAACATGCACTTGGCCACCAAACATCTTATCGTACACAAATGGCATCAGCATTTTTCATCCATAAAAGACTTCGACAAGAAAATCCTCTTCGCCTTTGGTTTGTTTGACGCGAACGACGATGCATCCTAAATAATATACATCGTTATAAATTTTAATATACAATATTATTATAATTTCAAAATAAAGTATATATTTATATATAGGAGTAAACTCGGTATTTTTGCACCACGAGATTTCAACCCTATATTAGAACTTCTTGCGAGAACTTCGCATCTGCGGATGCACTAGGCTGCTGTCCTCCTGTGGGTGGCATTGCGCCAGCTCCCTCATGATAGCCAGATCCACTGCAGGCGTGGAGCTCAGTCTTAGCGGTCTATATTCTTCGGCACGGCTCATCGGTTGGTAGGTACCGTCAATATTCAGAATCTTAAATCGTCTCTTGGCCGCTTGTGTTAACCAAGAAAAGTTTGTCAGCCCAGGGTTGATTCGCAAGCAGCGCGTGTCTTGTCATGGATAGTCGCGGACTAGCAAAGCCCGCAATCACACGAAATCAAAATACATGTAGTGGAAGACACTTAGGCACCGCTTGGTTTGGGGTGTGAATCAGAACCCACTGCAAAAACGTTATATAATAACTTTCGAACACATTTAGGGACTCTAATATCACTTGGCCTCGCTAGTCATGCAATGGTGGTAAACTACCAATGTATAAATCAGAAGCAAGTCCAATTGATATTAATGTCCGAAGACAACAAAAAACAAAGTAGTGCACTTGGATGTAGTCAGACCACTAACACAAGTGGATGGTTTTAGGTATGTTTTAACGATGGTTGACAGGTTTTCAAGGTGGCCAGGGGCAGTACCATTGAAAAAACAGACAGCAGGAGCTAAAGCCTTCTATGCCACTTGGGTGCCTCACTTCGGAGCGCCAAAAATTCTGGTCACCGACTAGGGAACACAATTTGAGTCAGCCTTGTTCAGGTCACTGACTAACATTATAGGAACCAGTAAAGCAAGAACGGCACCTTATCACCCTGCTCGAATGGACTAGTGGTAAGATGGCATTGGACATTAAAAGCCGCCATCATATGTCATGAATATGACGGGAAATGGCCTAGTCTACGTCCGAACATAGTTTTGGGCTTAAGAAATTGCTGTAAGGATGACTCGGGAGTTAGTTGTGCGGAGTCAGTATTGGGCACAACTTTAAGAATTTTTGTCGAAGACAACAGCCCAAGTGATCCACATTTGTTCAGTGAAAATTTCAAACTATAAATGTGAAAAATCAGGGCTAAACCGAATGCCCAGAAACACAACTAGAGTACTTTGTTCACAAGAACCTCAGGACGTGCGCACACGTATTCCTTAGAGTTGACGTAGTCAAACGGGCATTATGGCAACCATACACAGGCCCACATAGAATAATTAACAGAATCTCAAACACAAATTTCACCATCGACGTGAACGGCAAACAGTTGAACGTTTCGACGGAAAGCCTCAAACCAGCATTTCTTGTTAACCAGGATCCTGGCAGTGACACCCCAGTTCCAGCGTCACAAGTGAAGTCACCAGAATAGACATTACCATCAATTCTCTTCAATCAGAGACTCCTTGTCCGGCCACAGTCTCAAGCAAATCGTCACGCCATTCCTTTCCACAATGATCGCAAGAGGACATCACGTTGGAAACAACCCCGTAAATCACCCACATTCTACTCAGCCATGTAATCACCGAGTCAAATGGGATGCAAATGTCGAGAGCCTTTCACACCAATGACCACCAGTCTGGACTTGCCTACCAGCCAAACGTCATAGCAATTGCAATTACTAGGAGGGGAGCCTTGTAGCGACCGGGCGCAGCCTCGAACTTATCCGCCTGCCAGATTTCGCAACCGGCCGCAACATAAAACATATCTTCCCACTAGACTGGAAGATCGAGTATCGAAGCCGAACAAGTCGAGCGAGTATCGAAGCAGAACGAGCAAAGCGAAAAAAAGTACGAGTCCTTTTCTGAAAGAAGACAGCGTTACGACAACATCGAATCATTGTTACTTAAGGATATTCCAGGCGAATAAAGATTATCATTAATTAATTAATAAAAACACTGTTTTCTTTATTTATAGGACGACTTAGTGCCCACACCTTCCTTCAAACCACCGTCGGCTCCGCCAATGATACCCAAATAAGTGATCTAGAAATGAAACGTCATCAAGTTATGGGAAATGTACTTCGTGAGTGTAAACGGTGGAAAAAACGCTTCGATGTTAAACATGCACCGCGAAAGAAGTATGCCCTCCACAGTTTAGTGTTGATTGAAAATGACTCCCTCTCGAGTGAAAAAAGTCGAAAACTAGAACTTTATTTCAAGGGTCCATACACTATCACCATGGTTCTCGATAAAGACCGATACGTCATTGAGGCCTACCGATATCGACCAATGCGTCCGAAAAAACACGACCGTGGTGTGCTACTCCAGCCTGAGGACGACAGCTCCCTGATCGACGACGATTCAGAGTCAGGAAAGGCCGAGCTGTCAGGTAATCTGGTAACACCGTCCAATGAGCCAGCGATGCCGACTCCATGTTGGTGTGCAAGTAGTCGATAACCATCCATCAGCCGCGCCGTATTGAATCAATAAATATTCCGAGTCGACCATGTCGTTTATCTTAAATTGTGTTTCTCGATTGAATAACATTGAACGGAATAACTTCAATCAATAAAGTTTTTCTTAGCATACTTGATGTCTTGGTTTAAATGATAAGCTAAAGGTTGACACTGCAAATCAAGGCGGCGGCGGACGTGGACTAAATAAACGCGTTGGTGGTGTAAATCAACAATGGGATAATGATAATGGAGGAAGATCCGGTGGTAGAAATTATTTCCAAAATAATAAACGAACACATTTCTAAAGCACATTTGCAAACAAACTAAATCTACAATATAATTATTGGCACTTGAAATCATACCAATTTTTACATATTAACTCACTTGGGTATCGACAAGGAAGGTCGTGCTCCACAACTAATTGGGTTGACCATGTGTGCTTCGCCAATTTCCCACGGCAGAGAGTAGGCAGCAGAATACTTGCCTCAAACAAATTCGCAGGTGATCTACATAAGATATGTAGAAAAGAAGAAAAAAAGGCACACAAAGTGTCTTGCCCAGGGATAAAACATAAAAGCACTACTTATCTAATAATCTCCTCACTCAGTGAAGTCCAACCACCGAAAATCCTCGAAAACTCCAGCAGGCTCTCAAAATTGCGTCGAACGTAAACAAAAATATCATGCCTATAAGACGTCAAATGTCCGTCACAGTGACAATTCCGAAAAACATCTAAGACTTGGAATTTCGGAAACACAAGTTGAAGTGTGGTATAAATTGTGATGGAATTGTCCGATCGCACGAACTGGGTTAGAATTTTTGTAAGAAAAGGAGAAATATAAAGTTCATTCTGGTATTAGCGGTGTTCCGTTGGGAACGAAGTGATAAAAGGGCGAAGAACAAAGAAAACGCCCTCTTTGGTGTCTAATCGATAGAAAGTGGCGCAGTAAAAAAGTTTTTTTTTTATAAGTGCGGAGTTGAAAATAATTGGAAAAAGAAAAGAAAAAGTTTCTATTAAAATTAATTTACTTCAATTACCACCGGAAGAAAGCAAGGTTTCCCGGAATAATTGAAAAAGTTACTTGGTCAATGCACGATTGCGTCGAGGGAAGATCGTGTGAAATCCATGCAGGTTCTTTTTTGCCGTGCCGTCGACGACGGGAGTTCCACAAGAAGGCCTCCTTATGAGTCAACTGTAGGTTGCCAGAAGTTCGTTTAAAACATAGTTATATTCCAGTATAAATATTTTGTCGAATTTTTTCATATTTCTTGTTTTGTCAATTGAATGGATATTTGTTTTTCTGTGATTTCACGAATCCAAATTAATAATAATAATTATAATCTTTATTGATATTTTGCTATGCAATTTTAGAAAATAGCTTATTCGGAGACCTGAATCTACATTCATTACTGCCATAGTAAAGTTCGTTTAGCATTACTGAATTATTTTTATTTTAACGCTTTTTTTATTTATATTTTCGAAAGGAAAAATTTTAACAAAAAACCTTATTAAACTTAAAAATAACTTAAACTATCAAAATAAAACTTAAAAATAAACTTAACTAATTTAGACAACACTATTCGTCATTCGTCATCATTTATCGATTGAATTAATGGGTTAGGAGTAGTCAGAGCTTTGGCAATAAGCTTTTCTCTCCTTCTAGTCACGAGATTTTCCACATGACTAACTCTAGCGGACGAATGCAATTTTTTTGTAGAAAAGTTAAAAGGTTTGTCTAGAGTCATTTAAAGACATCTGTTTTGCATGACCCGAAGCTTTGCTTTCAGATAACTTGCACATGAGCTCCGTATAGCATGACAGGCTGGATCATCATTTTAATTAAAAGGATTTTATTTTTAGAATTAAGGAACGATCTTCGGTTCAGTAGCGGATATGAAAGCACGTATAGTTTGAGAGACTTTTGTACGTTCGGATTCAATGTGGTCCCTGAATGTTAATTTTCTGTCGAAGACAAGCCCTAAATAGGTAATTTTTTCACATCATGACATTTCTGTTCCTAAAAAGTTAAGATATCTATCTGGCAGGTTTCTATGACTCTTTTTCTTTGTAAAGTACGTTGCCTTAGTTTTATCAATATTGATTTTTATTTTCCACCTATGAAAATATTGAAAAATAGTTTCAAGTCTATTTTCCAAGTTCAGTATGATTTCTGAAGGGTCTAATGAAATCGTGTTAAAGCAGGTGTCATCTGCAAACGTGGCAATTTGGCAGTTGTTCTGCACTGGCATGTCTGATGTGAATATACTAAACAGCGTTGGACTAAGACATGAACCTTGAGGAACTCCGGCTGGAAGTTTGCGAACATTTGAACAAGACTCACGAATCTTCACACAAAATATTCTGTCGCGAAGGAATGATCCGATCAAGATTATTAAATAAGGAGGAAACTCAAACTTAATTAATTTATAGAGAAGTCCTCGATGCCACACTGTGTCGATAGCCTTTTCAATGTCTAGAGAAATCATCTCTACCGAGAAGTTTTGCCTCAGAGCTCTTTTAATGTCTTTCGGTACACGACAGAGTTGCAAGTCGGTTGAGTACCAATTTCTAAAGCCAAATTGGAAGTTCGGGAAGATATCATGACTTTCTATACAATCGGTTAAACGATTCAAGATTAACCTTTTGAAGAGCTTACCCAGACTGTATACACCAATGGTAATATTATGGTGGCGAGCGAAGGTGTCCGCAAGAAGTTCCACTTTTCCCTCATTTGAAAAGGTCTGATCACCGTTGGTTTCTTTAAGCGGATAAGGGATACCATTTGCAGTGCCTTTGAAACTCTGATTAAGTTTCCATAACGCTTGGGAATTATATTCAAGCGCATTTAGTGTTGCATTCCAGTTGTTATCCCGTAGGGTCGTTATTCTCAAGCGAATGGCGGATGTAAGGCTGTTAACCCCAGTTTTCTTGACTTTGTCTCGTGTTTGCTGCCATTGTCGTCTTAAGGAATTTTGCATTTTAATTAGCTTTAATTTTATAGGAACGCTACTTTCTACTGCCTTCCAAATTATTTCATTTGTGCGCTGTATTTTGTTATTTATTTTATCCACTGAATTAATGAATTCAAAATAATGTGAATTCAAAGCGATGCTGTTGTTTAGTTTCTCCCTAAAATGTGACCAATTAATCTGTTTATAGGACAATACATGTTTAGTCTTGTTCTGAATTTTATAATTTGACTGCACTTCAAAAATCACTGGCAAGTGCGGTGATGAAAGTGCTTGGAGAATACGAATATCTGATAGCCATCACTTATCGAACACTGATCTTGTTCTCTTATGGGAAAAGTAGGTGGGTTCATTGGGTGAGTGGAGGGAAATATTGCTTTGCATTAATAGATCGTGGGGAATCCCACCTGCCTTATTAGAGCGTACACAGTGCCAATCTGGATGCAATGCATTCAGATCACCACAGAAGAGATATCGTGGGTTAGTCATAACGGAGGAGGAATCGCCATTGCCATTAAAAATCCTTAAAACATCATGTGTTACTTTCTTTCGACTAATCTTCTATTGAAAATACTGGAGTTTTAATATAAGATGTGAAAGTCAAAATATTTGCGGTCTATTTTCCAGGGACTAAACTTAATAATGAATATACATTAAATTTTATTGGTATAAAGTTAACTTTTGTTTTCAGGACGCGGTCTACGTGGATTGAATTTGCGTACTCGGTGGTGTTTGAGTGGTGAAGTGCGGGTTGGAGGAGATAGGGTCCATCCCCAAAGTATCCCGAGTGGTGAGTGTTTGTGTGTGCCCTGCTGGTGCAGAAACTTCGTTGTCGACCGAGTTTCGGCAAATCGCCTCACTCGCTGGGCGGGCAAGTGTGGGACGTAGCTCAGAGCAGCGAGTTGGCGCCCACGCCCGTCTGTGGCGAGCAAAGTCGGGACCATAGGGCCCCCGCGGCCGAAGCACCCCAGTTGTTTGGGGTAGCAATATATTGCAGTGGGTCTATGACTCGAATATTGTAAAATAACTACATATCCGGTGTCTGGGAAATGGGTGACATGAGTTGTCACAGCTTCTATGCATGATGATAAAAGTAACTTTTGCCACCTGAGTTGCATAGTTGAAAATATTACAGAGTCTTAGAAAAACTTCGCATGGTATTAAATCAGAGAGCGTCAAAAAAAAAATGTGTTAAATAGAAATATAAACAGACTTCAAAATGCACTAAAACGTGTGAAATAGATTCTACGGAATCGAATTTTGCTGTCAATTGCTTTAATTTTTCCAGGAATCCTTGAAAAACTCTGAATCACTTTACATTTCATTTCACAATATCTTTGAAATTTACATGTTTCATCTCGAATTAACTCTATCTGTTGAAGCTTTTCATCTTTTTCACTAGAAAAGTTTGAAACCCGGAACGAAGTTACTTTTAGACATCATGCAACAATTATTTCCACTCCATCAAGTTTAATTGAAGGTTATATTTGATGTAAATTTTCAAATTCTTTTAATTCAAACTTGAGATGACTATAATACTTTACATTTCAATCCAGCCAAAGGTCATTCTGCCACTCTTCATAGAAAGGCAAAGCTTCCAGCCGACAGACAGATTGACCACCGTTTTTCACGCCGAAATTGATTGACGCTACAATATGAGCAAGTATCCATTGCATTCCTCCATAAGCGCCACTCTGATCCGAGTACATCACGAAGAAAAAACATTTTATTGATATCTTTCATCCGGTTTTCCTCAAGGATATGAATTCCCATAACCGTATGGACACTGTTACACGTATGTATCTATTGTTTGCTCATGTGTCTATTGGTTTAGTGACTGTATCCATCCGTTATTAGCCATATATCAATTCCATCACTTCTTAGCGCAAACTTACATGGAAGTATGTGTTTAGACAACAAAGAATATAAACATCTACAATTTCGGACAGCAAGTCCAAGTAAGTGACCTCTAATTGTTGCTTTATGGCCGTTCAAGAGATAGTTGTTTTTAAGCTCCACTGACGGCCTTGATAATGTCCCACTTTAAATTGTTTACTGATTTTCATTAAGGTCGCACTCTCCTGTGTATCGATAAGACTGAATGACATTATTCAAAACGGTGACATAAATTAAAAGTGGTAATTAAACGCTTAGCTGTTGTTTCTAGGGCATATGTTAACAACAGGTAAGTTGCGCTTTGGCGTGCGTGCACGTACGCTGCTATCAAATGCATAAAATTCAAATTTTTAAAGCTCTAATTAAAATACTGGTTTTTAATTTATGTAAAGAATATTTAATGATGAATAACATTTGATTGAAAGTCATTTACATTTTTAAAGTTTCTAAGATGATTGAGTACACTGAACGTCATTTTCTAGAGGCATCATCATCAAACCTGCATCTAAGTCTATTTATAACTCATCCAATATAAATCTGAGCGATTAAGTGCCATCGAAAATATCATCAGATTGGATTAACATATTGAAAAGTTCGACATCTTTTGATGCATTCCAAACCTTCGACATTTCCACGAACTCGTCTGATTCAACGTCTTCTGCCAGTTCTTAATAAAACTCATCAACATAGTTTATGCAAAGTCTGTTTGATATATTAAATGTTTTTATGAATTCTACAAACATCAAACCATGCAGCCAGGATAGTATAAATGCAAAACCAGATTTATTTTGTCTTTCATTATCATGGAGAGGATCAACAATTATTATTATTGTGGCCGCGGAGAATTCAATAGCAACTTTATTTGCTCGTATGAATTGATGAATGTTTTGCGAAAAGTGGGTTGCATTTAATATAAATATTAACAATAATTATCATAACGTTACTTAACGTTATTCATAGTGTATTTGCTCTTTTCGGTTTAATGTCACGGCGATCATCTGCAAATGTGGTGTATGTTTTTGGATCGGATTAATGCTGGTATTTTGTATTTTGAAATTGGTTCAGAGAACTGAATGGGATTATTGTGGGGATTTTCTTTAATTGGAAATCATAAATTATTGATGCGATGGAGAGTGAATGGAATTCAATTCATAGCTACTAGAATGAGATAATTTTGAAATTTTCAACGAAAATTCCATTTTACGAGTATATCGTTGACCTGTTGATTAATTTAAGCCTCCTTCGAGTTAAAACCTACAAAGATTAATCTAATCTATGTTTGAAAGTACGAGTATATCCGGAAACATCAGAAACCGAGCCATCTTCCAGCGGTTTAGCCTGTCGGCATTTTTAGGCATCTTAATTTAACAAAACGACATTAAAATGCAATATCTGATCGAAATCGGACAACGGAAAATTTCATAATGATATCGCTTGATAGCAGACGTAAATAAATATTATATGATTCATCAGATTTAACAAAAAAAACAACATGGTTGATATTCAATCTAATCCTACTGGTTTGTAGGAAGCACACCAACATTCTTATCACAAGTAAATCATTGGTCAGTGAATCATCAGCAAATGTTTGAGAATGATAACAATTGATTTCATAACTGCTGAAAAGGAAGTATCAATAACTAAATTGTTAGACAGCAGATTAATACATACATACATATATCAGAGCTTGAGGTGCATGTGAATAGTAAGAGTGGTCTTTTCCATTGTTAAATAATATTTTGGTTGAGATTTCAGGAGTTTGAAATTTTAGCGTTAATCATTACTATTAGTCACCAACTAAAGATAATTAAATATTCGTAAATGCAATTTGTTTCTATATTCTTTGCCTATTTTGTGCCTGTATTTGAATTAGCTTTATTAACTCCGTTTCCGTGGAAAACAGGCTGAATTATTGAAACACAACACCGAGAGAAAAATTTTTATGATTTTGGTAATTTTTTTATTAAAACAATGGGAATAAATTATTTTTGTCTTTATACCCAAAGTTGTTAAAAGGTTCAAAGTCATTTTTTACAAACGATATGTGGATGACTGCTTCATCATTATTGACTCACAAGAAAATAAACAAGATGAAGTACTTACCTATATATATATACGAGTATATATGAATGAAATACACTCGAAGTTAAATTTCACAGTAGAAAAAGAAACACGGACAAATCAACTATATGGACCCAGCTGTGACATGGAAACAAACAAGGTTAGACAATAATATGCATAGAAAACCAACCAAAACTAATTATACCATGCACGTCTAACATCTAACCACCCCGCACAACATAAACTAGTTGCCTACAAATCAATGGTGCAGAAACTCTACTTCATCCCCATGACTCCTGCTAAGTTCTTCAATGAAACAAGCAAAATTTACAGAATGGCTAGTAATAACGGATACAAACAACTTATTACACGACATAAAAAAAAACAAGTTGAGTAAACAAACCCACGTTAATCTCAGGAGGGTTTTGTACCCGACTTACAAACTGCAGTCACTACGCTGAAAGAAATTTTTATTGTAATAAAAACTCAATACAATATACAATATGATACGAGGCACGTCCAGAAATCAAGTGTACTCAACTTATGTAGGGTTCAAAAAAAATTTAATTAAACAAAAACATACTTGGTTACACTTGTACATATGTAAGTTATTTTTCGGCGTAGTCACCATCCCTCTCGGTGCAAGTGGTGAGCCGCGGGATCAATTTTTTGATGCCTGCCTCGGAAAAGTCTCCCGCCAGCTATTTCGCCCACTTCTCCATCTCCCCCTTCACCTCCTTGTCCGTTGAAAACTTGTTCCCGCCCATGTGCACCTTAAGGGAAGTGAAGAGATGGAAATCTGAAGGGGCCAAGTCTGGGTTCAGTGTCAGCGTTCCAAAAACTCTTTGAAGCTCTGCACTTGATTCAACTACTGGTGTTCTGTCAGCTGTTTTGGGACCCACCTCGCAGACAATTTCCGATATCCGAGAGTTTCTGCGACTGTTTCGTGTATCAAGGATCTGGAGATTTGCGGAAACATCGCAGAAAGTTCATTTAACGTCAATCTGCGATCGTCACGGACCGCAATCTCGATTTTTTCCAAAAGTTCGTCAGTCACAATTGAAGGTCTTTTGCTCCTCGATTCATGGCTTTACCACCGTAAACAGTTTTCACCTCATTATAAATTTCAACCGGAGCTTTTCCCTTTGCAACGATGTAGCGAATGGCGGTGCGAATTTCGCACTTGGCGGGAGATACGATCGACATTTTTCGTGAGAGATGCTACTGCGTCAAGAGTTTTCAACACACTAACCTCGGATTGGTCTCGTTTTGAAGGGGACGGGTCAGGCTACGCGATAGTGTTGCCAATATGTCGAAAAAATATTCCCTACACCTGTGAGTGTACCAGTACACTTACTTTCTGGACGTGCCTCGTAGTCAAGGCAAATATAGTTTTCTACAAATATTAGATATATCAAGTAATTCCTTGACCTCTTGTGAAGTCAAAAGTTATGGTCAAACGAGTGAGCTAACGAAATTTCATACACGGCTATTCCTGTTCATTTCATTGTCATTCATTTTAGGCTAACATTATCAACCATATAATGAAGACGGCTTTGTTATAGTCAGAATACAGGGTCTTCCAATAAGAGGTGTTATTTTGATATTATGAGAAAAATGCCATTTTTTTAAATAAATGATCGGATGTTTATTTCATTATAAAGAGGAAGGTATGCCGTAGATAGTTAAATAAACCATCAGGCAAATGACCACCACGACCACGCTTACAGGACCATATCCTTTTCATGAAATTTTCCATAACCAAATCGCAAAGTGGCTGCCATATGTCCTCGATAGCCTCACGAATTCCATCTTTGAGGTCTTGAATTGACGATGGGTTGTTGACGTAGATCTTCTCTTTCACGTGGCCCCAAAGGAAGAAGTCGCAAGATGTTAAATCACAAGATCTCGGTAGCCAATTGTGATCACCTCTTCGAGAGATAACACGATCCGGAAACATTTCTCGCAAAAGATCAATGGTTTCGTTGCTTGTGTGGCACGTGGCGCCCTCTTGTTGAAAGCAAACGTTGTCCAGATCAATACTATCCAATTCCGGTCATAAAAAATCATTAATTATCTCGCAATCCATTCACCGTAACTGTTGCTCCAGCCTCATTTTCGAAAAGTAAGGTCCAATGACTCCGCCGGACCATAAACCACACCAAACAGTCACACGTTGAGGATGGAGAGGCTTTTCAACTATAACTCTTGGGTTTTTCGAGCCCCAGATACCACAATTTTGCTTGTTGACGAAGCAACCGAAGTGGAAATGGGCCTCATCACTCAAGATGATTTTCCGATGGAATTCCGGATCGTTTTCATGCATTTCAAGGACCCAATCAGCAAAGACACGACGTTGTTGATGATCGACCGGCTTGAGTTCTTGTGTTAACTGAGCTTTATAAGCCTTAAGGCCCAAATCTCCATGCAAAATACGGTGTAATGACGTTTGTGGAAGCCTAACTCCAAAGAACGACAAGGAATGGACAAACCTGGGTTTTTTTTCAACACTTTCAGCTACAGCAGTAATATTTTCGGCTGTTCTGGAGTGATGTGCACGGGTTTTATTCTTCACATCACTAAGTTGTCCCAACAGCTCGAATTTTCCCACCAATTTCTGCATTGTGGTCCGACAAGGTGCTTCACGACGACCCAAAAATGTTCGAGTTTTACGAACCGTCTCTGCCAAATTTTCACCATTTTTAATGGTGAATTTTTTTAATGGTGTAGTTTCAACTTGTCAAATGTCAAAAAATGACAGCTTCAATAAAATATAAAGTTTTAAGCTATAGTGCAATGTGAAATCAGTTTTGAATAATACGTTCAAAGGGAAGTCAGTCATAGCTTATTTTGAGCCCAACAGACACCTTAGACCGAACCATCAACAAATAGTTGCGAATAATTTGATTGACCATTTATCTGCCAAATAAACTCTTTTCACAAAAGATTTTGAACGGTTGAGCCAAAGAATTTCTTAAGAATTTCAAGTTCGTTGAATATTTGAACTCTAGGTTCTAAATTTAGTATTTGAACTCTTTTTCTAGGAAACTTTTTGCATTAAAAGAGCCAACAACCGGAAATTTCCAAGTGAAAAATTGTACAGTCGCTACATTAACAACCGCAAGCGACATGTTAAAAACGATCATTCACTTACAAAGTCTGATGCTCCCAAACTAGACAGTGTGTTGGGAAATACTTTAATTTCATGGCTGCAGCACAATGTTTCTCCTTTCGACAAATTTTTTGCGAATTGGCAGCAAACATTTGATTTAACCCTTTAACGCATATGGGACACATTTGTCCCAGCATAACTTTCAGGATTCGTGGTAACACAGGCTAAGTTAAATAATAAATACCAATGAATTTTTAAATTTCATGTAATTTACTAATGAAAATATGGTGGCAGCACTAAAAGCAATAGTTATCTGTCAGAAATCGCAGCGATGTAAGTAGTGCATTTCGTTTTTGGTAAACACATATGTTAGAAAGTGTTTTTTTTTATTCTTGTGGATTTTGACGAAACTATTTCAAAATTATATTTGCTGGTAACTATTGTTATAATCGAATTTAATTTTCTTAGTTTTCATAGCTAAAACCTGCAAATCTCCTCAAATACGTTAAGGGACATGAGTGTCCTAATATGCGTTAAAGGAGACTTTTGCTTTAGGCTATTAACATAACTCAGTTTCCTACTACATTCAAGTTACGGTTCTTCTTCTCATAAATTTTACCACAGAAAATGGCCACCATTCGACACAAAGAGTTCGCGTTGCGCGATGAAGAAATTTTGATGGCGGACAACAGCAACGATGAAGATAATTTGCTTCCTGATGAAGAAGGTCATACTTTTTTGGCACAAGATTTGGATGCTGGCGTGTCAACAGTTGAAATTGAAGGAAGCTTAGCACCTTCACAAGGCAGCACGGTTCAGAAGCAGCAACCTCGCATATCTGTCTCATCATTCAACTGGCGATATTCCCATTCACACCACGATTTCGATGAAATTTGAGGATATAATTACGGCGAAGTATACGTTTTAGAAAGCAGTCAATCTTCTGACATGGAACTGACTCCAACGAACATTTTCGATGCAGTTGCAGTCTTCGACAAACTAATTAACGAAACTTTTGATGCCGAATCGATTCGTTACGCACAACAAAATCATCAGTGAAGAGTTTATAGCTTTCTTCGGAATGAACCTCGTAATGGGGTGCCATTGCTTACCTACGTTCAGGAGTTATTGGTCTACAGATCCTGACATGGGAGTTCCTTATATTACTAATATCATTCCTGTACACTATTTTGAAGAAACTCGTAGGAACCTACATTTTAGCGATAGCTCCAATGAACCGAATAGGACAGATCCCTCTTATGATAGGGCATTAAAAATTGAACTC
The DNA here is from genome assembly GCA_963969285.1 of Odontomyia ornata. Taxonomy (NCBI): domain Eukaryota; kingdom Metazoa; phylum Arthropoda; class Insecta; order Diptera; family Stratiomyidae; genus Odontomyia; species Odontomyia ornata. The sequence goes on along the minus strand of OZ017738.1, from coordinate 471,905,648 downwards.
AATTCCTACCACTTCAACCAAAGATTTTCAAAGTGCTCTGACCAATACGAAAATCCAGGCAATAGGCGAGCGCATGATAAAGTTCAAAGGTCACAATATAATGTCGCAATATGTCAAAAATAACCCGGTAAAATGGGGCTTCAAATTATGGTGCAAAGCTGACTCTTCCACTGGGTATCTTTTTCAGTTTGATTTATATACAGGTAAGCAAAATTGTGGGTCTGAAATTGGTTTGGGTGAATCTGTCGTACTACAGTTATGTGAAAACTTGAAAGGTACAGCCTGTGAAGTCTATTTCGACAACATTTTCAATAGCCCTTATCTTCAGTATGCGTTAGTACATATGAAGATAAAAGCTTGTGGAACAGTGCGCTCAAATAGAAAAAATATTCCAACCGACAAGAGCAGGAAACGTGGAGATATTTTTACAACCAGCAACAATGGATGGATAACAAAGGTGTATTTTTATTGACAAATTTCTTGTCGACTCTACCGACAACAACGGTAAAGAGGTGTGAGCTTGGCAGTGGTGACAAGCTGAATGTAACTTGTTGTGAAGTTGTTATAAATTACAACAAAAACATGGGAGGAGTCGGTATTATGGACTAAAAAAAAGTATGATACGAAGTGTATAAGAAGGCAAAAATCAAATATTATTTACGACTATTTTTCAATTTTCTGTACATAGCGATGAATAATTCCTATATAATTTATTGCAAGCTTGACAAAGCCAAACGTATTGTTAGCGATTAGTATCTCAGGGCCAAAGTCAAATGGAAGGAGTACACGGCATCTTTATATATTATTCGTCACCGAAGTTCAACTCCACTCCCAGGATGACCGACACTTTCGGAGCTAGGGAACGAGCCTCCCAAAAAATGATTCCGGGATGCCCACTTTAATCATCTTTAATTTCGATGACAATGATGTTCCTTCTTAGCATTTGCTTAGCTTAAAGCACTAATATGACAATATTCGGACATTATTCCGTCCACTAGTCGTGATCGTTTACAATTCTATCATCGCCGGAGCTCCATTTTTGGCGCCGCTCATCACCAGCGTTAACATCTTCAGGGAAAGTCTTCACCGTTCATTTCATAGTCAATATTACTCTGCCACCGTAATCTGCGTTCTTTGATATTCGTTGCAATGTAACGTTGCCAGAGTAATGGAAAATTGGGTCCAAAGAATCGACCGCTGTAAACGGGCTCGTGGTGGTCATATGACCAAAATCGAATTTCATTCATAAAATGTCATGCCTGCACTATCCACAATAAATCTGTACTTAATATCTCAAATATTTCTGTGTTTATTAATAAATAAAATTGTTATGTCCTTTACAGAAAACCCTTTATAATCATTATTTCAGCCAATGGTGTGATCGCGTGTGGGGTGATTAGTGTAGGGGATAGGGTTGAATTACACCTGGTGCGACAGGAATCCTTCCCGATGGAGTTTCCGAGGAGTGTTGCTGATGATTGCGAAGGGAGCTTAGAAGCAGATATTGTGAAAGTGTGGCCAGGTGTGTTCACCCAGCAGTAGAAAGACGTTAAAAGTAGTTAAAGAAAGTATTTTTGCCAGTTGGGATCAGTTCCTTAATTTTCACATTAATCATTGGATCGGTTGAGTGTAGGAAAAATGTGTAGGCATAGCGTTTGGTACAAGTTCGTGTCTTTTAGAGTGTATCAACCATCCCGAGGAACCTCAAGCTTGCCAATCGGCTCCTGTGGGCAGTTCAAGGGTTGACGAGTGGCGCCTTCCTATATCGTCTCCACGGGTTAGCCATGACCCCCAGCCGGAATCAATTGGACAAACGTAACAAAACTAGAACTTCAAGATATTGTTATACCCACAAGACAAAAATCACGTAGTATAACACTCATGCGTGGAGGGTTTAGTACATTTTATGCTAATAATTCGTCAAATTTTGATCCCCTTTGGCAAAATCATAATTTATTTGCCTATGATTCCTGCATATCCAAAATTCTTGTTGATTTCCACTCTTTTGTTTTCACAGATATAATATAGAGGGATTTTGAAAGCATTGGCCGGTTCTCGATTGGATAGAGCAGCTCTTAAGTGACATTATGGCTGACTGACTACTAAGTAAAATGAGATATTCTTATTCTTAGTATGTGTTGAGCGCAGTAGTCCTATATCCATAAATTTTACCATTGCCTTGAACAGTCTAAACTAGAGAGTAATGGTGAACTTACTTACGTTTCCTAATGAATCCAGCATAATATAAGGACACCTCATAGAAATTTAGAAGTAAAAAAAGTTGCAAGTGTACTCTAAAAAGTATGAACGAATTTTTGCCAAGCCGATGCCAAATCCGATTTCTTGCTTGCATAAGAATTGTGCAGATGCTATACAAGTTTTTTGGAATTTTCGGGTCTGCTCAAGTTTACGGTAATTCGCCTAAATATTTAGGTGAACCACGTAAATTCATGTCCAATCACCCGTCAAGAAAACAACTATAAAATTATGATACAGTTATTCCCCTCAACTTGATTCTTTTCTCTCCCTCTTCCCACCACCCACTCATTCAGAAGTTATTTTATTTCGCATTCTACATGTTGGTAGCTCATTTTTATGCAATTGAATGCTTACCTACTTTTTAGCTCGAGCTAGACTCGAACTCGCATCCAATGATCACAAGTCGGAAGTGATCGCATGAATCCAGGGACATATTATTGTAACCAACATTAAGGCGTTCGTATTCTTTGGAGTTATTAGGGGTTATGCTGACTGTGTAGCGAAGTGTACGAATATAAAATGTCCGTAAAGGGCTGCAGCGATGGTCTGCTGCCTCATTGAGCGAAGATGCTGGTGCTCACCGAAATTGGCCTTGTCTGAGGATGCGTGAATGTGCTGGCAGGCAAGCATTGCTATGTCGTGGGGCGGGTTCTTTACCCCAGCACAAGGGCCCACTACAAAAAAATTTCGCATTTACGAATAAGAAGACAAAACACTCCATTTGACGGTGCGAAGCCGAGGTAACCTACTAAAGGAATGGATTGCCAAAGCAAAACTACTGACTGGGCTTGACGAAATCGAGCGAGATTCGAGAAGAGCTCGTCTTTACCATGTTTACTTACGGCTCCCGAATAAGAGTGGGGTATCCAGGTGGAAGTGATGCCCCTCGCATCCCCCATTCGGATCAAGATCCATTGTAGACGAGGCCAGATATTTTCCATTTGAATGGAAAACTCATACAAACATAATTAGCATGAATTTTTCCTTCAAATGAAAAACATCAACGTTTCAGATTTATGTTGTAGTCTTATATGATGGAATCACATAGTGCTGTAACATAAATAAGAAACTCAAGTGGAAGGCCACTCTACCTTGCAAGAGTATCTGCAACGCAAAGAGAAGGGGTGAGCGCACCCGATAGCTAGCTCATGAGTGGAGGGGCCAGCCAACGTGGCGGGCGCCATACCTCCGGGTTCCAAATAAATGTATTGACTTTATCTATTCCTTTTCCGCTCATTCAAATATTATTCCAAATACAAATAATATACTCAAATATATTAACATCCGAAATTCGATATCCTTATCGTTTCACGTTCACTACAATTCTTTGGATCGTCAACTTTTATTATACGCTAAGTGAATTAAAAAAATATATTATTGGGTATTTAAGCCATGGAAAAAGACGCAGAAAACAATAAATAAAATTAATTTCAAGCGAGAAATAATTGCAACGAACCGAAAAATACAGACAATTCAATAAGAGGTAGTTTCGTTCACCAAGATGTCAATACGCTGTCGTCAAAAACAAATTATAAATATTTTATATAGTAAACAATTTCAATCTATATCAGAAAAGAAAAGTGTACTTACTCAATCCTCTTCCGACGAGGACTCGTTGACGGGGTGGGTAAGGGCTGTGGTCATTTACAATTCTCTTCTTTTTTTTTGTGTTTTAGTTATTTAACTTTAGCACTTATTATTTACATTCCTCCATTACACTACACAGGCTAAAGCATCTGTTACTTTCTAGACGGCTCTCGTACGTATATATATACGCTTACTCGGAAATCCTGTTTGCGGTTTTTCTTTTGGAAAATCGAATTATTGATTTTAAAGCCTTAAAAGCACAAATATACCGAGTTAACCAGTAATTATATGAAATCGGTGACAAACTTCTCCGTAGTTTTGAATTTACGGATAGTGATGTGTAACACGACAACCAACAAAAATCTCTGCACATTCCGCTCTGGATAATCCAATATATTTCTTCTTATGACTAAATTTTTCTATGTTGTTGAAAATTTTCGGACAAAGCATGGAATTGAGGATCACAAAAAGGACCGGGAGTATTTTACAGATGCATTCAAATCTTTTCGAGGAAACATAGAAATGTTCTTCCGTACTAGTTTCCGTCTAATGCAGTATTTGAATTGATCTGCCGCAAACGCAGCTTCTTCCAAGAAATGCACACCTACCAATACAACACCCATGCATAGCACAGGTGATTGCACTATACGCACGCAATTGCTTTGGTTGTATTCCGAAAAAAAGGCTTGACTATTTTCTGAGATTACGGGTTGGGATTACCGCACACATAATAATACTGCACCATTTCCGTATAAAAAACACTCGGAACTGAAGAGAAACATGTGAATTATACATTAACCATACATTCCAGTCACCGATGATCACGAGTATGAACTCTATTTCAAACTGATTGCGTGTATCACTTAGTTTTCAAGTAAATTGTCAAGCACAATCATCACAATTTAAGATGGAAAGTAAACTCATTTCTTCTTTTTTGACAATGACTTGCGGTTCGCTTGGAAATTTTATCAGTTTTCGAAAATAGCAAATTTTTAAACAGATTGTTAAATAGAGTGAAATACCACTTTAATGGCAAAATTCAATGCAAAACAAAATTACAATTTATTTCGTCACATCTGGATCAGCGACTCCCTGTATGCCGTCAACGGGGGTCCACGGGGAGCGAGCCCTCTGCTTGCCGTCAACGGTGGTTTGCTTTTGTCGAGACAAAGCAAACCAGTTTCTAAATTGCATTGCAAAGGGGTTGCCGTCATTGAATTTTATTTGTAATTTTTTATTTAATATTTCTATATTAAATTTTTTTTTACCTTTTTGTTTTTAAATTATAAATAAAATTAGAGAATGTTGAAGGGTTTTTTGAGTGGCAAACAAACAGGCATGGTGTTTTCGCCCGGGATAATTTTTCGAGCATTTTGCTTAGAAGACTGCTCGATTACTACAACTGCCTTTCTGGCTTAGGTTATTTGCCAAGTTTTAAGGCGATTCGCCTAGTGCAATCTAATGTAATTTTGCTAAGGACATGTATGACTTCCCCTATAGTTTACATTAAGAATATATTCAGGTGGTTTAACTGCAGTTTTTTTTCAATGTGAATATATTAATTGACAATAAAAGAATAAAGTTTGCAAAAGATAGCAAAAGTTAATTTATATAATTGCCTAAATGAGACTTTAAAGTCATTTTTTCTGAATTTTTTTAAAGCTTAGTGCGTCAAATACCTTCAAAATCTAAAAATAATGCAATATTATATAAACTTTTACCAATTATTCAATAAAAAGAAATATATTATTGATCCACGAACATTTATTCCATACATTTCACATCCAGAAATGGTTAAATGTTGTTATTTGAGTAGCATGATGAAAAGTGTGTTTGTGTAAGCCATTACACGAACCGGCGAAATAAAAAGCAATTTACAAAGCTCCTGCTTTATTTCTCCGAGCTACAATTATCCTTACATTGACCACGTGTCAGACAGTTTAATCCATGTGACCGATTTGATTTTGAAATATTTAAGCGAAACGGTTACGTTAAATTGTTTTTCATTACGCTGCTACCCAGAAGAGAGGATTTGTTGTTTGCACGTGAAATCTGCCTGAATTCGATGTATACTCATACATCCTTGCTAATTTACCGGTTCCTTATAATGAATATTTAACCAACATTTCTTCCTGTCGACATTTTGATTAATTTCATGTCTTGGTGGTTATCTTTCGTTGAAACTTTGAAGGTTTTTCAACATCCTTGCTTTCATTTCTGGGTTCAAACATTAAAGGTGATTTTAATTTATTTTTTATAAAATATTTGATTTAATTAAAATGATGAAATACGTCATTCTAAAGGTAAATTTAACCTTCGTTTGTTTAAAACTTACACCAAAAAATGTTAATTGATTAGAAATATATCACATTCTGGTTTAAGTTTTAGATAACTAAACTTGCTTGCATTTAAAAACAAAAACTGAACTGAAATAAGCACAAAACAGTGCATCTTTCAAAATCAATAATCCCGGAACGAATCACATTGATAACATTTCCAAATCGCCATGTACAAAATATTTATTGACCTGTTTACCATCACAAATTCGATAGCATACGAGTATGAAGGTAACCTGCTTTTTTTATTGGAGCTTAAAAATTATCCGGACATTGTATCATTTTTATTATCTCTGTTCAATTATTGTATAAGTTTGTATTTTATGGGTTTGATTGCTTTTTCATACATAACTGTAACACATATGATCTGATCAAGAACGCATTATAATGCCAAACCGTGTGGTGACAATAAAATCTGGAATTTATAATGCTACGGTGCTATTGTGTATGGTAAAGAATCAGATAATGAAATTTAAAAAGATGATAGTCCGGAAATAAAGGTTTGTTTTTTTTTGGTAATTTATTTGAGTAACGCAAGGTGAGATGATAATTTTAATCTTGGATGAAAGCATCAGCAGGTTTATAAAGATAGGATAACTTTTCAGAAAATGAGTCATTTTTGCCAGACGTTGTGATTAATATTTATATACATAACGCTGCTGCATATTTTAAAATGAATAATCTAAGTCAATTTTTTAGGGTTTTGTGAAATATATCAAATTTATCGAAAGTGATGACCTCTTCAAAGTAAAGGTACAAAAAAAATATATATAAGGTGTTTAAGGGGGTCTCACTACATAGGGGGTGATACTTAAACTACTATTTTTTTTACAAAGGATAATCAATATAGATGCCAAATCAAAGGTCTTGATGAGGACTTTCCAAAACAGTTCCTAAATTGAGCAGGGGGAACGAAAATCTATGAGAAATGTGTGCCTCCCTCCAAGTCTGATAAAATCATAGAAGTAGGTGTTTATGAGTGCAAGGCCAATAAACACCTCAGAAGTCGAAATTTGATCAACTTGATTGATAATAGTAAATGCATATTATAAATTTTAAGTTTTTGCAAATAAAATTAAAAGGGAACCCTTGAATTTTCCCAACATAGGTTTCCTGATAATACGTCTAAATGTCCTGCAAATTTCACGACAATCGAATCATAAACAGCTAAGGATCAGTCGATTGAACATTTAATTTATATACATTTGCGAAGGACCTAGATATTCCAGAAGTGTAGGAATTTTCATGAAAACTTTAGAAATGTTTTGAAATATTGGTATCTCATTAAAGCTACCCATACAATGAGATCAACGCACAGAAAGCAAAATGGTGGCGTGTTTAAATACATAAGTACCATATTTAAGTCGATCGAACTTAATTTATGAAATCTGTATATGTTAACTTTTGATGTTCAGACGACGTAGTGTGAGCTCCTAATTGGTTTACAAATCCCTTCTGGCAGGGCACTTTCCTACCAAGACCAGTTGTTTTTTTCGCCTTAAATACTCGTATAACACCATTGAAATTATAATAATCCATCAAGAGGTAAGAAACAACCACATTTATACTAAACTTTTTCTCGCTGAAATGTTACTAACCTTTGTAACTGAGCTTGCGATTTTAGCAACTATTGCGTCAAAACCTACGTCAATTATTTGGAAGCAAATGTCTACAATTTGCTGCTAATGTAGTGTATATTAATTTTATGATCATGTTTTCTAATTTAAATATTTTCCACTGTAAATACCGTACCTACATAAACGCGTGCTTTTTTCTGCTTTCTAATTTTAACTTTATTTAAAGCTCTGATTAATCGCAAAAAAACATTGTTGGATTTAAATATAATTTCTAATTTGATACGCATTATTCTAATTCTTCAGCATTACAATCGATTTTCGATTAGATGTCATATATTTCTATTCGATTTTACATGTATAGATGCCTTTAACATACAGTAAAAGTTCCTTATGCTCCGTAAAGATGTCGCGAATACAGAAATCGTGAATATGGAATGGTAATTTGTATGGGATTATATGGGATACGTTCCAGTGTTAAAAAAAGCGATTTATACACACATAAAAATCAAATTAATGAAATATTTTTAACAATATCAATTAATTATTGTCAGGCAAAGGAATGAGTTTAAAGAACTGAGTGATTTTTTCTGGCTTTGCTTCTTTTAAAAGGCCTTTCGATTCAGATCGATAATCAGCTGTAGCGCTAATAATTTGCCTTTTAAAAATAAGACTTCTTCCCATAGATGGATCGATTTTCACGAAGAAATCACAAAGCTCGTTTGCCATCCGTAAACCTTCACCTAGGGTTTTTAAGTTGAAGGTCACAATTTTAGTGCTCGTTGGAGACTCTTCTTCAATAGAATGCGCAGTTAGCTTTTCCTCTAAATCGGCTTCGGTCAAATCTTCATCTCCCGAAGTAAGCAACTCTTGAATGTCGTTTGAGTCGATCTCGTCCTATTCCATTTGCGACTTGTGCTATGTTTGCAGCTAAACTTGAAATTTCCACGGCTTCTTCATCATTTTCGACAGTCAGGACAGACCACAACTTTTTGCAGCATGATTTCAATGTGTATGGCCTCAGTTCTTCCAACGAATCTTTCATGTTAACAATGCATTTTGCTATGTCAAAATTTTTTCAGCATTGCATAACATTTATATCAGGATAACATTCCATGGTATCCAGTATGATTTTGTAGGTCCGCCTAACGTATTAAAGCTTAAAGGCCTGGATTATTCCTTGGTCCATGGGTGGGAACTAAAGCCGTCGTATTAGGAGGTAAAAATATGACCGTTATATAGGGTGATTCATAACAAGTGTACAGATTTTCGTCGAAAAAAAAATATAGTTTTTGTGAAGATTGAGCTGTAATGTTTTTCTATTATAAAAATTTGGTGTCTAACAATTAAATATGAAACATTATTCGGGCATATGTGCACCTCGTGCTGCATTACAGACTCAAACGATGATTGTAATTTTCGATAATATTTTCGCACATTTCCGGCGTTATTACGCGTATGTTGGCTCGAATATTGTTTTTAAATGCTTCAGTAGTCTGGAGAGCATCAGCGTAAACACGATCCTACAGAAATTCCCAAAGGAAGAAGTCACAAGGAGTCAAATCACATGATCTCGCCGGCCAATTTATGGGTCCGTTTCGTGAAATTATTCGATTTCCAAAGTTGGTCTTCAATAAGTCAATAGTCTGTAAAGCAGCACGAGGTGCACATATGCCCAAAGTAATGTTTTATATTTAATTGTAAGGGATCAAATTTTCATAATAAATAAACATACAGCTCAATCTTTACAAAAACTATGTTTTTTTTCGACAAAAATGTGTACACTTGTTATGAATCACCCTATACTTGGATGTATTGTTTCGAGCTCATGAGGGTGACCGGGAGAATTATCCAAAACTAGAACGTTCTTAATGTCTAAATTGCTTATTTTTAAATAAATTTCAACTTCAGGAACAAAACGATTCCGGAACCACTCACAAAAGCTAGCATTCGTAACCCACGCTTTCTTATTTGTGCGCCAAGATGCTGGCAAGTGGTCCTTGTTCTGATTTTTTAACGCGAGAGGATTTAATAAACGGTGAAATATTAGTGGCTTTATAACACAATCTCCTGATGCGTTAGAACAGAGCAACCATGTTATTCTGTCTTTTGCTGCCTTGAAACCAGGGGCGGGCTTTTTGCTTTTAGAAATGTAAGTTTTGTTTGGCATTCTTTTCCAAAAAAGGGCAATTTCATCTGCATTAAATATTTGTTCAGATGTGTAGCCACCATCAACAATTAAGTTGAAAAATTCTTCTGGCTATTTTACTGCTGCTGTGGTGTCTGCAGATGCAGCTTTCCCAACAATTTTGAGGAAATGCAATGATTGTCGTTCTTAAATTTCTTGAACCATCCTCCGTACGCTTGAAATCCCCGATTTGTACGTTCATCACCAGGTTCCTTTAAAATGTGCGTAAAGACGCTTTGTCTTCTCGCGGATCAAATGACCATTTAGGGGCACTCTTTTTTGGTTGCGATCTTCAATCCAGAGTGATAATGCAGCTTCCATTTTTTCAATAGCTGGATCACGAACAATTTTTGCTGATAGTGACTTTGAAGCTACAGAGATCCTTATTTGGACTTCCGATGTTTTGATGCGTGCTATGGATGCAAATGACTCACCAAGGCGTAAACAGTCAACCATTTCTGTTTTTACTTTAAGCGGCAAAACTAATTTTTTCCGCGATGCAACTGATTTCTTTTTACTTTAACTCGACTTTATTAATTCGAAACAAAACCGACAAAATGCGTATTTTCAAAGGAAAGCTACAGCAACTATTGAAGAGTTAAAGCAAAGCAAACACTCGCTGCGACAACGGTGGACAAAGCGGAACGTGCAATACGTATTGCACGTTCCGCTTTGCGCGGCATTGCACGTTTCGCTTTGTCCACCTTTGCCGCAGAGAGTGTTTACATTGTGGTGGTATTGGACGATGAATTTTATGCATATGGAGTAGCAGTAATAATCATTTACATTGATAATAACCCTTTCTGTTACACTCTTTTAAAATACCAACTCGCATCTGCCGATGCGATAAACGACACCGAGTCCTTTTGATGTACGGGCCAAACGGATCCGCGAATAGAAAAATTTTTTGCCGCCAACACGAGAACTGGGTCACAATTTTTTAACTCGCGAATAGCGAAACTGTGAATAAAGAAACCGTGGATAAGGAGCTTTTACTGTATTTCATTCCTAGAATATCGAGTTTGAAAATTTGAGCATGATCAGACATGATTATCCAACTCTTATCAGGTATTCGTGTTTGGGTATTAATACTTGTATTCATTCTGTGTTTTTATCTTAGCCCTCCAGCCCATTTTGAGCCTTCACTTAGAGGTTGTTAAAGTATCTCATTATCTTGATCGTATGTATTGGCGCTTAAGAAGATTAGATATTCATATATATGGTCAGTAGTACACTCTGGCACCAAGTCTTGTGGAAACCATGCATCGTTGTGGTCGAAGTCGTCAATTAGTGAGTGAATATAGGCAGTTATTATATAGTCAGTTAGTGAGTGAAAAGTGCAAGCAGGAGGGAAGATTCTTAGCTAGAAGAAAAAGAACAAGCTGACAAAAAGGCACGGCTTCTCCTGGGTGAGTGATTTTTGCTTTCCTTGGTTGCGAGAGCGTGTTGTTTTGGTTATTTTTGTTGATCCGTATAGCGATTTTGTAAAAAGTTGGATGAATTTCTTAGTGTTTGAGTTTGGTTTGGGTGGGTTGTGGATATGACAGATATATCCACAATGGACAAAGATCAGCAGATCGCTCTGCTGATTGGCCAATTGCAAGCTTCGCAAGCTGTGCAAGCACAGCTTAACGAAGTTAAAGAGCAGTTGAGGCAGGCTCAACAGCAACTGATTGAGACAAACTCGGAATCGGCAGAACAACGCCGAGTCAACAAAGAGCTCGTGGAGCAATTGAGGGATTTGGCGCTAGCTAAATCAAAAAAGAAAAACAAAAAGAGAAAAGTGGAGTCTTCACATTCCTCATCAGAGGGCCCGCCACCCTCTCCTCCTTCTTCAGAAGAAGAAGCTATGGAAGAGGAAGCAATACAACAAGAAGATGGAAATGAGTCCATGCAGGAAGACTCTGCTGAGGAGGATGAAGAAATTCCTGCTCTGCCACTGCCGGGTCCCTCAATGGCTCTACCAGAGCTGGCCATCCCACTGAAAAAGAAAACCACTCCCACAGCGCCCACCACATCCAAATCCCCAGACGACGACATGAAACGGACAACGGTACCCGTCATCCTTCGAGAGCCTGAAAAGTGCACATGAAAGACCTCGGAACCAAACACGAATCCGCCAAAAGGGTCTACTTGGCTGTCCAGATAATTCCAAAGACACCAAAAGACCACAGAAAACTGACAAGATACTTGACAGAAATTACTACACAATTCCACACGTATATCCTTCCTGAAGAAAGGAATCTGAACGTGGTCATCAGGGGTCTGTATGGACTGCCGATTGACGACATCAAGGAAGATCTGGAGAGCCAAGGTTTTCACCCCATCGAAATCCAATATATAAAGTTTAGAGATGGACCATCCAGGTTGGTAAAGGTCCTCCTTCCCAAAACCGAGACTGACATATACAATATCAGGGCAATATATCACCTCATATGCACTGTTGAAGCGGAACGCCCAAACTATAATTCAATTCCGTGCAAATTGTAACACGATTTTCCTTCTGTTCATCAATCAAAAGTCTGGACACAAATTTTCCACGTGCTCATCTCTTCAAAAATGATCAGTTAAAATAGTTTACACAAACCCATAAGAGATGCTCACTACTTTGGCAAGTTCTTAAATAGTCACTTGTCTCTTTGAACGCACAATATTTGCCACTTTTTGCTCGTTTTTGTCAGTTTTTAAGGTCCATAGACTTCCTGACTGTTACTCGTCTTGAGCCGACTCATTCCTGCCTTTCTTATTCCCCTCTCGTACCACTTATCTTCATAGTTACCAGATTATCGCCATACACCGATTGGAATATCTTTAGCTCTTCTTTGAAACTTAAAAGAAAACTCAATGTAGACGTTATTCGAAATCCACGATGCGCGACAAACACAATCTAACTCTGGTGACTCTAGAAACTGACCAATTAGCCATGTCCAAACTGACACAATCTATCTCAGTGGATTAAGATATTGGACATATGACAAGAAATCGATGTATCATCATCAGTTTTGGGCTCTAAAAATTCTTTCATCGTATTTTTTGATCAGCCCACGTATCATAACTAAACGAGCTTATAGTTCCTCCGAAGAATCGCTTGGAATAAATCTCAATGTCATCAACGGGATCTGACCATGGATTTTTGGCTTTCAAGGCGAACACTCTATCTTTGCGCATGTACCGGTCTGTATGGAAGGCCTGAGATGGATTGTTAACACTATACATATATTGAATTGAAGAATTTATCAAGCCACAGTTGATATCTTCACTTTAAAACTACTTTCAAATCATGCCGCGAAGTCTGTAAATCTGAGCAGTGAAAACCCCTACTCGTACATTTTACAGCCGTTCCACCTTACAGACGGGAATGTTAAGACTTGTCTCACCACTGGCTTGATTCTTCCAGAAGCATTCATGTATTTGGATCAAATACGTTTTTGATTCTAACGGTGTTTTGATAGTACAGGATCCTGTACTTTTCAAATTGTGTCAAAAAAAAAAATCAGAAAAACTGACACCCTGTAATGATCTTTCAAGCCCTGTGACTTCAAGGATTAAATTTTCTTCGATTTTCTTCTGTAATGTAACCAAAATTCACCCTTCTGTAAACTACATGTTAAAATTTAAAAAATTACTGCTTCAATTTTAAATAAAATGTTAAATTTTTGTGCAGCATTGAATTCAAAATAATTACATCACCCAAATTATTTAAAAAATGTAGTACACTACTGTTTAACTATTTAAAAAATGTAGTTGTACTGTTTAAAAAATGTAGTACATTATTTGCGAGTGACTTTAAAAGATGCCGCATTTGGCCTGGACTCCAAAATAGCATGACATACACTAGCTGACTTCATAATTGAGGAACGAACATTTTTTTATTGAAACTGGACTTTATGCCGATTCTGCTTAAATTTTAGCGAGATAGATAGTAACGCTACTTTCATACAAAAGTGGAACGGATCGATTCAATTTGGCTCTGGAGTACGTCATGAAACAGCTAATTGTAGATACAAAAAGAATGTCATTATACAGGTCGAGCCAAGTGGTAGTCCATGCGGACGACATCAACATGTGCTATGCTATGGGTGCGAACTCCTTCGTGAAACGGGTCCTAAGGTAAATAATTGAAGCGGAGCTAGATGGAGACCAATGGCTAATTCACAAATTTTTGACGAACCGGGGTCTCAACGATTTTAAGGCTGTGGAAGCGGTTGGCGAACATCAGTGGTGAAACAGAAGAAACGCTTGTCTGTCTCTATCGACGAAGATAGGTAGAGAGGCTGATAAATATATACCATACAGAGAAGTAGTTGGAAAAAAAACGGAAAGACATTCAAGATCAGTCTCAGTTTATGAGGATTCCCTCTAATCTCGCTGCAAAAGAAACGAGATGAAGGAGCCCGATGGCTTCAGCCATCAAATAGAATGATTGTGTCCATCGCCAACGATGACGGGCGAGAAAAGATCGCGGCGAAGATTCAATAATAATGATGAAAAAGACAAACCGAAAATTTTATCAGTCGTCGAAATCGAGAAACTAGTCAAAGCTAACCACAAAGTGGAGAAATAAAAGAGAGAGAGAAAATGTGGAGCTCAGACTTAAGATCCAGTCGCCAGAAGAGCTATTTGGCAATTCAACAAAAAAAAAAGAAACCACAAAGAAAGAAAAAGAAGTAAAGTAAAAAGCATCCGAAGACGAAAAAATCAAAGAAACCGCAACAGGCACCTAATCAAGAAGATGTCTTCAGCGCGACCGGTGTAAACGTCAGTACAAACTATTATGCAGCGCTAGCTTGGTTAAACGATTTTATGATCATGGCAGAGGATAAAGGTAACAAAAATTCTGAACATTGTGTTACTAAATTATGAATGTTAATGAATTTATCGAATATTTAAAAATTAAAAATAGGGAGAAAAAACCAAAAGTTTTGCCTGTTGGTCCGTCTGTAAATATTAATAAAAAGAAAGAAAAAGTCCCACCAATTAATGCTTTGGGCAAACTGGCAAAGATATGGTTCGGCTTTTGGCAGCCGAAAATAAATTAAATAATATTGCGATCAAAAGACCGAATACCGATAAACTGACGATTAGAACTAAGTCACTGGTTGACTTTCAGGCAGCAAAAAGTGCGTTGAATTCTGGAGGGGTTCTGCGCTTTAAATTTACCCTCAGGAGTGAGAAAAACCAGACCTTTTTGCTGACGGGTCTGGACTGCGGAGAGGACACAGTCAATCTCCTTCAGGTGCTTCAAGAAGTTGCACCAGAAATAGAATTTTTGGCAGTTAAAAACTTCGCAATAAGAATATCGATTGTCGAGTGTTAAAAAATTTGCTTTTTTACTTAATCCAAATTTCGAGCAAAAACAGTCCAAGTGCCCTTCAAAAATAAGGTACTTGAACTTGCGAGGGGTGAGGCGGGAATGCCTCCAGAAGTGCGAGGTCAACCAGTGCTATAGATACCAAAGATTTGGTCATTCGGCCGCCAATTGTGCCATGAAATATTGATGTGTGAGGTGTTAAGATGACCATGATGACGGAGCCAAAAGAAAGACTATATTATGTGAACCGCGATGCCTTGAGTCATCCAGCATCATATCGAGGATGCTCCCAATATCAAGATGCAAAGGTAAAATTTACTCCACAACAAACTCAAGTACACGGTATTGTGATACCTACCAACTTCGTCAAGCACGGGGTGTCATTTGCAGGATCTGTAGACAAAAATGTAAATAATGGAAGTGGCAATAATGAGCTGCTTCTTAAAATTTGCCAACGATTAAATCCTTTATCGGAGAGGAAGGATAAGCAGGATTCAAAAATAAACTTTGTTTTTCAGCGTTTAGGTCTTTCAAATGCCTCAAAATAACTTGTCATCCAGTGGCATTCCCATGAATAGGATTTTGTCTCAAATCAATCAATGTTAACTCCATTGTTACTATACATCGATGTGATTATCTTCTTGAATTCATTTTAAAGCGAAAGCCTGACATCATGCTTCTCACTGAAACCCACCTCAATCCAATCACTCCACGGCATTTAAGGATTTTGAATTCGTAAGAAACGCTAGGGTAAACGGCGATGGGGGAGGTGGCACCGGGAGATTAGATAGAAGACCGTATTGTTTCCAAAATATTGAAAAACTCGAATTCAAAAACTTTGAATATCTTGAAGTGTCCATCATCAAAATCTCCCGGCAAGGTGGGGATCACCTCTTCGTTATCGCTGCCTATGCAACTGGCGAAAATGTTCTCAAGTTCAACGAGGAGCACAATTTCTTGTTTGAAATACTCGAATTGAACAGGCTGCATTGTTATTTTATGTTTGTCGATGACCTGAATGCCAAACATACATCATGGCTGAACGCCAACAATAATCCCAGAGGTGCATTCCTGAAATAGTGGATAATGAAGAACCAATCTGAATACAGGTGCAATTCATTTGAGCCGGAGTTCCCAACATACCCTAGGGCAAATTCATATTTGGACCTCTGCATTGCTGATGCAAGACTTGAATTCAGCTTTAATAGTCCTCACCGGAAACTGCAGGTGCTTCCTTACGATATTGACCATCGTCCAATTATAATGGAAATCAATCATCAAAGGGATTATGTCTTCCTCATCTCAGTTCAACATGAAAATCATCAGTTGAATTTCAAATAAAAGGATTGGGAAAAGTTTCAAAATATGTTTGATCGGGATCACCAGAAGCAATGTCTTCCTTCTGATGATGGCAACTCTTGCTCAATGGTTCCTAAAGACATGAATTCAACTAACAACGAAATATGTTAGGTCTATATTTATCGAAGTTTGAAACTTCGTTGGAAACGATTGAAAAAGTAATTCCCAAGATTTAACAACGAAAAAAATGGAAGAATATGAAATACCAACCAATGCAAGGGTAACAAGATTGAAAAGCCTTCTTCTCACTCACGCCAACAATATTTATCTGTGATTTTTGGACTACAACCATCCCTTGTTGGCTTTGTTGCAATTATGACTGAAGAATGTCCGGAACTTAATCCGTTCATGCTTCAGGAGTGAGCTCATCAAACGTCAAAAACTGAGGGGTTTCAGCCTACAGGAACAAGATGGCGTTTTCGCGAAGGCAAATAGCATATTCTGTAGGAAGTCTCGAGGTAAGGTATCGAATCTTAAAGTGGTGAGATAAATTTCGATAGGGTTGGTTTCAAAATGTAGCTCTCTGATATTTCCTTGAGGTTGCTATGAGGTATTATTGCATATTGTTCAACAACATGTTGAGCAATTTATATTTCCCTAATGAGTGGAAAAAAGGCTAAGGTATTTCCGATCTTGAAGATAGGAAAAGAATCTTTGAGTCCTAAAAGTTGTCCCCCAATCAGCTTGCTCCCAACATCAGCAAGGCGTTTGAAGTGATACTGAAAAAAGCATCAAACGCCCACATTGAGAAATATGAGTTGAAGCCGAATCGTCAGTTTGGTTTTCGTGCCAGTCATTCGACCATACATGCGGTAACGAAAGTAAACTTAGACATCTGTTGGAAACTAAACAACAGAGAATGTATTGGATCGTGTCTCATTGATATCGAGAAAGCCTTCGGTACGGTGTGGTAAGATGGGCTGATTTTTAAACTCCTTCAGGGCAGATTTCCCAGGCACCTTGTCCCCATGATGTGCAATATGTTATACGGGAAACCATTTATTGTAACTGATGGCAATCGGACGATAATGCGCAAACTCAAGGTCTTGAATGGTCTACAGGAGGGAACAGTTACTGCGCCTCTGCTTTCCACAATATTCATTCGCAAGCTATTGAACGGCTTTGATTTTAAGGTCTCGTCAACGCGACCGTTGGTAGCGTTTGCTGATAATCTTATTATCTATACGGCAGCGCAAAAAGCTACAATAGTTCAGAGCAATCTTTAAATAATGTTCAATGATGTGTAGCTCTACACTGACAATTGGCGAATGGAAATCAAGTCGCTGAAGTGTGAAACAAACTTGTATAACGCTTGTGTCAGCGAGTCAAGACCTGAAACATAATTGGAAGGATTCCCACATTATGGCTGATGAGGGTAGTTCAGAACGTGCTTGACATAAATTCTGTGTTCGATACCGTGGTGTCCATCTCGATCAGTATCTTTACTATACTGAACATATCAAAATCATGCTCGGTAAGGCACAAAAAGTAGTCATGACCCTTCGACGACTCTTTCATTCTCAATACAGTGATCAAAACGTCAAAGTTATATGTGACAGTTTCGAAATCTAAATTAAGAGATTAAAAATCTGGTTTCTCTTGCATTACGTGCTGTTTTCCATATGAAATGCAGACTAGCAGCCCTTTTAAATTTCAGGCAACAGCTGTTTACTTTTTTTCTTGAAAAGCCATCAGGCCTTGCATTTTTGTATGAGCAGACGCGTTTTGACTCCTCTGAGCCATATTCAAAGTCTAAAGGACGTGTGGAAAGACATGATTTATAAAGAAGCACGATAATTTAAACAAGAAGGTGCTAAATAAGGTCAGGTAGAGGGATATTCAGTTTTCGTCTTTTGGGCTGTAGAATGTCAGTTTGTTCTGGTTCGTGTCCCCTCAGTTTTTGTCTGAGAATGGGCTCTAGTACTAAGAAAATTGCGTCAGAATTGATAATAAGTTGTTCGTTGATAATACCACTATTTGTTTTTCTATGTTTACATATTTTATTGCAAGTCTTTTCAGGATTTCAAGTCTCAATCCTTTGCATTTTTTGTCCAACAATTCCATAGAGTTTGTCATAGTGTTAGGCTTGTGGGCATAGCTTTGTAGGGGCGTTGCATAGTTTCGAAGTGCGTTGCCTTCTTATGCAAGAAATATCGTAAGTGCTGTTTCAACCTTGCCGTTGATTTTCCGGTGGTCTTTCCTTTGTATACCATGACGTAGTGTTTGAATGTCACTTTGTACATGCCGCTGTTCTCGTATATTGATGAGTCACCTGTTTTTGGTTTCAGTTTGTTTCAAACGTTGTTGTTAGTTTCGAGTGTAGTATGTATTTCTTTGGGCAGATTGTAAGGTTGTATGTCATTTTGCCCACATGTTTCTGATTAAAAATATAAATTTTCATAAACGGTGTATACAAACAGAAATTAAGTATCACTTTGTTTGTTTGTTAGTAGTGATTATCAGTATGCAGATATTCTCACTAAAGCATTGTCAAAAGATATTGTCATTTTCAAGTATTGAGATCTAAGCTTGGAATGTGTATATTAAACTCTATTTCTAAGTGATTAATTTGAATGCTCATTGTTTTTTATTAAGGCCTAAATTCAGGAAGAGTATTAAATATAATTTGAATTTTCGCGCCTCCCAAAGCAAACTCTAACTAAGCCATTCCTTGTTGTCTATTTTTAGGGTTTTGTACTAAAATACAAAACCGTATTGCAATCACGACCTGAGTCCGTCCGTCCGTCCGTCCGTCTGTCCGTCTGTATGTCACAGCACTTTTTCTCCGAAACCATAAAGGCTACAGCCATGAAACTTTGTGGAAAGGTCAGAAGTGGTGACTTCTTGAAAGTTCAAGTGTGGAACAAATTTTCAAAGGGGTTTAAGGGGGTCTCCCCATATAGGGAAGTCCCTCAAACAATTTTTTTCACCATTGGTAGTCGAGTAGGGTGTCATTGGAAAGGTTTCAATAAGATGTTTTCAAAACACGTCTTAAAATTGCCTTATGAGTACCGAGGGGGGCAGGGGAAGGGGGAATGTACGAACTTTTCGCGTACCCCCCTCTCGCGATTGGACACGTTCCATCCGAAAAATCTGAAAAAAAACCATGAATGTAGGCCGTAATGAGTACAACAAAAACAAATACATGAGAAGTCGAAATTCACTCAAATTTGTTAGTAATAGTATGATATATCGATTTTATGTTTTCTTGAATAAAATCTAAACGGTACCCTTGAATTCAATAAAATTTAGCAAACAGATGACTATTCATATGATTGATCTTTTCTGAAAGTTTCATAAAGATCGAATGTATTTGACGAAGTGATAGCGATTTGAATTTTCCTGTATTACTATGGAACAATATGCCCAGTCTTACTATGCAAACATATGGCTATGGCGCCATATGCGTTTTTTACCGACTTAAACACTACAGCTTTGCTATGATTTGCATGAAAATTGCAGAAATGGTAGGTATCTTGAAGATGAGTGCATATAATTGAAACAATTCGAAGAGGCAGGAGAGAGCTCCTAGCAAAAGGGCTTTGTAACCATTCTAGGATTCGAAAAAATAGGCCATGAATCGATGATTACAGTACAGAGGAGTAGCCCCTGAAAAAACATTTCACGAAAGGTAGCCGATATGAGTATCAACTGAAAGTTCTCTATGAGAGCTTTTCAAAACAGTTCCTAAACTGACCGTTTTTGCTTCAGTGGGGGCACAGGGGGGAAAATGCATTAAAAATGTGTTTCCTCCCTCGCAAATGGACACCCATGGTCTAAAAAATCTGAAAAAAATTATCAAGGGAGATATTTATGGGTATAACAATAACGAATACCTCAGAAGTCAAAATTCTTCAACTTTGCTAATAATAGTATGATCCTCGAATTTCACATGTTCTCCAATAAAATCGTCTTTGACATGTTTCTTGATTTTATTTGTTGCTGGTCACTGCATTTTGTAAGTTGAGTACAAAACCCTTCTGACACATGAGCATAGGTCTGTCTACCCAACTTGTTTACTTATTCTACTCGTTGACATTATAGCGAATGTATTCTTATACATCAAAGCGAGTGTATTTTTTTTTGTGAAATAAAAACAATTCATATCAAAGTGGAATTTCATGAAATTTATCAAGAATAATGAGGATTGTAAGCGAGCACAGTCTTCTCCGAACTAGCTGACCGACCAGCAGCCACAACGAAGTAGACAGTGAGTGTCCGAATCTTTTAACCGTAAGGGTACGATTCGTTGGCACGGCTCAAAATTTCACGTCTTTGCATCGTTAAGAGGTCGATTCAGATTTCCTTCGGGGTAATAATCGACCAGATGGAATCGCAAAATCTTCACAAAGCGCTTGAAGAAACCAAAAAGGGGAGCTTTAAAAAAGGTTTAGAAAATTATTCTTGAACTCAGGAAATAAACATCCAATATGGCCTTGATTGCACCTCCAATGATAGGCAGATATTGAACCCAAAATAAGAAAACTTCTTTCACATCAGATCGCTCAATGCTAAACAAAACCCTAACAAGTTAAAACAAATGAATAATTTTACAGACTATTTATGCAGTTTGCCTTGCTCTTCAATTCAACCGTAATTTGCTTAATCATCGTTGAGGGACAAATATTTTTTCTCGATAAATTCCAATTTTCAAATGCTTGCAATTTTTTGAAAGTAGAACACATCAACCTTAGAAGCAGATGCATGTATCTATATCTGATACTAACAAAAAAACAAAACAAAACAGATACACAACCGCTATAAAACTTAAAAATCTCATGGCAACAATATTAAAAAATAAAATTAACATAGTGTAACAAATGAAAAGTGAATTTTATAGATGCCTACCATGCCCATAATACTATACATCGCAGACAGTGTACCAGACAATACGCGTGAATAGGCTTAATGACTTAACTGTTCGAACACGAATGCATTTGCATTAGTAAACCGTTGACGGGCAGCTCAACATTAACGGCTTGTGTAGAAGCTTTTATTTAAAATTTGTTTATTGCTAAGCTGTCTATTCGCGTACAGACTTGCTTAGTAACTATCATTAATTATATGCATTTATTCCAATGTGCAATGAAGTTTTTCGTTTTCATTCACGCCATCAAGCGCTAGTTGTTGCTTTTATTTTTGCCTCTACGTACTGGCATTTGCATAAGGTGTACTCTGGGATGGCCCTGATTAATAAATTAAACTGTAAGATTCTCCACTAATCAGTTGAACAATAAAATTCACCTTGCTTTCATTTAAATTGAGAATTGACAAGTGACTTGCGAATGGTGTCGCGATATTGAAATGTTAACAGTGTTGAGACTGGGTCGGTTCAAAATGAAAATGAAAGAATTGACAGCATGGGAAAATAATGCTCGGGCCTTGAAGACATTACGCACAACGGAGCAAATCTGATTCAATTTAGCAATGAGCGTCAATTATTTCGCAGATGGATTTAATAATTGTGGAAGAGGACATTCTAAGAATCATGGAAAATAGCCTTGGCATTTATATTCGATCGTCCTTTTGCTACAGGTTGATTTTCTGTACAGCCTTTCGAAAAACCAACGTTTAACAGCTAGCCCAATTAACTATTCTCTTAAAACATTCCTTAAAATTGCAATTACTAAGAACAAAATTGAATATATTTGCTCTCATTTGAAATTCGTTAACTAGTTAACTAAATCAAAGTATCATGAGGATTGAGAAGTTAACTTTAAGGCTCAATATCTGATTTGGTATGTTTTTACTTCCTGACAAGTTTTGTTTACATAGTATATCTCTAAATACCCGTCAACCAATGCATTTCCATATGTACCAATTTTTTTTTGGAATTTCCATTTCATCTTATTCAAAAGATACCTCATGGTCATACACTATTACCACATTCAAACCCAGATCTCAAGAACTCTGTACTTCCCCAATTTGAATATTTTCTCATATATCCTCCGCCAACCGGATCAAGCACTTACTCGATATACGAGTAATCAAAAAAAGATGGAGTACTAATCGACAGCTGAAGATCAATTTACATCTCGACTTAGAACTAGTTGCTGGTATTAAGTCTTCGATGGTCAATGCTGCGCCACATTTTAACACTTCTTAACTGGTTCTTAAGATTTTTCCTGGTTGCATGCGAGCTTATTCATCTCAAGCTTCGCAAAAACAATATCCGGCTGTGAAAATAAGATCACGATAAACTCGGATTCAAGTGCTTGCTATCTTCTCGAGCGATAGATACATCAGCACTTAGCCGAAGGATTTGAAAGATATTTTTTGGCACTTGAGGGGATGATGTATTTTGATGATGTTCAAACGACTAATATATCTTTAAACATAACTTAAAACCACCATCGAATGGTTGTTGATATTTAAATGCAAATCATCATTACACGTTCAATAATAGATTTGCTATGCTGTTCAAAATAATGCAAATGAAACCTAGGTTTCCGCTAAATACTCATTCATAGTGTTCGTGATCTTAATCTTGCTTGCATCTAAAAATAGCTTTGCCAGCTTGCACAATGCTATGCGTGCAAAAAGTGTATTTTTAGGACGACTAAATCAATTTGTTTGTTTGTATTCAAAATTATGCGAGTACAAATTTGTTCTTCAAAATAACCACTAAGCGTCTGGGCGCCTATTGACTGCATTTCAAAATGGCTTTGCTTACCATGGTATGCGTCTTTATTTGCAATGGTATGTGTGGAATGAATCTGCTGACAAATAGCTAAGAATTTTAGAAGAACACTTGAAAAATAAAATTTTCTGATGCTTTTTGAAGAGTGATGGGATTTGAAATTTAATTATGTTGTATCTAGTAACACGCTGGCTTCCTATCTGCTGGTTTTTTGTTCTCATTCCAGAATCAGACTAGGCCAAAGAAAACCCATCTCCAAGGTGATGCTAAATTCTATTGAAACCAAATCTTATTTAATATGCTCTATAATACTCTTGAATTGATGCTCTACGAGTGAAATACCTCACCTCATAAATTTACAATTCTTGAATGCTAATCATACTTTGAAATGATCAAATAATTAAGTCTGAAACAATGTAGCACCTACGGAAATGACATCTCCTCATCTAAATAGAGGACCTATTTACTTTGCCAATAGCATCGTAAATATTTTATTGTATGATTTCGGTTTGGCATAATTTAACATTTGAGGAAATGTTAATGTCGACATTATTTCAATGTCCTACATTTTGATTAGCATTTTTTCAAATTGATCGTTAAGAGTTTTAATGGTTTTTTGAATACTCTTTTTTCACAAGTTGTGATTTTAGAAGGATAAAAGCTTTAGGTCCATATAAAAAATCAAGGAATTGTCACGGTTAACTCAAAATTTATCGTGTTTTTGTAGCGATTTATTTTACAATTTTGTCTTTAGAAATGAAAAACGTTTGCAATAATGCTTCAACCTGCCCTGAATAAATGGATTTGTTGGTGCTACCTTAAGGTCAATGAAGGAGCTTGAACTTTAAAATTTAACTACAAATTTCTAAAGTTCACAGTTTTCTTTAATATAATTTAAAAGACAAATAAAATAGAAGTTTGGAAACAAAAAGAAGTCGCACAGGACGAAGTCAGGAGTATATGGTGGATGGGTTAGCAGTTCGTAGCCTAATTCGACAAAGTTTGGCCGTGGCGACGGCGGAAGTGTGAGCCAGTGCGTTATCATGGTGGAAGATCACTTTTTTCTTCGCCAAATGGGGCCTTGTTTGCTGAAATTCAGCGTAAAATCGGCCAAATAATTCGTTACAGTACAGTCTTGTGACCGTTTTGCGCTTCTCCAGATATTCGATACAGATCACACTTTGTGAATCCCAGAAAACGGTGGCCATCTCCTTTCCGGCCGATAGGATACTCCTTCGGAGTATGTTCGCCGTGTGAAGTCCACTGTTTTGACTGATCTTTGGTCTCTGGTATGTACCAGTGGACGTCAATGGTTATGAAATTACGCAGAAACTCCTTTGAATTGCACTCAAACAGCTTCAAACACTACTTTGAGGTGGTCACATGGCTGCGCTTGTTGTCCGGAGTGAGCAAACTTGGCACCCATCGCGCCGACAGCATTTTCATGCCCAAAATTTCATGCAGGATATGGCCCTCGGGGTCTTTGGAGATGCCTACTGTCTCAGCTATCTCGCGCACCTTCAATCGACGGTCTGATAATACGAGCTCGTGTATTTTTGTCACGTTATCTTCCGTAGTAGTCCTTTTTGGAGCGCCTGGGCGCGGCTCATCAAAAACTGATGCGCGACCACGTTAAAACTCGCTAAACCAATTTTTTACTGTCACCATTGCCCGAGCAGATTCACCGTACACAGTGTCCAAGCGCTCTTTGATTTCACTGGGTGATTTCCCTTCTAGCAACAAGAATCAAATCACTGAACGATATTGCTCCTTCTCAATGTTTTTAAAACCCACGCGCACGCCCACTTTCACACATGGTTAAAACAAAGCCACAAGTCCGATTCGGCTGAAATTTTGAAAGTAGTCGTCTACAAGAATGTACCATACGATAGTGGGTCAATCTAGCAATAATGGTGGCATTGGGCGGTGAGTCTAGGTACTTATCGGACCGCCCTCGCATTCTTCGCTTATTGATGTAACAGATCAGATTTATGACATCAAAGAGAGAAAAAACGATATTAAAATAACCTATGTTCAATTCCACAATTTTTTTTTCATTAGTTCGATGGAAATGGCAAATAGGCAAAATTATATATTGCTTTAGGCAAAAACTGCATGAATATACAAGAGAAAATAGGATTACCCATTCTACGTTCAATAACTGCTAAAACAATCATGCAATGGATTGTGTCTCATGAGACAATTTAGTTTAGGGTAAGAAAAGGTGGCTTATAGCTACACAGTAGCGTTTTACCTTGTAATTCACGATATGCGAGTTCAATTACTGCCCCGGTGTATTAGTGCGTATAAATTTAAATGAAAACCCGCTGCAACCTACCTAACGATACACGGACGACATCGACATTTTCGTCAGAATTATATCGTATTCATTTGCCCTTTTATTCTGTGACAAAATTTTCGTCTTTAAATTTTAGACCATAGACTTTTAAAGCATTTCCCAATCACACAATCGCTAAACTCGAAAATCAAAAGTATGAAATGCTAAATTAACTTATGGATTATTTATCAACTCATTTACTGAATTTGCATTTAATCTGAATTTATTACCTGTAAAGAGAAAGAAACCAAATGTTAGTAAGGACATGAAATACTGAGTAATAATCAGTAATAATTGATGGCAAAAATTAAAAATAGTTAAACAATGTTTGAATGTCCGTGTGGGGCTTTTGGTACCCCATTGGACGCTTTCTCAGGTAGCGAATAGAGGAGGCCTTAACCGGCTAGAAAAAGCGTAAAATAAATACTAGCTGACAGCTTTGTCGAAGATATTCGTAATTCAAGTGCAACACTACCAGCTTCGACGATAAATAAAGTTTAACTCGAGCTATAGAGGATCATTATGTGCGCAAGCACGATAGTGAGTGGTTGGGGGGAAAAGTTTTAATCCTATCTTCAATCAAATACAAACAGACGAAGAGGGTAAATTGGTAGCTGGTGTTATAATGCGCGGTAAAGGAAAGAAGAATATTTCAATTGTATCAACATCAACTAGTTCAAATGAAAGGAAGAAGAATGTAAAGTAGAATACAAACCAAAGAAAACGACACTACAAAGCCAACGGCAATGACGCAGAAGCAGAAATAAACGAGCAAAAGGTTCGCTAGCGAGTTCTGGCAGTTAGTCTCTACTCCTTGGTTGTAGCGATAAAGTGTATTTTTTCGTAGTGCCGCCGGTGGAATAAATTGTATTAACGGTGTCAATAACATACTAATTTGTGCATCCCACCAAGTGATGAAGAAGCCTGTGTAAAGCTTAGTATATTGAAGCAATTTAAATATCGAGATTTGTGATTAGTCGGATCCACGATAAACACGATAAAAATAGTTTCAGTATAGCAACACAGGGAGTTTGGCCCCATCACCGGCAAAGCAAGTAGATAAGCCAGGAAACGGGACTTTAATTCGATGGTCACGCTTTTTTACGGCGATTGAGCAGACTTTCCGCTCAAGTTTGTTTAGGGAGTTTAATCATATTTAGCATTGATAAGCTTCCGCTGATAGTTTAATGATCGGGGAAAAAAGCATTCATATTCTTCCTGTTGTCCGCGTTAGACTACCTTAATCATCACGCAATAGCAGTGAAGTGTATCGTACCGTTTCTGAACACAATAATACAAAGGTTTCTCGAATGCCTTCATACTAGTGTGCGTAAAGGCTGACTTTCGTGCCGTCAGTATTCATGGGGGCTATGGAATTTGTTCTATAAGCAGAGAAGTCACATATTGGCGTAAGAAATTTTCCGATTTTGCTCGAAAGTATAATCTGTTAATCTCAAGCGATTTTATATAAATCTAAAATATTTGGCAGTGATTGAGAGGAAAGTTTGCCACGATTTTCGATTTTCAAGCCTGATGAAAATATGTGACACGTATAGAAACTGAATTATTATGCATTCACATTGAACGTTGCTCGTTTTAAAGATTATCTGTGAAGGAATTCCGAAGCAGTGTTACAAGTGAAACTGCCTCCTTTTCTGTATCGGGCTGCCAGTCGATTTATTTAGCTTGCACTAAATAATGATAAAAAGAAGGAAAATTAATCCTTTCCAAGCCAAGGTCATCGCTTTGCCAAATGTCCACAATGTATCGTAATTTATACGTAGATACCATTATTATTGTAAACTTTACTTTTAAGTCTCTTCATTCACAACTCATCGTTGGAACAAAGAGACGTCGTGAAAAGTACCGAACCCTGACAGCAACAGCTTTAGGTATACTGGACCCCAATCATCCTCGCTTTCAACAATATGGGTGAAGACCACAAGTGACTCTACTCGTAACCGGAAAGGATATAGGCAGCACCATCACTCATGTAGCACGATGGCGGATGGCAAAGCTCACAAACGAAACTATTTTCGCAAAAAACACTCTCCAATATCAAAGACGAAAGCGTTCTGCTTTGCAACTAAAACTCTCCAGGAAGCCTACAAAGCGTTAACGAATTGGGGTGATGTAAACACTCTAAATATTAAATTAGTATTAACTTTCGGGTATGAATTTGACATCACGCTTAGTATCATCCTATCAGTGCGGGTGCCGGCAGCGCATTTCACCCATCACTCAACCGTATAGCAGGCAAAGCACTTTAGACGAATCATGATACGTTTGTATATTTAAACAATCAGTCTGAACGTCGCTTTTGTCTTGTCACAGCAAACCAGTTCAAGAATGGATCTATGTATTGATTCGAGATCGGTTCGAGGCTACGCTAAGTGCTAAGCCGCAGTTTGAGAAACTGCGACAAAAACAACGATGTTGCTAATTGGGGATTCGAAAAAAATGTGGATGGCCGGACATCGTCCCTTTCAATTAGTGGACAACCCCCATTATTACTCATCTATTTAAGGGAGCAAAACGGGTGAGCGGGTCTCTTTTTTGGATAATAAACGATACCATGTGTTTGTTGGTGGTTAACTCGCGTGCGAAGTGATCGCAAAAGTATTTAGGTACGGATCTCCCGTTGGATTGTATAACAGAAGAACGTAGTGATTGTTGGTGGTTAACTCACGCGCGAAGTGATTACATAAGTATTTAGATATGGATTTCCCTTCGAATTGTATAAAGAAGAACGTAGTGATTGTAAGAAATCGATTGTTGGTGCTTAACTTGCGCGCGAAGTGTTTGCAAAAGTATTTAGATACGAATCTTCTGTCGAATTGTATAACAGAAGAATGTAGTGATCGCGAAGAGATTATAGCCGAGGACATGAAATATTTGAAGGTATAAATGTAAACTGGAAACCCAGTGAGTGAGTGACTGAAGGACTAGTGGGAGAAATTCGGCGAACTGAGTAGTGAAGATTTTACTGGGACAGTGGAAGACTGACAAGCTTCGATGGTAAGCGTTAGAGTAAGGGGGGATCACTGAGTTGCCCACATAGGGGATCGCAAACCAAAGTGATTGAAAGCTCTTGGAAACGTATTTTGTCAGGAAAATTTTGGAGGGTTTGAGTGGGACGGAAATTAAGAACAAAGCCCGCAACTTTAAGGAACTATTCGAATTTAGGAACTGTTCGAAGTTTTCGGGAAATTGGAGTGGGGAGAAAACTCAAAACAGAACACGCGTCTTTGAGAAACTATTCAAACCAGCACAACAGTCGAGGTTCGACGAAACGGAGGTCCGGTACGGATAAGGTGGACAAGTGGTAGCAGAAAGGGGCCCCCAACGCTATCGCGGAGGAAGATATTGTTTTATAATTGTTCTCT
This sequence comes from Odontomyia ornata, assembly GCA_963969285.1. Classification (NCBI taxonomy): domain Eukaryota; kingdom Metazoa; phylum Arthropoda; class Insecta; order Diptera; family Stratiomyidae; genus Odontomyia; species Odontomyia ornata. Next base: position 471,876,670 of record OZ017738.1, on the reverse strand, counting down.
CATCTGATTGGAATAAAAGTATTGATTTTCTTGTTTTGTAGTTTCTTTACATTGATGATTTTTCTTGTTTTCCTTTTCAATTCTTAATTTTAAGCGGTACCTTGGCTCGGAAGGAGGCAAATAGAAGAAGCAATACGAGTCAAACCTGGTGGCCTGACGGCAGTAGGAGGCGGTTTCGCTTCGTTCTCGGTGAAAATTAGGTACAAGGGCGTGGATGGAAACGCAATAGGTGATTTGATCCGATATTTTGGCGGCCGCATTCTTGCTTGAAGGGTTTGAGGGCCCACTGGCTAAGTGAGTCCCATTCTTCGGGAGTTATCCGGAACTGAAGGCTCCCAGCCAGAATACTCTCTACGAGGAGGGTAACAGCAGGTTATGAACTTATTGGAATTAGATCGTGAAAACATACTCATTATAGAGTCATTACGTTTGGTTCAGGAGCACCATATAGGGCGAACGTGACGAGTGATCAAATCCTTTTCTTCTTTGTAGTACTACAGCCCCTCTCGGGCCTTCGCTTCCTGCAGGATTGGAAATACTGTATGGCTTTACAGGTACGGGAGGTTAGGCCGTCGGCTTACCACGATTAAATAGTGTAATTTTATTAAAAACTAATTCAACTTTGGTATAAGTGCGGGGAGTGATATGAGATTATCGATCCAGAATGTCTAAAGGTCTTGCCGGTTCCGAAGTTCAACCAATCAACTACGAATAACGGATGACGATTAATATTGTACTTTAATAAATTCCTTAAAAGTCGGTCAGGCGAGTGACTGCTTACAGTTTCTCCTCTTTGGTTTTCAAAGGCTCATGCCCAGGGATGTGATTCTTGAATGTGAACCATGTCATCAGGATTTGATATCGAGCTGAGAGGGTACATAGGGGCGCCATCATCAATAGATTGTCGTACTCATGTTGTGGACCGTAAATACACTCGTCAATGACGAGGCCTCATTTTGTAATCACGCGTGTTATTGCGGGGAATTGGTAGATTTGATGTAGAAGTGTCATGATATCTTTTATTTCCACGGGCCTAGACCTATTTGATCCGTATAGACTCTTGAGCCCCCTAGTTCTTATGCGTGATAATGTTTTGTAGTGTAAGTTTTGCGCCGGGGATAGAACGCGCCCCACAATACCACAGGAGCTAGCTGCCTGCACGTGTGTGCGTCACCAAGCAAAACCATTTCAGCTAAGCTCGGTCCTCTTTTAACAGCTCCCTGACCCCTGTGCTAGGCCATCGGCACCCGTACCCTGTACGAACACTACACATGGTGTTGATGGTCAGTCATCGCTACATTCGCATATTGTGATGCACTTCACGAAATCAAGCTCAACAACTCACATTCAGTAGTTTTTGAGCCTGGAATGTTACTGGTGCTCATGAAATCTGAGAGTAAAGACTGAGATGGATTGGAAACACCTTCATTCGAATTGAAGCATTTATCAAACTGCCAAAGTGATAAGAGTCAATACATTCATTTTGAAGCTGGTTTGAAATTATATCGAGAAATTTTAAACTATGAGCGGGAATCCCTGGATTTTGTAGCCGTTCCACCCTACTAACGGGTAAATTGAGACTTGTCTCACCTCTGGCTTTATGCCTCCAGAAGCATTTTTGTTTTTGGACATCAATCTATATATTTCCAATTTTGATGGTGCCCCGATTATATATCATATACGAGTATAGGCGAGCCACAAATAGGAAGATAGAGTATCTTCCGAATTTGAGCTCACAAGATCAGTGGTTCCAATAGAGATACTCATTTGCGAGGTATGTTGAGGCTAGTTGGGCTAAGACTGTAGTTTGTTTGTGGTCACTGTTTTAAATAACTAGACATAAGTTTAAGATGCATATTAGGAATATGTAATAATGATCTATTAAGTTTAGCGAAAGTTCATTTGATAAATTTTTTTCGAATACACTTTTTCTTTGTGTTCTTTGGTTATATGTAATTTTTAGTAGAGTTGGTTGGTTTTTTTCTCTCCTTTTTCAATTGATTGATAATATTTAGTGATTTTCATTTAATATGATTTCATATTTTTTGACTAATTTTTTGATTGAATATTGTTTAAATTTAGAGTGCAATTCGGGCTTTTTTTCTTGAAAAGCCATCGAGCCTGGCTTTGTTGCGTAAGCAGATGCGTTCCGGCTACTTTGGGTCATCTTCAGTGTCTAAGGATATGTGTAAGGACCTGTCTTCATATAATTGTAGGATGGGTTAAACAGGTAAGTACTAAATTAAGTTAGTTCGAGCGATATTAGGTTTTCGTCTTTTGGGTCGTTGGATGTCCGTTTGTTCTGGTTCGTGTTGCCTCCGTTTTTGTCAGAGAGTGTGGTCTAGTGCCGAGAAAATTGCGTCAGAATTAGTAATAATTTATTCGTTGATAATGCCATCATCTGTGTTCCTATGTTTATAAAATATTTCAAGCTTTTCTAGGATGCCAAGTCACAGTCCTTTGCTTTATTTGTGTAACAATGTCAGTGTCAAGCCAGATAGGCCATTAATTTTTTGAGTACTTCAATGTTTTGAAACTTGATTTATGTTTGAAACTCTAGTAGTCGAGCAGTCGCTTAAGCAAATTGCTCGAAAAACACCACTATACTCCGTCCAATTTTAATTGTAAAGTAAAAAAAAAATATATTTAAATTTACAATTGAAATTCGATGACGGCAACCACATTGCAACGCAACTCAATAAAGTACATTGCATTATCTCCCAATGGAAGAGTTCCGTTGCTGGCGAGCAGAAGGCTTGCGGATGGAATTACAGTTGCGACAGAGGAAGTCGTTTTGTGATCGCGAGAGGTGGCGGACGTCGCGAACGACGTCTTATTTGGGGTAAAGACGAGATATTCTCAAGTGTCATATGTTTTCACCCTTGTGCTGGGGAAAAGAACCCGCCCGACGACACCGCAATGCTAGCCTGCCAGTGCATTCACGCGTCCTCAGACAAGGCCAAATTCGACGACCACCAACATCCTCGCTCGCCGAGGCAGCAGACCATTTCCCTACAAATCATGAAAGCGCATTTGGATTTGAACTTCGCATCTGATAGTCAAGGAATAAATTGGAGGTTTATAATATAAGCCATTGTATATTCCATATAATGGAGTTTAAAGTTGGCTCAACTGAATTTCAAAGTAAACCGTATCACAAAGATGAAATTGTTTATGTTATAACACCTATCTGTTCTTCAATAAAACCAATGCCTGTCCTGTAAGGCATACCTAATTTACTGTATACGTTCTTATTCAAAAGACTATGCACAAATGTATCTAATCATTATTTAGGCTTTGATTTTTTCTCAGCTTAGAGCTCATATTAGCTCATAATTTTGTGTGGCCTTATATTTTGATTTGATTTGATTAATTAAATCAATTATCGCAAATTATTATAGTTGCAGTTTACATCAATCTCCGGTTCGTAATTTAGTGTATTTTTGCTAACCTTGACATTGACCGTTTTCAAAACACATTTTTTTCGTCTCAGCCTTGACCAATTGCTTTCTTGGAACATGATTTCAATGGAAAAGTCAACAAATCGATAAAATTAAAATAAGTACATTCATCTACAATACAAACATACATCATGGCGTTTCATTTTATTCGGACAATATTTCATTGCTGCGGAATAAACTTGCTATACTAAAGCTTTTCTGGTTTTATCGTAAACAAGATAAAGAGATTATGGTAAATACTCATCAAATTCAAAAGCTCAGTAAATTCAATTAGACGGACATCATGCAAGAACTTGCCGACAAAACATGACAAAAGGAATTTTTTTCCGTTTCCTCTGAATTTTATTCGAGTTCAATGTATTAAGCATAAGACTTTTATCTTAATGAAGTTTTGATGTTCTAGTAATGAGATTGCATGTTAGCAGTTTTGGGAATCGAAGAGGGTGTACATATTAGAGAGTTTAGAAGACATTTCGTATCTAATGGTTCAGATAATGAGGTTTAATAGCAAAGAAAACCTCAAGGCTTGCTAATTAAATCTTTATAAGTCAGGGTGAGGTATATAAAATGAGAAGAATTCTGCATTTGCAATTTTTGTCGCTGGAATTAAATGAAATAACGGATATAGTCGTGAATAAAATAAATTGGCCAAAATCAAGTACTAATCAAGCACACAATGAAACTATCCTTGCTATTGTCCCTACGTGTCTGTCCATTCGAGCGAAACTTCCGTTTAGAATACCTTGAAGAAGTTGAGAAAGCCAATTTGTTTTCGTATTAAGGTTGCCCGTGCCAATACAAAACACTCAAATTTTATTGATTGGTGATTAATATGAACCTCCATTGGCAATTAACTGTAATTTATCAGCAAACCATTAATTCGCCAATTCAATGCAAATAAATAAGATATGTTAAACTTCACATTTCTAATTTACTTCTTGAAGGTCTACCACTTTATTGTACCCGCTCTTATCTGATTATTTGCATATACAAGTATGAATACCAAATAGTTTCAATGATTCAATAATTACTCACACTTGAAACCTCATCACCATTCACGCATATGAAGAAGTGCAGTTTAACTCATTTTTCATTCGGATTTATTTTGACAAATATCACACAGTAATCATATTTTGTTGTAACTTTTAATTGCTTTAACATATGTGCAGACGTAATAAAGATACGTGTATCGTGGATACATCGATTTTATGCATAGGTTTTTTTCTTCATCGAATAAATTAAATACACACTTCAGTGGCCTCAAGTGCACATCAATTTAACGGAAAAGGTTAACACTATAAAAATTTGACTATGCGTCAATAAAATTAAAAAAATGTAAAAACGCGATTCGACGCAAATAAGGAAACCTTGTACTTATAAAACAAAGATGATCTGAAATTAAAAGAAACTGTAGATTGATAGAAGCCTTGGATGAGGTTAACATTATTTTTCTTATTGGGTGAAATTTATTGGTAACTACATTTTTTATGCATCAAATGACCGGGTAGATATTGTACAACGTTCTTTTACGTGAGGTGTGGCGTTGAATTTATCATCATTTTAGATTTAGATTATATAGGCAAGTTAGGTGAAGTTTTCAGTTGAGTGAAGCCGTTTTAGGGTAGAAACGAGGGTAGTCCCAAAAGTACCCGACCTGACTTATGAATACTGGTAGTTTCAAAAACAATAACTGCAATTAATACCACTTTTCAACAACTTAATGTTTATTATTATTTTTTTACAGACATCCAAAGTGAACGCTCTCAGTGAATTTGTAAATATGGAAAAAATCGGGCATCGTTATGTAATACAATACTTTTATTTGAAAGGTCTAAGTCCAACCGATATCAAAGCCGAGTTGGATTATACTCTGGGGAAGTCTGCTCTTTCCTTTACAATGGTCAAATATTGGGTAGCTGAGTTTAAGCGAGGTTGTACGAGCTGCCAAAATGAACACCACAGTGGTCGACCAAGTGAGTTCACTACGTCAGAAAATGTGAAGAAAATCCACAAAATGGTATTGGATGAGCGTCGACTAAAAGTGTACGAGATAGCAGACATGGCAGGCATTTAAAAAAGTACTGTGCATCGTATTTTGACCGAAAATTTGGACATGAGAAAGCTGTGCGCAAGATGAGGGAGTCGTTTGCTCACAATCGAGCACAAACAGCAACGTGAGGATGTTTCCATCGAGTGTTTGACAATGTTTCGCAGCAATAAAGCCGAGTTTTTGCGTCGAGCCATAACCAAAAATCAAAGATGGGTCCATCATTTTACACCTGAGACCAAAGAGCAGCCAAAGCAGTGGACTGAAAAGGGAGGACCGGCTCCAAAGAAAGCAAAGACAGTTCAGTCGCAGGCAAGGTCACGGCATCCGTTTTCTGGGATCCGTGTGGAATAATATTTATTGATTATCTCGAAAAAGGAAAAACAATCAACGGCGCCTATTATGCAGCCTTATTGCAGCATTTGAGTGATGAAATCAAGAAAAAACGGCCCCATCTGACGAAAAAAAAAGTGTCATGAGACGGCACCAGTCCACACGTGCGTCATTGCGATGGCTAAAATCAATTAGTTGAAGTTCGAATTGCTTCGTCACGCACCCTATTCACCAGATCTGGCTCCCTCGGATTATTTTCTTTTTCCGAATTTGAAAAAAATGGCTCGGCGGCAAAAGATTTGCTAACAATGAAGAGGGAGACTCTGCGGTTAATAGCTATTTTGAGGAGCTTGACGGTTCCTTCTATAAAGCGGGCATCGAAGCTATTGAACAACGTTGGGAAAAGTGTATTAAGCTGAAAGGAGAATATATTGAAAAATAAAAAAACAATTTCGCAACTTTTTACTGTTTTCTTTGTCGGGTTTGGTACTTTTGGGACCGCCCTTGTATACACAACATGCACATTCAAAATGATAAAAGAAGCATTTCCAGACCATTATTTATCACTTAAAAAATGAGATTGTAATGTTTTTAAGAGTAATTGTAAGGCCGATATTCTATGCTTTGAAGTAAAATTAAACCCCGAACACATTTTAATTTGTTAAATTTTCCATTTAACGATCATGTATTTCAAGGTAAGAACACCGTTTCAGTCGTTACTCATAGATTTGTACCATTCGATTGAAAGAAAATTCACTAAGAACAAGGAGAGTTATGGGATTGAATTCTGAATTATGTTTTCATTGTATAAGTGATCTAATTTATAGACGATAATCATCGTCTTCTCCAAGTATACAAATCTGTGATAAGACTTGTGTTATGCTATGGGTGTGAAACATGGACCCTAACCCAAGCATCCAAAAACATAATGAACGCCTTCGAAAGAGGGGTCCTAATGCAAATAATCGGAGCGAAGCTAGACGGGGACTAATGGTGAATTCGAAACAACCATGAGCTGTATGAAATTTTTGACAAGCCGGAGGGATCAACGGTTGTAAGACTGCGGAAGCTGCAATCGGCTGATCACGTGAATTCTATGGACGAACAACGGATACACAAAAACTATTCGTTGGGAAACTGAAGGGTGGAGACCAAAGGGGAAACCGAGGAAACGCTGGTCTGACTAGGTAGACCAAGATAGTTCATCGTTGCTCGGATTTCAAAATTGGAGGACGCGGCCAATGGACAGAGACAGTTGAAGACGCTTGTTGCCCGAAGGCCCGAGAGGGGCTGTAGCGCTACGAACAAGAAGAATTATCGTCTTTGTAGCTCAAGGATACTTTTCATTGGATTTTGACTCGATTTCTGAAGCTATTAGCCCCTTTAATGTGGGGCACTTAGACGAACAGACAAAGGGAGACGAAAGAACAAAATGGAAGCGGACAAACTCGTTGCAGTCGATTGTTAACCGAGCTACAAACCACACAAACGATAAATAGAGCTAAATAAATCTTTATAAGTCAGCATTTTACGACTACGTTTAATTACCCACGACAAATATTCCACTCTAGCCATTCCTGACAACTTCAGAAGTGGGATAACCATAATAAAATCGTGGCAACAAGAAAGTGAGTAGTGTAAAATGCCGAAAGTGAAAACGCTAACTGCGAAATAGTTACGCGTTGTTTTGCAAACGAAAAATCGATCAATGGCGAGAACTAAGTCTGAATTCTTCGATCGAGTCTGTGAGGAATTGGACTCTGCCAAAATTGGGAAAGATACCTCTCTGAACAAATCACCGGCATCAACAGCCAGTGCGCGTGACAAAATCGACAAGTTGAGAGACGACATCGCCGCCATTGCTGCTATCGTGAAAATTCTTGCCACCAAACTAACGAATGCCGACACACATACCGCTGCAACATCGACTATACCACCGAACAGCAGTGTGCTCTCGCAAATGGATGCACCAAACTCCGTACCGCCAATCGCATCGAACGCCACGATGCCAACAAATCTTGCGTCATTCTCGCAAACGCTTGCAGGCGACATATGTACGAACCACCACGCCGCCTGACATTTCAAATGGAACGATGCTACCGAGCCATATTCCGACACCGCACCCGCTGGCCACCGAAATACAATCCACTGTGCTGCCGACCACGTTGAACGCCAGTACGCCACCGAGTTTTGCACTGATATTGCAATTTTCTGCCGCCGATACGTGAACCTTCGTACCGGTATATGCATTGAACATAACAATGCCATCGAACATCGCATCAGTCCCACAATCGACCTCGCAGTACATCGGACGTGTGCTCATCGTTGGAGAAGTTAGCGAAATGTTTCCGATATTCGACCCTTCATCTGCATTGTTGCAAACGCCAAGACAATTCGAGCATCGCATCAACATACTCCAAAAAGCATTCAACTTGGATGACAACCTCATCCTTCTCGCCGCGCCCTCCAGGTTGAGAAGTACTGCTAAAACACTAGTTCAGCACCTACCCGCTGTATGCGAATCGACCACGGTGCGCTACATTCAAACAAATCTCCGACACGTCGCACTGCAAACAGAAATCTCTTGTATGGATTTCCGAACAACCAACGAACTACTTATCGCCATCCGTCGTTACTTCTCGAACGTACACCAACCAAAATACTAACGGCGCGAGACTGAGAACAGAAATCGAGAGAAAGCCACTTACAAAAGCAATGCGACGCCACGAATAGAGACACTGAGCCTTCGCAACGATCGACCAACCAAAACAAGGGAAATACTCTGCAACAACTGTTGGAATAAAGGCCACATCTCAATAAATTCTACACAGCCGCAATGTAAGGAGCGGTGCGCAGCATGCAAACGTGCAACCAATTCGACCGACAAATGTCGCGAGAGACAAAGATCGACGAATGACAACAACCCTGAAATCAGGCGGCTGCCATATACAAGCACCGGCGAACGGACATCAACTTACAGGCAGGAAGCGACCGATCGTAAATCCGTCATAGCGATGCTCAACGTACGTCTTGGGTAAGTAAAAGAAAAAAAGGTAATATTGAAGGGATTTGCCGAGGAAAAATTCGAGAGTGACAATAGCGCACACGTAAATCTGGTCATGGATGATCATCAGCAACGCGTCGAACTGTTAATTGTGAATCACGATCTCATACCAACACCCGTACTGCAAGGTAGTGACATCTTTTGCTTTGACCTTAGTCAAGTGTTCCTAAAGCCTGGGACATATCGTGTGTTGAAAATAGATTCAAATAAAGTGAAACTGGGAGCCGAAGTCACAGAGGAGGATCCAAGCCGGGTGTACTCCATGATAAATGAATATTCTCCATGTTTCGCCTATGATGTTTCAAAGTTAGGCCGATGTCGGCACATCAAGATGAAGATCGATGTTAAACTGAATGTTTGGGTAAACTTGAGGCCATATAAGGTGCCGTTTGCAAAACGAGAAACTGTCAGCCAAATCACAACTAAACTCCTTCAGAATAACATCATTCATCGAAGTGAATCCGATCACTCTTCACGAATAATGGGGTAGCTCGACTGTGCGTCGATTATCGATCATTGAACGCAATAACGACTAAACAACCATTCCCGATGCATTCGGTGGACAAACAACTAGCTTTGATCTCTGGGAACGATTCCTTCACGACGCTAGATCTGATGCCTGGTTATTACCAGATACTGCTCGAAGAAGCATCCAAAAATTACACCGCTTTTGTGACTTATGAGGGTCTGTTCGAATGCAATGTTATGCCGTTTGGGCTGGTGAATTCAGCTACTGTGTTCCAGAAAGCCCTATCACCGTTAATGCAGAGGATGAAACCCAGGGAAGCCGTACTGTATGTTGATGAATTTATCATTCTGAGCCGCACCGTGGACGAAGGTTTACAACCTCTGTGTTCATTGATCGAGTTAGTCCGAGTAGCCGGAATGACTCTTCGACTGTCGAAATGTGTCTTCCTCGCGAAAGTAGCATCGCTTTCAGGACATCGAATTATCAGCGATTTGATAAAACCCGGATCGGAGAAGAAATCCGCTATTAAAGGATTCCCGACGCCGACTAATGTCATTGAGGTTCGATGATTCCTTGGTTTGACCGGATTCTTCCGTAAATTCATTAAAGATTATGCAATGATCGTCCACTCACTAACCAATCTACTGAGGACGAAATGGAATCCAAGCTTCCGTTGGGGGACCCAACATGAAAACGCCTTCCGTCATCTGAAACGTATACTATGCGACGAGATCACGAATTACACACGAGCACTCGCTCTAAGGGGCTAAGCCAGCATTCTGCTGCAAGAAGCCGAGGCTGGAATTTGGAAAACTACATTCTTCTTTAGCCGAGTGTCTAACGAATGTGAACAGAAGTACCACAACTACGAGCTCAAGATACTAGCCATGGTCAAAGCACTCGATCGGTTCCGATTATTTTTAATGGGAAAACGATTCCGGATAGCAACCAATTGGTCTACCGTGAGCACAATAAGACATCAAAACCGTTGATTCCACGCGTACAATATGGGTCATTTCAGAGTTGAGAAAACCTTGCAACGAACTTGACGAAACTTTTGGTTCGAAAGAATGCAAAATAATGTAAAGTCGTACATTGGATCGTACTTGCAACGTGGCTATAATAAAACGCTTACTGGGAAATCAGAAGGTCAACTCCACATGTACGACATCGATCCAGTGCCATTTCGCATGTTACATCTGGACCATCTTGGGCGATTCCCGCGTAGTACAAAAGGCAATATGGACATCATCGCCACGCCCGACCGATTCAGTAAGTACATAATTCTTAAAGCTGGGCAATCGACCAAATTCACGCCTGTAATCGATAGGCTATATGAATCAACTACATTCTTCGGGTTGACTGATCACTGATCGTGGAACCGAGAACACCATATCGATCATGTTAAAACTGCCGTCCGACTCAACTCAACAGAACGCAAGCAATGTCAATTGAGCAGAAACGAACCGAGGCCGCCCGCAATATCATGACCGAGTGGAACCGATGGAAGACCCGATTCGATGAGCGACACCATCAACCACGTACGTATCAACCTGGCGATCTCATCGTGATCGAAAATGTCCTAGCAGCTACCGGAGAATCATGAAAGCTGGAACCGAGATATCACGGACCTTACCGAATAAGGAACGACCTTCGATTTGACCAATACGTGGTGGAAGGAATGCCGAAGAACGAAAAATCTGTGAGGAAATTTGCATCAGTGTACACAAGTGATAAAATGAAGCCGTGGTGCCAATTACATCCAGACCTAGACGAGACGGAAGATAACGAGAATGCTGAGTGTGAGCTCGGGCCAAGCTCAAGTTCAGGATTAACCGCGCTGTCAACGACTACTTAGACGAACAGATAGAGGAAGACGAGAGAACGAGATGGAAGAGGACCAACCCGTGGCAGTCGATTATTAACCGGGCGACGAACCACACGAATGATAAAAAGAGCTAAATAAATCTTTATAAGTCAGCATTTTACGACTTTTTTTAAACACCCACGGAAAATATTGCACTCTAGCTATCCGTGACATTAGTTTCACGTCATTTTGGTTGGTTGCGAGTTTTAACTTGCAATTTCATGGGCAAGTTTGGTCAAGTTCCATTGAGTTACGAAATAAGCGTAGCCCAGCGAATAAATTTAAAACCATTTCTTATTGATGTGATAGAGATACACAAATTATTTTAAATACTGGATTGAGGACAAATACAAAAAGTACTAGTCACACTGCTACTACTGCTTTTATCATCGAATTCAAGTAGTGCGGGAAGCGTAAATATTTAGATGGAAGCCAAATAAAACTACTTAATAAATTTTTAGTGTGATACAGACGTCTTATTGAAATATTGTTCAAAGCGATAGAGAATCTACAGAATACAGCAGTGGTAGAGAAACTTTCGAACATAGTGAAAAAGACACGTAAACAATGCCTAGTTCTGCCAAACAAGCCTCTGGCCCACTGCTAAAAACTAAAGTTACATCTTATTTGGTCACTCGGAATGCTTATTAGAAGAAAAGGGGGAAAATGAGAAATTTAAACGGGAATTAGTAGTAGCAGCCTATGCGGATTACATCAACATTTTGTTACAGTCATTGACAACTGTCGAAGAACTCTTCCTGAAACTTGATAGCGAAGCAAAACTAGTAGGGCTCCAAATCAATGAAAATAAAACAAAGCTCATGACGCAGTCGAGGAAAAATACCTCAGGCACACAAAATATCACACTTGACGAATGCAGTATCAAGAATGTGAACGAATTTTTGTATTTAAGTGCCAAAATAACGAGAAACCGCAATGGAAGAGACGAAATAGGCCAAAGAATACAGATCGCAAATAAAATATTTTATTCAAATTTGACGATCTTGAAAACCAGCTGCATACACAGGAAAACAAAGCTCCAAGTATACAAATCTGTGATAAGAACTGTGTTATGCTATGGGTGTGAAACATGGACCCTAACCCAAGCATCCGCAAATATATTGAACGCCTTTGAGCGACGGGTCCTGAGGCGAATAATCGGAGCATAGCTAGACGGAGACCAATGGCGAATTCGATGCAGCCATGAGCTGTATGAAATTTTAGATGAGCCGGAGGTCTTAACGATTGTCAGACTGTGGAAGCTGCAATGGGCTGGACACATGAACTGTATGGACGAACAACGGATACCCAAAAAGGTATGCTTTGGGTCAATGGACCGAGACAGTTTGAGCCGGTGTTTGCAGGAAGCGAAGGCCTGAGAGAGGCTATAGTGCTACGAAGAAGATTAGTAAAAGTAAAAAATCTGCATAAACTCAATAATCAAATCAAGTGTAATAACGAATTAGTTGAAAACACTTCCTCAATAGGAAACAGTAGCGAAAACCCGAAAAGATATACCTGAAATTGAAATCGGTGAAAATATGGAAAAACAATTCGATGAGGCTGTGGGAAATAAAGATCGAAAGAAGTAAAAATTTTAAACAAAACCTGTAAAAAATAATGAAGCTATAGATTATTTAAAGGCTTCTGTCTCGAAATAAGACTTATCAAAAATTGCAGAATCGTTAGCGAGTTTGAACTAAAGAAGCTATCAAGAGTCAAAATACAAATCAAAGCAAGGATATTGAAATTTTGAAGCAGCTCAAAGATGTTCTCGCGAGAAAAGAGGCACCATTCTTTTCCTATATAGTGAAGAGGAGAAGCAACAAACGTTTCTTTTAAAGGGGCTATGTGAAGGATACCACCTAACGCTGCTGATGCAAGAGTTAAAAGAGGTCGCCCATTTTCGTAAAAGGCTTCAACAACCTTAAGGCGCTGCTCAATTGTGAACCTCTCCATGGTTGTCAAACACTGAAACAAATAAATGTCGAATTAAGTTGGGCGAAAAACTTGACGTTGAGGTGTGACTCACAATTAACATCATGCATTATGTTGGACCACCCTTTATATGTATGTATATGTATATATACACATATATATATATATATATATATATATATATATATATATATATATATATATATATATCCATATATGTCGGGTGGCAACACTGAAGGCGGAGACATCGTCGCCTGCAACATGATCGAAGGGATTCGACTACGAGAGCGTGCCGCAAGCAGACGTGATTTCGTTTCGTTCTTCTTAATTATTGAATTCGTTCTTCCTAAATACTGAATTTTGTAACAAACCTTTTCAACGAATAAAGATAATGTTATTGTTCAACCTTTACATAAATATATATATATATATATATATATATATATATATATATATATATATATACATATTTATATATGTCTCTCGAGAAATTTACGTAAAAAATCGAATTCAAGGTAAAGTAGGGTTCCTAAATTTAAGATTTCTTCTTTACCATAATTCTCGTTTCTAAATTCTTATCGCTAGAATGCTTTCCATCTAAATTTTGACCGAGTTTTTGGATAAATTCAAATCACATAACCTATCAATGGAATATTTCAATAAAAAATAAAGAACATAATCAATCATATATGTTCAGCATCCTACAACATTTTTATCCCCTCCCATTCTGACCTATCACATACGTAATAAAACAACTTGTTACTCCTTCATACTCATCAAAATCATGACGTAAATTCCACGGTTTCACATTAATTCTTACATAAACTCTGCGGATGTTATCGGCAGTAAATTAAAATCTTATTCTTGAGAAAGTGCCGAGCGTGATTCTCGTTTGCATTTGACAAATCGAATCAGTCATTGGTTACCGTAAAAAAAATTTTATAGCACATCGTCGTTCCGTTAATAAAGTATACTCTTATAGAAAACTCAGTTAATGAAGGAAACTGATTCTTGCTAGAAGTACGGCAATACGAGCATACTTGAACTTGAAGAAATCGATTCAAGTAGCTTTTATAGTCATGTTGCCGTTTAGAATGATTTAAGTACTTTCTACCGTAGCGCTTTGCATTTTAAATAATATCCGATAGCAATGAAACTTTATTGAGAAGAATATGGTAGGGACATGAAAAAAAGTTAAGGCACTCGTAGAAGTCAATTTACCATTTTTAATGCGAAATTAATCCTTTTATGTGAAGGTAATATGTATGCGAAAATATTTTTTAATCAAATTATTTTTTTGTTACTATTTATATGAGTTTAAATTTAGAGCTTTTGAAGTATGACTGTCCTAAAAAAATATTTTTCAACCAAAAAAGATACTTGTTTGAATTTCATGAAATTGAGCACAAAAAGCAAGGTCAGATATGTTTTGCAATTTCGCATACAGCAAATGCTGATAGCCTTTTTGCCGGTAATGTTTAAAGGTTATCGTACATGAGGGTGGTATGATAAGATAAAACATATTTTGGAACATAAATAATTTACCTCATTTTTTTTCTGAAAATAATGATATGATATAGAGAAGCGGACACGTGCCTGTTGGAAAATGAGAAGGTATATTGCATTGAACATTACGAAAAAAAGAAAGGATGCAATTAAAAGAGCGAGTTTAGATGCAAATTTTTTTTCAAGGATATGATAAAATCCATTTAGTTTCTGTTAGTTTATCGTTTTTTTTAACAATAAAGCTTAGAAAATTGTGGTAAACAAACTAAGGAAAATAAAGCTCGCCTAAAGTACGAGCATTAAAAACAGCTAATTGCAGCAAAAAGGAGCTTTGATTCTATAAGACTGCAATTATATCTGTGCAGTGCTATTCATATGATTGGGTAACACATTTAAAACGTTTTGAAAGGTGGGAATAAAGAACTTTCATTTCGGGAATTTCAAAAATGGATAGATCACAAGTGAAATACAAACGAGAGTTGTTTGAAGCATTTGCTGAGCTAAAGATTTCCACAATAGTGATACTGTCCAAGCTGCAATCGGCCTGCTTATGGACACTTAGAAAGGTGTGTGAGACATTCATGGTACGCTGGTCATACTGTATCGGCAAAGACTGTCGTTTGTTGCTTGGATTTCAATTGTGAATAATAGAATTTCCACTTTTGTGGGAGGTAGGTGCTGGAATTTAAGGGAAAATACCCAATCAGCTAAGTTCAAAGTCAAAAAAGTTCAAAATTTCATCAAAACTCATAAAAACTCAGAATTTTTAGTCTGAATCAAGCATTTGAAGCTTCTTGATACTTCGGGTTAAGCACATAACAATTTTGAACTACATGTTCGGGGTAGATATAGCTGAATAATGTTATATAACTAGTTCACAACATTTTGACTGAATGATGCATCTAATATTCAGCAGAGGAATTTCGCAAGGAAACACCGTAAGTTTGGCGCTTTCAAAAATGACTATAAACTTAGCACATTGAAAAGTGTGGACTGTTACGAGTGACCCTTGTTTTCCACCCAACTACCTGGAAGGAAATCTCGCGTATACCAGTCGCGCAAGACCGTAAGAAAATGAAGAACTTATTCGAGCAACGGGGTAGATTAGTCACCACGAGCCAAGGTTTAAAGTTAGGAATTATTGTGAAAAAGAAAAATTCAGATCGTTGTTCGAATTAAAAAAAACGTTGTGTAAAGTGAAGTAATGAACCGGATGTATATAACTAGTTCGTAAGTCTGCAAGATTAATCCACTTCCTCACCAGACAAGAAAAAGGAAAAGTTTCCTCTCACGGTACGCCAGAGCAACAAGAACAAATGGCCATCGACTGCGATTCCTCCGACTTTGTAGCTTCAATTCACAGCGCCCTTGAACATTAAGACACAGAAACTGTCATATGGTCGCTTTGCGGTGCCACAAAATTTTGGATCTTATGGGATATTGTGGTGGTGGCAGTTTGCAGGATATCTACCAAGTATCGGGTCCACCAAAAGAACGACAAATCACGAATATGTGCCCTAAAGCACACAAGGAGTTGCAGTAGTTACAATTGATGAAAAAAATTCATAGGGACATAAGTCGAGCGAACGCTTTGCACACGGAGATGCAAAATTGGCTGATTTCGGCGTACCAGCACAGACCACGGCAACGATAACAACAGCAATTCCAACTAGGAATGATGCTAGGATCAATATGACTTCAAGGAATAAATACACTCCTTCTATTCACCGACCAAACTCATTCAATACTTATCAATCGAAAATATCCCGTTCAAGTATGACAAACTTACGAGTATAACCGCGTGTGATGAAATATGCCACCAGTTTTTCGTTTTTGCTTTAAAATAAATCTTGGATATTTACATAAGTAAACATTCACGCAGCAAAATCAAAATGCGGTTGGATGCTGTGTTTGGTGACTCTGTTCCTACGATGGCGAACGTAAAAAATTGGCTTAAAGAGTTTCAACGTGGATGCGCGTCGGTTTTTGCTGAGACACGCCCAGGTGCCCCCAAAAAGGCTACCACGAAGGCAAACATGACAAAGATCCATGAGCTCGTATTGGCAGACCGCTGATTGAAGATGCGCGAGATAGCTGAGACAGTAGGCATCTCAAAAGACTGCGTGAGTTATACTCTGTATGAAATTTTGGACATGAAAATGCTGTCGATGGGTACCACGTTTGCTCATCGGATAACGATCGCAACCGTGAGATCACATGAAAGCAGTATTTGACGCTGTTTAAGCGCAATCTGAAGGATCTTTTCGTTTTTCGTTTTTCCTCATAGAATAAGTACTTATCGGATAACTCTCGTACACGTTGCTCATGAAAATCTATAGACAGTGATCTTTTTCGTCGAGCTTTGCTTTTTTATGTGAGCAGATGCATTTAACTTCTTTGAGTAACCTCCAGTTTCCAAAAGATAAGTGGAAGGAAATGAATTTTTATAGGTATAGCATGAGTTAAGAATGTAGGTACTGAATTAGGCCAAGTAGAGGGATATTAGGTTTTTGTTTTCGGGTTGTTGGATGTCCGTTTGTTCTGTTTCATCTCGTTTCCGTTTTCTTCGGAGAGTGCGGTCTAGTACTGAAAAAATCGCATCAGAATTTGAAATAAGTTGTTCATTGTTTCTGTTACCGTCTGTTTTTCTATGTTTATATATTTCAAGTCTTTCTAGGATATCAAGCCTCGGTCCTTTGCTTTGTTTGTGTAGTAGTGACATAGAGTTTGGCTCGTGTGCATGGTTTTGCCGGTATATCACATATTCAATTTGATCCTTTTCGTGGTTAAGCTATTTAAATTTGGATTAGAGTTTTGCTGGGAAAACTCCATACTCATGCTAACTCTCACAAATGTTTCCAAAAATTTGACTCCAAGGATGACAAGTTGAAAGCTAAAAAAGCTCGAGCTCCACCAAAGCACTAAATTTAACATCGTTTTGTAGACGAATCAACTCAATTATTTCGATAACAGTAGTCTTTAAAGGAAACATTAAGGTAAATACATTCAGTAGAAAATGGCAAACCGTTTATTATCTCAAATGGAATGAAACCTCAATGAAATGCGATGTTTAGTTACTGCGACAGTTTATAAACTCTCGACTATGCAAAGCATAAGGCAATATGTGGATTTATTTTTGCAGCCGGCTAAGTTGCCACTTTGTATGCTTATAAGAGGGAACCACTTGTAGCACTTGCATGCCATGAATCTGAAGATGAAGAGGTCAAGCTGTCAGATATTAGCTTTTAACATTACTTAACCTTTGGATAAGGTCAACATGTAGTAACGTACCCGAAGTAATGGGCAAATCAGTTCCAGGCTAAATTCTTAGGTTGACAGGGGAGGTGTTCAGTGAGCAGTCTGGGAGCTCCACATTCAGGGCGTAAATAGTCCACCTTCCAACCAAAGAAGGTCAGCACATAGGCTTTAAAAAAGTTGAATGAGCAGGAGTGTGCTCCTATTCTAGGGTTCAAAACAAGTTTTCTAATAGCGTGAGTTGATGACTTCAACTATTTATCCAATACTTTGATTAGAAAACGTAAATACTTATGCAAAAGATGGAGAGTTTCTTTCATCAGCATATTTTGTTGCAACTTAAATTATTTTTCTGAATGCTCGGCCGGTTTAAAATATTTAAATTAAACGCTGTTCCTTAGATATTCATGAAAATTAGAAGAAAATAAAAGTGCCTAGCTCGATTTCAAATAAGTATCAACCATCAACACATGTTATTGTTTTAGTAGTTGCATACAATTGGAATGGCTATAACTTACTTGATTATGATTCGATTTTCATAAAATTTTCTTAACATTAAGACTTTATACCACTATATATATAGTCAATTATTTTGTTTTTTTGATGGTTGGAAGTCCGTTTTTTGGATTGTTGGATGTCCGTTTGTTCTGTTTCATCACATTTCCATTTTTGTCTAAGAGTGTGGTCTAGTACTGAGAAAATCACGTCGGAATTTATAATAAGTTCTTTGTTGATAATGAAACCATCTGTTTTTGTATGTTTATGTATTTCAAGCCTTTTTAGGATGTCAAGTCACGGTCCTTTGCTATGTTTGTCTAGCAATATCACATAGTTTGTCATAGCGTCAGACAATTGCAAAATTTCAAGAAGTTTAACCCTTAATTATAGTTGTGGGTCCAGTGGACTCATGTTAAATCGTTGAACGCGGGTAAAAAACACCGACAGTACGCCAAAGCGTGTTGAAGGAAACGGCTGTGCTTCGCTCGATACTGCAAAGGTGAGTATTGGTGTGCGTGTGGGTCCGTGGGACCCATCACCATAGTTACGTAAACTTTTTTAGTTTATGTTGATTATTAATTTCACTGTTTCTTTTCAGTTCTTCGCGGTGGCAAACCGAAGGAATATTCCTACAAACAGGGATGATATAATAGAGCTCTGGTTTAACGAATCAGATAGTGATGAAGATGAAATCGGTAGAAATTTACCCGCCTCTCGAAATAATGCTCCGACCACTCACCCAGAAAATAAGTCTTCTGACAATGAAGAGGATTTTGTAATAACGAGTTATCATGACTCAAACTCTGAATTGTCTGGAAGCACAGACACTTACCAAGATAAAGAAGTAAGTGTATATACCAGTTCTAATGGATATTTTTACGAAAAAAAAAGTTTCAAGTGGGCGAAAACACCACCTGCAAGTAACACCCGTATCAGAAGCCATAATATTATCGGATTACTACGTAATACATTTCGATCAATGCGTATTGAACCGTTCAATCCAAATGAAGAGTACTTTTGTGGACGAACAACGAATTAGTAGGGTTTAGATTGAAGTACTAGTCAGCAAATTGTACAGAATAGAGGGAAAGCACTCTGCAGGAGCTGGACGCCTTTTTAGGTCTTCTGCTTTACTCCGTAGTATTCAAGTCAAATCATGAGGCCATAATAACTATTCACTTCTGATGGCACTGGACGAGAGATTTTCCGGCTGTGTATGTCTTCATTGCGATTTTATATACTGGTAATGTGCCTCGCTTTGATAACCCAGATGATAGACAAGAATAAAGAAGAACTGATCCAAGTTGCGTAGTAGCAGAGATTATCAATATCTTCAATAAAAATTCATAAGCGAATTAATCTATCGGTACTAATGCAACTATTGATGAGATGTTCCTTGCTTTCAGGGGACGCTGCTCCTTCGAAATATTCATTCCAAGCAAACTCAACAGATATGGGTTGAAAATGCAATGTCTTGCAGATTCTAAAACACACTACGTGCTGAATGCTTATTAGCACTGCGGAACAAATACCGACAGCCTAACTTTGACAGAAGAAGAGAGAAAATATCCAATAACTGTGCAAGCGCGTCTGCAATATGTCAGCCAATTTTGAACTCCAACCGCAGCATCACAACAGACAATTGGTACGCATCGATGGAACTCATCAACGTTATAAAATCAAAAGGTCTTACTGTCATTGGAACTACGAAGAAAAACAAGAAAGAAATTCCCAAAGAGTTCTTGCCTCACAAGGATCGACCAATCAGATCATCACTTTTCGGGTTTACAAATGACACGACAATTATAAGTTATGTGCCGAAGAAGAACAAGTCTGCGATTTTTGTTTCTTCCATGCATCATAGCAACGTTGTAGGTGAATCGACTAACAAACCTGACATTATTCTTCATTATAACAGCGCAAAAGGTGGTGTTGATTCTGTCGATCAAATTTGTTCGGTGTATTTAAGTGGTCACCGAACACGTCATTGGCCAATGCCGGTTTTATATAGAACATTAGACATGAGTGCACTGAATCTTTTTGTCACCCAGCAAAGTCATGAAAGGACTTCGAGGATGACAAGGGTGATGTTTTTGAAAAAGCTTGCAAAAATGTTGTGTGAACCCTACATGAAAGAAAGATGTTACAACCAAAGACTTCCTTCTCAACTCAGGACAAGTATTGCTACAGCTACTACAACTAACATCGGTATCATCATCTGTGAACGGTGAAAACCTAAAATTAGAAAGGGATAAAAGAAAGCGATGATCTTCCTGTCCGCCAAATAAAAGAGCGAAGACTGTACACTTGTCTCCTAAGTGTGGACTGCCTCTTTGCATGACATGTATAAAAACGGTATACAATTCATGCTTATAACTTGATCATCAGTAAGAAGCTTTTTTAGTTTTTGTTTTAATTCTTTTAAAAAGTGTTATTTTTTTACATGAAACGAGTTGCATTTAATTTTTCATTGTGTTTTTCTATTTTATATCATTATTTTTCGAAAGCATGTTCTTAGGTTAAGTAAATAACGACTGATTAAAAGAAGTGCCATTATAGATAAGAAATAAAGTTTCTATTGTTGATTTTGTTTGATACTTTGATTGATAATGTTTCAATGTAAAGTTTAATAAAAATAAAAACTTAAAATTGAAATTCATTTTTATTTTATTTAAAATCAATTGCACACGTACGTAATTGTAGTCCACATTGTGTAGGGGTTAGAGTACTCGCTGCGTAAACCAAAGGTCCCTTGTTCGAGTCCCATTGGCGACAACAAGGTCTGTTTCAAGTGATTCTTCGGATGGAGTATAAGCCCGTTCAATTATGATACGCACTGAATTAAAATCAGAACGTATTGTAGCTGTGTGGACGAGCACATGGCGTGATACCAACCATATCACCTTCTCGAGTGCCGTACATTCGATCAAGATAAAGATAACTATCTCCAAACGCAGGCCCGAAAGGGGCTGTAGTGCTAAAGAAACAAAAACTTTTTCATGAGAACACGTAAGATGCTTCTTTGAGAAGAACGGTACAAACGTTTGAAATAAAATACCTAGACATTTATGTGTTTTAAGAAAAACATAAACGTCATGTCGTGTCGAACTACTTTCGAGTATGGTCTATGTTTTTATTAATTACTCCGTGTTTTAGAAATTTTATAGTCAATTATTTTGGTTATTTTATAACTGCGGGACAATTCCCTTTTTCTTGACAAGTATTTGAGAACTCAAATGCATCTGCTCACTTAAAAAAGCAAGACCGAATAGTTTTTCAAGAATAAATAGATTTTGTTGTTGCATTAATAATTTTGCTGGAAAATTATTAGAGAAGAAACATGTTAGAAGAAGGTGGTTCTGACGTGTGCACTAATTCTCCTGATGGCCTGAGGAGAATTAGTACACACGTTGAAACCACCTTCTTTTAACATTTTTCTTCTCTAATAATTGTCCAGAAATTTTTTTAATGCAGACACAAACAATGTTCATGAGAAATTCAGTCAAATGGCCCAAAGCACTGTCACTTTTTCTTATAGATATTATTTGATATTGACAGATTTTTTACTAAGATTCAACGGCATTAACCCGATACATAAACCGAAACTTCCGACGTTAAAAGGGTACTCAAAAATGGAGTAAATGAGGTTGACAAAAAGATGATCGCCAAGTATGAGTATTAAAGACTCTGTTTCAGTATCGCGAAGCTAGAAAGCGTTCGTAAATCTATTGCAATTTCAAAGAAAAACTGTTGTAACAGACGGACGGGCGGACGGACGGCGATTTCAATAGGGTTTTGTAAGTTATTGAAAAACCCTAAAACGGAAAGCATATATAGTAAAACTTACAATAATGTCTTGCATCATACAAAAATACTCGCTTCTTTGAATTACCTGTAAAGAAAAGGGACATAATTTTAGAAAGATTCAAACAAAATAATCTGAAAATAAATAATCATATTTGTGTACAATTTTTTTATAAATTCGTTAGGAGCAAAATAATTTGCATGGGCTTTATGACTATCATCGTAAATTCTTTCATGACATCTCTTTAAAAAAAAATTTAAAAAAAATACAATTAGCTTAATTATTCATTAATTTTATATACTAAAATGTTAGTTTTTGAAATAAGGTGAAAACACTAACAGTACCCATTTTCGGATAAATAGCGCCTAAAATAGATGAAAGATTACAAACATTCCTTAAAAAGCGCTATTTTTATTTTTGTTCTTACAGATACCGACATTTCGAGGACTAGTCGTCTCCTTAATCAGTAGCGATATTCTGAAGCTATGTCTTCTTAACATTGGCTTTTATTGCAAAGGTTGAATTTGGTCGATAGAAAGTAATGAAGTTAAAAGAAGTTTTTTAACAATAGTTTCTTCATGGGTAATTAAGCATAATTAAGATGACTACCGTGAAGGATCCTACAGAAAATCTTATTGCAGTTCCAATGTTGTTGTTAGTTTTGAATGAAGTTTGCAGTTTTTATTTCCTAAGGGAGTTTGATAGTTTGCATGTATTAAATTGACATTTGAATATTATATTGAACGCACTTTCATCTGACAATAACAACCCGTAAACTACTTGTAAGGAGGCAGTATTAGTTTAATCTTTGATCAATAAAGACCCGTGAGCCCATAGCTAAGAGGCTATGGGCTCAGTTTTCTAACCAGGACAAAACTTTAGCAGTACAATGTGCAGGAGTTAGCTACAAATCATAGTAGTCTGCGAAAAGGCTTGGATAATAAATGGATATGAAAGTCATGCTTGAGCTGTTTATTGTGACTTATCGATTGAATGGCGGGAATTTTCGCATTTGGAAGTTTTATAGCAACGCGATACGGTAGAGTCAGAAACTGCTTGATTTGGTGGACGTGCGGATCCAAACTCTGCTACATGTGATGCAGATAAATTAAAACGTTGGAAACAGCGTGATGGTAAGGCAATGGCAATTTCGAGCAAAGTCTACATGTTTTGGATTGTAAGTTAGCAAAAGACATCATGGACGTATAGGAGACTATTCGTCAGAAAGAGAAAGAGTGATGTTTGTATCGTGCCATTGTACGAGGATGATTTTAGTTCAAAAATGAGTGATGACGAATTAGTCACTGACTACGTTTCGAATGTTTACACGATTGTTTCAGAGTTGGAAGGCCGGGCGAGCAGCTATCGTATAATTTAAAAATCTGCCGGATAGTGAGCAGCTTGACACCAAAATTCCAGAACTTTCGGATGGTCTGGTATAATTTTATGATTGCCGTACAATGGATACACTGTGAGCAAAACTACAGTTAGTGGAGGATCAGCTGAACAAAGCGAGTCGTGACTCAGAACAACATGTTGCTTGCGGAGCGGCCTTTAGGGCGCAATATAAAACTGGTAATAATAGGAGGATTTCGTTGAAAGACGGAGAGGCAAAATCAAAATGTCATTCGTGTGGTGAGATGGACCATTCCAGGATCGATAATGTTTGCAGAAACCACAAGAACAAAACGAAAAATTGCGGTGAAAGTAAAAATGATAATTCGAAGAAATACCTAGCCTTTTCTGCGTACGATGTAATTTCATCCGCTGAGTACAAAGATATTTGGTTGGCCGACCCTGAAGCAACACGACACACTACTTTCCGACGAGATTGTTTCAAACTTTTTTCTTGGGAGACTGCACGGAAAGGTGTAAAAATTGCGACGAACGTATTTCAGGATGTCAAAGGCAGTAAAACCATCAAAATTCAAGCGTGGGCTAATGGAGAGTGAGAAGCACGAATTTCGGAATATGTTCCATTTGTTTCAAATGCCAAATCCAATTTATTTTCCATTAACCAACTATCAAAGAAAGGCTACAATATGCATTTCACGGACAATGGATGTAAAGTTGTCGACAAAGTTGGTGATTTTCTTGCAATGGGCTTTATGGATTCAAACAATTTGGTTCGTATAAAATTTGAGCTGTCCAAAATTGATCTTGCTGTTGTGCGTCAAAAAGCAATAAATTAGCGTGTTCATTGGAGAAGTGGCATAACCGACGAGGACAAGCCAATGTGGCAATAATCAAGAATGTGTGCGCGTCTGATTTTATACATGGCATGGCATGAACTGATCTTCAGGATTTCTTTTGCGAAAAATGCAAATTAGGCAAAATGCATCGAATATTGCATCAAGTAAGTGGAACGCGTACATTGGAAAAATCCGCACGCATTCACATTGACTTGTGTGGACCCATGGAGCAACGTGGAATTGGAGGTGAGAAGTTCTTTATGCTTTTGAAAGACAAAGCGGCAAACATATGATTCATCTTTTTTCTCAAACAAAAATCGGAATCCAATAAATATGCTTGGGATGTTCGTGTCAAATATATTCGGTGTGATTATAAACCAAATTTGTGAATAGCGATTTTGCAAATCTTTTGGCGAAGCATGATATAATAATGGATCGAATTTCCCCATTTACACCAGAACGAAATGTATTCATCGAAAGGGATACTAAGATGGTTCAAGAATCAGCGCATACTATGTTAATTGCAAGTGGCAAGTGGTTTCTCTAGCCAAAGGTAGTTCGAACAGCCCTATACATTCTTAACTAAACAACTCAAGCAAGTGATCTGAAACACACACCTTTTGAACGATGGTTTGTTCACAAACCGCATATAGACTATCTGAAAATTGTTGGGACAACAGCATTCACGCACATTCGGAAGAACGTTGGACGAAAAAAAATGGGACCCCAAGGCTAAGAAGGTCTACCTGGTTGGCTTTGAATGCATACAAAAGAATTGTCGTCTCCATGATCTAGTTTCAAAGAAAATCATTATCAGCTGTGATGTGGTATTGAACAAGAGTCCGAGCGGATCGAGTAGATCAAATTTCCCATCGACTCCACCGAGATCAAGACGGATCGAATCAAAGGCGATGATGTTTCGGATGATGTTTCGGTCAAAGATGAAATGGTTGAAAAATCACCAGAATCAATTTCAAGTACAGATATAGGGGCTAAAGTCAAGCAATTACGTATCAATCCTAAGAAAATAGTGCGATACGAGGCATCTACTGGATATTTACCAACATTCGCCAAACCTGAAACGTATGAAGAAGCAATGAGTTTCGAGCAGAAGGTAGAATGGAAAGACGCGATTGAAGACAAACTGAAGTCATTGTCAAGAAATGAAACATGGAAAATCATCCAGAGGTCAGATAATTGCTCGAACATAGTGAGAAACAAATGGATTTTTAAAATAAAACTTTCTGCAAATGAATCACCCAAGTTCAAAGCACAACTGGGAGCAAAACCGTGTACAAAATGGGTCAGGCTGCGAAGGGAACTCTACAGGGAGATGGGAGAGGTCGTCGCGGATAATATAGTTGCGGTGATGCTCGAATCGGTTGACAAATGGAACCAGGTGGCACATTATGCTCGGGCAGTCCTAAAATATAAAAGGGACTCACAGCAGCCGGGGGTGCTAGGGCTGGAGGATTCCTTTCTTGGCACTTCCTCTTCCCCTGTCCCCGTTCGCTAGGAAAGGGATCCCCCAGCTTGAAGGCGCCTCACGGCGTAACAAAATGAGACCTGGCCCGAAGTAATGTGTCAAACGGTTCCAGGATGGGTTCTCAGGTTAACAGGGGAGGTGTTTAGTGGGTAGTCCAGTTGCGCATGGGTGTCTCACTCCCTGCATAAATAGCATTCATCTCCCTATCACAAAAAAAACTGGTAGCGAAAGGATATTCTCAGTGAAGCGGAGTTTATTTTAAAGAGACCGTTGCACCAGTAGTGCACTATGAATTGGTTAGATATGTTTTGGCATTGGTGGCCAGCTTAGACTTAGTACAATTTGAATGAAGACCACTTTCTTAAACGGAATATTGCGAGAAACAGTTTATATGGAAGTTCCAAAAGGCGTGAAGCATAAGGACGGTGAAGTTTGTCGACTGAAACGAGGTCTATATGGATTAAAGCAATTGTCACATATTGGAAACTGCAGGTTTGTCGAATTCATGAAGGAATGTCAGATGAAGCAGTCGGTTTCTGATCCATGCGTATTTTATAGAAACATTTGCCACGAAGAGGTAGTTCTTTTGCTATGCAGGTATGTCGATGATGGCTTAATTTTGTCCCCAAGTAAAACGTCACTTGATTCGTTGGTCGGGAAGTTGGCAAGCAAGTTTCACATAACATTGGGAAGTTCTGACTGTTATGTTGCATTGGAGATTACACGTGATCGGCAGACAAGAACAATTAGCATTTGTCAAAATTCATACATTGACAGGATTGTTCAAAAGTTCAACATGAAAGAGTCAAAATCGATTTTCACACCAGCTAAAGTTGGAACATTTTTGGCATCTTTCACGGGTGACGACAGCGAGATAAGGTTCCCTTACCGAGAGGTTTGCGGTCCACTCATGCTCGCTATTTCTCGACCAGACATATCATTCGCAGTGGGAGATGTTTGCCGCTTTATGCAGAGGCCTTGTCAAATGCAAGTCAACGCAGTCAAACGAATTATCTCGTTATCTAAATCATACGAAGCAGATGAAGATAACATGCGGATCGAGTTTGAATGATTCCGACTTGGTCGGCTAGACCTGTGCAGATCATGCCCGTGACTACAAGTCGAGCCATTCAACCACTGGTTACGCGTTTTGCCTATGAAATGCAGTCATCTCTTTGAAGAGCAAGCTAAGTCTGAAGTCACATTATCCACCACGGAATTGGAATATGTGGCATTATGTGAAGGTACCAAGGAAGCGATATGGTTGTGAGATTTTCTTAAGGAAGGGTTTGGTTAGTCAGAATCAACGAGCATTTTTAGCGACAACTTGAATACGGTTTGCTGGGTCAAAAATCCTCAACATCATCATGAGCAAACATATCAACAAATGTTTAAATTACACCCGGGAAAAATACAGCCAAGGATTAATCACAATTTATCACACTGGGTCTGAAAATCAACTGGCACACGTACTGACGAAACGGTCATCTGCAATCAACTTCAACTCGAACATCAGAAGACTTGGATTAGGAGATTAGTTGGGATTTGAATTATACACTTTGTTTTTGAACTTTGTTAAAGAATATTTAAAATGAGTGGGAGAGTTAAATTGACATTTCAATATTACATTGAACTCTCATCTGACAATAACATCCCCTTCCACTACTTGTAAGGAGGCAGTATTAGTTTATTTTGTTGATGTGCTGTCTTTTTATCAAACGCTAATAGTATGTCTCTTTGCCTACGTATGAAAACGGAATTCATTGTTGGTCGTTCTTGTGCGCTTCAGTCCTGTTTTTGTTTGTAGCATATAATGAGTTTGTCAACGCCACGTCATTCGTATCCATTATAACTAGCTATTCTGTAAATGTTGTTTAGTTCATTGGAGTAGTTAGTAGGAGTCATGGGGTCATGATCCTTACGCTGCTAGTTTATGTTTTGCGCAGTGCTTAGATGTTACGAGTATGGTATGATCAGTGGTGGTTGATTTTCTGTATATTTTATTGTCTAATTTCAAGTCTTTCCATAATAGGAAAATAAAGTTCATCAAAAAGTCTTCATTGCATATCACCAAACATGAATTCAACTCTAACATTCCTCGACTTTGATTAAAATGAAAGCAGGTCAAACATTTTAATCACCTTCAAAATAAAACCAATATATCTATTCCATGTGTTTGGTAACAGAATTTAAGCTAACATTTAATCATATGGTTCGCATTTTTTATCAACGAAATAAAGCGACATACCACCAAAACAGTTATTATCATTAAAATGAAACCACACAATTGACAAAGTAACAAAATGACATGCATTTAACCAAATAAAGCAAACACAATACGATAAACAGCAACAAATACTTGAAAAAAAAACTGAAAACTTTTAAAATTTATTTCCGTTTGTAATTAAAAAATAGAATGTGAATTTTGTTATCTGGTTTTCGGGGAAAAGTGTTCATTTATACGCGTACAATAGCAACATTATATAAATTCAGTTGAAACAATTTCTTATCGCGAAATTTCGTAATTAGATAGGAAAACAATTTATACAGAACTGAAAAAGAGCCGACCGCAAAAATACAACGCATATGTTTATTAGCAGGTTGCATTGGAAAAGACAACCCAAAGTGATTGGTGGTTTATTAATAAGACTAAAAAGGAACAAAAAACCCCGAAGAAATGTCATATGTGAATTGAATTTCCTTTTAACATTACGGCAAAATCGCTGATAGGCTTCTCCCAGGTAGTGAATGGCACTGATAGTAAAAAAAAGCTTTTTATAATTTGCAAAGCAATTTTCGATTACGGTTTCCGTGAGAGTTGCAACTTTATTGATTATTCTAGAAAATAAAAGTGAATGCTAAACGACGAAATGTGAGCCTTTTCTGGTTAAATAAAAGCATGCAGCGGCGTGTGAGGTATGAGTGCAACGAGTGCAGTCTAATAATAGCATTAACCATCGATTTCCACGAAATACTTTCGCATAATTTTGCTCCAAATATAGAAAATAATTTTGAATTCATGACTGCGCTCCAGATCCCAATTGGAAAGGCGGATTATGTCAACGCAGCATTCCATACTGGAGCAGGAGTTCCTCAGCCCCGAATGTGCGAGTATCCAACAGCGAACTATTATAGTCACCTTGAACATATCACATACGTAAGTTGGTTAGTCAAGTGAATTTCAATTTTTGCATATCTGCCGTATTTGGATAAAGTCGAGCGACTAAGTGCAGCCCGTATCGATTGAAACATGACGAAAATATATGCTACCAGCCACACCTAGGTGCAGGAAACCCCCGTTGGCATATCCAAGAATCTACGGCTCAGATACTCGTTACTCCAAAGTTACCCGCATTCAAGCAACTTTAGGATGCAGAGCAGTAGATACATTTGCGGGCTACTCCGCTCAAAGTCGCATACATTTCAAAAGTGCACACGAAAGTGACAACTTTGACTTACTTTCGCACTACGTGCCATAAATTATTCAACAGTTAGCATTTATTTGCGGTTGATATATTCGTGCAATGCTGACGTACGTACTGCGAAGCAAGTGGCAAGTGGTTCGCTCCTTTAAGATCCGGTCAAGTGTGGCAAAAGGAAAAGATAAAATGGCAACGACCGCTCGCTGTCGTAATTGATTAAACTGATAAAAGCAACATACGAGTACATAGGGAAAGAGATAATTACTACTGAAATTGAATCTTACGCAAGAAACTAGAAACCTGTTGATGGAAGGCAATGTCAAGACTATGAAAAGATACTCATTTGGACTCCCCTGTTGAGATAATTCGTTATGATCAAGAGGAATCCTTAAATATTAGTGCCCGTTAAATTACAGGTTCAAGCCATAATTACACAGAATAATCTTAAAATTGGCCAAAATTAGTACGTCCATCGTCTAAACCGTTATAAATCAAATCATATATTTCGTCATGTGTGCATGCGTTCACGCAATCTGCGAGTATGCTTGTAATTAAATCCGACGAAAATTCGCTACAACTTACTTTATTTGCTAGTCAACTTTCGATTATTGCATGTTTTCATGACTTTTAAGTGTTAATTGCGACGTTCGTTGGTTGTCAAGTTCGCTTTGATGTTTGCAAGTCTGCCGTTTGCTCTAGTTACATTTTTTCACCAAATTCAAGTTAACTACTCGTATTAATGCAGGTATTCATACATGTCGCCTTTATATTTACTTTAGGCATCGTTTGTTTGGTGTGGAGCTCGAAACGTGTCATTAGTCTTGCACTGTTTCACCTAGTGGACAATATGGAGCTCTAGATATTATAGTTGATACCGCTTTCGGAGACAATTTCAATTAAAATCTTGTGCGTTTCAAGAAATCTTCTATGGTTGTCGGCAATATACCGTACCGGAGGCAATTAATGGTTTCAACTGGGCGTTATTTCGATGTAAGGTGCCAGAATGAATTCTGGCAGAAACTCTGCAAATCTTGAATTATTTAGATGCAATCTCCTTTTGACAAGGAAACTAAACTAACCGGTCAAAATAAAGAAAAAATAATAGCACTAAATTTTTATATAGCCATAGAAGTTCAATTCAACCTGACCGAATGAATCTATATCTATACAAGGTGCATTCCAAAATAAACGACACTGAGGTAAAATAGAAACGACAGGAGCTTTGTTCTGATAAATTCGAGTTTATTTATTCAAAATAGTCTCCTCCGGCCTCGATACACTATTTTGCGCGATCCAAAAGCTTTTTGAAAGAGTGTTTCAGGTCATTGACCGGAATGTCTTTCAGGATGTCGGTAAAAGCCTTTTGGATGCCCTCTACGGACGCAAATCCTTTTCCTTTCATGGCCAAATGCAATTTTTCCAACAGGCGGAAGTCACAGGGAGGCATATCAGGCGAATACGGTGAGTGATTGATGGTAAAAATGCGATTTCTAATCAAAAATTCAGTCACAAGGGTGGATTATCATGCAATAAGCACAATAAGCGCCAGCTTCCTCCTTCGCGGTATTCATGCCGAATTCGACGAATGCGATGCAACAAACGCTTCAAAACGCCAAGAGAGAAAATTGTATTGACGGTTTGGCCCGTTGGCATGATCTCCTTGTCAAGAATTCCCTTGGAATCGTAAAAACAAATGAGCATCGGCTTGATTTTTGACTTCTGCAAACGCGATTTTTTGGGTGGTGGCTCGTCTGGGGCCATCTATTTGGCACTTTGACGCTTGGTTTCGGGTTCATATTGGAAACACCACATTTCATTACCAGTTACAACGTTGTTAAGGAAGTTCTCGTCTTTTCGCGCCTCTTTAATGATGTCTTTCGAATGTTGAATTCTGAGCAATTTTTGGTCATCAGTTTACTTGTGCGTAAGAAAACGTGCACAGATCTTTCGCAAGCCCAAATGATCGGTCGGTTAAAATGCAATAAATCGATGTGTTGGAGGTACTCAACTCCGATTCCACGAATTTCAACGATGATTTCGGCTCATTTTTGATAAAATTACGCACAATTGCGATGGAGTTTTCTGTGATCACTGATTTTGGACGGCTCGTATTTTCATCGTCATTTATGTCCTCACGGCCATCTCTGAAACGCGTAAATTTCACATGAACTCTGGCACGAGATAGACAATCATCGCGATTAACTTTTTTCATCAATTCAAATGTTTATTATACCAATTTAAAAACAAAATTTGACATTAGCTCTTTGTTCGAAACTCATTTTGTACCGATGACACAAACACACCGTCACTTTAGACGCAATAACTTCGCTTTCACTGAACCAAATGTGACCAAATTTTACTGGAAGCTAGGCAGATAGGTAACTTTCCAATGCACTCTCATTCACAGATGGCGCCACCAAATGACGAAAGTCTCGTTTATTTTGGAACACACCTTGATCTAATGTTATAAAGCTGAAAAGTTTGATTAAACGCGCTAATGTCAGGAGCTACTAGTTAGAATTGAAAAATTCTTTTTATGTTGGATAGTCCGTTTTTTGAGAAACGGCTATATGTTACATATCATCACACTACGATAAATAGGAGTGGGCCATCAATGAAAAATGTTGCAGAATGGGAGAAAAATATTACTTTTGAGAGCTTCCGTAGCGTGCGCTGAGTAAACGGTTCAAGTTACTCAAAAATCAGGTATAAAGGAATTGCCCCCCTTTAAAATTTCCAAAGAATTCCTCGACAGTATACTACCATGTTCAAAAAGTTTCAGAAATTTATTTATAAAATCAAAAATACAATACTTTATATCATAAATCTCATTGCCGCCTTCAAAGTAGTCCCCATTAGCAGTAATGCACCTATGCCAGCGCTTGACCCAGCTTTCAAAGCACTTCTGGAACTCGGTTTTAGATACATGCATAAGCTCTGCCTGCGATTTTGTTTTATGGTTTCGACGCTATTAAATCACGTTCCCTGAAGTGGTTTCTTCAATCTGTCGAACAAGAAAAAGTCGCACGGAGCCAGATCTGGAGAATTTGGAGGTTGTTGGATGGTATTTGTATTGTTCTTGGCCAAAAATTCACGAATAATTAATGCATTATGAGATGCCGCGTTATAGTGATGCAGAGTCCAAGAGTTGTTTCTCCACAGATCTGGTCTTTTTTGCGGATAAGTTCGCGCAAACGTCTCACTACGCCTAGGTAGTATTCTTTATTAACAGTTTGACCCTTAGGTAGGAATTCATGAAGCATAACACCATTGTAGTCAATGAAAACAGTAAGCATGACCTTCTTTTTTGACTGAA
The DNA here is from genome assembly GCA_963969285.1 of Odontomyia ornata. Classification (NCBI taxonomy): domain Eukaryota; kingdom Metazoa; phylum Arthropoda; class Insecta; order Diptera; family Stratiomyidae; genus Odontomyia; species Odontomyia ornata. The sequence goes on along the minus strand of OZ017738.1, from coordinate 471,844,011 downwards.
ATTGACGTGGTTTTTTGGCTTTGGCTCATCTGAAGAACGCCATTCACTCGATTGATGTTTTGTTTGAGTGTCGTATTCGTACACTCACGTTTCATCACCAGAAATTATGCATTTAATAAATGTTGGATCGGAATCGAAGTTGGAAAGCATTTCTTTTGCGATTTCAACTCGGTTCAGTTTTTGCAAGATATTCAATTCTTTTGGGACCAATCTTGCAGCAACACGTTTCAGACCCAAATCATAATGAATAATGCTTTCGACTGATCCTAACGATATGTTGGTCTCATCAACAATCTCTCTAAGAGTTAACTTTCTGTTTTCCACCAACATTGACCTGACTTTTTCAATGTTCTCATCTGTTTTCGATGTTGAAGGCCTTCCAGAAGAGGATCATCTTCAGTAGACTCACGACCATTTTTAAACCGTTCATACCACACATAAACATTTGTTTTTGATAAAGTTAGATCACCGTAACATTTTTGTAGCATAGTTACCGTATCCGCACATTTAATTTCATTTTTAACACAAAATTTTATGCAAACGCGTTGCTCTGTTTTATTATCCATGATAAAAATCGCCCAGACACATAAACCTCACATGAACTAAACGCTGTAATTATGACAAATGACAAGATGTCAGGCTGAAAATTGGAGGGAGTGTAAACAACAATGTTTGCTAACCAATGAAATCATATCATATACGCGCAAAATTTAAATGGAAAATTCCTGAAACTTTTTGAACATGGCAGTATGTCTATCTTTTAAGGTTGATTCACTACAAACTTTCATGTTAATCAAATTTGTTCCAAACTAATGCATTGATTGCGATAGTGTTTTTATAAACATGATATTAATCCTTACTTAATTTATCACAAGCATTTTATTTGGAACGAAATTGACCTTGACGTCATATAATTTAAATTAATATCTTAGGAGATATCGAGTTTGAAAAAAATCTCAGCAAAAAAGTAATAACGATGAAATCAACGCGGGTAAAATCACGGGGTACGGCTAGGCATTGGTAGCAGTGTTCATAGAGCTATTCACAAAGTCATCTAGCAGATTTGGCAACAAGAACATATAGTACGCCGAAAGAGCAGAGCCAATGAATTATATTCCCCATCCACAAAAAAAGGTGACATGTTACAGTGCGAAAATAATAGAGGCATATCACTACTATGGGCGACGGGTCCTGAAGCGAATAATCGGATTGAAGCTACATGGGGACCAATGGCGAATTCGATACAACCATGAGCTGTATGCAATTTTTGACGAGTCGGAGGTCTCAATGTTTGTAATACTGTGGAAGCTGCAACGGGCTTGCCACACGAATCTTATGGACGAACAACGAATACCCAAAAAGGTATTCGTTGGGAGAACTGAAGGTCGGAGACCAGTGAGGAAACCGAGGAAATGCTGAACTGACTTGGTTGACGAAGACAGATCATCGCTGCTATGATTTCGAAATTGGACCACGCGGGCAATAGACCAAGACAGTAGGAAAAATATTAGAAAATATTTCTAGGAAGCGAAGGCCCTGGAGGGGCTGAAGTACTAGGAAGAAATAGAAGCTCACTACTTTGTACTGCGTACAAAATATTTTTTAAAATCTTAGAAAATAAAATCGGATCATACGCCAACAGTATTATTGGGGAGTATCAAGGTGGTTTTATAGCAGGTAGATCGACAATAGACCAAATATTTACAGTCAAGCAGGCATTTGAAAAATCCTGGGAGTTCAACATAGACGTACACCAAATTTTCGTTGACTTTAAGCAAGCATACAACAGCATTGATCAAAATGTATTGTAACAAATAATGCTTTGCTTTGGCATCCCAGCCAAGTTAGTCCGTCTTACCAAAATGACAATGACGTCGACAACCGCCCAAGTTCGCATCAATAAATGATGCCCTTGACATAAATATCGCACTAAAACAGGGAGATGGGCGACGTCATAAGGAAGCTACTTGTACTTGAATTAGTGTATTTAAGCACCAAAATAATGAACCCCTAATGAAAGAGACGAAATACGCCGAAGAATACAGTTTGCAAATAAAATATTTTATGCAGTTTTGACGATCTCGCAGACCAGCTGCATACCCAGGGAAACAAAGCTCCAAGTATACAAATCTGTGATTAGACCTGTGTTATGGGTGTGAAACATGGACCCTAACCCAAGCATCCACAAATCTATTGGACGTCTTTGAGCGATGGGTCCTTAGGCGAATAATTGGAGTGAAGCTCGACGGGGACCAATGGCGAATCCGATGCAACCATGAGTTGTATGAAATTTTCGACGAACCGGAGGTCTCAACGAATGTAAGACGAACAACGGATACCCAAGAAGGTATTGATTGGGAAAACTGAAGGCCAGAGACCAGTAGGAAAACCGAGGTAATGCTGGTCTGATTTGATCGACGAAGACAGTTCATAGCTTTTCGGATTTCGAAATCGGAGGATGCGGTCAATGGACTGAGACAGTTCGAGGCGCTATTTGCAAGAAGCGACAGTCCGAGACGGGTTGTAGTGCTAAGAAGAAGGAGAACACCAATAAAGCCCGGTGGTTTGTATTTGTCGAGAGATTCCAGGGTATTTTGGATTCCATTCAATGTAACTCTTTGCCCTGCTTAGCTCCAACTTCTCCTTTCTGCTCTTTCTCCATGCGGTGCGATGAGAAAGTTGGTTGAGGGTCCCTAATGGTTGACATGATTACACGCAAAGCAAGTATTCATTAGAGCTTTCAGTGAGGCAGAAAATCCACATTCGGCTCCATAAAGGTACCATAATATAAGAGGCCCGTTCTGAGTCTTTTACTTTTCTCTAATAGTTGCACCAGTCAGCCTCTGAGTTCATCTGCATTGCGCTCCTCAGCAACTTTCTTTGAGTTTCCAAAGCTTTTACAGTTCATGATTCCACCACGGCACTCTAGTTCTGTTTAACCTCCGATTCAGTGGGCACGTGGCTTCGAACCAGCATTTAAGAGTTGCGTTGAATTTTTCAACATTCTTTTAGACAGTTTGTCTAGTTGGTAGCACAGATAATTATGCTTTGAATCTTAACTCATACGCCTTTCAATCTTATTTTCGAGAGATGCTGAATGGTTGCTTCACCTTTATCTATGTGCTCATACGGAATTCACGATATCTATGATTAGAAAATGCAGTTTGATTCGAGACCTCTCAGCGTTGAATCATTTTTGCCTATCCTAAGTGTCACTAGAGTGATGTTTATCACTTCCTGTCTATTTTGGGTTTTTTTTTTGCTCCAGCACTGTAGACCCTTTCGGGCCTTCGCTTGGAGATAGTTAAAGTATCTCATTATCTTGATCGAATGTATCGGCACTAAGGAAGGTAATATGGTCAGTATTATAAAGTTACTTTCAACCATCTTGAACATTTTTTTTGGAGTGTGAGGATCAGCATATATAAACCATTAGCTCTTCAGCTTAGGATAAACTAAGACCACAGTAGCAGGTTTTTGTGCACTTTCTTTGGAGAATCTTAAAAATTCTCAATAACGTTTCTTCAGCCTTTCCAAATATACTCATACCAAAGGATTGCAATATTTTAGACTTTGACGTTCCAGCGTCGGTAAATTATTTCTTATAGAAAGTGAACATGGAGCAACAATTCCATAAAATGTTCCACTCTGCCAATATTCTTGGATGTACTGGAAATCGGCATCATTAAGTGGCGTTTTAATCTTAAGTGCCTTCGTTAGCAGAAAGCGTTTGCTTTTTTTTTATTGAAATATATTTTTATTGCATCATAAAGACTGTTGCACCTTGTAGCTCCTGGATGCGTTAGTGTGTGTCCGAGAATATCTTGCTTAATCTCCACAAATTTTGGTTACGCAGCTGCACTTTAAAGTTTATTACATTTTCCCATAACGTAGTCATTTGTTTTCCCAAATATTGTAGACTTATTAGATAATATTTTTGGAACATTAGAACTAGCAATCAAATTGAAAGTATGTGCATTGGAACGCATGTGAAAGGGTGATGCAATATTTTGTAACACCTGGTTCATCAGATTTATGCCAGAATCTGGTCTTCAGCTTGATCGATCGCATCGCCGTTTTCACTATTTTTTTGTTCATATCTTAAAATTTGATCATTCAATTCATTCGGGAAAGGACTAATTTCCAGTGAAAGCTGAAAAAACTGGATGCTTGTATTTTTTTTTCAAACGGCATTCCAGACTCAATACTATAAATAATGCCGAAAAAGTTAATACAGTAGATCGTCATCATCCATGGGGGCAACACCTCAAGCTAGACCTTGGTCTCCAGGATCAATCTCCTCCAATCACCACGGTTCTGGGACCTCATTCATCAGTTCATGACTCCCAGCAAGGATCTGCTGTCAACTTCTGTCGTGTCTTCTCATTGGGTCCTTAGTCTTCCCGTTGGATGTCTACCTGGTACTCTACCCGTCAATATGCTGTTGCAACCATGGAAGTCACCGCGATTGCAGACATTATATTTCAGCAGAGGGGTTCGAAGCCCGGGGTGGCATACTGAGGCCGGCTAGCGCTCAGTCGTGTCGTGGGTCTTCCGGAACACCCTCTGCTCGTGCTGAGCCACCCTACACATAAAAACTAACACGAAGTGATAAGGACGGGAAAGGGAAAGGTCATATTGAGAAATGAAAAATTAATATTTTAGCAAATCATGGCCATCATATTTTATTAAAAAGTCATTTACACAGCAAGTTCACCAATTAAGAGATACCAATCAAAAACAAGCAGACCCCTCAATAATTTTTTTTGTGCAAATAAATCAAATAAGATGTTAATAAAAAATAGCTAATTAGAATAAACTAGAATGATATGTAACAGATAAAAGAATGTCAAAAAAAAACAAGGAAAAATATCAATTATTTACTTACCCTCTTCTTTTTCTGTGGATCTCCGAGCGCTCGGTGAAGGACACCAAAAAAAAGAGGTGGGGTCACTGAAAATTTAATCAATTTAAAGTCCAAACTCATTAATTATAGATAAGCGGCCACTTCATCCTAATATTCAATCCACCCGTGTATTTGCATAAGTTACAGCCTTGGATTATCTTGATAATTTCATCTATTATTTCTTCCGCATAAGATATTCGATAATTCCGTTTGTTGTTAAATTTAAGCCCACTAAGTAATTCTAGCTGACACTTGTATTAAAAGAACAATATCGGAGATAACGGAATCCACTCTTCTATCGTATAAAGATGGCTTTTCACCTCATTTATTGCAAAAAAAACCTTTTCTTGATGCATTCTTTTGATTCCCACATAAAAATTCAAAGGTGATCAATTAAATCACTTTGCACAACTCACACGATTTAACCGTCGTTTATGGTTTTTTTTCTCTTCTCGTACCCATTAATTAATTTTTCTTCCGTACAACAAACACTAGCACAAACCCGTTCTGTGTTTTTCCACTCTCGAAATTCAACTTTTTTTAAATTTATTTAACTAATTCACTAAACTTCCAAATTTGACTTCCAAACAACTTTCATTCCCCAAATTTTCACAAAAAAACTTTCCCCGAAACCGCCAAAAATTCCACTCTCCTCCACAAGCCAAATACTAACTGCCCTTTCAAATTCAGAATTTCACTCCTCAATCCTGCAATCCTTTCATTCTCAATCACCGCTGCCGCATTTGGGTAACGTAATCAAAGCTCATTACACTTCGATTCCGTTACCTACATATCTTTTTGCATATCGACAACCGCAACAATTTCCATTTTGCATATATGGCGATGTGCTTAACAATGATAGCGTCATTATATACTATATATGTGGAAACAATTGCTTTTGCCGATATTCCATAATGAGTGTTTTCTTGCGCTCGGGGAACTTGAACCTAGGGTCCCAGCAGACCCCCGTTTGAGAATCCACGACACTGCCAACGGAGCCACCTTCTGTTGATTTCCCATTAATCGAATTGGCAACTTCAACTATGCATCTTTCTTGATGGGCATGAAAATGAAATTTTTTAATAGGGAAACGTGAATAAATTTTTATTAGTATGAAAAATAAAATTTGTTAGTGGGAACTAATGAATAGAATTAGTTTTACTAGGGAAAATTTTGTTAATGGGAAGTAATGAATGGAGTGTTGTTGGTGGGAAAACTAAAATAAAAATTTTATTACTATTTTTTTTGTCACTAAAAATACGATAAGAGGGTAGGATTGAGATGATGAGGAATTAAAAATGATAGGGAAATTTGTAAAATGTTAGTAATAAAATAAAAATACAGAGGAAAAGGTATAAGTGCCCACAAGAAGGTGCAGATGTTACGGCGGCAATTTGAAGTTGCGAATGGGAGAATGCCGCTACGCCGGAATATGCAACAGTACTTTTGGGTAGCCGGCTTTCTTCCATTCTTTCTACATGGCCCGCCCATCGCAGTTTGCGTAACTTTATGCAAGTAAATACAGTTGGTTTGTCAAATAATCCATGCAACTCATTGATGTAACGTAGTCGTAGTCTCCACTCTGCTCCTTGTTTCACTGGACTGTAGATTTTCCGTTCAAATATGTTCACTGCCTTATTGGAATCGCTCGTCAGGGTCCATGTTTCTCTACCAAAAAACAAAACAGGTTTGATGAGTGTTTTGTAAATACGAAACTTATTTTGCCTGTGCACAATTCTGGACCTTAGAACGGCCAGGTAAGAGTAATAGGCTTTTTTGCGGTATTTATACGGCACTTAATCTCGTCCTTCCTATTCAGGTTTATTTAAAGATAAACAAAGTTATCCACACTTTCGAGGTTATAGTCTCCTACGGTGAGATTTTGTCGGACTTGAGTGTTCTTCCTCGTTTGAGTCAGGAAATTTGCTTTCGTTTCATTAGCTCGTATGCCGATTCTGTTCACTTCAGATTCCAGACTCTGAAATGCTTCTTTGGCATCCATCATTGATAGTGGCATAATATTGGCGTTATCAGTATATGCTACCAATTATGTGGACGCGACCATAAATGTGCCAGAGATCTCAACTTTTGTATTTCCGAAAACGTGTTCCAGCGCAATATTAAATAGCGTTGGGGCAATTCCATTCCTTGTTTTAAGCCTGATTCCATTTTGGAGCTGTCTGTTAGTTTGCCGTTTACCTTGACCTGGGACTCAGTGTTTAGTATCGTGACCTTGACGATGCGGACTAGTTTTGTTGGGACGCCAAAGTCAAGCATTATATGCACAGACCATTTTTGTCGACACTGTCGTATGTTTGGTTGAAGTCTATAAAGAGTTGGTGCACATCGTTGCTATATTCCCTGCGCTTTTTGAGCAACTGCTTAACTGAGAATATTTGGGCAATTGTAGACCGTCCACTTCGAAAGCCTCCTTGATACTTTCTTATAATACCTTCATAGTACGGCTCTAATTTTCTTTCTATAAATTTGAAGAGCACTTTCGAAATATAGTAGATACATTATATAATATTTTAAACAAGTTGCGAAACTATATTGTGATTTAGTCCCTAGTTTCATTTTTATTGGGTTTAAAGTTAATGAAGGGATATTATTTACTTCGAAATATGCATTTAAAATGTTGAATTTGGGCATTAAATACTCTCTCATATATAATATGTGATATGTTTTCAGAATTGGAGAAGCCCCGGAAATCAAGTGAGGTTATTTTCAAAAGTTATTTTTTTGTGCATTTAATGCAGAGGTTACTTGAAACAACTGCGGCGAGTTACAGAAATTTTAACACTTCTGGGAAGCACTTGTAGCAGTAAGCATAAATTTAGCTATCTCCGTCAACTGACACTAGTAGCTCATAGTTTTGCCTTTGATTTGAAAGAGAGCCAAACAATGCAGCTACAATCCCTCTCATGTGACATTTTACCAAAACAAGTAGCAGCTTTTATTGGCAGATTTTCAATGTTTTCAATTGAATTTGTTATCATTTATTTATTTTCTCATTATTTCAGGTCAAATATTCCAAGTCCTACTTTATCTCTTGAAAAAACCCCGTGACGGATTTAAAATCAAAAAGAAAAAAATTCACTAAAATTTCTCATGCAATCAAGATTATTTAACTATCCTACTTCTCCGCAACATATCTCGACGACGAGCTCAATTCCAGCGTTAAAGGTCAACAAACATACTCGTACATTCCTTAGAAGTCGGCATCATTCATTTTATTTGACTAGCATTAACTTCGCGATTAAATTGTATTAATGGATCTCAATGTCTGGGACTTGTTTGAAGAAATTCATTGATATCTTCAACTTAGTCGGATTTAGTATTTCCATCTGACTTTTGGTGCCTCGCGAAAGAATGCGCGACTTAGAAGAATGAAATTTCGAGTGGTTTGAATAGGCCAGCAACCTGGTAATTAACATGTGATCAAAAGACAATCTAAGCATTAAGATGCATTTAGGAGGGATAAGTTTGTCGTTTATGTTGGCTGTTATATGTCAAAACGTGAAGCACGTGAGCTTTCACATTGGCAATTAATTTGCATGTGCGGAAAATGGTTGAAACTGAATTTCGTTTAGAATCACTGAAACTTAATTATGCATGTCTTAAATGAAGCGTTGAATGGGTTTCGTTTTGTGTTTAAAGCTTGAAAGACTGAATGGCGATAATTAATTTAGTTTTGAAATAATCAAACAAAACTATATTTCAATTTTAATAAAAATGATTTTACTCTTTTTTCCACAAGTTAAACTTCGTTGATTTATTGCATTCCGCATGCTATCTAATAAACTTGACTAATCTCTAAGCTTTTTGCAAGCTTTAACCTTGCAACGATTTCGCAAACTCACGATTTATTTTCGATGTTTTACTATATTTGGGTACATAATTTCGAAGACACTTGACCGAAATTCAAAGTAAATCTTTTTTATTATCATTTCAATGATTCGCTTTTGACTTTTGCTACCGAACAAAAATCTGAATACGAATGAAGAATGTTGTTAAGTGACGAATTTGATAATTGTAATTTTTTTTGCTCTCCCATATGAACAAAACGGTGAAGCGAGTTCAAGTGCATTGTGAAAATTGCAAGATTACGATGATTACAAATTACAATTTTCTTTCATAATACCTACAATGAGATTTTGCAGGTTGAACCCGGATTCGGATGGAGAAAAAAAGTTTAATTCGTCTACAACAAAGAAATACAACCTCGTACGACTTCAAAGGAGATGATGATTACAATGATGAATTAAGTTTTCTTGTGATAGACATACTCGTACACACAACAAAGTAGATTTTTTGCAGACAGTTTTGATATTTTATTAAATCGGATTAGTTTTCAAACGTAGGGCACTGGGTCAAACCAATCACGATTCAGTCAGTGACTGTTGGATTTATATTTGGATGGACTTGATGGAGAAGAACATACTCATTACCACCGCGCGTCATCGTCAATTTACATTCCACCGAGTCGGCATGAAGCGGCCAAGCACTACCCATCACTATTGAAAATATTTTCTTGAAGCAGACCTTCGCGGAGTTATGTCAGTGCATTTATTAAATATCACGTTCGGATATTGTACTTTAACCTTTTTCCGAGCTCTTCACAATGCTTGTATGCAATCGAAACAATTTCATTGCATTCCGTTCTCTCCGCGGAAATACTCGTATTGTTATTAATAATTTTATTCTAGACAAAATGCTGTTTAACGAAAATTAATATGACTATCATTTTCCAATCACTTATGATTGTTAGTCGACTGTTTAAAATAACTAGTTTCATGATGAAAAACTTTGCAATTATCGTGGCAGCCCTCCCAGTCTGAATAACTTTGATTCAGTAATTTATTGCTATACGATATGCCTAATTGCAGTTGCATGATGCAGCTACACTTGTTGCGCAAACTTGATCGGTTAAAGCAGCAATTCTAAATTTCCTCTGTGTGGCAGGTGTGGCAGGGAATTAATCGATGGCATCATATTTTAGACTTTGCTGGATTGTAAGTTTACTAGAAGATAATCTAAGTTTTGGAATTATCATATTTTAGAGAACAAACCGCATTCACGGTTAATTGGAGATTTTCCAGAATGTAAACAGAACAGCGCAGATATTACAGAACGCAACGAAGTATGCTATCTTTTGCATTGCATTTACCATTCAAACATAAACTTTTCTTTTACAAATTTCTAATGTGATAAAAGTATCCGTATCTCCTTCTAGAGTAGGGGAAGTACGGACAAAATGACATGTATGGACAAAAGGACATAGTCACCTTATTAAAAGATTGGCGGGTTTAAGTAACGTCTCCGCGACTGTATCACGTGACGGCAACCATATTAACAATCCTGTCAGACGTTGAGCGTTATTGTCACAGTCGCGTCGCAGTAACCAGTTCGAACGTGTTACGCGCCTTCAAAAGTTTATTTTATAGATGGTTTTTTCCTGTTTTCTGGTGAGTTATTTGTTGTTATTTGTAATTATTTCTATTAATATCAATGAACTTATGCCAGTACCCAGTGATTTCGATTAATTTTATTGCAATTATCATGGAATTTTGATTTTTTATTCATTTTTGTTCACATTTCGACAAAATGACATACATATACAATGGACAAAACGACATGGTATGTCATTTTGTCCGTAGAGTTTACGTTAATTAACATTTATTATTTTGTTTAGGTGATATGCCGCGAAAATACGAAAGAAAAACTAATCGGCAGTCTTGGAGCCAAGAATCCATGAATAAGGCTATTGAAGCATGAAAGCCAAAAAAAAAAAAATGGGATGGGAATTGGCGGCAAAAACATTCGGCGTTCCTCCGGCGATCTTTAGAAGGCATGCACTCAATAAGAACAAAACCTTGAATTCTAACTCTAAAGATTAGGAAGATTCACGAAAACATTTTCAACTGAAATTGACCAGGAGTTAGTAGAACCCATAACGTTTTCAGATTCACGACTTTTTGGTTTCACGCGTACATCACTCCAAGAGCTTGCCTTTGAACTAGCCGAAAAAAATGGTATTGATCACCCTTTCGATAAGGACAAGAAACGTGCTGGACAAGAATGGCTTGACGGTTTCCTGAGAAGAAATAAGGACATTTATCTGCGCACCCCAGGACCAACTTCTGCTGCAAGAACACAGCTAGCTAAATTTTTCCGTATTTATAAAGAATTTTTGGAGACTCACATCTTGAGACCTCTCCGAATCTTCAATATGGATGAAACCAGGCTCACTGCAGTCCAGGAACCACAAAAAATTCTGGCCACGAAAGACAGGAAACAAGTCGGCTGTCTCACCAGTGTTGAGTGAGGTTCGAATGTAACTGTAGTGTAATGTATGAATGCCATCGGTTCATTTATTCCGCCATGTATGATCTTTCCTAGGAAGAAAAAGAAAAACGAACTAGTTGATGAGGCTCCCATCGGCACTCTTGGACTAGCACAAGAATCAAGATGGATGAACAAAGAGGTGTTTGTAAAATGGTTCAAATATTTTCAGGCACATACGAAATCTAGCAAAGACGATCCGGTTCTACTTATTTGTGATGGTCACTCAAGTCATAAGAGCATTGAATGTTTGAGTTACACCAAAGAAAATAGTATTCATATGTTGTGTTTACCGCCACATTGCACCCATAGAATGCAGCCCTTGGATGTTTCTCTGGACCACTAAAAACTTATTTTAATCAAGAAATTTCTAAGTGGCTAAAAAATCATCCAGGGCGCGTTGTTACCCATTTACAAATCGGGTATTTGTTTAATGAAGCGTATGGGAAAGCCGCAATTGTTCAGAATGCAAGTAATGGCTTTAAAAAGACAGGCATCTGGCCTGTGAATCCTGATATTTTTCCAGACTACATGTTTGAACCGGCAGAGACCACAAATATTCCGTTGAATCAGGAGGATATTGCAGACAGTACACCTTAACCTTCCAGCTCACATTTACCATCACCTCTTCAATCCAAGAAGATCCGAGTAACGATGTTGCATCTATTTCAAACACATCAGCAACAAATGATGATGAAGTAGATTCTTCACAAAACACAACGCAAGCCACCACCAATAATGATATTGGAGTTGTTGTCTCTGATGTGATGAACCTGAGTTTAAAAATATGTGAAGAGGAGTCTAATACAGTTGAGGTAGCTGGAGCAGCGTACGATGACGGTGTGAGACCTGGTCCCTCAAAGCAATTACTGACATATTCAGTTGCTACTATTTCACCAGCACCACAAGGGCAGTTCATTTGAGGCCAAGGAAAAAGAAAATTGAAACCTGTCAAAGGGGATTGGCTTTTAGCTTCTACTCCAAATATACAACAAATTATTGCTGATAACAGACTAAAGGATCCACCGATAAAAAAGAAGAGACAGGTTATAAGAACAATTTTTGATGAGGATGAAATAAATATTCCTGCTTCCAAAAACGCTCTACCATCAGAGAAGAGATTGAGAGCATCGAGGGAGCGTACAACTGCTCTGATATATGATAGATCAGGAAGCGAAGATTTCTTATGCGAGACAGAAGACAACGATAGTGACTGCGCTTGCATTTATTGCAATGACCTCTTTTCCCCGTTTTAAGCCCGGCGAAGATTAGTTACGATGTATGACTTGTTCCCTTTTGGGCTCATGCGTCATGTGCTGATGTCCCAAAGAGGACCAAACGATTTATTTGTGAACTGTGTTCTTAAAAATTAGTATGTCATTATGTCCTTACCTTATATGTCATTTTGTCCGTACTATATGAACAAAATGGTTTTTGTGATAAGTTACATTTTTCCTTAATATATATTTTATTTTATTTCCTACTTAATTAAAAGACTGTGCTACTGATAGTCAATGAACATAAGATGAGTAAAAACGATTGAGACCGATTGTAATACCATTAAATAAATAAATATTATTAAAAAACAAAACACCCTGTGATTTTGTCCGTACTTCCCCAACCGTTAAGGCCCGGCAGGATATGTTCGCCCCGGATGAGTAGTCAATTAATGGAGACCGGGGGGTAGGGCAAAAAGTATGTGGATCAAGAAAAAATTTGATGAGATAATTTTCGTAGTTGTTCATATTAATAAATCAAATTGACACAATTGGTTTTGTTGAGATATTTATTCATATAGATTTAAAAAAAAGATGAAAATCGTGTCATTTTTCTAAAACAAACTTATTTTCGCAAAGCAAAAACACTAGTACGCTTCAAATCACGCGAAATAAACTAATTTGGAAGTTTTCCCAGATCGAGTTCGTCGGTCACAATCGAATAAATATGTAGAAGACCGATGTATTTGAGCCGATTTTGTGACATACTCAAAGTCAACGTCAAAAGCGATTTATTCAATACCACTCATTATAAATTTTAAAAATAACAACAAAACTATGAAAACTTAATTTCCTTTCAAAAACTCTTAATCTTTCCATTGTACTAGCACTCTGGTTGTACCAGATCTGACATCAATATGTCAAAACTGGTCTAACCAGGGTCTTGTAACAGATTAATTTGACCTTTTGATCAATTTATCTGAAAAGAAAGAGTCTTCGTAGCATGTTTTTGACATGTTCAGTATAGTACAGATACTGATCTGATGAACACCGAGGTATCGAACACAGGATTTATGTGACACCCGTTCTGAACTACCCTCACCAGCCATAATGTAGAAATCCTTCCAAATACGTTTCAGGTCTTGACTGGTCCCCTGCAGCGTTGTCCGAAACAAATTGTTTCGCACTTCTGCGCATTGATTTTCATTCGCCAATCGTCAGTGTAGAGCTGCACATCATTAAAATTTTTTTGAAAAGTGCTCTGAACTATTGTAGCTTTTTGGTCTGCCATATAGATGATTAAAATCAAAGCCGTTCAATAGCTTGCGAATGAAGATTGAGAAGAGTAGAGGTGCAGTAATTGTTCCGTGCTGTAGACTTTTCAAGACCTTGAAGTGGCGCATTGTTGTCAAATTTCCATCAGTTACAACAAACGATTTTCCGTATAACATATTGCACATCATGGCGACAAGGTGTCTGGGGAAGTTGTCCTGAAGGAGTATAAAAATTAGTCCATCTAACCACACCGTATCGAAGGCTTTCTCCATATCAATGAGACATGCTCCAACACATTCTCTATCATTTAGTTTCCAACAGATGTCTGAGGTTACTTTTGTTATCGCATGTATGGTCAAATGCCTGGCTGAAAAACCAAATTGGCAATTCGGCATCAACTCATATTTCTCAATGTGGGCGTGTAATGTTTTGTTGAGTATCCCTTCAAATACTTTGCTGGTGTTAGGTAGCAAGTTAATTGGGCGATAGCTTTTAGGGCTTGGAATTTTTTTTCTTTCTTCAAGATCGGAAATACCTTAGCCTTTTTCCACTCACTTGGGAAATATGAATTGTTCAACATATTGTTGAAGAATATGCAATAGTTCCTAATAGCAAACTCCGGTAAATGTCGGAGTACTATATTTGGAATACAATCAGTACCACATGATTTCTTGTTATTTATCCTGCGAAATATGAAACACAAGTCTTCATAGACAAAATAATCAAAAAGATTCAAGCTCGGTATGAGGTCAGATGTTAATGTTTCATTGAAATGAAGAATTGATTGGCCGTTCAGGCTTGATTTGAAGTCAGAAACATTTGCGTCCATGACCTCTAAAAATATTTGATTCCCTCTCTCTGCTAGATGAACCAATTCAAAATGTGTTCCAATCAAGGCAAGTTTCTGCAATCCATCACATATAATCCTGTTTCCATTTCTATCCGGAGCCGTACTTTCAATTTCGATACCAGCACTATCGAGAAGATTTATCTCATCACTAGCCACTCCAAGATTCGATATCTTCGCTCGAGAATAAGTTATTCACTTTCGTGGAAACACCATCTGAGTCCTGTGGGCTAAATACCTTTCAGTTTTACTGCCCATTGATTGCTGACCTCACTCTTGAAGTATGAACGGATTAAGTTCCGGACATTCTTCAGGTGTAATGTCAGCAAAGTCAAGGAGGGATGGTTGTAGTCCAAAAATCGCCAATAAATATTATTGACGCGTGTGAGGAGAAGGCTTTTCAATCTTTTTAACCTTGCAATGGTTGGTGTTTGATATCCTTCCATCCTGTTTCAATGTTTAATCTTGGGAACTACGAATCACTCCAGAAACTCGAAAAATGTTGCTGCCTCTGTTGCGACTTTTTAACGACCCAATAAACTGATCAAAAACTGTCGGACCTGGACAAAAACGTTTGGGAATTTTACACTGATGGGGAATTTAAGGTTTTCTGAGTTCAAAATCAATTACAGCTTTAACACTTTTTTCTTAAATTTCTTCAAATTTGAAATCCCGGGACGCATTCAGCACATCAGGAACAGCTCGACTTCTGCAGTTCTTTGTTCAACATTTTAATACGATCGAAAGTTTCAATCATTGTGAAATAGAATACACACTCAAAAGACTCCATGAAATCGTAACACCCCGAAGCTCTGGCGGAGATCCCACTATCAACTTGGCTATCCATCGATCGATCATTGAGGAAGTTCAGCAGTTCGGGGTAATTCGCCTTAATTATCTTAAGAGGCCGTATTCACATCACTCATTTGAAAAATATGGGCAAGTCCAAAAAGTATTGAGCCTTTTTTGTCACTTTTCTATTGAATATTTCTTTTCTTTAAAATGGATTTTATTTAAGTGCATATTGTCCATTATTATCTATGACCTTTTGCCATTTTTTGGGTAGAGCCATTATTCCATCTGTGTAGAACTTCTGTGGTTTATCGGCGAAAAACTTGACCAAGTGATTTTCACAGTCCCTTTTTGAAGTGAATTTCTTTTCATTAAAGAAGTTTTGCAGAGACTGAAACAAATGGTAGTCTTATGGTGCAAGATCTGCACCATACGGTGGATGCATCAAAACTTCCCAGCCAAGCTCTGTCAATTTTTGCTTGGTCATCAAAGATGTGTGTGGTCTGGCATTGTCATGATGGAAGGCAACGTGCTTTCTATTGATCAATTCTAGCCAGTTTTTTTGAATTGCTTGTTGCAATCTCGTTAATTGCTGACAATACAGAGCCAAATTGAGTAATTAGCCAGGTTCTAGTACCTCATGATAAACGATTCCCTTCCAATCCCACACACAGCATAACCTTGTTTCGTGTCAATCCTGGCTTTGAAGTCATTTTTGATGATTCACCTTTTTTTGAACCTGATCTTTTTCGAACGACATGGTCGTGTCTTACCCATTTTCCATCACCCGTAATAGTTTGCTTCAAAAATGCAAATGGAAATTGGGTCGATCAAATTTTTTTGTGTTAATTATTCAAAGAGGGATTTCTCATTCATGTTATTAGTAGAATCACCCCAGTGCGCATGTCTGGCATTGTGGTCAACCCTACTAGAAATTAGTCGTGCGATGATGCTACTGCTAGGAACTAGTTGAGCGTAGAAGGGATTAGGATGCCAAAGTTACACCGGAAGTCAAGGGTGCCTATTAGAATTTTGGCCGGAGTTCCATTAGGGTGTTTGGTGCGGAGGGTCTCGAGTGTGCATGAAGAGTTACTTTGCTCGACGATGGACGTCTCTAGAACCATCGTTACGCAGAACATTTAAATTATCTACACGGACTTTGTGATAAGGTTTAAGAACTATTTTGTTCAAGAGAAAGATGTCGGGTTGAATGATTTGACTAAGTCCGAAATGAAGAGCTTCTTGTCATGCGAAACTAGGGAGTTTATATTTAGAGATAGAATAATAAGCCTATTTGCCAACATAAAGGTTGAAGTAGAAGTTCAGGAGAGCCATTGGCTTCTCTTGGTCGGGAGTGGAGTCAAAGAATAGAAAGAAAGATTGAATTTTCGAAAAGAGTTTACTGGGAGATATCCCAAGCCAATCGTTTTTAATTTGATTTCGACGCTCGACGGAATTGAGTGTCAGCGTAATCAATGCAGGGTTCGGTGTTTTTTCCTAGATACTCGTATATCCGAGTAAGAAGTGGGAGGTGTAAGTGGTGGAAAGTGATACTGCGAGATCGTGGGAATTGGGGCGCTAAGCTGATGGCTGAGAAGTGTTGAGTATCATTCATTGCTCTTCCTAAAAGCCGTTTACGTGAAAAGCTGGCGGAATGTCCATGCACTTTACACATTGTGCAGAATGGAGCCGTTTCTGGTTCTTATCTTCTTCGGTGGCTACTGTAATTCTGAAAAAATCTAGTTCGATCTTGTTCACTTTCGACCACGCTCTGCTAATTGGATTAACCGACTCAACGCCCAACTCTGGTAGTTGGCTTTTGATGTCTTTGCTGATTGCCACTGCTACAAAGTCTGAACCTCAAGATGTCGCAAGATGACCACGCAGTTTTTCCTGTCTTTAGGAGTTAACGAGCATCTTATTGCTGAGGTAGTTTTAATGAGGTTCACGATGTATCATGAACTTCGAGCCTATCAACTGTGATTTTGAGTTTGTAGTTGGATATTCTGGTTATTCTTTAAACTGGTCGAACCCCATCTACTGAGGTGTGTCGGTAGATTGGGAATGGAAACCGGGGACTTACGTCTTAAAACTAAATTTCCTTTTGCTACAATAAATTCATTAACATTACTTTTTATCAAGTTTGCATCTTTTGCGAAGCTCAGAGCTTTCACTGGCACTTCTTCCGCCTCCATCACGTTCAACGGTAATTCTTTGCGAGCCGCTTTGGTCCTGGGTTGATGGGTCATATTGTCATCTTGTTTAGAAAATTTCGTCCCTTTTGCCGTTGTTGCGTTCGTAGCCACTATAGCTGCTTTTATGGCTCGCCCAAAACACCGTTTTGAGTTTCTCGTTTTTTTCAGGTCTTCGAATCCGGTCTCGAAATATTTTCAGCTATCGATTGTTTTGCGAAAATCAGTATCAAGTTGCAGCTTGGATAATATTTTTACAAATTTCTGTTTAGATTTGTTTCAACACGTTTTGACAGTCCAAGCGTTCAAACGCCAATCCAATAGAACCAGAGCCAATCGCAGAGTTTGTTGCAAACCAACAGCTAACAGCAAAATGTTTGTCAGTTGCCCTGTCTTCAAAATGAGGTTAACTCAGTTATTAAATGCTAAACCAGGCTAAGCAGACAACATTGGAAAAATATTTCAAGCAAAATCCATCTACATCAGTAGAGTGGTGATTACTCCATACATATCTTGTGCTTTATATTTTCTAAAAAGAATTTTGTTCTAATTTTTACTATTTTTCGATAAATATAATGAATACATGTGGGCATGAAACGGAAGATTCTTCGAAGAGAGCCGGCGACCACTTCGCAGTCAGTCTGTCGTAAGCAGTTACCCGAAGAGGATGTGTTTACTTTGTTATGTATTTACGCTTGAATTCTTAATTTGTTGCATTTGTATCAAAACACATTCTATCCTACATACATGTGTGCAATTTACCAGCTTCTGTATATTGTATTGTTTTATTTATATTGACAGAAGTATTTAGCGATTTTCCTTTTTAGTAGCAATGAAAACCAATCCAATTGAATTTGTATGAAAAGTATTGATGCGTTATACGGCTTTTCGCTTCATGGCCAAGTTTCAAGAACCGATCTAGGTCTTATAACAACGTATTGATATAGCACCTTTTGCGGAAATACTTCTCATATGTTTTGTATTAAAAAGCTAAACACTTTAATCGAGTAATTTTAAAAGCCAGAAAGAATTGGCCGAGTTATAAACGTGCCTTTGATTCCAGCAGAACTCGACGGATTTAGTCAAGCTCAAGAAAAATGGCTGCCACTTTGAATAAATCTACCAACCCCATTGGTTTCAGCATTCTCCTACCTTCTAAACTAAATACTGACTAATATGCGGTGAATAAATGTTTCTTTAGATGGTTATGCATTTTTGAGGGAACGTCACATGTCCCATTGAACGTTTTACAAAGCACGTTTCCTTAATTCCTTTCCAACTTTTTTCATGTCGTGATAACAATTTTAGTCAGTTTCCATTTTTGAAGTTCAACTGAACATATATGATGTTATTCAACA
Organism: Odontomyia ornata; assembly: GCA_963969285.1. Taxonomy (NCBI): domain Eukaryota; kingdom Metazoa; phylum Arthropoda; class Insecta; order Diptera; family Stratiomyidae; genus Odontomyia; species Odontomyia ornata. Next base: position 471,825,079 of record OZ017738.1, on the reverse strand, counting down.
GTATGGTATGCTGGAATCACCGAATAAGGTCATACTACACCTCCTCGGTGCGCATTCCCTTTTCAACCGCTTACAATTGCGTAAGTTCTCGTCATGCAATTCGTATTACAAATCCAATCAGCTGTGAAATGAATGCGGTTTCCAATCATCAGAAAAATACAAGAAACGTTGTGAAAAGCCTATTTACTGGTATTCCGTTAATTATTTTCCATACGGAACAACATTCCACCAGTCGTCGCTAATTACAATGTCAGCTTACTCGTACTTGTACTCGTATAGCTGCAATATCACTGCACACCGTGTTACTTGCAGAGCATCACAATGATGGGAATTACATCATAAAAGTGATGCTGCTGGGCTGGCAGGCAACTCTCCTTATTATAATTACGTTGGATGGATGACGGGTGATTTCTAACAGGCAATTAACTATTACGTGCCCAGCGTAGTCAAACGCATGGCGCACCAGCTGACTCCTAACCACGTTCCGTCTGAAAGCAGCCAACCAGCCTCCGCGACTTCTTTGAGGTAACATTCCTCGGCTGATAGTGAAAAACGACGCGAATTGCACGTGATGCGGTTGATGAAACGTTGAAAAAAGTCAAGTCGGCTAATAACGTACGCTCCACAGGCTCCACTGGTTTGTCTGTTTTGAATGACTTTCTAATATCCGTGCGTCTGTCTGTCCGGCGTCTCTACTCGCTCATGTTCATATCTTTCATGCGCTGGCACACTGAGGCCTTTCCAAAAGCCAAAGCTAGCAAAGCATACTTTTGGTCATCACACCACGCGATTTTGGCTCTATTTCAAATTTCGTTTGTTGTGCTAAATACAGTTTGATATCGCGGCATCACCCATTAGCCATCGTTCATTACGCTCCGCTCGTCTCGAGCCGTCGACGCGCTTCACCTGCAGACATTAAAATTTGCTTCTTCACCTTCACATTTTTTTAAGAGAATTTTAATAAGCCGCGAGCTTTTGAATGCTTTGCACATTTTCCGCACTTTGCACACGAGCGAGAGGTGTGCATGGGCAGGCGAGCCAGAGCGCATATTTGTAGATTTCGTATGTGCAAGCTAAGCCGAAAATAAAGAAATTTATTTCTTTCACGTTTTGCGCTTATTTTGGTCATAGAGGAGGTGAGTGAACTTTGCTCGGAAAGTGCGAGTGCGTTTGCTACTGGTCTTTGTTTCAGTTGACTGAGCTTAGCCGACATTGCACCCACATCACGCTCTAATTGTTTACTTCACCGCCACAGGTGGTAACGCATATCTTGCGAAGAAGATACCAGCGAAAAAAACTGCTCGTATTGCATCCAACCAGGCATACGCATCTTCAACACTGCAAATCCTGTGCAATCAGATTATTCTTGCTCGCGGAATGCATCTGCATGGGGTATATTAGTCAAGCTTTTGGCACGGCTACCTAAATATCTTCGCCTCAGGTCGTTGCCTAACAATGAACTCATTTGCTCACAATGAAAATTAGCCAAGCAAGAGGTATTTTACGTTGGGCAAGCAATTGTTGATATTTTAACACTTCTTGTTGCTGAGGCCTTTATTTCAGCCACTTGAACGCTCGTTCAAGATGTTTTCATGCATGCTCGCAGCATATTGCATGCACACGACTTCCTTTTCGGCCACCATTTAATGCACCCTAGAGAATTATTTAATATTTGGATAATTTTCGGTGCCAAACTACTTTATGAGCAATAGCAGCAGTTGAGCAGTACCGAGTAGCCCCCGCATTCCTTTCACTGCGCTGCATTAGACTTAATAGGCTGCCCGAAATGAATGAAAAATGTTGCGTGTTTTTGGTGATTACTTTGATGGCCTCTTCAGGCTCGGTGCAATGTTGATTTTTTTAGTGGTTTGTTACGTAGAACGCAAATACGCCTGGTGGGAATAGTGTTGTAAACACACATAACAAGATGATATTGCAGAACTCACAGAATGTCTTGCGAGTAAATATGTACACGAAGGAAAGATTGATTGTATCCTAGGAGTGATAGATTGATTAGATGGACATCAAGGACAGTTTGTGTGCTTGCTTACATATGTACATGATGATGAATGGGCACAAACTAACATTTTGATTAGAGACAAAATCTGAATGACTTAACAAACCAGCAAAATTAGGCACCCACGCGGATATTTGGATACCAGGATATAAAGTTGAAGCCATTAGGGAATTGAAACCTACTTTTAGGGGTTGTGGGTCACTAATTTGATTAAATCTGGACTAAATCTTGCATGATTATTTGAATATGTCAAATAAATGCTTATATAGGATATGGAGTATTATTAGCAAAAATATTAGAAAATATGTTACATGAATTAGCTCAATCACAAAAAAAACTCAATTCGCAAAATCTGACAAAAATATTGTTCCAAATTTTATGCTTACACTAGTATGAAACTACTTTGCAGCATTTACAAAGTAGGCTTTTAATTGATACAGTCAAATGAGAAAGATTTGGCCCCTTGTTTTCTATTATCGCACAGTAAACGGGAAAATGAATAATTGAAAGTGCAGAAGTTTGTCGAAGTGGCAGAAAAAGAAGTGCTACCTTCTTTGTAGCACTACAGCCCCTCTCGGGCCTTCGCTTAGAGATAGTTAGAGTATCTCATTTTCATGACCGTATTGATTTTTTTCCTTCGGAAGTTGGTTTTGGTCAGTACCATGCTCCCCTATACCTGCTCAGCTATTATATGATCTGATCAAATCATTACATACTACCACTGAGTGAGCACTCATAGTCTGCCCGAAAAATCCCCTGAAATAAATTACGTTGCTCCCAACGAGATTTGAACCTGGGACCTTCGGCTTATGGGTTCATGCTCTAACCACTAGACCACACAGACTACAAGAAGTGCTACCAGAGTAACTTAATCAAAACTTAAAACACTAGAAACTTGGGTGAAAATACATATTGTGATATCTTACAGTGGAAAAAAAAACATCTTTGTGAATTGGATTTTATCGGATGTTTAGTAAATTTTTCTTTGTACTTTTCGCCTCCCCTTGGATTCCTTGATTCACAAACTGACTTCCGTTCCCGATTCTAAAAGTTCTAGTAAAGATGTTTAATTTAATAGCACAGTCGTTTACCTTTGATAAAAAAATTTGTTCAAATTACTTCAGCACAAGAAGAAACTCACTTGAAAATTTTTTTAAAAAAGACTTGAACTTTTGAGGTACACCACTTCTGACCTCTCCACAAAGTGAGAGTTTTGTGGCTTCTATAGTTTCTGGGAAATCTTGCTGTGATGCACGAATCGATAGACAGGCAGGACTCGAAACTTATAGATCTTTGTTAAATTCGTTTTAACAAAGCCCTAAAAATGGTCCAATCGTTTCAGACCAGTAATGTGTAGTAATCGAGCAGTCCGCCAAGGCAAACTGCTCGAGGAGCCGTCTCGAAAAAAATTCAAATATCCTTCCTACTACCCCATTCCGGATGTGTATAGCTTCAGGAAGGCAATTCAAATTATTCAAATCGATCAAATTTCACACATAATGATCTTTCCATGCAAGTTGCAAGTCGTGCATTTGGTGGATTTTCCAATTCAACCCCCAAACGCCTAGTATAGTGCACTGTATCAAAATCAATCGTTACCGCCACGGCGAGAAAGTTTAAGTCGACTTAGAGATAAAGACCTGTAGCCTATGGATATTTGGAATTACGGAAGAGTGACATCGGAACGAAGCCATGGAAAGGAGCCAAGTGATGACCTGTAAGAGTAAATTCGATTAAGTCAGACCTATTGTATTAGATTACTTGTGCGGATATAAAGTCAGCGAAACTTTAGTTTGTTTTTGATATCTCAGATCGTTAGTTTTTTTGAAAGTTGAATAAGTTATTTCGTTCAGAGCAAACTGTCAAGAAGATCCATAAGATTATCACGCAATGAAAATTCAAGTTTTACCTGGAAAATAAGAAAACATTCGAGTACGGGTGGTATAGATGATGTTTAACCGTATTCCCTGTGATGATTTAAATATAATTTCGCAAAGTAGAAAAAGGAAGAAACGAACAAACAAAACTAACAAGACGTGTATTCTGAACGAAAAGATTGCTGCAATAGTTTAAACATTTTCGAATAAAACTCATCAAACACATCCGGGGCGATATCATATTTTATAAAAACAAAAAATTAAACCTCATACAAACCATTTTAATTTACGCAGTGTGACATTCACCTAAATAGAAAATATCGTTTTCTGTGCATAGTCGAAACTTTCCTTCACTCGGCCAAGTGCACTGACTCATTCCGAATATTTTCGAAGGAAGCGTAATTAGGTCAAACAAGTTGAGTAAGCAGGAGAGTGCTCCTACCAGAAGGTCTTTGTAAACATCCTAGGGTTAGACAAGTTTTCTAATGGCATGTATCGATATTATATTAATTATTCATTCAATACTTAGATATGAAATCGTTCAAATTTATACAATTGATGTACAGTTTCTTTCATAAGCACAGTGCAGCCGCCATTTTAATCTAGCTTAAATGATTTTTCTGAATGCTCGGCCGATTGAACATGTTCAAGTTAAACACTATTCCTTAAATTTTCACGAAAATTGAAAGAAAATAAAAGTGCCTAAGTCAATTTTAAATATACGAGGTGTGTTCAAAAAGTTTCACGAATTTTGAATTTTCGCGGGTTACGTATATTCGAATTTCGATTTTTTTGTGGCGTTATGTTGGTACTCATGTCTGTCACTTATGCCGACAAGCTCGGCCATTTTGAATGTTCACTTGATTGGTGACAGCTGCTTTACTTGCACGTGTTTTCAATCGTCTTCGATTTTTACTTATTCAAAAAAATGGATCAAAGAACGTGTATCAAATTTTGTGTGAAAAACGAAATTAAGTGCGCGGATGCATTCCGAATATTGACTGTGGCATACGGAGAAGCTACCTTGGACCGAAGCAACGTTTATCGGTGGTACAAAATCTTTTTAGAAGGCCGAGAAGATGTGAACGACGAAGAGCGTGCCGGACGCCCGAGCACTTCAACAACAGACGAAAAAATTAATGAAGTGGAGAAAATGGTATTGGCCAATCGTCGAATCACCGTTAGAGAAGTTGCTGAGGACCTAAACATATCGATTGGCTCGTGCCATTCGATTTTTATCAACGATTTGGGCATGAGACGGGTCGCCGCGAAATTCGTACCAAAATTGCTCAATTGCGACCAAAAACAGCAACGCATGAACATTGCTAATGAGATGTTAAACTCTGTCCGCGACGAACCAAATTTGCTCCAGAGGGTCATAGCTGGTGACGAATCGTGGGATTATGGTTATGACGTGGAAACCAAAGCTCAATCATCTCAGTGGAAGCTGCCGCATGAACCAAGACCGAAAAAAGCGCGCCAAGTTCGGTCGAATGTGAAAGTTTTGCTGACAGTTTTCTTCGATTGCAGGGGCGTGGTGCATCATGAGTTCTTGCCACAGGGAAGAACGGTCAATAAGGAATATTACCTGCAAGTTATGCGCAATTTGCGCGAAGCACTCCGCCAGAAACGCCCGGATTTGTGGGAGAACAAAAATTGGCTTTTGCACCACGATAACGCCCCTGCTCACACATCGTTGCTTGTGCGCGACTTTTTGGCCAAAAACAACACACTAATGATGCCGCAGCCACCGTATTCCCCAGATCTGGCCCCCTGTGACTTTTTTTTGTTTCCTAAACTGAAGAGGCCCATGAAAGGACGACGTTACGCTACGCTTGACGAGATAAAGACGGCATCGAAGGAGGAGCTGAACAAGATTAAAAATAATGATTTTTTGAAGTGCTTCGAAGATTTGAAAAACCGTTGGCACAAGTGTATAATATCTCATGGGGATTATTTTGAAGGGGACAAAATAGATATTCAAGAATAAATAAATAATTTTTGAAAAAAAACAAAATTCGCGGTATTTTTCGAACATACCTCGTATATAGGGTTTTCCAATAAGAGATGTTATTTTGAATAGATCTTTTGGGTACATTTTGCCTTCCCCTGGACCCCCTAATTGATAAAATGATTTTTTTATTTCAGATTCTAAAAGTTCTAATCAAGGCCTTTCATTTGATACCCCATTCGACTACCTTTGATTAAAAAAAATTTTTAACGGCCGATTCGTTTTTAGGGGGGACCCCTCTTAAAAATGTTTTAAATTTTTGTTAAGGTCTTAACTTTTGAGAAGTCATCACTTCTGACCTTTTCACAAAGTTTGAGCATTCTAGCTCCTATAGTTTCTGAGGAAATCAGCTGTGACGCACGGACAGACGGACAGACGAACGGACGGACAGATGGACGGACAGACAGGTCGTGAAACTAGTAGGTCTTTGTAAAAAAATTTTTTACAAAGACTTAAAAAAACAAAAATTCGAGCAGCTTTATAAATTTGTTATACCAGTGCCAGCTATATGTGATTATTAACAACGCTTTCCATAAGCTTAGGAACTATCGTAGCATGATAAAGATATAGCAGGGGTATGTAATATGGAGGCGATCCCCATTTTACAGAGGTATAAAAAAGGAGCATCGCGAACTTGCTTGGAGATATGCCCAAGTCAACCACATAGAAGGGTTGGATTTTGTGTGCAAAAATGGGAAGTAGTGACATCCTTAATACGAGAATACTATCCAAAAAGTAAATGAGTTAATTGAAAACGTTCTTGTATCTGTAAATAATTATTTATCATTAACCATAAATTTTATGATACATTACAATGGATAGCAAACGTAAGTGTTGCGCGAGTGGATAGTGCTCAATTTTTCCAATACAAGAAATTGACAAGAATTATATCCTTTTAAGCAAACAAACGAACATATTCTCGGGATCATACTAGTGACTTATGGACCTCACGAGATGGATTGAAAGCGAAGGCCCGAAAGGGGCTGTAGCACTATGCGGAAGAAGGGGTGGATTTTAATTTAGATTTCATTTGTGTAATAAGTCTAAGTATGACCTTAAAACTTTTTTAAAGTGCAAGTTTTGTATTGAAAGGAGCAATCAAACTTATCGTACGTGGTTTAAATCGCGCACAGAGGCATTCTCATATATATGACGAAGTCCGTTCGTCAGTTGAAGGATCAGAATTGGACACAGAATGTCTTGGCGGGGGTGGAATTGAACATCGTCTTGACAATAACAAAATTAAAGTTTATGGTTTATGACCACTCGAAAACAAGAGAAATTCTGAAAGAAAAATATTCGAACTACGAAATTGAAATCTTGTTTGTTTTAAAATAAACTATTCATGCTTTCCAAAGTTTAAATATACAAATTAAAGAATCGGAAATCGGTTTCCACGATTTAACCTTATTTTGTTGTCTGCAGTAATTAACGAAAGTGAAAGTGTAATATTTCTGAATTTCTCTCTCTACACGAATCCGGACCCGTTTTGCATGAGTTTGGTCGTTTCCTTTTTCAACTCTGACCGGTATGGGACCCGCCACGTTGGCTGGCCCCTCCGCTCATGAGCTGGCCATCGGGTGAGCTCTCCCCCTTTTTCCACTGTTACAGGTGCTCTCACAAAGCTGCACACCCGATATGGGCCAGGGCAGCATTTTTTGGATTTTAATCCGCCACCATCTGGATACCCCACTCTTATTTGTAGGCCTTAACGGACAAATTTAACATCTCAAAATTCAATAAAAATATAAGAGCAATTATTCTTATATTTGTATCATTAGTTGATAAAGTTAACGTATCGATGTTGTATGCCAAAGGTATATTCGACGAAGACCAGTCCGCAACAAAAATTTGACATGGAAAGGCTCCAAAAGACGTCTGTGGCCAAAAATTTCACGGAGATTCTCGACAACCAGCTGGCTCCCATCTTATCAGACGCATCGTTAAAGACGAACAACGAGCTCTGGATGCAAGTGAAGGTGGCTATTAGGACCGTGGCAGAACGAACGATTGGACATCAAGCCCGGCGCAAGAGGAATTATTGGTTCAATGATGAGTGCCAAAATGCGTTACATAAAAAGAATCAGGCGTACAAAGAATGCGTAGATAGGAAAACCAGGACAAAGAGAGAACACTATGAAAATCTCAGAGGAATAGCGAATAAGATAATTAGGATTAAGAAAAGAAAATACTATGACAACCAATTGAGAAGTATAGATGAAAGTTTAGCGAGTAACAACACAAAACAAGCATATAAAGTGGTGAAAAGCCGGAAACACGGTTATCAGCCCGAAACCATGCTCTATCGTGATGATATCGGCAATATCATCGCTGATGAAAGCAAGATTAAGGAAAGGTGGGCACCATATTTCAAGAACCTTCTTAATCCTCCGCACAGCTCCAGAACATTGGAGCCTATAGATGTCTGCGGAGAGCTTCCATTTGCCCCACCAACTCTGGATGAAGTTTGTTCCATCGTCAAAGCCCAAAAGAATAATAAAGCGCCGGGCATCGATGAGATTCCAGTGGAACTCATCAAATATCGTGGCAGCAGTGTTCATAAAGCTATTCACAAAGTCATCCAGCACAATTGGAAATATATTGAAAGAAGAACATATGCCGAAAGAGTGGATCCAATCAATTTTATTCCTTTAAAAAAGGTAATAAGCAACAGTGCGAAAATTATAGAGGCATATTACTACTTTGTACGGCGTACAAAATATTTTCTAAAACCTTAAAAATAAAATCAGATCATACGCCAACAGTGTTATTGGGTAGTATCGAGGTGGTTTTAGAGCAGGTAGATCAATAATAGACCAATTGTTCACAGTCAAGCAGGTACTTGAAAAATGCTGAGAGTTCAACCAACTCACCAATGTCTTTGATACAAATATCTATTCAATTTGGCTTTGGAGTACGTCATAAGGAAGCTACCGGTCAATACGCGAGGTACATTACTAACAAATCGAGCTAAGTAGTAGCCTATACGGATGACATCAACATTTTGTCACAGTCATTAACAACTGCCAAAGAACTTTTCTTGAAACTCGATCGCAAAGCAAAAGTAATAGGGCTACAAATCAATAAAAATAAAACAAAGCTCATGATGCAGTCGAGAAAAAATACCTCAAATACACAAAATATCACACTTGTCGAATACAGTATCGAGAATGTTAGCGAATTTGTGTATTTAGGCGCCAAAATAACGAGAACCAGTAATGAAAGAGACGAAATACGCCGAAGAATACAGCTCGCATATAAAATATTTTATTCAGTTTTGACGATCTTGAAGATCAGCTGCATACCACAGGTAAACAAAGCTCCAAGTATACAACTCTGTAATAAGACCTGTGTTATGCAATGGGTGTGAAACATAGACCCTAACCCAAGCATCAGTAAATATATTGAACGCCTTTGAGCGACGGGTCCTGAGGCGAAAAATCGGAGTGAAGCTAGATGGGGGGGACCAATGGCGAATTCGATACAGCCATGAGCTGTATGAAATTTTTGACGAGCCTGAGATGTCAACGATTGTCAGACTACGGAAGCTGCAATGGGCTGGACACATGAATCGTATGGACGTACAACGGATACCCAAAAGGTATTGTGGGAGAACCGGAGAAACCGAGGAATCGCTGATCTGACTCCGTGAGGGAAGACAGTTCACCGCTGCTTGGATTTCGAAATTGGAGGACGCTGTCAATGGACGGAGACAGTCGGAGGCGCTATTTACAGGAAGCGAAGGCCCGAGAGGGGCTGTAGTGTTACGAAGAAGAAGAAGATTACTTCAAAGAATGAAAAATTCTAATGACTTAATAGACTAAGAAAAAAAGACATGTACTCGTACAAACACCGAATAGCATGAGAAAAACAGTAAATTTTAAAAAGTAAATATATGCCCGAAAATGAATCATTAAATTAAAATTCAATTGTAATCGAGTTTTATGTTCATACTAATTGGAAGATATAGGACCAAGACTAAGAATTTGGTGATTCCGAGGCAAACCTACAAATGGCGAATTAAGAAAAGTTTCCGTACGTTCAAATGGGACACTGAAGGTTACGGAAGATCAGCTGATATGCTCAGAAGTAAAGACTGAGATATTATTACACAAAGTAGGCAGCAGATTGTGACAAAGATTGTAGAGCACGCATTCATCCAGGAAGGACCTGATTAGGACACCATAATTGAGCACAGTACTCTAATTGACTGCAAACCAGTGAGAGAAATAGATTGATACAAGAGAAAATGTTGGTGAAGCCTTTAGAAGTCCTTAAAATAAAACCAGTCATTCTAGATGCCTGCAAAACAATAAAAGAGATGTGAAACAACCCTCAGACCATTGATTGAATAAGCAAATAAAATGGAGGAGTTTTCACAGTTAAAGGATATAGGGCAATACTTATCAATGATCAAGGGAAGGGAATTAGTAATGCTCCAGGAAACAAGCAACTTTAGATCTGTCTGGAGGCCCAAGGAGATCTGTCTGGAGGCCCAATCAGTCGTCGATGGAATGAATAACCTTAAAGATTTTTAAATCATCAGCATAGACTAGCGACAAATAGTTAAATAAAGAATGAAGATCATTTATAAACGCTTAAAATAATAAGCGACCTAGGATTGAACCTGTGGGAACACTAGAATAAGGACAGTATGAGGAAGACTTGCAATATCTATACGTACCACACACTCACGAACACAAAGGTAGAAGAATAACCAGTGGAGAAGAGACGAGTTAACATGTAAGGTATTAAGCTTTGTCATAAGAAGGCCGTGGTTGACTGAGACGAAAGCTTTTGAAAAATCAGTGCAAATGACATCTACTTGATATTTGCTATCTAAAGCAGAGGACAGAAAGAATGCAGAGAAAGAAAGAAGATTAGAAAGAGTGGATCTACCTTTGAAAAAACCATGTTGTTTAAAGGCTAGATGAGGAAGTAGAAGGGAATATAACTTGTTATGAGCTATTCGTTCGAGAAACCTTGCTAAAAGCAGAAGGAAGGGTTATTGGGGGATAGTTCGATATGGAAGCTTCATTACCAGACTTATGAATAGGAAAAGTACCAGTTGCTAAACTGTTGTTAAAAAAAATAGGGAATGGGTCTTAAGGATGAGGAGAGGGCTTTAGCAAAGATATTTGGGATACCATCAGAACCGTTGCTGTAATTTATATCTATCTGATTAAGAAGCAGCTCCAGTTCAGTTGGACTAATATAAGAAAAGGAAGTGGAAAGCAAAAGTTATTGGTCATACTCGACATAGTAAGAAAAAGTCGGCTTAGCATGAAAGGAAGAAAAAAATTGATCAAACAGTTCGTTATTTGATGTTTCGACACCATTAAGGTAAATAGAGCCAGGCAAGATATTGACATTTCTAAGCGACTTGATGTTCGCCCAAAATAATTTCATCTGGTTAAGATGAATTGAACCTTAAATTAAAATATTCTAATTGGGTTACAGTTACAAGTCTTTTTACTTCAGCTCTTAGACTGGTGAAGTTCTGGAAATCTGAGCTGCATATTGAACCATGACGCATCTTTGCTTCTTTTCAGGTGGACTGTAAAGAGTTTAGGAAGTGATAAAATTTGCGTACCGTGTCCTCAATGTTCAGATTACGCAAGCAAGAGAACCTATTGATTGAGCAAATCTCCTTATGCATAGCTAAATAGTTAGCTTTGTTGAAGTTGCATCGCATAGGAGTTGGGCTCCTTCTATTGGATACTTACTCGACATGTACCACAAGATGAAGGGGAGGGTGATTAGGCCCTTTATAAACATGTATTTAAACAGTATCATGTGTAATCATTGTTGTAGTTCATAAATTTTCAACTGCCTATAACTTAACATTCACTTTACATCAGAAAATCTAGGGTCAATTTTATGAATTTTTGACTTCTTAGGTATTTGTAGCCCTTGCATTCATAACGATCTACTTTGCTGATTTTTCTGTCCAAAGATGTCCAACTGTGAGGTAGGAATACATAAGTTTTTCGTACATTTCTCCTATTTTTTTTATACTGCAAATTTTGAGAGGACGCCGCCTTTGATCTACGTACAAAGTTTCATTAGTCTAGCTTAAGTGCTTTTTTTCAGTTTTGTCGATCTTGAAGACCAGCTGCATACACAGGGAAACAAAGCTCCAAGTATACAAATCTGTGACAAGAACTGCGTTATGCAATGGGTGTGAAACATGGACCGCAAATATATTTAACGCCTTTGAGCGATGTGTCCTGAGGCGAATAATCAGAGTGAAGCTAGACGGGGACCACTGGCGAATCCGATACAACCAACAACTGTATAAAATTTTTGACGAGCCGGAATCTCAACGATTGTAAGACTGCAGAAGCTGCAATGGGTTGGATACATGAATCATATGGACGACCAATGGATACCCAAAAAGGTATTCGTTGGGAGAGCCAAGGAAACGCTGGTCTGACTCGATCGACGAAGACAATTCATCACTGCTCGGATTTCAAAATTAGAGGACGCGGTCAATGGACCGAGACAGTTGGAGGCGCTAGTCGCAGGAAACGAAGGCTCGGGAGGTTCTTTAGTGCTACGAATAAGAAAAAGAAGCTTACGTGGTTTGCAAGAAAACTTTCTGCGACGAACGGGCGGATGGATGGACGGACAGGTTACGATTTTAGTAGGGTATTCTAAAAATTATTTACAGTACCCTAGAAAGTGAAACTGATTCATCTCAAGAAGAAGATTATCATGACTGTCCTTGCATCTACTGCGGATATTTATGTTCGTAGTCAGCCGAAGGATGTGTGATTTTTAACGTATGCAACGGCTGGGCCCACAGTTCTTATTCTAGAGTTGATGAGAAGAGCAAGGAAGCGCATACTTACGAATTCTGTCAACCTGACTTAAATATGGGCTCTCTTTACCCCGTGCCATTTACCAGTATGCCCCGACGACAAAGCAGAAAGCGATAGTTGATAAACTGTTCCTAATTACCGAAATACTTGATAAAGTTTGCAAAAAAATTTGATTTTATACCAGACATTTATAAATGTTGTTTTTGGAGCCAAAATTAGTTTATTGAACGGGTGAGTTTTCTGAATATCCTGTGTACCGTTTTGCCACAATCTCCTCTATATACCAGGAACCAATAAACTGAACGAGGTTTATACTGTACACTACCGTTGTCAGAAACAACCGTGTGTTATAAAAACGATTAAGTAAATTTTTCAGACGGATAAATGAACTTCAAGGGTATTTTGCAAATAATTAGCTGAAAATGTAAGAGGGCATATCATTTTAATTACTTTAAAAAAGGGAATGGAAGCAAGCAGTTGTTTGCAAGGAAACACTAAATAGTTGTAATCAAAGGAGGCCTTGTTATCGACTTATTTCAATATAAATTGTTCCATTAAAGGCAGATTCCTTAGAAAAGCTTCAATAAAGACATCAAACAAATATCAACCGAATCTCAAGCAATGATAATGATTAATTGTAGACCAAATATTAATTCATAAAAAATTCATTTCAAATTTTCCAAATCACTGCATTTTAAAACAATTTAGTCAAAACGGTTTTCCCATCAATAATTGTCACTTTCCGAAATTACCTGCATACGCGTATAAATTTCCGGTGTTTTCCTTTCCATTTCTAGGCAAACATTTACAAAACTTATAAATTAGCATTTACATTTTGCACTTCGGAAAATTTTCTTGGCACTCTCATGCACGTACGTACCAACACATACTTTTACCTAATGTGACGTACAGAATTTTAAACTTTTAACTTATGGAACGCATACGAATACAATTGAATAATTCACTGTCTCCGAGCTATGGTGGTCCCAAGCTTTCAACTTACAATTTCCAGTGAGAATGTAAGTTTCACATATTCAAAGCCTAAGTATCGTACGAGTACAATACAACTAAAGATAACCCCTTTTCCCGATGGCGACGATTTTTCTCGAAAGTTCACTCAACCGCTGGAAAATTATAGTCGCGGCTTAGCAACAAATAAAATTATCTATCGATGAATCATTTCACTAATTTCCATTTGAATAAATTACAAACAAAAATTTCTTGTATTAAAACTTTATGAATGTAATTTGTGTGTCACTGCGGGAATGAGTTTTAAGTTCGTTACAAAATGGATGAATCTTTTATCTAGTCCACGATGTACTATGTAAGCTCGAGAATGGGACAAGATAAAATATGGAGATGACCCAGTAAACTTATGACATTGCTTTGGATTACTTTATCTTATCGTTGAGCTTTTGTGTACATTTCATTTGGTTTTATGAAACAATGAGATCATGTAATGTCATGATAAATGCAACATAAAAGCTTCTTAGTTAAATAGAGGAATATTTTATGATGTTTGTCTGATTTCGTAATAAGGATTAATTAGTTACACTAGAGAGTTGTTGGACATGCCTAACGACGGAAATTCATATGTCGTATGTTCATGCCCACATCTTAAAATATTCAGAATATTGTAGAATTTGATTATCATAAATGCAATAACAAGTATGCAAACATATATTTTTTAAATAATTCAATATATCTGAAATAAAATCCACATTTTCCTGTAAATTTGTCCAGAGCACATTAATCTAATAATAACAGTGATTTTTATGGCGGAACTACTATTAAAGCTCAATAAGAAAAACACGTGATATTACTCAATAATCACAGCAAAACCACAAGTTGAGAGAAAAGAATGAAACGCTTGGGAAAGAAATTGAATGCTTATGACAACAATTTCCTGGTATTTTTTCCATCAAAAACGTTTTTTCCCCGCTTGCATTATCGTTCTATCAACAAATTTAGCTATTTATAACTTAGAATCTAGTTTTTATTGTGTTGAAAAGTTTTTTCTGTTTTGATTATGACGCTGGTTTTATGAATTCATCGAGCAATAAAGATAATAACAATTGACGGATAAATGTTACGTTGAGCTTATTAGAATGAAAGTAATTATTAAAATAATTGTTGCTGCTGTTTGAATTAAAATGATGTACTGATATCAATGGAAAGTCGCAGAAAGCTATTTATCAAATTCAAGAAAAAAGATACTGTGGATGGAGTATCTGCTAAAACTTCTTTAGAAATCTGATCGGTTTGAACTTGATCAAGGTTAAGTACTACACAAAATAAAAGTCTACTGGAAGGAAGGCGCTGTCCTACCAAAAGCTAGGTACTAAGGCTAATAATGCTGATTTTTGATTTAGGCGAATTCGTGGCTCATTTTGTGATAGTTGATCGAATATGGTCCAGAAGATTCGGAAAAGTGGAATTGACAGGGACGAATTGAAAGAACCACAGCGACCAATGGAGTCCACGTAGTGTGGTGGTTAGAGTGCTCGCTGCGTAAACCAAAGCCACCTGGTTCGAATCCCGTTGGTGGCAACGTTATTTGCTTCGAGTGATTTTTTCGGACGGATTATAAGCCCGTTCAGTTGTTATATGTACTGGGTTAAAATTAGAGCGTATTACACATTCTCGAGTGCCGATATATTCTATCAAGGTAATGAGATACTCTAACTTTCTCCAAGCGAGGCCCCTAAAGGGGCTGTCGTGCTAAAGCATAGCAAAAAAAGACCAATATGATTCTACTGGATAGAGGAACTTAGACAACTCGAGACAGTGAGAGTTTCTCGATATTATTCCCCCGAATTCCTAACTAATGAATCTCGTGAAGTTCATATGTTCGTTGACACCAACGATCAAGCATAAGCAGCTGTTGGTTATGTGCGAACCAAATTTGATGACGACATTCCTTTCTGGCAACAAGTGCCAAATGCTATTCAATCAAGCAGCTAACCACGCCAAAGAAATAATTACAAACCGCGCATCTGGGAGCCCATCTGGCGGTAATTATTAAAGCCGAACAAGACGTAATGTTCCAGAAGAAAATCTTCTGGACAGTCTCGATTAGTGTTCCTTCCTTGATTAAAGCCGTTTCAAAACAATTCAAACAGTTTTACACAAACCGGCTTTAGCAAGATTGCTAAATTATCCGAACAAAGTGAATGGAACTGGGTGCCAACGAGAGAAAACGCTACTGACATTGTAACCCGAGCGACATCTAAGGAATTTACGTTTGAAAGCAGGTAATTTCAAAGACCAGGACTAGACGGCTTGGTCAAACTAACGGCTAAACCAAAATAAAGATGATTTGAACATTGATCACTGAATCACCGAAGCAGCTAGACTCGTTATCTGACGTAAAAAGATTTTCATCATGGCTTCGACTTATCCGTGCCACAGCATATGTAGCTAGATATGTGAACCATTCCTGACCAAAAGGCTGAATCCAAAAAGACTCACAAGGTACTATCCTTGTTGAGGAATCAACTATCATTGAACTTGAGAAGGCTGAAAATTTATGGACCCAACAATCTCAAAGCATTCATTTTGCACCTGAATGGAATACGTTGCAGAAGTGCCAAAGTAGAGAAAAGTAGTCGACTTCTTAAATGTATCCCTAAATTTGATGAAGGAATTATCTGACGAATGACAAGGACGACAGCCACAGAAGACTCTACGCCAGTCATACAAGAACCGATAATTGTTTATGGAAAAGATAATTATCTTTCACAACTTGTTGGACACTGTCAACAAGCTCATCATATTAGAGTCGAAACTGTTTTGAATGAGCTACCTCATCATAACTGGATTGTAAAAGTTCACGCGACATTGAAACGAATTTGCGAACAGTCTAGCTCAGAAGAAAGCACGAAATTAAAAGCTTGTGGGTCTAATTGGAAAAGAAGAAGGACAACAATATTAATACCAATAATTCACGGTAAAGAGAGAGGGGTATAGAGAGGAAGACAACGAAACAATGGGCATTAGAAAAGTTACATAACGGAAATAATTCTAACGTTAGTCAAAAAAGCGTGAGATTTTGTCACGGCTCTAGTATATAGGAGGACATAAATATGGACTAGGACAAACATATTGAACATTTAACTAGGCAACTTAGATATGCCAATAACATTCAAGACCAGCTAACGCAGGTTACACTTAGCTTAACATCACGTAGCGACAGCTGCAAGATACTCTTGCAGAATTGACAGTCCCACGTAAAAAATAGAGAAGCTGATGATGGAAATCGGTCTTCTCGAAAATAAGAAGAAGAGGGGGGTAGAAAGCTTCAACTTTTTTCCCCAGTAAAACCGTTTTTCTTTTAGAAGAAGAAATGGAAGACCTAGTAATTGAGAAAGAAGAGGAAGAAGAAGAGTGGGCTGAAAAAATAGAAGAGGATGACTATGATATGTTCCCGTGCACTCCACTACCAAAAGCAGTGGCAATGCTCCCTCAATTTTGAAATACTAGCCTCCTAAAGCCAATTAATCCACCCACAAAATCTCGTGCATCGTAACCAGTCACCTCCTCAAAACCCAAATCACCAGAGCCGACGGAAAAATATGAATAAAACAAGAACAATGGACAAAACTCAAACAAGGCTTCAAAAATCGAATAATGAGTCAGCGAAACGAGTATATTTAAGGATATAGATTCTACCAAAAACTGCTCACCGACAAAAAATCCAGTACTCACGTCTTATCTTCCGGACGATAAAAACCTCAATGCGATTATCCGGGGCCTCAAAAAGTTACAACACAGAAAATAAAAGAAGATTTGGAAGCCCAAGCCTTCCACCCGATTAAAGTCTTCTACTTAAGCCTCGTTTATGGTCCTTTCAAGTTGGTTAAGGTTCTCCCACCAAATCTGACACGGAGATTCATAATATCCAAGTAGTCTGCCACTTTATCTATAAGGATGAAGCAAAACGCTCAAGGCCAATAACACAACTATCAGAAATTTGGCCACTTTACCGGAAACCACTTCCTAGCCTATCAAAAAGCAAGGGAAGAAAGATCAAAGTGTCTAAACTGCAATGGAGAGCATCTGGCCAACTATGGCGGTTGTTCAAAGAACCTGTACAACCTCAGGACGACATTTTCACAGATAGCCGCAGATGAAAACACAAACCAGATCGTCTCAAAACATCCATTCGTGGCACCAGTACCAACCACGAAAACACAGACTCTTGTCAATGCCACACAACAGATTCCCATGGAACAGTTCTTTGCATCAATGCAAAAGCAGTTCCAAACAAGATTACAAAACGTGATAGCGGATGAATCAACAATAATTGACCGGATGAATCATATTTTTCTATTAACACTGAATGTGAACTCTCTGCTTCTAAAAATTGCAGAAATAAGACAATTGATGCTGGTTTATGGATTGGACATTCTGCTTCTTCAGGAAAAATTTCAAAACCCTTTCCCTAGCTACACTCTCTTTCGTAATGATAGAACGTCAGGTAGGGGTGGAGGATCAGCAACCCTTCTGAAGAGAAATGTGAATCACCATTATGAAACTAGTGCAATATATCCGAAACGGCTTCAACCGGCCAAAATCTACAGGCTTTGTAATGTTTGGCATTGCAAAGGCACTCGATAAAGTCAGGCATACTCGACAAATTTTCAAAATGTATGAACTCCATATCCCACTAGCTATTGTACAACTTATTAGCTGTAATAGATTAGAACTTATCAGCTTGTAATAGATTTTTCTTGTAATAGATTTTTCTCCAATATCTGACCAATAGAAGCTCGAGTCTCAGAAAAGTCGGCACTATCACCCATACATTACAATATCTATAAGACGGGTTTGCCACAGTTACCTTCCAACGTAAAGGTATCCCTATATGCCAACGCTCAGTTCCCAAAAAATAAGGTGACATTGTATTTATTTTGAAAATTCTTTGTTAATTCTTCCAAATCAATTTCATCCCCTTCAAAGTAATCCCCTCCCGATGCAATGCACTTATGACAACGGATTTTCCAATTTTCGAAACACTGATTGTAGTCACTTTCCGGAATGGCCTTCAGTTGCGTCTTCGCTGCGGCTTGAATCTCCTCTATCGAATCAAAACGGTGTCCCCGGAGCAGTCTTTTGAGCTTACTGAACAGCCAGAAGTAGCACGGCGCCAGATCAGGTGAATACGGTGGTTGCGGAACGATATGGGTTGAGTTTTTGGCGAAATGATCATGAATTACGGGTGCAGTATGGGATGGTGCATTATCGTGGTGTAAAAACCCAGAATTGTCTTTCCGCAATTCCGACCTTTTTAGGCGGATAGCGTTTCGCAAATGACATGTAAATTTGACATAGATATCACTGACAGTACTACCAATCTAAAAAAAAATAGTTCTCCAAATTCTCCGACGCGCGCAGTTTAAATTCGAATGTCACCTTATTTTTTGGGCACAGTAAGTAAGTGCTTCTAGACAAGCAGAAATTATCACTATAAGCAGCATTTTATAAACATACTTTTGGGATACTTCCATAAGTGTAAGATGAAAATCAACGCCACTAAAACCCAAGCAATTTTTTCACCCATAGAAGAAACCAAAGACGACCAACTGTAACGAAACAAGAAGACGAAATAGATTGAAAAAGAACAGCTCGGTACATGGGACTAACAATTGACGATAGACTTTCATGGACAGAACATATGCAAACAAAACGAAGATTAGTATCTGGGATCTTTTCTTCCCTATTCCCTCTTTTCAAATCAAAAAACCTCAACATTAAAAACAAGCTCCTCATTTACACCAAAATTATACGACCAATGTTATTGTATGGCAGTATTGCTTTCTGCCAGACGGCGAAGACCAACAAAAAAGCTCTACAGTCGTGCCAGAGCCTTAAGGAGCTGTAAGGAACTTAGGCATACAAAAGAGCTGAAGATAGACACAATTGACAAGTACAATACATCAAAGACAGAGCTCTGAAGCTATTCAAATAAATCGACAACCATGATAACATAACTCTGGATATCCTGCGAGTATCGACAAATCAAAATCGACAAACCTCTCCAACATTACGTACAATAACGAATTGAACAGACCACTGAAATAACTGCGTACTGAATCTGGACCCCAGTTGAAGAATGAAGCAAAGGTGGTAAGAGTAGCTTCACGTAACTTATACGCTCCAGTCAAACGAATTTGAAATGAATGTAACACATGTGAAATGAGAAGAGCATAACCACCCAGTACCATCATTGGTCAACTGCCAAAGGCACAGTAAATGTTTGGAAGCGCAGCATTTTCATAAATTGACGTTGATTATTATAGTCTCTCTTATGGTGATAGTTGGACGACGCGTAAAGAAAAATGGTATGGGGTGCCCTTAACATGCCTAGTGATACGTGCTATCGATATTGAACTAGCTGCAGTTATTGACCGATCTG
Source organism: Odontomyia ornata (assembly GCA_963969285.1). Taxonomy (NCBI): domain Eukaryota; kingdom Metazoa; phylum Arthropoda; class Insecta; order Diptera; family Stratiomyidae; genus Odontomyia; species Odontomyia ornata. Next base: position 471,804,933 of record OZ017738.1, on the reverse strand, counting down.
GATTCAGGCAATAACTAGAGGAAATATTCTCAGACAATCGGACAAACTTTAAAGGTGCAAACAACGAGCTGAAAGACTGCTTGCCAAAACTCGACGTTGACGATTTCCGGGCGAAATTGATGACACATTGAATTAAGTGGGTGTTCATCCCACCATTGTCTCCACACATACGAGGATTATTTGAGCGACTTGTGAGGCCTATTAAAACAACTCTATTCATCATTTTGAAGGAATCTAATGCACGTGAAGATACGTCATTAACGTTTTTGACTCAAGTCGACTATGTAAACAACTCTCGATTACTTGTTGAAGTATCTCATCACCCAGATAAAAAATTTCTTTATTGGATAGTTATCAAAGATTGGATTTTTTTAATAAAAAAGTTCCACCGCATTCCTACATATCGCATCTGTAATATGAGTATATCGTTTGGAAATTCGATTATTGCTATATTACTAATGACAGAAGTAAACGATTGGAGAAATAATATCGAATATTAGAATGAAAATATACCATCGTTCAGTGAAATTTTCTGAACTATGAATTTCTTTTGTCATATTTACTTACTGCAAAACGCTACAAGTCTTGCGTGTATAGGGATTGATATTACCTGGAAAAAATAAGAAAAATATTAATTTTCAAAATTGTACAACTGTTTCAAAATTGGTTATTAAAAAAATGGACAAACGCCTTTGGATGAATAAATATTATCTAAATATTATTTTTACTGACTAGGCTGAAGAAATTATACTATAATTAACAATATCTTCATGATTTATTTCAGTTTTTTAGAGCTACAAGTGTGCAATCGTGAAGGGAGACCCATTTTTTATTACCTTTTCTCTTCCCTACATCATCTAATGCAATCACTTCAATTTAAAATCATTTTTGACAAGTTATCTTATCATAACCAGCGATCCCAAAAATATTTGTAGCACCCAGCCGTTTCCAGTGTTCCCGCGAAGAATAAATGTTGACCTGTGTAACTTTTGAAAATATTTTTGATGTCCAGAGGCGGTCAGTTCTGATACAACTACTATGTTTGGCGCACGTAGCTGTTGTAGTTACGGAGGAAACTGCTGTGACATATGAACAGACGGACAGACAGATTGCAATAAGAAGCAAAGACCACGACCAAGGCAAAAGTTCGACAAGGCAGCCATTACTTGCTAAACTAAGCCATGGTTGATAATATTCAGATGTTTTCTGCAAAATCAAAGGAGTTGTCAATTAAAGCAGTGGCGTAAACTCACCCAGTGATTTTTTGATGAATTCCAGACTAGAGGCACCAAAATAGGTATAATTTCATGACAAAGTAAAAAAGTTCTTGGGAGAAAAGGCGTCTGTAACCTCACACGAGCCCCTAGTAATTATTGAGACTTGGATCATTGGCTGTTTTACAGGGACATGGGAGCCTATCAAGCTAGAGTTTTCCTGCTTAAATATGATTAAAAAATCTGACTCAGGTAGACCACAACGGGCAAGGATACAGATACGACAAAAAGTAGTTGCTCTGAACTGTTTTAAAAGTTTAGTTGTTAATGTTGAGACTCCGGAGAAAATTTTATTTGAAATCAACCCACGAAAAAATAACAGAGCAGGGTGTATAAATAAATTACTGGTGTTAATAATTTAAAGACAGAAAATCCAAATCAGTGTAGTAAACTTATTTAAATTCCCACCATTACTTATTGATGTTATTTCATCTAGGAAAAATTACATCAAGTACGAGACACTACAAAATAATCATACTCACAAATGAAAATAAATTATATCAATAATTTTCAAGCCCATGAACAAATTTATTTCGTTGTTTTTATACATTAAGTAAGGAATTATAAATTAGATGGGCAAATTTTAATAGGTCGTTATTTTCAATAAGCCCGTCGATAAGAATCAATACTTGGGATATAATAATAAAGCAAGGACCGACGGCTTTTCATGAAAACAGAAGCAAAGAAATTAAATAGCTGTTATATTCGTTACAATAAAACCTTTAATAAAAATCGCTAAAAATTTTACCGCAAATATCTCACAAAGGGTTTCTCTTTCCAGGGTTTGTTAAAAACAATTTACATTATCTTATTAAAATCGATGCCTGTCCATCCGTCTTTCTGTCGGCGCGTCACAGTAAGTTTTCTCAGGAACTTGAAAATCTACTATCATCAAATCTCGTGGACAGCTCAACAATTTCTGGTTAATGAAAGTTTCATAGTCAAAGAAGATGTGAAAGGTTTTTAAGAGGGCCTTCCCGTATAAGCGTGTGATATTTTTTTCACTGGAAAAAGTTATAAAATGATGGAAAAAGTATAAAATGATGGGTCTTGAAGAGATTTTTGAATATCAGCTAATAAAATTGCAGTATCGATAATGGGGTAAACAGATGAAACGGAAAGATACGATAAAATTGTGACCCACACTCATAGCGATTGGACACCTGCAGACCGAAAAATCCAAAAAATAATGGATATAGTTCTGTATGAGTATCAAAACGACAAATGCCTCAAGAATCAAAGCCCGTTGAACTTTGTTAGTAATAGTATGATTTATCAAATTTAACTGTTCTTGTTCAAAATCTTAAGCTTACCCATAAACCTAGTAAAATTTGATATCCTGATGGCTACTTGTAAGACTGGTCAAGCATGAAAACATCAAAAGGGTCTAATAGTATGTAGTAATTGAGCTGTCGCTTAAGCAAACTGCTCGAAAACCACCATAATGGTGATCCAAATTTCATTTGTAAATTTAAAAAAAATAATAATAATAATAGTCATTTAAATTTGCAATTGAAATCTGGACACGGCAACCCCCTTAAAACGGAGCTTATTCATGAATCGTACTTTCAAAATGCAATGGAAAATGGATATGGAAGGCTTGTCAACTGCCGTTGTGAGGAGCCCCGCAAGGTGACGACGAATAACAAGGGAATCGCAAATCGTCTGTGCGGGGATTATATTATATTTCTGTGCTTGGATTGTATTTTGATTTACACACGGAAATGTGGCGGAGATGTGTTGTAAACGCGAGAAAATAAGTTGCTGATCCCGTGTGGTCACGCGAGCAAAGAGTGCATTGCGATTCACCCTAGCCCAAACATAGCGGTGAATCGCGATCGAAATCGTATGAAAATAATTGATGCTGGCTGAGCAATCTTCTCCCTTTACAATCATAAATCTCTGAATAGAGCCGAAAGGAAGAGTTTTCCACTAGTAGTTCGAGTTGGAGCCAAGTGAAAAAGAAAAATCCAAAATTGATGATTTTGCTGTAAAAGTTCAGAGTACTCTTTGCGTGATCGACGTGCTGTTTCCGCAAAGTGTTGGCGATTGCAAAAAAAATTGTTGGTGCGTTGCTGCTGAAGTATATGCGCCGAAAAGCAGGAAGAGGTGGGAATTTTTACGAAATTGGTGGAGAGGTGTGAAAAGATTTCCGGTGTGTCGCCGAGCGTGAGTGTACAGCCGAGTGGCTCAGCGGAGTACAGAGAGAACCAGACCGAGTACTGTCACTAGCGCTAGTACCAGGGGAAGGCTGTGTACGGGTTACTTGAATCACTTTGGCACCCGAGAAACAATCGGATGAATGGGAATGGTAAATTGATATACCATCCGAATGAATGGGATACTGTTTATTTTTCGAATCAATGTTGTATACGTTGGATTCGCAAGAGATAAATGGCTAAAGGGAAACGAGATGATGTTCCTAGATCGTGAAACTTTGTTCACAACTGCAATTTAAGATCGTCCGAATAAGGAGGAGAAAAGTTAATTGATGGAGCGATGTTCTTCGTGTTTTTATATGGATGGTACTCGAAAAGTAGCTATAACTAAACCACATGTTAACGTAATTGACCCAAAACAGCTTGTCTCGACATCTTATCGTATCAAAGAAATTGAATTGTATTCAGTGCAAAAGTGTTTTTGGAATTTTTCTAACCACCGCTTGCACCTGGATGCCCCATCTTATTTGTGGGCCATAAGTATTGTCCGTAACGACGAAGTCTCTGTAAGTCCGTCCGTTTTCTCCAGGCTTAATTTGTCCTCTGAAGCAACAATTCTCTAGACCCTTTGTAGGTTACCTCATTCTCGACTTCGGTCGATATCTATTTGATTTTTTTTTTAAATTCGTGGATGCGAAAAAATGTTTTTGTAGTGGGCCTTGTGCTGGGGAAAAGAACCCGCCCCATGACAGCGCAACGCTAGCCTGTCAGCGCATTCATGCGTCCCTAGACAAGGCCAAATCTCAGCGGATACTACCATCATCTTTCACTAAGCCAGCAGACCATCGCTGCAGTCCTTCACTGACATGAATATACCTACATTCACTTCAATTATTTAACGAAATTGTAGTATGGTATATTATTTTGTTTATTTGTTATCTGCACACCAATTCCCTTTTTTCAAAGCCGTCGGGCCTTGTTTTTAAGTTCACTCAAAACATGAATGAGAGCTATTTTGACTTCAGGCAGGAGTTTTTTTAAGCAAACGGGAACTGCTCCAACGGAAAACCGTCTGTTTCCATTTCTAAGTGAGATTTCCGATTACACTTAGAAGAGAAGCTACAACAAGAAGGGATACTGCTGCATCGATGGGTAAGATACGTCGACGACCTATTTACTATCATCTAGCAGGAATAGAGTCAACAAAAACTCAACAAGATAAATTCTACGCACAAAAACATCAGCTTCACGCACCAGATTGAAATTAATGTGCGACTCTCTTTTCTAGACTTGATGGTATGTAGAATATCAAATGGGCTAGAATTTGAAATAAACCGTGAATTCACTGCCACGCGGCGCATCACACTATTTTCAACAAACCATTGCCAGCAGCGAAAATGGGCAAAATTTGGCTGGTTAATCAACAGAATGCTGACCCTTCCTTTGAATATCAAAGGTCGACAAAAAGAAATGGAATACATTTATGAGCTAGCTGATTGAAAGAATATCTGAAGGATCAGGTCACACAACTCATTGAAAAGCGAGCGAGGCAGGACATCAATAGGACAACTCTGACTCCAATAGTGGATAAATGAAGACGAATGGTGGTGGCCTACCACTCTAAAATGAATAGAATGAGGAGCGCTCTGAAAAAACTAGGCATTGATCTGGTCTATACAAATAGAGCAACAAAACTGGAGAACCTACTAGACTCAACAGAGGACCCTCTGCACAAGATGAAGAGAGGCGGAATTTACCAAATATCATGTGGAGATTGCAACAAAAGCTACTTTGGACAGACTAGGAGATCAACAGGCGTCAGACATGCGGAAAATATACGCAAAGCAGCAAATAAAAAAAAAAGAAAGAAAACTCAAATTTTAGAATCCAAAGTAGTGGAGCATGCGGTACGAGAAAACCACGAAATTACACCGAAGCATGTCACATTAATCAACACTATCACAAACACTAGGAAGTTAGACATGGCAGAGTTCCTGGAAATTTATAAATCTGGGGGTCAGAAACTTTGAAATTGTGGCCTAGGTAATGGAAGTATGTGGCTATTCAAAATTATTAAGTAAACATCCAGTAAACAAACTAAGCCTTTGGTTTTCGTAATCATAATGTAGCTAGTTAGTACTGAAAAAATTTCCAAGTAGGAAACGAAACAATTGTACACGCTAAATATAAATCATATAGTGAAAATAAAGGGAATTTTGTTTTTAAACATTTCTTTGTTCTTTGATTGTGTAGTTTCACTAAGAAAGCATTTTTTCTGTAATCAACAAAACATCAACAAAATCCCTCTGACATAAATGAAGTTCTGTCTACCAAACTTGTTAAGTAAGTTGAATTTTGTCCTTTGTATGTCCCCTTTATTTTTATATCTATATTTTTCTATACATACTCTGTACTACATTATCACTATTTTACGTTCGTTTTAAACTGCTGATTTGATTTCTACAAAAAACCACTCTTGTTTCTTTTAATTGTCTTTCCTTGCTTATACTCGTAAAGTAGTCATCTGGCGCGAGTGTGGCCTACAATGGGCTAAAGAAAATTTTGTTTGTGTTTACGGTGCATACCATGGTTTCAAATGAAACCTCTCTTGTTGGGATTGTGCGAATGATTTAGTTGCCCAGTGATCGGCATACAAGAAGGATCGATTTCACGATAATATTAATTAGAGATACTAAGACGCCATGTGTTTATTAAACAGATAGTTTAGGAATAAAGTGAAGTTATAGTTGATTAAACTATTGTCTAATTTATTTATCAGTCCGTTTAAGGCTTCAGAATGTAATCTACACATCGTTATATATATATATATATATATATATATATATATATATATATATATATATATATATATATATATATATATATATATATACATATAAAGAAATATAAAATCGTTTTTTAATATAATGAAACATGTTTGAAACAAAATTTAAAATATATAGGTACTTGATCAACGTATTTAATAATTGAATAAAGCCTCAAGCCACTTGTCAAAATTGAGAAGTCAATACTCGATGCGTTTTATTGAGAAAGTTCATAAAAACTCTGTTCCGACAAAAATTAATAGTATGAGCATGTCTGAAAAATAATCATTATTATTATGCCTCTGGAATATATGAATCTAGAAAGTTATATTACAATAAAATCCCTAAATTGTCCATAAGTGACCTCGCTTGGAAGTTTTGAACTACTTAAAACCGCCCTTTCTACATTATAGGTTACCACCAAAATATTTAAAATAATCTAACCCCAATTTACTTACTCAGGGAACTTTGAAAACAGTCTTCATATTTTAAAATGAATTTTATTTCAAACGAAAACATTTTCAAGCACGTTTTCCGCCACTCCATAGTTCAATTTTTATAGGAACATGAAGGCACGTGTCTGATGGTATAACTCATTTGCCTGATAACCTTTTCAGTTTCGGTTTCGCTCATTTCACATGAAAGGACGAACGAAAAGAAATTTTTCTTCATTACGATACAGTGTGAATCCATTTAACAATTAGCGTGACTAATAAATTCAAAAATAGCCTCACCAGCTAACCATCGCCAATTGAGTATCCTTCTTCGTACCTTGACCTCTTAATGACTTATTTCTTTGGTAATTTTTTTTGGAGTTAGAGGAAGTTAACCTAACTCACTTTATCTTGTAATAGTTTAGCTGGTCACGTTAAAGCGTCAAAGTAAATACAACGTAATTTCCCTCAAATTTTCTTCCTTCCCGTACATTTTTGGTTCGTTCATTTAATTATTTCTACAATTTTGTTCGTGCAACTTGGCTCGATTCGTCCTTTGTAATTGTTAGATTTTCAGATTCCATAATTAGACTTTTTCGGATAAGCAAATTTATTTGCTTGTTCCATTAGAAGGGGCATGGGTCAAATGTTCATGCATAGATTAAAGGTACATTCGCCAAAGTTGACTTTTGGGTTTGCGTTTCTTGTCCCGACCCGAAAAGTTTCAGACCATCGGAATTGTGTGGGTGGATATTTGATTATGATGGAATACTTTGAAAGACCGTTGATCTTGTTCGTGTTTTTTATTGGAACAAAAAATTCAGTAAATATGATAACGAGAGGATAAATTATTTAAAAGATTACCTTCAATGGATGTTTGCATGTTTTCTTTTTATGTTTACAATGAGGAAAGTTAAGGGCAACAACCAAAAATTTAAAAAGTATTTTCAAAGGTTGTCTACGCCCACATTAGTATCTTTTTATTTGAACCATGAATAAAATCCTAAACTGAATTATCTTTTAGATACAATCCACAACCAAAAGACAAATATGTATAAAAATGTTTCAAGTGCTTGATGTTATGAAATCACGCTCCTGGCTTCGTAACCATCCTAGGGTTCGAAAGAAATTTTCTGATGGCTTGAATCGGTGAATTGAATTATTCATTCATTCAAATTTAACCAAAAGATGCGAAATTTCTTTCATAACCACACAACAGCAATAGTTTTGATCCAGCTTAAATATTTTTCTAGATGTTCGGCCAATTGAACATATTCAAATTAAACACGATTCTTTAGATGTTACTGAATATTCGAAGAAAATAAGACGTTTCATTGTTGTTGTAATTCCATACAATGTAAATGACTATAACTCACTTGATTATGTTTTGATTTCTACGAAATTTCGTTAGTTTAAAGACCTCGTATGAATCTAAATAACTGTAGAAGGTAGTTAATGGAACGTTTTGATTTGCTAGGAGAAAACACAAAATTGAAAAATCATACTATTATTAACAAAATCAAGTGAATTTTTATTTTTTAAGTATTTCTTGCCCTTATGCTCATAAAAACCTTGCTTGCTTTAGCACTACAGCTCCTTTCGGACCTTCGTTTAGAGATGGATAGAGTATCTCATTATCTTGATCGAATGTAGCGGCACTCGGGAAAGCGATATGGTCAGTATCACGCTTTTTCTGTCCACCCAACAGGGTTAATTTCTGCTCCCTTGATTTTTGAGCTCAAAGGTTTTAGTAATCGAATAGTTGCCTAGGAAAACTGCTCGAAAAACCAATATAATGCTGATCCAATTTTAATTGTAAATTTTAAAAAACAAATATTTGAATTAACAATTAAAATTCGGTCACGGCAATACTTTTGTAACGCAATTGACTAACGAATTGCATTGTCCCGCAATGCAAACTACAGTTGACAGATGAGAGAAATCGCGAACAAACCTCCGTGGCGAGACGACGAGTCTTGGATGATATACGTGCGTGCGGGTAAATAATAAAAAATTTCATACGAGGTGACCGAAATACTCCTCAGGAGCTGCCACATCAGAGTATTTCGGTCACCTCGTATGAAACTGCAAGATTTTTAATGGAACCAGCCTATATGCTGGAACCAGCTGAAGTCCATCGAGCGAATAATGCTATTATGTTGATAGCTAAAATGCTCGGGTGAAAGAACAATGTAGTTCTTTCACTTAGGACAACCAGCAATCCTCAAACAAAATTTTCTTAATAAAAAATTGCCAAGCAAGCGGCGAGTGAACGTCGGTCGAGTGTCGTAGCATTTCAATTGTCGCGGATGTTTTTTTTTTATTGGCAAAATGTTGTTAACCCAATTTGCCAGTCGTCGTCGCGGAAAATTATGCAGAAAGCGCCAGAATGTTGGCTTTTACCAAATAGTTCGCATAAGCTTTTCTTTTTGCCCCATTCAACTTTAATTGAAGTGTCGCCTCACAGTGAGAAAAGTTAATTAGTGTTGTGCACGGGAGTGTTTCCGTATGGTGAAATTTCAATTTGTTTCTGATTCAAGCAGATCAAAAGCGTCTCACCTAGAAAATTTTCTCGTTGCAGAGAAATACTAGCAAGTCCAAAAGCAATTCTTAGGTTTTATTAACCGGAACAAACTTCAGTTGTTGCGCAGGCAGACGGCAACGACACGGATAAATTGCCTGGCTCACATTCACTCAAAAAGTGCACTTTGCCAACTCCGGTTTGCCCGAAAGGCATCGCTAGTGGCACAGAAGAGCTTGTAGCAGTGCGAGCACGACCGGAACGTAAACCATACATTAGCGGGCTGCGTGGCTGCTTTAAATGACAGGAGTTGGCCATTGCTAACCCCATCGGACACCCGTGCTCCACTAGTAACGCATTTTTGATAGTGGCCATGTTTTCGCGTAACCTGGGTCCATGCAATCATATTAAACAGTTCTCCTCGCTTATATTTCGTGCTGCACTTGAAATTGTAAGAGTAAATCCACTTTTAACTCCTACAGGCACAATATCATGTCCTAAATGGGTGTTTTACCAAGTGACGTGCCAAAAAAGCGGGCAGATTTTGACCCCTTAAAGCTATTTATTGGGAGGAGCAGTTGCTTTGTAAATAAAATCGCTTGAAAACGTAATATTCCGGGAAAATAATTGTCTTGGGGCCAAATTTACAGAAGGATAAGGTACTTTGAGAAATGAGTGCACGATGAACGTTCGTTGATCTCTTTAAAGTGTGCGCTTGTTTACTCGTTGCTTAGTTCTTAATAGCCTGCTTCTGGTCGGCTCATTTGCCTATTGACGATATGTGTGCTTTATTTGAGATTCCGCCATCATTTGGGCCCTGATTTTTCCTCAGAAGTTTGTTACCGATATCGATTAAATAATTTTATTCCAATCCTATCTAATTTTAAAGTACAAAAACTAATAATCTTATCTTTCCCCCTAACAATATTTCATTCATTACTTCCCATTAACAAATTTTCATTCTACACCTTTTACTAGCAAAATCTCATTCCTTTCTTCCTACTAACAAATTTTATTCTTTCCTAAAATCAACATACCTCTACATTGTGTCCACTGTAACAACATCAATGTAGGCATACAGAACTCACTTGTTATCTGATGAGTGGGAGGCTATCAGAAGGTGGCTCAGATGCTAGTGCGGTGGTCTCTCAATCTGGAGGTCTGCTGCACACTGGGTTCAAGTTCCACTGGGCGCAGGAAGACTCTTCTTAGTTTTGGCAAAGGCATTTGTTTCCGTGTTTATGACGATTTGCATATAACTAAACGCAATCATGGTTATGCAAATCGCCATATATGCAAATGAAAATTTTTGCATTTGATGTGTCGGAAACGGAATCGAAGTGTATTGAGCTTCGATTATGTTAGCTTGGTGTGGCGGTGGTAATTAGGAAGAAAAAGGATTGTGGGATTGGTTGTTTCAGTTTGGATTGAGTTTTGGATGGGAGTGAGTTTTAGCGAGGATTTGGTGGCGACGGAAAAAAGTAAAAGTTTCGGAAGGTTCGTGACGGAAGTGTGAAACTGAAGTGAAATTGAAAACAAAAGAGGACAATTTTGCTGGATTGCTAGGGGAGTGGGAATCGCATGCGGGTGGGATTTAAATGGGCTAAGCAAACGGAAAAACTAAATTGAGTGGAGTGAATCCGAAAGAATTTCAGATTTCGGAAACATTTATTCAGAATCAATGTAATATTTATAATTCATTTACATGCTAGCTTATTATAAACGGCGGATGGCCTTAACTATGACATTATAATAAAAAAAAGGAATATATTTTACATATCCTTTGCTTAAATTCATTCGCTACGTCGGTGAGTTTTTGTGCAGAAATCTCACCAATTACTGTTAGACGCTAGGAGAGGAGAAAAATTAAAGATGCTGGGGGGGAGGATTTTAGAACTTTGTGGAGGAAGTTTAGTTTGTGTAAAATTTTAGACGTATTGGGCATCAGAAAATTGACGCCTGCCATCGTGCAGTGTGTTCAACTCTATAATTTTACCCTGAGGGTCAAATAGCGACTTTCGTTGGTGCTGGAGTAGGAAGTTAAGGGGTGAGAGTTGCGGTTTACGCATTATCTGAAGGATTTGCGGTATGGGCTTAGTGTCTCCGCTGATTAGGGGATTCAAATGTTTTTCGTAGTTAGAGAGGAAGCGAAGTAGGTTGGTTTTGCGGAAATGGTCAATTCTCTTGATACGTGCAGTATTGTAGAGGATTTGATTTGACTTTAAATGGCCGGTTTCGGGTTGTGCCAGATTTTGGTGCAGTACCGAAAGATGGGTTTTTCGTCAATATGTATTTTTTCCATCTGATATGCGGGGGGATCGTGCTGGAACACGAAGCCATAGGAAAGGATTGGGTGTATTAGTACTTTATAGCACATTTTCTTGATAGCTAGTGTGAAGGGTGAGTTGAACCTCATTATTGGGGCGAGTGAATTGAAGGCTTAAAACGCTTTTATTCAAGTTATAAGTAATTTTGGGTAATGAGGATAGATTTGAACAGATCTTTACACCAAGGTATACGACTTGGCTTTTGAGAGGAATTGGTCTACCTTTTATGTTAAGTTTAAAGCAACCACCATTCAGCAATGACTGGATTGATACACCTCTGTTATTACGAATGACAATCGATTCACACTTAGTGGGATAGAAAACTAATTTCCACCCAGAAACGAAGTTATAGATGATATCTAGGTAATTGTTAAGTTGGATGTTGAGGAGGGGGATATTTCGGCCGGAGACGAAGAGAATTATACCGTCGGATTCTATTAGGATTTGTGTGTTCGGGTGGGGTGGGAATGTCTGCCGTGTGTATAGAGAAGAGAAGGGTGGGTAGAACTGAGTCATGGTGAATACCTGCTGTATTCGCTAATGAACTAGAAAGGGTGCTTGTTACTTTTACTCGTTAGGATCTATTTGAGAGGAAGCTCAGGATAAGTTTGCACAGATAAGGGTGGAAATCAAAGGAAGTAAGGAGCTTGTAGATTAACCCGTGTTGCCATACGGAGTGGAAGGCTTTAGGGATATCCAACAAACAAGCAACAATAGGCATGTTTTTGAACGCATGCAGCGCAATGTTTGAACGCGTGCAGCGGAGTTAATTTTCAGTGCCCTTCCCCTCCTTCAGTTGCCGAGCATTCAGCAGCATCAAGAGGGGTGAGTAATTTGCGGCTTTTTTTCTCTGTTATATTTAATTTCTCTTTTCATCATATTTCAAATTTGCTTTTTTGTATCTTTTTGCAGAAGAATTTTTTTAGGAATTCACTTATTTAATTTATGAATTCATTTATGAACCAAGGGGCTACTTGGTTTTAAAATATTATTCTTTCTCACGAATGATTGTTGTTTTTTTTTCTATTTTAGATAAAAACGGCCACTATGTTTTAAGTAAAAACATTTTTCATTCCTCAAAATTACCTTTCTACCCTTTGCGGTAGTTTTTTTTGCATGGTTACCCAGCATGGGCAGAGGATTTCCTCAAAAGTCCCACGACACGACTGAGTGCTAGCTGGCCTTAGTATGCCAGCCCGGGTTAACGAAACATCTACCAAAATTTAATGTCTGCAACTACGGTGACTTCCGTGGTTGCAATGTGTCCGATGGTGAGGAGAGGACATACATCTTTGTATATTTTGCCTCCACAAAGACACTCTGGTGCACACAATGATTTTTTTCTTTCAGATTATGAGTGCTAACCAGTACCTTTTATTTGATGCCCTTCTCGAATGCATTCGAAAAAAAATTTTGTTTAAGGGCTACTCCAGCATAATTAAGCGCAATCTCTTCAAAATTTTTCAAATGTTTGAGAAGACCTAATATTTTGAGAAATTATCACGTCTGACCTTTCCGCAAAGTTTAAGCTTTTTAGTTTCCATAGTTTCTGAGGAAACTTGCTGTGACGCACGGACAATCGGACGAACCGACAGGACGCGAAAGTAGTAGGCCTTTGTAAAATTTGTTTGACAAGGCCCTAAATATGGTTGAGCACGCAATTATATCACGCAAATTTTTATAGCGTTTATAATTATAATTTACTCATTTCGAATTTCAGTTTATAAGATTTTCCATTCACACTTATTATCGCTGGAATTTTGTCCTTATTGTCTTGTCATCATGTTGAGAACTAAACCTGTCTATAAAGAAACTTCGGAGTCAATCTCTAATTTGCTCTAAGTATTTTTTACGCCAGAAACTTTTGCAATTACTTTAGCCGAAACTTATGTCCTTGTACTTTTATATTATATTATATAAAGAAGAGGACAATATACAGGGTTTTCCAATAAGAGGTGTTATTTTAATATTATAAGAAAAATACCATTTTTAATATAAATGATCGAATTTTTATTTCATTATAAAGAAAAAGGTATGCCGTTAATAGTGAAAAATAACATCAGACTAATGACTACCACGACCACGCTTACAGGACCATATCCTTTTCATGAAATTTTCCATAACCAAATCGCAAAGTGGCTGCCCTATGTCCTCGATAGCCTCACGAATTCCATCTTTGAGTTCTTGAATCGACGCTGGGCTGTTGGCGTAGACCTTTTCTTTCACGTGGTTCCAAAGTAAGAAGTCGCAAGGTGTTAAATCATAAGATCTTCGTGGCCAATTGTGATCACCTCTTCGAGAGATAACACGGTCCGGAAACTTTTCCCGTAAAAGATCAATGGTTTCGTTGCTTCTGTGGTACGTAGCGCCGTCTTGTTGAAAGTGAACGTTGTCCAGATCAATACCATCCGATTCCGGCCATTAAAAAATCATTAATCATCTCTCAATAGCGCAATCCATTCACTGTAACTGTTGATCCAGCCTCATTTTCGAAAAAGTAAGATCCAATGACTCCGCCGGACCATAAACCGCACCAAACAGTCACACGTTGAGGATAGAGAGATTTTTCAACAATAACTCTTGGGTTTCCCGAGCCCCAGATGCGACAATTTTGCTTGTTGACGAAGCCACCGAGGTGGAAATGGGCCTCATCACTCAAGATGACTTTTCGATGGAATTCCGGGTCATTTTCATGCATTTCAAGGACCCAATCAGCAAAGACACGACGTTGTTGATGATCGACCGGCTTGTGTTCTTGTATTAACTGAACTTTATAAGCCTTAAGACCCAAATATTTATGCAAAATACGGTGTAATGACGTTTGTGGAATGCCTAATCCAAAGAACAACGAGAAATGGACAAACCTGGGTTTTCTTCAGCACTTTCGGCTACAGCACCAATATTCTCGGCTGTTCTTGAGTGACGTGCACGGGTTTTATTCTTCACATCACCAAATTGTCCCAACAGCTCGAATTTTTCCACCAATTTCTGTATTGCGGTCCGACAAGGTGCTTCACGACGACCCAGAAATGTTCGAGTTTTACGAACCGTCTCTGCCAAATTTTCAACATTTTTATAGTGAATTTTAATAATTTCAGTGCGTTGTTGAAGCGTGCATTGTTCCATTTTTATCAATAGCGTAGTTTCTCATTGTCAAAAAATAACAGCTTCAAAAGTGACATCTCCTGAAATAGCGGGCTAGTAAAAATAACACCTATTACTGGAAAACCCTCTATTCTACATTGTATCCATGGTAAAATTCTCTATAATTGATGAATCAGCTTTCATGTGAACATAGGATACAACCCTACAAGTTTATTTCATGACTCTTAGATTTTTATTTATTAGCAGCTTTTCTCCTCACCACTACGATTCTTAGAACATATGTTTAAAAAATTATAGCTTGTGAAATTTCTTAAAAAACAAAAATTAAATAAAGGATGAACTTTGACTATTACGTAATAATTTACGATATGTGTCAGCCAATATGGAATTCAAGCTACTGACCATGAAAAACATCACAAAATTGTTTAAAGTAATTTATTACTGACACAAATGGTCGTTAAGATTTCTTCCTAAATTAAACTTTTAAAGTGCTATAAATTACAAACAGAAGATACATATGTTAACCATAATTTTGTCTCATTAATTTTGGTAGCTATACCATCTGAAGTTCCTCAGTGTTAATGAAGGAATAAATTTTCTTTTTTAATTATTCATTCAGTAAAGCACGAAGATACAATTTATGTATGAAATATTCAAGCATAATTTAGGTAAAATTGCATTGCTGGTGTGTTTCTGTAGTTAACCAAGACGTTTTGTATCTTAAGAATTTAAAAGGTAGATTTGAGAGGGTAGCATATATTACCCGTGAAATACAAGAACAATAAATACGGTTAAAATACTTAATTAGCGAATATGAGTAAAGTGGTTTATTGGCATGAAGTAATTTTGTAAATTTCTTTAGAGATGTTAATTAAATCTCTTCCTACAGCCTATAACTATGTTTTGATTTAAGCATGAATTAAAATAAGAAAAAAATGTCTAAACATGTTTGCTTATTTTTTTATATTTAGCATATGAAAAACAAATGTTGAAATGATCATTTTTTGGGGTTTTTAAATGACTCGCCATAAAATACCTGAAAAGTTGCACTCTGTAAAGGTACCAATAAAAAAAAAGTTTTGAATACAATGAATTCAATTAATTAATTTTGAGCATTTTATTTTAAAGTGTTTAAGCCATGGTTTTAATATGAGTATGCTTAGGCATTTGATTCTAAAATGTTGAACTTTTGTAAGCAAATTAAGTAGCTATAGTACTTCTTTTGAGACGACATCGTTGACTTAGGAGAGCGAACGAGAAATTATTATCCTGATACTGGTTCTATAGCGAGTACGATTCATTGAATACCAGGATTCAAAACTTCCTCCTATAAAATTTAACTACTAGCGTCAGAGGGGTAGTTTCTACCAAAGGTAAGGTAAAAGTAGCAGGTAGAATTACCACTTGCGGTCTTCGGGCTGTCGAGCCACCTCTACCACTTTTCCTTTCTATCATAACACATCTGCCGCTGATATCCTAGCCTACGTGGAAATAAGGTTGATTTGTTAAATTGCAATATTAATGGTAAGAAACTCATAAAAGACAACCTTCCAACAAAATATTGTAATATCATCTTTTAAACTTACTATTCGTAATAATTTTCGTACGCTTAAAAGCTCAGAGTTAAAGCTTTTATTTTCGTGATCACCGATAATTTTTAGACCAGTTTCGACAAGAGAAGGATCTATGCTACATATTGCTTCTAATAATTCATTATTTTTTCAAGCCCCTTGCAATAACGACGTTTTTTGTTTTATAAAATCATGGTTGAATTACTCCATCTTTGATGCGGCATTATCCGCTTTTCATAATATCTATAGGCGTGACCACCAGTTTTCGTCAAGCTATGATTTGGATGGTAATAGTATACTTATAGTGCATGTCTGTGTCGTCTAGTGGTTAGGGCATGAACCCATAAGCCGAAGGTCCCAGGTTCAAATCTCGTTGGGAGCAACGTGATTTAGTTCAGGGGATTTTTCCGACAGACTACGAATGTTCACTCAGTGGTGATATGTACTAATTTAATCAGATCATATCATAGCTGAGCAAACAGACGGGAGCATGGTACTGACCAAATCAACTTCCGAAAAAATCTATACGGTCATGAAAATGAGATACTCTAACTATCTCTAAGCGAAGGCCCGAGAGGGGCTGTAGTGCTACAAAGAAGGGGAAGTGTACTTATAGGCATAAAAAAATACATTATTTAGCTCTTTGTGCAATGATTTTTATTCAATATTTCTAGTCAAGTGTTTAATTGTCAGGCTTCGGGTCTTTTCTAATTGTATCTCTTAATTTCTTCCATTTATATTCCTTACACTCAGTTGGCCTCAGTCTTTGAAACGTATTTAGGTGAACTTCTCCGTTTTTGTTCTTTCGAAATTTTTCCCGAGATCTCTTGCTACTGTGTGATGTTAATTTTGTTATGAATAGTCTGCAGCAGTGTTCCAACAGTGTACCAATAGGGCATTTTTGCTAAACATTAAATGGTGAGGTGTTGGCTTAAGCCATGAACCCGGCTTTTTGGAGTACCACACTGTATAGCCACCCAGGTATAATCGCTAGTCCTCTAATATTCTACGCAGGCCGATCCGCAAACAGGAAGCACAACTCGTTTCACCGACTCCAGGACAAACGGACGCAAATAACCATGCCAGCCGGTTTTGCTCGTCGCAGCAGCAAGGCGTGAGAAAAGCTCCCGGTGATCTCCCATCGAGGCCCAAACACGCAAGGGTTTGTATGCTCTTAATATATTATCTTCAACTAGTATAAATTCATAAGCAAATAAATAACGAAATAAAATTATTTCATTAAACGAACGTCGGATCTTTGCTGTTCTAGTTCAGATGAATGTAAATAGTAGCAGATGATTGTCATACAAAGGGAGTTATCTCTTCTCGGAAGCCTTGATGTTGACATGGGATACTCGTCATATCAAGCTCCCAGTTTGTGCCAGTATACACAGGGTAAACTGGTATTGTAACAATGTTCCAAACATTTTTTGGGATCTTAAGCGTTGCTCTTGGGTGTCTGTTTTGTTTTCTTCCTTCTTGTCTCACTGCCTTTCGATTACCAATAAAAATCATTCCAAATTCTAAGATCACCCTGAGAGTCATCATCCTCCTCCATTGTTTAAGTGCCGACATAATCTAGTCCGGATAAAACTCGATTTTCCGAGGGCCAATTGCTCAGCATTAGCTAAAAGTTTATCTTTATTCGATTGGTATAATTTTGTCCAAAACATGAACTGTGATTCAGCCATAGAGAAATTTCAGTGCTTTTGAATGATTCGACACTCCAACATACTCCCATTTGCCGCCGTTCAAAAGCTTCAAATGTACCATGGTTGACTTTGAGGGTTGTGGAGGCCATCAAATCCAAAGACTTTGCATTAAAACGCTTCACAGCAAGTAGTTCATACGCGGGATGGTTGATGTTAAGAGAAGTTGCAAAATCTGAAAACAAAGCTGCTAAGAGCAACTATTTCAGCTTTACCAAGATATCTTTGCATTAAAATATACCCAAGCCCTTCTGGGCCTACATTCGTTCTCTGGAATCATCCTCAGCGCTGTCTGATTCAGTGGGTTGTGATAGTACTGCAGATGATTCCTAAGACAGTATTGTTAAGCTTTTTTACACGTAACTTTTTGTCTATTTATGATAACTATAGCCCGTCAGTTTTTTTCACTACTGACTTTTTGTTTCTTCAGTATATGCTTTCCCGACAAACTAGTCCGAATGAAGTTGCAGCTGTCATCACTAACTTAGATGCGAATTTGGGGCCAGGATCCGATGGCCTATACAGTTTTTTTGTTAAATCTTTGGCCTCAGTCCTTTTGCCTTTACTTGTTTTTATTTTCAATTTGAGCTTGTCTGAGGCAACATTTCCATTGGTGTGGAGCTTAGCCTATATAACTCCTATACTCAAGAACAGTGATTCATAATCTATATATAATGTACTCCATTTTTATTCCATTGTTCATTTTGAAAATTTTAGAGCGTATTCTATTCGATAAAGTGTTATCGCCATTCTGCAGTGTACGATAGTGCCGCATGGTTTTCTTCATCTGCGTTTCATTTCAACCTTACTCGGAACATATTGTGGTATAAACCTTCTGACCCTTGAAGCGCGTCGTACTTTTTTGGATGAATGCCTATTATTTAAGCTGTTCCATTATCTGAGGTCTATGCCACTTGCTATCGAAATTGAATAGATTGCACATTCCGTTTGCCAGGACTGGTACCTACTATTATTCAATCATTGTTCGTTTACCCCACATCTATATTGCCTTATATCTTCAAAAACAAAATTTAACCAAAGAAGATATTAAGTTTCATTCGGGAAGATAACGTTTATGGCTGAATAGAAGTGCATACTAACCGAGGCAATTAAAAATAAATTGAAGATAAAAAAGGATTCTAATTTGCAACCTTATTCAGTTATTTTTTGGGACAGCGGTACAAGAAGGGTTGATGTTTCTGTAATGATTTGAATCTCTCTTCCGTCTCGTTCGTTTGAAGATTCCCGAAGGAAATCTAAGCCGACCTCTCATCGGTTATAGATGTGAAGTTTGTGACCATGCCAATGGACCATACCCATCAGGTCAACAAGTCCGGACACCTTTAATACATAATTATAAATTCCGAGGTGGCTGCTGGTAGGCTAGCTAGTTTGGAGACTAAGTCCAAGTACAAAAATCAGCCACTGATTCAAATGCCCAATTTAAACGCGTCAAACAACTTCTATCAGCTTGACTTTAACCTACTTTACTTCGTTTGCTTTCCCTTCCATTTGAGGAAAAGAACAAAACTTAACCGTTAACCAAAAACACGCGTTCCCGAATATTCACTGACGCGGTGCCTGAAAAAAACTCAAACCGAATCAAACTACTCTAGCAAAAAAACCAAACTCTGGCACCGCGTCCCGACCATAACACAAACCCGACCATTCGCGGATTATCGAAACCCTACCCTCTCGGTGGTATACTCACCTTCGCCGTCGCTTCCCTCTGAAAAAGGACTGGTGTGCTGAAAACGAAAGACGGTTAACTCAGCAATTGATACTCATATCAAATATATTTCAACAGTTGTTTCGTTATATTTGGTAACATGTTAATCATTTTGGATGAGTTTATTACTTTCCAATTTTTCACTCATTAGAGCAAGCATTTCTATACAAGTTCAATTCTTAAGAGGAATCAATTCAAGACATTCATACATATCTGATTATTAGCGTGGATTTTAAAGAAAAACGCAGGACAACTATACCATCTTTCAGATAGACGAAAGCCGCAAAATCTTTCTGTTAAGTGCCAGCACTGGTGAGATTGAAATATTGTTGAGGAGCAACCAAAGTCTTAATAGAAGTATAGAATTTACGATAAGTGGTTTAAGCCTAATCATGCTAGGAAAAATAAGGAACTTCCAATAAGCATTTTCTTTTGGGCAGAGGTCTGAAAGATTAATTGACGTGCAATGTACATCTTTGCTGTCTAAAGTATACAATACGATGGGGCTATACACTGAAGCAAACTAATTGTAATGGCAGATTGCGTAATTTTTGAAAGAGTGATACTGGCTTGACACCTAAAGGAAACAGTGTCATTTGACTAAGCACCAGATTGGACCCGAAGACTATGGAAAACACAGGGTCAATGTATTATCCCAAACACTTTCAGAAAGAAAGAATGAAGCCATTATAGTTGAATGGCGCGCGACATCCCAGATTTCACAAAAGTATGCTGTGACTAGAACTAAGAGAAGCCAAAAACTGACATCCCCTGCGACATCACATAAAACTCTAAAAGCAAAGGCGGAAAGATATTGATATATAAGTTCAATAGGTTGGAACAATGAGATTCACTGACTACTCTGTGATCTTTAAAAGTAAAGTATTTGTAATAGGGGAAATTCTGAAAACTCTAATAGAAGATGTTAGCAACGTAGAACCGCATGTGCTTTTGGCAGTTGAACGGCTCTACTAATTGATCTTCTTGAAGCACGGGCCATCCAGAAACATGCGTTCTCAACGTCTAACCGGGTATGAATATTTTCGTTAATACCTCTGAAGAATAAGATAAGTTGCAACAAAACTTTGTAGGTTTTCTCAACTGAAAAATTGACAATACCTCTACAAATTTCGCGTAGATGAATCAAAACAATCCTAGTTTGGATACTGCTAAAATATATGCTGAATAAGTGATCAAAACTTCATGTATACTTTAGAAAGATTTTGATATATCATATCAACTGGTTTTCACAATTGAGTTGTGATAAAAACTTTAGATAATTTGAAAACGATTATAACTATAAATGCTTTTAATTACCTCTATTCTGTTATGCTTGGTCCATAAAGTAAAATCTCAGCTTCTTGCAAAAACGCCATATTTGGATACAATTAATGCAAAAAAACGTTTTTTCAATTTTTTCGATCCATCACATAGGATCACCTGCTTACCTTAGAGTTCGGTTAGATAACCCCCGGCCCTATCGTGAAAGCTATGTTGCGATCGAAATTGAGTGAAATGAGGTTGCTTATTTAATTGAGTCAGTCCTGAGGTAGAAACGTCACAACTCTTGTTGGTTAGACTGGTTACAACACTAGTAAAACGGAGCTTGGAAGTAGCGTGATTGAATTTGTCTATATTAAAATGGCATACAAATAGAGGCTCAATCCTGAGGAGAAGCCTCAGTGCCAATTCAGTTACGGAGCAAATTTTTAATGGATGCAATTCTTTCATGCCTCGAATATGACGACCAGTTTGAGATGAATCACTCGGTATTTACCTCCATTACTACAAAAAAATCTAATGAATTCGATAGTGCTAAGTTAGGATGAATTGAGAGTCAGAGTGTAATTGATGGCCCCTAGATCATTATTTGGGTGAATTAAACTGGAATGCAAGTATTTCCATTCAACTTGAAGGTACTTCACGTCATAGCGAAACGAGGCTTAACCCAAAGGATTGTGTCGAACGGTTCCAGGTTACGTTCTCCGGTTGACAGGGGAGGTATTAAGCGGGTAGTTCAGTTATCTTGCGCGTCTGGGAGCACCACATTCAGGGCGTAAATAGCGTTCATCCTCCAACGACACACCAAAAAAGAAAGGTTCAATGTAAAGGAAATGTTACTTCGTATGCAAGTAATGTTATTTCTAATCATCACCAAAATATCTGAAAGGTTTGAATGGCCCACCCGATATTGTCAGGATCTGAACTGTTCTCAGTGATATTATGGGCACTGAGTTGATTCCATGAGAAGTTTGTTTTGAAATTTTGTATAGGATATCGCCATTATTTATCTTAGTAAGATAGTCCGTGTGGTGTAGTGGTTAGAGCACTCATCCCGTAAGGTGAATGTCCCTGGTTCGGTTCTCATTGGCGGCAACGAGATTGAGTTCAAGTGATTCGTCAGATGGACTATAATTCCGTTCAGTTGTAATACGTGCTGGTTCAAAATCAAAACGTATCGCAGCTGGGTGGACGGATTCTGAGCATATCTCCTTGTGGAGTGCCGATACATTCGATCATGATAATGAGATACTCTATCTCTAAGCGAAGGCCCGAAAGGGGCTGTAATGCTACAAAAAAAGATGATCTAATAATAATAAAATATTTTATTCAATTTTGAGGATTCTGAAGACCAGCTGCATACACAGGAGAACAAAGCTTCAAGTATACAAAATTGTGATAAGACCTGTGTTATGCTATGGGTGTGAAAGATCTGCAAATATATTGAACACCTTGGATCGACGGGTCCTGAGGCGTATAATTTTTGACGAGCCGGAGGGTCTCAACGATTGTAAGACTCCAGAAGCATTAATGGGCTGGCACCGTGAACCAAGGAAACGCTGGTTTGACTCGGTCGACGAAGAGAGTTCATCGCTGTTCGGGTTGCGAAGTTGAGAGGACATGGTCAATGGACCGAGGCAGTTGGAGGCGCTTGTTGCAGGAAGGCCTGAGAGGGGCTGTGGCGCTACAAAAAAGAAGATGAACACAACAGTAATAAGTACTAACTTTTTTTTTTATTTTTTTAATTTTTAAAACAGATATAACCCAATTACATTATAGACAAACAAAAAATAAAACAAAGTTTATACAAACAATCAATATATCCAAAACGGATAGTAAAAAATTAAATAAAAAAGGAAACTACGTACAAAATACAATAAATTAATTAGAAATAGAAAAAGTATTCTTCGAAGTTAAACAGAAGAACCGATTCCTTAAGTTTTTTTTTGAATTTAGCAAAAGACAGCGGTATTAAACCAAGACCAAGCGCGTTATGATTACGTGGGAGTCGTACAGCAGGCGAAAAAAATAAAATATCAGTGCGAGCAAAGGGAACATTGAAGACTACCGAGGATCTAGTTGGACGTCCGGTATTGAAGGAGGAAATTTCAATGCCAAGGCCTATAGGAAGCAAAATGTGATAAAGCTTGAAAAGAAGGCATTCATCGAGAAAAACTCTGCGAGAGACTAATGAAGGAATGTGCAGAAAAGACAGGCGATCACTATAAGCGCAATACGGGATACGGAATTTAAAACAAGTTGGGTAAACAGACCTACGCTCATGTCAGAAGGGTTTTGTATTCAATTTACTAAATACAGTCACCAGATCGAATCAAATCAAGAAACGATTTTATTGGAGAAAATATGAAATTCGAAGATCATACTATTATTAACAAAGTTGAACGAATTTGGACTTCTGAGGTTTTTGTTATTGTTATACTCATAAATATCTCCCTTGATAATTATTTCAGATGTCCATTCGCGAGGGGGGAAACACATTTTTCATGTATTTCCCCTCTGTGCCCCCACTGAAGCAAAAACTGGCAGTTTAAGAAATGTTTTGAAAAGCTCCCATGAAAACTTTCATTTCATATTTATATCGGCTACGTTTGATGAATTTTTTTTCAGGGACCATTCTCCTGTACTATTATCATCGATTAATTGCCAATTTTTTCGAATCCTAGAACGATTACAAAGCCCTTTTGCTAGGAGCTCTCCCTCGCCTTCTTGACTTGTTTCACTTATGAGCATTAATTGTAGGTACTCAGCTTCAGTCATTCATTAAATTGAATCAAGTGTTCAAAGCATGCACCTTAAACGCTGAAGTTGGGAAAAAATAACTCAAAATTATTCAATCTTCGCATTGCAAACAGCCACTATTTTGTTTTACGATTACTGATACCACTAGCTGAACCGATTCTCAAAGATATACATGACACCTATCATTCCTGAAATTCGCATGCAAATCCTGGCAAAACTGTAGTGTGTTGTTCCATAGCCATATGTTGCCATAGTAATAAATGCAGCGCATATTGTTCCATAGTAATACAAGAAAATTCAAACCACTATAACTTCGCTAAATATGATTCAATCTTTATGAAACTTTCAGAGTATATTAATTTTATAAATAGTCATCTATGTACTGAATTTCATTGAATTTAAGGGTACCGTTAAGATTTTAATCAAGAAAACATAAAATTGATAAATCATACTATTACTAACAAAGTTGAGTGAATTGCGACTTCTCACGTATTTGTTGTTGCTGTACTTACCGAGGTCTACATCTCTGATTTTTTTCAGATTTTTCGGATCACAGGTGTCCAATCGCGAGGGGGGGGGACACAAATTTTTCGTGTATTTCCCCTCCCTGTGCGCCCTTCGAAGCAAACTTTGCCAAACTAAGACCTGTTTTGAAAAGTTCTCATCAAGACCTTTCATTTGATACCCATATCGGCTGCCTTCAATGAAATTTTTTTTTCGGGGGGTCACTCCCCTATATGGGGAGACCCCCTTAAATACCTTATAAAATTTTTTTGTAGTTGAACTTTGAAGAGAGCACCTTTTTACAACTACGTACAAAATTTGATGTTTCTAGCTTAAGTAGTTTCTGAGAAAAACTGCTGTGACACACGGACGGACGGACAGACAGACAGACGGACAGACAGGACGCGATTTTAGAAGGGTTGTGTAAAATTATTTTACAAAACCCTAAAAAAAGAACCGAGTAAACCTACGTTGCACAGCTTCAATAGCATCTCTTAGGTAATGTTGATGCGGACTCCATATTTGCGAACAATACTCTAATATGCTTCGAACAAGAGAAAAGAATAAACAAACATACGATGAAATATCTTAAAAATCTTCTGTGGATCTGAGGATAAACCTGACATACGAGATGCTTTAGATACTAGATGAGTTATATGCTGTCCAAAATGAAGCTTGGTATCAAAAAATACTCCCAAGTCCTTGTGGGACACCACAGCTCTCAAAGAAACATTAGCAATCGCATAATTATAATCAAAAGAAGACTTTTTAAGGGAGTAAGTCATCTTGAAACATTTGTTTACATTTAACTTCAGCCGATTAGTTGCACTCCAGCCAGCTGGTATATCCAGGTCTTTCTGCAGAATAATACAATCATTGACAGATTCGATCACCCTGAATATTTTCAAATCATCTGCATACATGAGTGCGCGGGAGTTGAATAGGGAAGGAATATCATTGATAAATACGAAAAACAACAGAGGACCAAGAATGGAGCCTTGTGGAACTCCAGAACAGGGATAAAATGGAGAGGATTTATGGGCATTAATGGTCACAACACAACTCCGATCAGCAACATAAGAACAGAACCAATGTACAATAGAACTGCCTAAGCCGAAATTACTCAATTTTTGGATAAGAATCCGGTGGTCAACTGAATCAAAGGCCTTAGAGAAGTCTTTCTTTCTATTAAATATACATAATTTACGCAAAAATAAGCACAAATTTTTATTCTCTAAAAATTTTTTTGGAGTTGCAACATGGCAATATTTTGCTAGAATGGAAAATTAGTCCCCATTCTTTGAAATATTTTCCCTTAATTTCCCAAAAATTGATTCTCCACTTGAACCTTTTTCGCAAATCACAGTATGTTACGTGACACTGAATCATTAATCAAACTTTTATTGCTATATGTTCAACTTCTAACGAATTTACATGCTTGATAGAGTTTTCAACATTCATGCCCAAATTTAATTAAGCAATTGGATTCAAACTCTCGATAGAACACAAAAACTTGTACTTAAATAATCACGAAATATTTCAAGGGTACATCATCCGCTTTGGCGCCTTTTCCTACATGCACATGAACATGGACACATTCCAATTGTACAGCGCACATACAATAACCTGCAAAAAGTCATTGTCATGCGATGAAATGCAGAATTTCTGACCTCTACGTAACAAATCAACATATATGTATGTACTATATATTTGCATATATTCACATTAAGGCTATTTTAATTTCGTTCGTCGTTTTATTTATTTCGCATACGAGTGTACTTTCTTTAGTTCTTTTTTGTTTTTTTTTTCTTTATTTTTTTTCCCCTTGTTCACCGTCGCAACATTTCATTTTAATGAATTTCGTAAGCATGCAGGTTCTAGGGCAAGCTCGAAAGCAACATGCAGTAACAACAATATCATAATAACAATTTTGCGGTATACGTTCTTCGTTCTTTTTTTTTTTTTTTTTGATATTTTTTGTGACTTTGTTAACGTTTTTTCAATTCCGGCACTCACATGCAGTTTACCTAAATGAATTGTGTGGATGAAGGAGGAAGGTATTACTCGAATTTCATCAACCCACATTGGGCGCAAAAACATGTATGGAGTTAGGAATTATTATATTGTTGTTCACCATACTAAAGGAAATTCCTTTCAAAGTACGAGTATTAAATCAGGTCATGTGGAGTAATAGATGTGTCACCGTGTGCATGAGATTAAATGAATCCGTAGGATTATGACTTACTGAAAGGAGCTTAAGCTTTTAACGGAAAATTGTATTTAACTTTTCAGATGAAGTTGCGGTTTGTGTTAAGTTGGTTGTTTGTACTTTCTCTAGATTTAATAAAAACGCATACGCAGATCATTAGCTTACTTTGAATCGAAAAAATTCTTAACGGTTTTTACCCTGGGATGATTGAGATTAACATATTTTGAAATTATAAAGTTATAAAATTAAGTGGAAAACGTAATCAAAAGCTAAAATATCGCTTATAAATATGGAGAACATTTAATAAATGAAGAGAATCTAGTTTAGCTGAACGCTATCATTGTGAAAATTGGGTTTTGTATTTTTTAGTGAATGATTGGACATAAATTTGCTTAGGAATCAAGGAAAAAGAAATTTATTCAATATTTTTTTGACTACTTGTCCAGGATTTTTGCAGGCATGAAAATGCCTAAGAGCTTATACGGCATTCAGACACGTTCAATATGTGCAGACAGAACCACACCATTGCAGAAGACTAAAAATGTTCAGGCTAGTGAATCTAGAGTTTAAAGTCATATTACCCAATTCGTTTTTTCACTTGGGTGCTTCGGCTGAGTTCTGCGGGCCTTGTTTCACTCGCTTATGCCCTGGACCTCCAAAAAACCGTCAGCGAGATAACAATTGGCTGAAGCCACACCACAACTTTGCAACGGCAAGCTTGAAGCAAAGTAGAATTTTTCAAATAACCACAAAGGCAAAAATCAAGGGTTAGCAACGAAGATTTACCTGGTATCAATAGCTACAACAATCAAATAAGATAAATAAGATTTCCCCAAATAAGTTCTGTGACCAGAAGCCAGGCGAATCACTACAGAGAGGTAGATTTCTCGGACTTGCACTAACCACTGTAGAACAAAGTCCAGTACTCACTCACAAGGACATCTTATTTTTTCTCAATCGCATCAAACTCTCTGCTTGAACAACTAGCATATAAGAGGTGTGACAATTAAGTAGTGAGACTGTATATTTAAAAATTATTCTGCAACTCTACCATCCCCTTCAAAGTAGTTCCCTTGGGCAGGTATTCAACGATTCCAGCGCGTCTTCCATGCTTCGTAACATTTCTGGAAGACTCCGACTGGGATGTCCGCGAGCACCCTTGTCACGGCCACCTGGACGTCCGTAGTCGACTTAAAATGGGTTCCTTTGACCACCGATTTTATTCTAGGGAATAAAAAAAAGTCACAGGGTGACATATCGGGCAAATAAGGCGGTGGTTGCAACACGGCGATCCTTTTAGAGGCCAAATACTAGAACACACTGAGGGCGGTGTGGCACGGCACATTGTCGCGCTGAAGTATCCAGTTACGAGTGATGTCTGGGCGCACCCTGTCGACTCGTTTTCGCAATCTTTCGAGTACTTGGTGATAGTAGACTTGATTTACGGCTTTCCCCGATGGAACAAATTCGTTGTGGACGATTCCACGGCTATCAAAAAAGGCAATAATCATCGTTATCACCTTCAACTTGCTCATGCAAGCTTGTTCGGGCGGGGGGCCGTGCGGAGACAACCATTATGAGCTTTGGCGTTTGGTTTCCGGGTCGTATTAAAAAAGGCAGCTCTCATCGCCTGTAATAACTCGATCAAGCAGGGTGGGATCGTTTTCCACTTGTTCCAAACAGTCTTCTGTGACGGTCATTTGATACTGTTTTTGCTCCTCAGAAAGGTTCTTTGGAACTATCTACGCGCACAACTTTTTCATCCCAAAATCCTCGGTTAGAATTTGTCTGACTGTTTCACGGTTCATACTCAGTTCCGAGGCCACCATTACAACTGTTAAACGTGAATCTTCACGGATTAGGGCGCCCACACACTGCGCATTTGCGTCAGTCCACACCTCGACTGGTTTCTCGCTCTGCGCCTCGTCTTCCGCGCTTTCACGCCCCTCCTTAAACTCTTTATGCCATCAAAACACCTGGACACGACTAAAGGCACTATCACCATGCACTTTTACAATTTTAGCGTACGTTTCTGAAGCTGTTTTGCCCAACTTGGCGCTAAATTTTATCACGACGCGTTGCTCTTGATTTCGTTTACTCAACACGACACAGCAGGCCAATTAAAGAAGCTAGAGCAATGGTAAATATATCAATGGAGAGGGGAAAGATGCCGGGAAAGTGGAATGGAATTTCAAGGTTGCAGATTTACCATAAGCACGGCAATAAAATCAGTCTTATTACTTAATTGTCACACCTCGTAACTGCCAACAACTTGGCCGCTGATCGAGCCACGCTCAAGCTCGCTGTGTAAAGTTTGATGGCCTTCATCACTTTACTCACTGCAAAAAGCGAATAACTGAAAAACCCAAATGCATCAATTGTGGAGGAGCACACCCCGCCAACAACGGAGGATATCCCAAAAACCCAAAAAACGTATGCAAAACTTTTGCGCTGACTGCCGCCCAAAACAAGCCACAACCCAGTGTGAACTCCCCAAAACAAAACACCAATAGAACCCCTACAACTCCTTCCCAGCCACAAACCACATTCACTCCATCAAATATGAAGCAATTTTTCATCAAAATGCACTCACAGATGCAATTGATGATGCGAAAAATGATGGCCACAATTGTGCATGAATGAAGCAGTGCTTCTTTGCGCTGCAAAACCTAAATAAAAACACCCAATTACTTCCCTCATAAATCACATTTTTATACTCACGTGAAATGCAAACTCCCTGCAACAAAGAATTAGTGAGTTTAGGCAGTGTATGCTGGATCATAAATTTGACATTATTCTCATCCAGGAAACCTTTTTGAAGCCAGGAACCTATAACCGCTTCCCTAACTATTATCTACGCAGAAATGATAGACTGACAGGAAGGGGAGGTGAGAAGAAATGTGAATCACTACCTGATTCAAATCCCATACATCCAACGCGTAGAGGCAACAGTAATTAAAATAAAAACGAACTCGTTTAAATTTGTAGCCATGTCACTTTACAACCCCCCTCAAAGTGAGACTTTCTATCAAGATCTAAGCTCCCTCTTCGAGCTGGAAGGCCCACTCCTGGTGATAGGTGATTTCAACGTCTATCATAATTCCTGGGATGCTGTAAGAAGCAATCAAGCTGGGGCTGAGCTCAACAAATTTAGCACATCCAAAGACGTAAGACTAAATATGCCAAATGAAACAACGCACTATGGCTGGACTTCTGGTAACAATATACATTTTGAGTGGGCTGGTGTCCAATCACTGTGTTCAAAATTCACTTACTTGTAATTTGATCCGTGACTTTGTTGCTAGTTAATTATTCTAACGCGTTTCAAAACATTTGTTTCATTTTCACGGATCAAATTACAAGTAAGTGAATTCTGGTAACATCCTAGACTTCGGAATCTACCGAGATTTTCACCACAATGGTACTCGATGATCTGTCTTCCGACCCCAAAAAGCCTCGTCCAGCTGCTAAATTCAGCATAGAATAACTTACCAAAAAAACCGACTTACAAAGGAAAATAAATAATACAGCCAAAACTCTTGTAAGGGAATACAATCCCTATGAAATTTTTCGAAATATTAGCCTCCTAATAAAGAAGAGGAATCAACTACGGAGACGAACTAGGAATACGGGTTATCCTAGGTTGAAAACCAAAGCCAACCGATTAACCAACAAAATACGTGATCAGAGTCAAAAATTTCGCAACATCATTTGGGAAGGGTTTTTATAAAACCTTGAACATGGTGATAATAACTTTTGGTGCCTCTCAAAATACTTTAGGTTGAAAAAGAAACGCTAGATATCTCCCTTCTCTTGTTCATGGCGTTAAATACGTCAGTACAGGAACAGCCAAGCCTTTGCAGACACTCTATAACTGCAATTACATGGGAAGAATTCCCCTGAAGAGAGCCCTGAGTCTGAAGATGAAATTGAATCCTCGGTGGAAAGAATGCTAGCTTCCCAGACGACAGGCGCTAACAAAACTCATGATAAGCACGCTAAAAAAACGGAAAACCCCAGGGTCTGATTCTTTGACGAACACCATGCTGACGGACATTATCAACACAATCTTACGCCTACGCAAATGCCCCAAATGGTGGGAAACGGCAATGATAATCGTCATCTCGAAACCAGATAAGGATTTCACTTTCCCGCAAAATTGGCGGCCAATAAGTCAACTGTATTCTCTCCTTAAACTCACAGAATAGGCACTTTTAACTTGGTTGTCCGCATACACATTGAGAACAATGAAATTATACCAGATGAGCAATATGCCTTTCGAGCTAGACACTCCACCGACCTCCAGCTAACAAGGATGGTCCAATATATTAGAAATTGGTTGAAGCGTAGGAAGTCAACAAGGCTAGTTATGTTCGACAAAGCAAAAGCCTTTGACAAAGTCTGGCATATAGGGCTAATCTTTGAAATGCATGAATATTTCATTCCACCACTTTTGATAAAAATTATCAACTCTTTTCCGCAGGGCAGATCTTTTTGTGTAAAAATTGATAACATACTATCCGAAATGCGACCGATTCAAGCTGGAGTTCCACAAGGATCACCACTCTCCTCATTACTGTGCACCCTATACACTGCTGATCTTCCACATCTGCCTAACAGGGCTCAAATTTCCCTATGCGCCAACGACACTTGCATATATTACACCTCGCAACAAGCAGAAGCCATATCTTCAAGTCTGCAACGATCCACCGAAATTCTTTTGAGATATAAAAAAAATATAGATATAAAAATGAAAATAAAAATCGACGCTGCCAAAACCCAAGCCAATGTCATCACAAGAAGACAACGACAATAACCTCCTGAACTGCAAATTGCATCAAACTCAGTACCTTGGAATAAAACAGCTAAATATCTAGGCCCAAAATTTGACAATAGACTTCCATGGACTAACCACATACGTAATTAGAGACAACACTGTTTAGGTATCTTATTCTTCTTGCACCCCATCTTAAGATCAGGAAAACTGAACGTAAAAAACAAACTTCTCATCTACAAACAAGTTATATGACCCTCTCTTCTCTATGGCTGCATAGCCTTCTGTCAGACCTCAAAATCCAACATAAAAATGCTTCAATTCCTGCAAAACAAGGCCCTAAGGAGAATCTTTAGAACCCCCTGGTACATTAGGAACATTGACATTTATAAAGACCTGAAACTAGACACTATTGACAAATATATACTAGACCGCGCACTAAAACTGTACGATAGGATAGATGAACACCCTAATAGTACCAACCAACCAATAACGAGCAGAAGCTCACCTACCCTAGCCTCAAGTCAATAACATTGTGATATAGGACTGACAGAATCTAGTTGTATTGTTTGCTATAGGCCAGTTGGGTACAAAGATACCCACAGATGAAAATGGAGTAAAAGTGCTTAATCGCACTAGCTCCACGTAACCCCACACCTTAAGACCTGCATAGAACATCGTAGGGCTTCTTATGAAATGAATTTCGTTTCAGATTATACATTCATTCATGTTTTATTGAGAATCAAAACTAAAAAATTAAGGATTTGTTTACCTCCTCAAGCTAGCTGTTAGTGGAGGTTGAACGTGTGTTTCATTTAGCTGTTGTAAAAAGTGTAGGTATACAATGAACAGTGCAAGGTGGACTTTAAGTATGCAAGGAATGTTTTTACTTTTTTCATGTGAAAGATCGAATATTTTTATGCGATACAAGTATTTGGTTTTGCCGAAGTACGCTAACAGATGATTGGAGATTGTCACAAGCAGGCGACTACCACAAATGCAAATTTTGCCTGGAGGGCTTTTTGCACGTTTTTTTCTTCAGAAATTGTCGAAACTAGAGCGGTCAAATACTGTAGGATGGTCAGAAATAGTAGCCTCTAGAAAGATTAGGTATGACTGAAAATTTCCTTTTGATACTGGATTGGTCCTTAAAATTTTTTTATCATCGGTAGCCTAGTAGTGTATCAAATAAAATGCTTGAATAAAACTTTTAGAATCTGAAGCAAAAAAGTCAGTTTCTGGGTCTAGGGATGTAACGGTTTCCTACCTCCGTCTCGTTCGATCGCAATTAGAACCGACCTCTCATCGGTTCGAGACGTGCAGTCTTGGAAGTGACAACGGACTGTACCCTTCAGATCAACAAGTCCGGTCACACTTAGTCTACTCCGTGGTGGCTGCTTGTAGGCTAGCTAGTTCGGAGAGGAGTTTCGGTCGCGGGTCTTATGCGAGCAGACTAAGTCCGAGTTACGTAACTCAGCCACCGATTCACATGCCCGATTTACAAACGCGTCAACAACTACTCGTCCAGAACAGGAGACCTACGTTACGTTAGTTCTGGATGTGATCTCTCCACAGATCTCAATTTAAAATACTACAAAATCTAAAACCATAGGCGCGCTACCGAATCACCGACGCGGTACCAGAAAACAAGCTAAAATACCTCAAGTCCAAAATAACCTACTCTTATAAAAAAAAGACGAGCGCAAACAAGGGTACCGCGGACCGTAACCGACTCGAAATCAATCATCAGCAGATTATAAAAACCTAACCCTCTTCAAGACATACTTACCTTCGGTCATCACTTCCGCTGTAAAAGAAAGAGCATGCGGAACGGAAAGGCTTATGGCTCCTTTAGTACTTCATTTGATTACTCCTTACTTAAACAATGTTTATAGACTATTAAATTATGTCGGATGCTTCAACGAACTAGCTAACCAAAAATATAAAAAAATTATTATTTCCCTTTTTTTTTCGTTGTAATTATTTATTTGCCCATACGCCGAAGTTTCGAAGCACACACTTGCTTCTTCATCAGTGGTACAATAACTAAACTTACATTTTGCTTAAAGCTACTTATATACCTACTACTTTTACAATTTTACCCCTTACCCTAATTACTTCCTTAATTGGTTATTACGGCTAATTACTCTCATAAGGGGTGAGAAATTATTACCTAGATCGGTATTTAATAGTATCTCCTGCTATCACCAGGCTTTCTTAGGCGTCCAATTTGTATGCCGATTTGAGTTCTTTGATTAACTCAAGATTCTCGTCGCTCATGCTGTGCTTCTGCTCTACAATATGTCTTGCTACCGATGATTTAATTGTACTGCTGCTTTTCTTGTGCCTAACTGCCGCTTCCGCCTCCTTAACATGCTCTTTGAATCTTGTTTTGATTAATCGCTTTGTCTGGCCGATATAAACGTGTGAGCACTGAGTACAGCTAACCCGGTAAATTCCGCTGACTTCCTCTTTGGTTTTCTTGTCCTTAGCTGATCCTAACATCGTCTTCAGTTGATGGTTTCTGCTGTGTCCCAGCCGTAATAGTGGATCAATTAATTCGCAAAAAAATGAAGCGGCAAAGGCAGGACGAACTAACAACGTTGTACACACAAAATGAACAGCTTGAACAAATCCGTAGAATCTCGGTACCATACTCTAGCTTAACGAAGAAAGTTAAGAAATTATTTAAAGCGCATGATATTCAGGTCGTCACACACAGCAGAAACCATCAACTGAAGACGATGTTAGGATCAGCTAAGGACAAGAAAACCAAAGAGGAAGTCAGCGGAATTTACCGGGTTAGCTGTACTCAGTGCTCACACGTTTATATCGGCCAGACAAAGCGATTAATCAAAACAAGATTCAAAGAGCATGATAAGGAGGCGGAAGCGGCAGTTAGGCACAAGAAAAGCAGCAGTACAATTAAATCATCGGTAGCAAGACATATTGTAGAGCCGAAGCACAGCATGAGCGACGAGAATCTTGAGTTAATCAAAGAACTCAAATCGGCATACAAATTGGACGCCTAAGAAAGCCTGGTGATAGCAAGACAACCACAGGAGATACTATTAAACACCGATCTAGGTAATAATTTCTCACCCCTTATGAGAGTAATTAGCCGTAATAACCAATTAAGGAAGTAATTAGGGTAAGGGGTAAAATTGTAAAAGTAGTAGGTATATAAGTAGCTTTAAGCAAAATGTAAGTTTAGTTATTGTACCACTGATGAAGAAGCAAGTGTGTGCTTTGAAACGTCGGCGTATGGGCAAATAAATAATTACAACGAATAAAAAAGGGAAATAATAATTTTTTTATATTTTTGGAATGTTTATAGGTTTTACTTTAATTTTATATAGCCTATTTGGTTTAAATTATTTTAAGTTACTTTTCTACCCCTGTATATCTATGGAATCTGTATTAACATCCATTTGAATTATTGATAATAATAACTAATAGGCTAAATATTGTAATATATAAGCACAATTCACTCATTCCACAAAAATTATAATTTATAGGACTTACCTAGGTTCCGCAAAGAATGTTTAACCCAAACTCTAGTTTTTAACAAAATAATTTCAGAAAATGACGAAATACTACGAAACGTTTCAAATACCTTTGTTCAAAGCATCTTAATTTAGGAAGATCAGTTAAAATTTAAAAAAAAAGGTTTGAAACAAAAGCGCTTTAATTACGCATATAAATCCAGGGTAGCATTTAAACGCACTCGGTTTGAAATTAAAATCTAAGTATTATAAGCATTTACTGGAATAATGTGCATTACAATCTAGTATAGACGGTTAAACATGGAACGTCTCATTTTGAACAAAAAGGAAATTATAGAAGGATGCATCGAAATAGAGCTTCTTCCTCAAACATTGTTCCCTTTACTCCATTAGTACCGATAGAAATAAAATTGGTTGATATGCTTTGACAATTCCATAGAAGCATGTATAGGAAAACCATTTCCGTTTAGAAGTTATTAAAAATTGAACCTCCAAACGAAACGGTGAAAACATTAGGAAGGAATCCATATAGCACGCGAATATTACTAGCAAAATAAGAGCCTTTCCATGGTTAGAAACAAAATGTCTTAATCGATTTATCGAATTTATTTTAGCTTAGTTTAACTTGTTTTTATTTATTGGAATAAGTTTTAATTTCGTTTTTTTTTTTTGATGCTGTTGATTAATGATGATTCATTTGAATTTTATTTCATTTACTCTATTTATTCTTAAATAATTTTTGAAAATGGTAACCCATTTTTTTTTTTTTTTTATATACGATAAATTATTTTAACCATGGTTTTATTCGTATTGATTAAAAAGAAATGTTTATAAGTTTAGTTCAATTTATCTTAAATTGTTTCAATCAGCTTTAACCTCGTTTAGTTTATTTTTGATTGATGAATGTCCATTTTAACTTCTGTATATCTGGACGTCTCATCTTGCACATCAACCTTCCTCTCGCTCTCTCTAATTATCAATTAATCAATATATCATTATCTTTTTGTTTCGTTCTTTTTCTTATTTCCTCAAAATATAACTGCTATATTTTTAAATTTTTCCCTTTTTTTTCATAAAGTTTTCGAATGTTTCAAACAAGTACTCGTATATTTGCAGTAGTATAGAGAACAAGTTTGTACAACTAAGTATTCAACAGGATTCCGTTCTTCCAGTAGACAACCTTCAGGAACTGAAACCGTCTTATGTCAGTGTAAATAACATGTCCTGACTGATCGAATTGATGAAACCATGAAAATTTAAAAAGCCTGAGGATCCTACTAATATTTTACCTATTTTAATATATGTTTATTTAATCTAAAAGCCTAAGTCGAATATCTTTTGCTGTTTCTTAAGGATGAGTCATATGACTAACATGGATAAGTGCTATAACAGTTCATTGAAAGGTTTCTCAGCGGTAGATTTAGAATAAATTAGGCGCTATTGTATGTTTGCGAGCAATATTTCATCCTTACAAAATTCATCGTTTCTAATTGACAATATTACGATGATCAAACCGGTTTTATTCTATTCGGTATTTGGTGTATGTGGCGTGATATGAAATATCATTACATGCTATTCGTAATTATGAAATCATTAATGGAAAATTCTATGGTAATATAAATTGTTTGACATTTTCTAAGGCCATCAGCAGGATATATTGTGGAAGTTTCTTTGTTGGCCACATCATTACTCACTACGAATTTTATCAAAGAAAGCGCAAATTCCGCTCAAAACATTGTTATTCCCTTCTAAAATTTATCCCTTGTTGTACATTATTTATTTACAACACTGGAGTTATGTAGTGTTAGTTGTTAGGTGAGAATTTGTTAGCTTTGGCGTATATTAAACGGGAATCCCGGTTCGATCTTTAATTTTGCCGAGTACATTAACATGCACCTTGCTGTAGCCTGGTTTTTTACCCTCAGTAGGCTCTAAATATTTATATATATATATATATATATATATATATATATATATATATATCGTGAAAATCGTATAATGTACATATATTAACAAAGTTTTTCTTTCCTCAAGCCAGATTTTTGTTTCTCCTTCTGGATGTTTGCATGGATTCGGTTGCAAATGAGCTGTATCAACGGCCTTTGGTATCACTGAAACTTCATTGTTCAGAACGAGGGCATGCAGAACTGTATTTTCTTTTCCTATATGTGATACTTATATACAGTGGTTGCAGGTAGGTAAGCTTATTTCTAAAAACTTATACGTAACCACTGCAGCAAGATCTGCAAATCCAACTAGAAGGTGATCGGTGAAAACGGTCTATAATCCGAATTTCCATGAACAATTTGGATCTCCTCCCACAGCAATATATACCGAAAAGAATGAAATGCTCGCAATCAGTGTGGGCAGGACACATTCACTGTGGAACACTTTAATTGACTTTGATACCGTTTATCATGTAGTGTGCATCACGCCGATCACCATACACATGTGTTGTAACAATTACCTGATGACCGCGTATTAATAGGCATTGCGGTAGATTGGAAATGTGTTTCTCCAAGCCGCTCGCTATGTTTTTTTCCTGTCCAGTGCAACTTGACTCCCAAAACAAGGTTCATATGCTCGCCAAGTCACCCATTTGCTACCTCCTCCGCTAACCCTCGCGAGAATTTTAATTCGACGGACAGCTAACCGGCGAACACGTTCTGCCTGTTTGACATTTGGATAGCAACTCGTGGGAGGCATTGCCAGATAGATATGCTTCGAAATGTATCAGAGTTTTACTTCAGCGACTCACATTGACAGAAAATATTTTTCCACAAATATAAATATTTGAAGAAAAATATTTTCGGCGCAATGATGGCTGCACGAAAGATAAAGTCTGCTTGCATTTCGAAGTCATACATATCTGGCCGGGTGCCAGGGTTCGGGATCGGAATCACTCCGATTCCCGGGCGTAGGCGTCACATTACAGGGGTCCAACTAGTGCCTCCCTTCCTCGCGATTGGAAGTCTTTAAGCCTAAAAGTCCGAAAAAATCATGGAAGTAGACTTTTCTGAGTACAAGAGCACGAAATATCTCCGAAATCAAAATTCACTCAACTTCGTTTGTATTAATATAATTTGTCATTTTGAGATTTTCCCCAAAAAAAATCGAAACTGTACCGCGAAGTAGCAATCTTCATTCCAAATTGCCCTCTTGAAGATCATCCTTTAAAAATCATGAAATTGAAAAACTTTCAGAAAAACTAAGTTAAGTAAGCAGGAGAGTTCTCCTACCTAATAGCGTGAATCGATTACTTGAATGATTCATACAACGCTTGGATAAGAAATCTTTCAAATTTATGCAAAAGATGCAGAGTTTCTTTCATGAGCACATTGCAGGCGCCATTTTGTTGGAGCTTAAATAATTTTTCTGAATAATCGGCCGATTTAATATATTCAAGTTAAACACTATTACTTGAATTTTCATGAAAATTGGAAGAAAATAAAAATGCCTACTTCAATTTGAAATAGGTATCAACCATAAACACGTGTTATTGTTGTTGCAATTTCATAAAATTAAAATGACTAAAACTCACTAGATTATAATCGGACTTCCATAAAGTCTTGTGACAATAAAGATCTAATATTCATCTATATATAATAATTGCTATATTTCAAAAATCTTAAAAGTACCGTTATGATTTTTTGGACAAAAATTTAAAATCTACAAGTCATACTATTATTAACAAAGTTGGGTGAATTTTGATTTCTGAGGTATTTTTTGTCCTTGTACTTATAAAGACCCACCTCCGTGATTTTTTTCCAGATCTTTTGGCTTAAAAGTGTCCAATCGCGAGGGAGAGGACACAAAATTTTGGTACATTTTGCCTTCCTTTGGACCCCCTGATGCATAAAATGACTTTTAAAATTCAGATTCTGAAAGTTCAAATCAAGACCTTTCATTTGATACCCCACTCGACTACCTTTGATTTAAAAAAATATTTAGGGGTAATTCGTTATTAGGGCGGTTCCCCCTTAGCAAATTTTGAAATGTTAGGTAAGACCTAAATTTTTGAGAGACTACCACTTCTGACCTTTTCACAAAGTTTGAGCATTCTAGCCTCTACAGTTTCTGAGAAAACTTGGTGTGACCCAGGGACAGACGGACGGACAGACAGGTCGGGAAATTAGTTGGTCTGGGTAAAAATTGTTTACAAAGACCTAAAAAGAAAACTGACATAAAATTTCCTAAAAGGATGAAATAAATTTTACAAATGTGGTGCCTACTCAATTTTCTGAAAATGAAACTATGAATAACTGATTTAGCATTTGGATGTCGACTTTTTTGTAAAAGCTTTGAAATTTTCTTCCATTTCAAGTCCTACATAGGACTTAAAGTGGAAGAAAATTCACTCTTCAAATTAAGGACTATAATAAGTTATCGCAAGTTATACCTTGTTAGGTCTTTGTAAAAAAATTGTTTACAAAGACCTACTAGTTTCGCGACCTGTCTGTCCGTCCGTCCGTCTGTCCGTGCGTCACAGCTAATTTCCTCAGAAACTACAGAAGCTAGAATGCTCAAACTTTGTGAAAAGGTCAGAAGTGATGGTCTCTCAAAAGTTGAGGTCTTAACAAAAATTTAAAAAATTTTTAAGGGGTTCCCCCTAATAACGAATTGGCTCTTAAAAATTCGAGTCGAGTGGGGTATCAAATGAAAGGTATTGATTATAACTCTTTGAATTTGAAATAAAAAAATCATTTTATGAATCAGGGGGTCCAGGGAAAGGCAAAATGTACCAAAAATTTGTGTCCCCCCCCCCCTCGGGATTGGACACCTTTCAGCCGAAAAATCTGAAAATTATCACCAACGTGGACCTTTATGAGTACAAGGGCAACAAATACCTTAGAAATCGAAATTCACTCAACTTTGTTAATAATAGTATGATTTGTAAATTTTACATTTTTGCCCATAAAATCAAATGTCTTGAAATTTTGCGATTAGATAGACTAATATAAGATGTATACGTTCACAAAATTTAATTGAGATCGAATCATAATCAAGTGAGTTATAGCCATTTCAATTGTATGAAATGACAACAACAATAACACGTGTTTATGGTTGATATAGGGTTTTCCAATAAGAGGTGTTATTTTGATATTAGAAGAAAAATGCCACTTTTTAATATGAATGATCGAATGTTTATTTCATTACAAATAAGAAGGTATGTTGTTAGTAGTGGAACGTAACACCAGGCAAATAACCTCCAGGACACGCTTACAGGACCATATCCTTTTCATGAAATTTTCCATAACCAAATCGCAAAGTGGCTGCCCTATGTCCTCGATAGCCTCACGAATTTCATCTTTGAGGTCTTGAATCGACGCTGGGCTGTTAGCGTAGGCCTTCTTTTTTTACGTGGCCCCAAAGGAAGAAGTCGCATGATGTTAAATCACAAGATCGATTCAAAATAACACCTCTTATTGGAAAGCCCTATATATATTTAAAATTGACTTAGGCACTTTTATTTTCTTTCAATTTTCATGAAAATTTAAGGAATAGTGTTTAACTTGAACATGTTCAATCGGCCGAGCATTCAGAAAAATCATTTAAGCTGGATCAAAATGTGCACCTTTTGCATTAATTTGAAAGATTTGATATCCACGCCATTAGAAAACTTGTTTCTAAACCTAGGGTGTTTACAAAGACCTTCTGGTAGGAGCACTCTCCTGCTTACTCAACTTGTTTATCTTCAAAAGCACTCTGTATTCAAGGTAAACTCGTTGGGAAAAAAACCTCTTAAAAAATTGCACAAATAACATGGTAATGGAATTGTATCATATTCTTGAATACAAGTAATAAGTAGGTTAAAATCTTCTGCTCTATTTAAATACAAAAATCTAAATATGTATTGTTCTATTGAAATTCAAGAAATAGCACAAAATTGAAAAGCATTACTAAAAGATTCTATCAATCTTCTACATTTCAATTATGCTTCATCAAACTCTCCCAACAAGTGACCGGGCACCTATTTTGAGCAATTCTTATTGATTTGCAATAATCCCGCCGTCTTTGTGACTGTCAGCGGCATTGAATAAAACGAAAAAATCGACAATATAAATAGAAAGTACGTTTATGAAAGCTAAGAACCTCCAATAACCCGTTACATGACTTTAATAAATATTCCCAAGCCGCAAAGTCTGCACAAAAACTAATAACTCAATTCTTACATACATACTTATCGGATCGTATCGCAAACATACGCAAATAGCGCCCCAAGCAATTTTCCATCCATGTATTGACCACATTATTTCTGGTATCGGATGCGATAATAAAATGTAGTTTGTTGTATCTTCGCCATGGTGTGCGACAAAGATAAACCGGAGGCGAACAGCAAACGAGTGAACAACATTGAATTCATGCTGTGCAGCACTTTTAATGGTACATGGCTTTGAGGACATTAAACTGAAAGCTAGCGGGCTCAGCCAAACGACTGCGAACCAGCATAAAGGTCATGGCATATGCCTAAGGCTATCATCATCATCCGAAAAGAGTGAGTAGCAGAGTGGAAAGGCCAAAGATAAATTGACAGTCGGGAATGGTTGTGCGAGACCTTTTTCCATGTCCTCAGCTTTACACCCGAGATTGTTTCTATTACACTTTTTTTTTGATAATACAGTCTGCTGGTGCGACATTCTAAGTAAGATATATATGCAATGACTTGCGAACACGCCGATCCTGCCAATTTAGGATATGCTTAGGAAATCACTTTTGGGAATCTTATCTCCTTCTGATGGTGTCAAGAATCGCAGAACACCAGATTTAATGATGAAGCTCTGCTGGGATATCAAGTTGACTGTGTCTAAATAAGATTTTTCAATGGAAAGGAGTTCGTAACAGGATATTCTTTAGTGAGAAGCTTTGTCCTTGCGACGCAGTATAGAATAGAACTGGAATTTCGGAGAGGGAAACACATTCTATTGATTTAAAT
The DNA here is from genome assembly GCA_963969285.1 of Odontomyia ornata. Lineage (NCBI taxonomy): Eukaryota > Metazoa > Arthropoda > Insecta > Diptera > Stratiomyidae > Odontomyia > Odontomyia ornata. The sequence goes on along the minus strand of OZ017738.1, from coordinate 471,763,311 downwards.
TCGTTTTAAAAGATAATGTCATATCATTAAGTTTAATAGTAGGGGATATAGAAAAAAAATCGAATCGGACAGAAAATTGATTCGGAGACCTTACAAAAATACAAGAATAATCAAACTTACACAGCACTCAGAATAATAAGCATCACTAGGTCTACAATTTCATTTCACGGATTCTTAACAAGACCCAAATATTTGCAATTTTCGATTATCTAACATTAAATAAATTTCCTGTCTTCAATCTTAAAAACAAAAATTTTATTTTCCTAGTTTTTATTCTTCTTCATTTCGCCTGTAGCGATAGAAAGGAATTTCGCGATCATTGTACTACTTTTCGCTGTAATTACCGCTTGTATTTGGATTTAATGCTCAATAGTTACCGCGTGTAGAATGCAATCTTAGTTGGAATTAACGCAGATACTAGCGAACAATCATTACAATGGAAGTAATTTTCGGGAAGATTTTTGGTTTCATTGTTTAGAATGTGCAGAAGTCAATGAACGAGTCACACGTGCCGAAATTGTTTTTCAACTTTTCACGAAAAACTGAGGAACTTGCAATAAATTTTTTTTTATTTGGGAGAATCTTTGTTGTTTTTAGTTCTTTAACTTTATTTCTCTTCCTCAATACAAAATGTTTATGACACCTGAACAATCATTCTATAAAACTCTCAGGAAAAATGAATTGTGCGATGTAATTTCCTGAAGATATTTAACGGCAGCTGTGGCAACACATCGTATATAAGGAAACTCTTACATAATACTAAAATATGGTAATCGTGTCACCTAAATTCTGATGATTGATGATATAGCGCTTTAATAATAAATGAAGCAAGTTGTATCGGTTTTTTTTCTTTTGCTGAATGAACAGGTTAGTAAATTAACTAACGCAAATAATATTAGCAGCGATTTGTTGTGATTCATGGAGAGATTTTGGCCATGGATTAAATATTAGGAGAGTAAGAAACGATTTGTTGAAGTGAACTGAAGATTGTTCTTAGAAAAAAGCAGAAAAGAATGAAAGAAATTTATTGCAATTTAAAGACTTTAATCGATTTTTACCTTCTTGTGTGAATGGAGAGGTGTTACCTAAAAGAAAGGCTATTGGATATATGTGATAGCTTGCTTATACCTTAATAAGCTACAGTTAAAAATCGTACGCATGTAATTTTATCCCTAGGAGCTAGATCCATTTCAGTATAAACAGTCATCGATTCGCACTGCCTTAAAAATGTCTGCCCAAACCTGTACGCTCACATGTTCCAAACATTTGGGGATTCTGTTCCTTTATATTTTACAGTCTCATCCTTGCTACGAGAAAAAACTTGTGTAAAATTGCACAAAAATTGTGTACGTGACAAACGAGCTGTCTAAAATGAATCTTTTTGGATTTAAAAAAAAAGAAAACCGATTTCAAAATGCCCTGACAAGGGTGAAATAAGTTTTATGGAAGCGGTGCCATAGTATTTTTCCCTGTTTCTTTTGTGATGGGGCACATATTGGAAGTGGAACGGGAAAAATGATTTGACATCATTTCCGGAAAATTGATTTCATCCTTTGTAGGGCACTTTGAAGTCTAGTCTTTTTTTTCTGAGTGTTTTTTTTTATTTCGCCATTTTTAGTGGCAAATTCGTTAATTGAGAATCTATTAAAATTAAGTTTCGTGTATCCATTTAACCATGTACGTGCATATTAAAATTTGATTCCTTGACTGCGATGCAAAACTCATTAGTGTTAAAATCTGCAGCGTTCATAGGCATCGAATGTAGTTCTGATACATTTTAGTGCAAGATCTCATCTACCTTGATTTAAAATTTCATAAAAATCGAATATAAATTGTAGCTTTAAGAAGTTTTCGAATTTCGAACTTTACCTGGCCTGACCTACTCCTGATATTTTTTTTTGTTCAACCTTTTTCGACCTTTGAGGGGCCGGAGAAATTTTTTAGTTTTAACGATAAAAGTCCTTTGCCGTTTTTTTATTTTCTTGTCCTTTGAATGGGACTTAATAGGAAAAAAAAAGTATCATTTGCAGAAAACAATGCTCCTCTATCAATCTCCGTTCAAAAGTTATGCGTGTACCTACATAAAAAAGCACCAACAAAATATATACGTGATAAGCTGATAACCTTCTTTTCTTTGGAAGTCGGTTAAAAATTTGGGCAAATCACTTAATGTCAAGTCCAATCATTCATTGGAGAAAACTTCTCGGCACTCACTCATCCTGGAATAATTTTATTTTACTTTGTTAAAAGGTTTGTAGTAATCGAGCCATCACCTAGGCAAATAGCTCATTTTATTTGTAAATTTTAAAATTAAAAATATTCAAATTTACAATTAAAATTCGATGACGGCAACCCCATTGCAACGCAACTTAGGAAAGTGAATGGCGTTATCTCGCAATGGAAAATACCCGTTGCTGGCAAGCAGAATGCTCGCCAATGGAAGATAACTGGTGACGGGAGACTTGATCGCCAGCCGGGCCGGACGTCGCGAATTATGCGTGCCGGCATTCACTTTGATTTTCACACTAGAAAAGAGGAAAATCTAGATCGGAGTTAAAACTCATGTGACGGAGCGGCTTTTTGGAGAACTGTAGCGCTTGCTCCCGTGTGGTCTCGTGAGAGGTATGCATTGGCGATTTCCCCAAAGCACGGAAGAAATTTGATCGCTTCGGAAATTTTCTTCATCGAATTGCCGTCCCTGTAAATTGTGCAACTAGCGCCTTTTGATTTGCGTTTAATGGCAAACAGTGGAAGATCCACATGAGAAAGGCAGGGAAGGAATTTACGAGAGTGCTCTTTCAATTACAAAGAGTTTTCCCAGTGCTGGGAATCCTTCAGTGTTTGTTTTACGAGTCCGAGAGGTGAACGTGTAAATCATCTTGCATTGATGGTAAAAACGAACGCAATATGCCAGGGTAAAGGCTTTATTTTTGGCTGATCAAGAAGAAAAATATCCAGGAAAATTCCTCACAACTGGTTTGCACACTGTTGCAGTATCGCGCGCGCGTACACATTAATGCTTTGGTTTATCGATCAGACGGGGTTGGCTGGGCAAGTTCCACGTACAGCAGCCAATACAAATGTGATAGTGGTGACGTTTTGTATACACGCATTATGCGTGTGTGTTAAGAGCGATTTTAACCACGCCATACACGCGACTTTCATATTTGTGGATGTGCAGCAGTATTTTCTTTGAGTGGCAGAAATAAGAAAGGATTGCTAAAAGGTATTAAAGCAACGAAAACTAACTTTAAGCATGGCAGTAGTTTTCACAATAATAATAAGTTTGTGAACAGTGCTGCTCATTAAGTTTCGATTCGTGCCAAAAAATTATAGAAAAGAAAACAGTGGTTCTTTCGCCACAAATTTCGTGACCTATTTCACTGTTAGTTTCCTCAATTGTCTGCGAAAATTGAATCGTTGCTGTTTAACGCACATAAATGTGTACGTTACGACGGCAGGAATCGATTGATACTTCAAGTGCGATTTTGACCGTGTTTCGGACATGAGCCTCTCTATGATGCAACTGCTGTACGCAAATAAACGGCTTGTACGGCAATGGTGGCTAGAATAAGGATTAAGAAAAATAAAGCAATCCAACATATGTTTGATGTTCGTTTCTAGGAATAATAGTTAAATTACTAAGGAATTGGGGACACTATTCGTCACAGTAATGCAATTTGCTCGCCGTCGGGTCCACGACATCGAGACTAGTGGTCGACATAGCTGAAACCTGAAACTGAGTTGGAGCATTTTTACGATGGGAATTTCACAGTAACAACATCGCTTTAATTAATTTAAACAATAAATCCCTGCTAAATGGCATAATTAATTAAATGAGAGTATTAGACTGTGAAAGGTGTTCGTTTCTTTGTTGCAGAGATTTAAAAATTGGAATCGAATCGTTTTAATGGATTCTATCTCGGCTCAGTGTTGGAAATTCACAGCTATTCATTAATTTATGATCACGAATCACCCTCAGTATTCCTCAGAGGGTTTTTATGTCCACAAGCCTTACTCACCCCATCTACGAGCGCTCGTTGGAGGAAGATTAGGTTAGTAACCGTCTTTTATTAGATAAGTTATGCATATTTTTTATAAATGTTGTATTGGTCAAAATTGTATAGTTTATTTTTTTATAAATTTTTATATTTATTGAAGTTATTAAATTCATACGTGAATGCATCTTTCCTGCCCGCATATTTCTATTAACCCTAAAAACACGTGAAAGTATTCACAAAAAGTGCGCCTCATTTTTCGAATATGTGTAAGTTAAAAAATGTATATATATGTATATATATATATATATATATATATATATATATATATATATATATATATATATATATATATATATATATATATATATATTATATATATATAAATGGAGAAACAAACATATAGCCCCAAATGCACGGGTCTGATTGGATCGAGGAAGAATTTAAAAATGAAAAAAAGAGTGCTTTCAATATATTCTGTATAAATATAAATTCTATTTTGTATATTACTAAGGAACAAAATCTGTTCGAAGTCCTGTTTATTTCTTAAAAATGCGAACTAGATATGAAAGATTGGATGTGTAAATGTATAAATCTGTTTGCAAAATATGAAGGATTGAATATGTAAATTTATATTTTTCCAAATAGTGGGAATAAAAATGAATAGGTAATTTATCCAAACTCGGATATTTCAATTTATTTGGACCTTTGACCAGGTATGGGACCTACCACGTTGGCTGGCCGTTCCCCTCATGAGCTAGCCATCGGGTGAGCTCACTCCTTCTTTTTGTTTTGCAGGTGCTCTCGCAGAGTAGAGTGGCCTTCTGCTTGCTTTCTTATTTATGCAATAGTATTATGTGATTCCATCATATAAGACTATAACATTAATCTAAAACGTTGATGTTTTCATCCGAGGGAAAAATTCATGCGATTTATGTTTATATAAGTTTCTTATTTAAATGGAAAACATCTAGCTACGTCCACAATAGATCTTGTTCTGGATAAGGGGTGCGAGGGGGCACCGCTTCCATCTGGATGTTCCACTCTTACTTGGGCGCCATAAGTATCTCTGGTCGAGACTATATGTCCTCAAGTCTCGCCCGCTTTCACCAAGCCCAGTTGGTCGTTTGTGTTGGCAATCTTTTTCTTTCAGTAGATTACCTCAGCCTCGATACTTGTCGACATGAATTCTACAACAAGCAATTCGTGAATGCAAAATTGTTTTTGTAGTGGGTACTTGTGCTGGGGTAAGGAACTCGGCCCACGACACCACAAGGCCAGCCTGCGAGCAACAATACCCTCGCTCGCTGAGGCAGCAGACCATCGCTGCAGACCTTCACGGACATTTATATCCACTCACTTCACTACAAATTTGAACACAGCACTACAAGATAAATGCGCGACTATCGTAATTCACGCATGATTAAATGGAAGCACGCATACTACGACGTAGCAAATTTTCTAGCCATGCAATTCTTCCTGAAACCAGGTTTAGTAGGTGTGATAATTTTCAGTTCGAACATTTTTGTTATGCTCACAAGGGCATACCTTCAAATGAGCATATTAGTTCTGCATATACCTAAAGATTTTCAGCAAGTCTTATCGTAGTGCGCTTATAGTTGCAGCTAAAAACCACTGGACACAACTGTCGTATCGTAACCTAGTCCAGCACTTATTCTTACCTACTTATCAAGTCACAATCACAAGTCGAATGCGCTATCTTTTAGCTTCGGCGCATGTTATCATACCTGCAACTGAATCGTGTACATAAGGCGGTAATATTTAGCGGGTCCTTATAAGTAAAACAGATGGCTTACTAGCTTAGTTACGAGTAATTTGCCCAAGTTTTAAGTGCCTGATGTACTTTGCCTAAGGTCTTATATGACTTTCCCTTTAATTTTCATCTTCATATGAAACAAGTTGGGTAAACAGACCTACGCTCATGTCAGAAGGGTTTTGTATTCAATTTACAAAATGCAGTCACCAGATCGAATCAAATCAAGAAACATGTCAAAGACGATTTTATTGGAGAAAATATGAAATACGAAGATCATACTTTTATTAACAAAGTTGAACGAATTTCGACTTCTGAGGTTTTTGGTATTGTTACACTCATAAATATCTCCCTTGATAATTATTTCAGATGTCCATCCGCGACGGAGGAAACGCATTTTTCATGTATTTCCCCCCTGTGCCCCCACTGAAGCAAAAACTGACAGTTTAACAACTGTTTTGAAAAGCTCCCATGAAAACTTTCATATCATACTCATATCTGCTACGTTTGATGAATTTTTTTTCAGGGGCCACTCTTCTGTACTGTTATCATCGATTAATGGCCAATTTTTTCGAATCCTAGAATGCTTACAAAACCCCTTTTCCTAGGAGCTCTCTCCCACTTGACTTGTTTCACTTATGAGCATTAATTGTAGGTACTCATCTTCAGTCATTCATTAGATTGAATCAAGTGTTCAAAGCATGCACCTTAAACGTTAAAGTTGGGAAATAATAGCTCCAAATTATTCAATCTTCGCATTTAAAACAGCCACTATTTTGTTTTACGATTACTGATACCACTAGCTGAACCGATTCTCAAAGATATACATGACACCTATCATTCCTGAAATTTTCATGCAAATCCTAGCAAAACTGTAGTGTCTGAGTCGGTAAAAAGCGCATGTTGTTCCATAGCCATATGTTGCCATAGTAATAAATGCAGCGCATATTGTTCCATAGTATTACAGGAAAATTCAAACCGCTATAACTTCGCTAAAGGATAGATCAATTTCAGGATAGATCAATCTTATGAATAGACATCTATGTATTGAATTTCATTGAATTTAAGGGTAGCGTTAAGATTTTATTCAAGAAATAAAAACCGACAAATCATACTATTACTAACAAAGTTGAGTGAATTGCGACTTCTCACGTATTTTTTGTTGTTGTACTCATCAAGGCCTACATCCCTGATTTTTTTCAAATTTTTCGGATCACAGGGGGGGACACAAATTTTTCGTGTGTTTCCCCTCCCTGTGCGCCGCTCGAAGTAAACTTTGCCAAATTAAGACCTGCTTTGAAAAGTTCTCATCAAGACCTTTAATTTGATACCCATATCGGCTACCTTTAATGAAATTTTTTTTTCGGGGGGTCACTCCCCTATATGAGGAGACCCCCCTTAAAAAACCTTGTAAAATTTTTTTGTAATTGAACTTTGAAGAGAACACCATTTTACACCTACATACAAAATTTTATGTTTCTAGCTTCAGTAGTTTCCGAGAAAAACTGCTGTGACACACGGACGGACGGACGGACGAACGGGCGGACGGACTGACAGACAGGACGCGATTTTAGTAGGGTTTTGTGAAATTATTTTACGAAACCCTAAAAAAAGGCAACCGATTTCAAAATACCCTGATAATGATGAAATAAGTTTTATGGAAGCGGTGTCATATTAGTTTTTCCCTGTTTCTTTTGTGATGGTGCACAGATTGGAAGTGGAATGGGAATAATGATTTGGCACCACTTCCATACAATTGATTTCATCCTTTTTAGGGCATTTTGAAGTCGGTTTCCTTTTTATTCTTAAAGTGTTTTTTATTTCGCCCTTTTCAGTGGCAAATTTGTTCATTTCGAATTTATTTATTAATATTAAGTTTCGTGAATACATTTTACCATATACGAGCTGGGGAGAGCGGGGCTGGAAGTGCCGGAGGTTAATTGTGCCGACGCGAATATCTTGAAAACAGAAACAGATAGATATAAAATCGTATTGTGTCGCAGAACGCCTAACAGTCGGGCACACGCGGCTGTCATTTGAATTGTGTCAGCGACGCGGACCGAGTGGCAGTGCATGTGGGGGTCCTCCAGCGCCACGTAAGTAAATATTTTCGTTCGATACTTTTTGGTCGCAAGCTGGCATTTTGCCTGCTTTTCATATGAGAGTTTTAGTAAAATGTTGGCTACTTATCCTAGTTTTTTATTCAGTGTAATTTTAATGCCTGAAGCAGAGTGATTATTATATGTGAGACAAAATATCACACTATCAAAGCGGGGTAAAATGTGTCATTATGTGGGGCTACTTATGCCCCGGCAGAAGCAACATTTATTGTTTCAATATTGTTTATGTTTACGCAAGCACTCATGCAAGAAAGGAAATACTTTTTGACATGATACTTTACACTGCATTAATTGTCTTTGACAGAATGAGAACATACAAACGAAAAACTCAAAGGGGGACTACATCTCAGGATCTTTTACAAAGGGCTGCTGATGCAGTCATCAAAAATGGACTCAATTTAAAAACTGTTGCATGTGAATCACAAATTTGCCACACAACACTACAACACTATGGCAAATAATAACAAGTGGACTTACTCCTACTGAGTACAAACCAAGACTAGTGTTTAATAAGAAACAAGAGGCACGACTGTCCAAGTACATCTTAAAAAGCGCTTCTATTTCCTTCGGTCTTTTACCGGGAGAAGTACAACAAATTGCGTACTAGTGTCCCGTGAAGTTTAATGCAAAAAACATCCCACCATCTTGGCATACAAATGGTGAGGCTGGCAAAGATTGGTTGATAAACTTTCTGAAGAGGAATTCTACACTTTCTATCAGAACACCCGAAGCTTCCAGTGCAGGACACGCCAGCTCATTCAACCGCCATTACGTGAATCAATTTTTTGAGAAACTTGGCGACTTGATTACAAAGCATAATCTTACTCCTTCACGTATCTGTAATTTGGACGAGACTGGTGTCTAAACTATGCTGAAACCGAAGAAAATTTTGCCGGAAAAAGGAATAAAGCAAGTAGGAGCAATCGTCTCAACAGAGCGTGGAACTTTAGTCACTATTGACTTAGCGGTTATTGCCCTGGGAAACACGATTCCACCAATGTTTATATTCCACGTTTGAAATATAAAGACCTGTTTATACGCGACGGCCCTCCTGAGTGTATTGGGGCTGGTAATCAATCCGCCTGGATGACAAGCACAGAGTCCTTAGTGTTCATGAATCAGTTCATGACATGCACTAAGCCTAGTCCTGAAGAACCAGTACTATAACTACTAGACAATATGCATCTCACATTGATATTGATGTGATTGAAAAGGCCAAGAGAAAATCTGTTATATTATTATCATTCACACTACACTGCACCCAAAGTCTGCAACCCCTGGCTGTTGGTGTCAATGGCTCTTTTAAAATATACTGCTCCAAATCTCAAAATAACTGGCAGAGAACCAGTCCCGGGAAAATTATGAGCGTTTGCCATTGGCAGCAACACCTATAAATACTATATATGCAACGCATTTAAAAAGGCTGCCATTTGGTCCTATGATCCAAATGTATTTACAGACGAAGATTATGCACCATCTTTTGTCACTGATCACAAGGTACAGACAACTTGCCGGTTCCTCCAAACAATTGAGAAAGGACTTCTGAATATCTGATGAGTCAAATTATGTGGGCAGCAATGTTGAGATTGAGACTAGTCCATTCATACTACAACACTATTGACCTAGCGGTTCCTGGCCAAAGCGACTGCAGCGTTGACTGCACAAGTGAACCAGCAGGTAATCAAAAACATGAGATACGTCAGTGCTCTCAGAAGCCTATCCCTTGCTGCAGCTTCCAGCTTCGTCAATCAGCTGATAACAACACGGAAAATAAAAATGCAGTAATTTTCTCACCAGAGTTAATAAGACCACTGCCTAAAGCACCCCCTCCGATCGTTTGGACATACTAAAGGACGTAAATGAGCTATTCTTACGGACACGCTTTGGCCGAAAAACAGGCTAATAAAAATAAAGAAAGAAAATGGAACTACAAAGAAGGTTAAGGAAAAAGGCAAGAAAAAAGGTAAACAAACAAAAAAAAACTGACTAAGAGCTCCGCTAATAGAAGAGTTTTGCAAGATGACGACAGTTTTGAGGACGAACAAGAATGGTACTGTATCATATGTAGTGATATTGAATGGATTGAATGCATAGAATGTAAGAATTGGGCCCATTTGCAATGTATCGAAGATCAAGAAAACCTAGCATTTATATGTCCTAATTGCTATTTTGATCAGTTATCTAGAAAATTACTAATTTAGATATATTTTTTGATTTCTTAAAAAGACTTAAGAGACTGATCAATAAGATAATAACTCTGGAAATAACTCTGTTGTTTCATAATTCCACCACCTTTTTTGGGCATGCATACCTTTTTCTTTGTATATATATTTTTTTTAACATTTAACTATTTCCTTACCGTATTTTTAACTACAAAAAAAAACAAATATAATAATCTTATCTTTTCCACTAACAAAATTCCATTCATTACTTCCCATTAACAAGATTTCAATCAATACCTTTTCACTAACAAAACCTAATTCCTTTCTTCATACTAACTAATTCTATTAATAATCTCCCAATAACAAATTTCATACCAATGCCCGTTAAGAAAAGCTGCAAAGTTGAAGTTACGAACTGGATGAATGGGGGATCATCAGAAGGTGGCTGCGGTGATAGTGTCGTGGACTCTCAACCGGGGGATCCGCTGGGATCTTGGGTTAAGTTCACTCAAGCGCAGGGACACTCTTTTTGATTATCGGCAAAAGCAATTATTCCCGTGTGTATGGCGATTTGCATATAATCAAACGCTAAAATGGTTATGCAAATCGTCGTATATCCAAAATGGAATATGTTGTATTTATCGAGATGAAAATATGTGTGGGTAACGGAATCGAAGTGTATTGAACCTCGATTACGTTACCTCGGCACAACAGCGGGAATTAGGGAAAGAAAGGATTGCGGGATTGTTTTTTTTTTTGAGTCAGTTAATCTGATTTTGGCTTTCAAATAAGAGGGAGTTCTTTTACGGTATCGGGGAAAGTGTAAATTTGAATTCGGGGAAAAAGTCTTGATTTGGGTTTGGGGAGTGGGTTTCAATTGGAGAAGAAAAAAGTCTTGATTTTGGGTTTGGGATAGAAGGGTCTTTATTTTTCGGTCAATTTTGGCATTGACGGAAGCAGTGGTTAACGATAGTGGAGAGAGGAAATGAATAGTATTATGAGGTGATGGGAAACAGTGTTGAGTGATGGTGCTGTGAAGGCAAAGAAATTTAGAAAATGATGAATTTTGGACAAATAGAGTAGAAAGAGAGTTTTTGATAGATAGTCCAAAAATACCAAATCTAAAATAGTGTGATACGATAAACTCGTGATTTTGGTGTTAATGGAATAATGAGCGAATCAAAAGTCAATCAATAGTTGTGTTCATGCTACAGGAAGCCATTGTTTGATTTCTATCGGAAGTAGTTTGTGGGCGACAAAGTGATTAATTGAAGAGCGGTGTTAACCTGATTAATCAATTAACTGTGTAGATTTTGCGGCCAGACAAACGGGTTTTTCTGGTGAATTTTTTTCATCAAAAACAGAATCTACAAAAAATAAAAAAGTGAATTAACAGTAACTTCTCTAAAGACTATTATCATTGAGTTATCGAAAAGAGCTGGCACGCGGATTTGTGGCCGTTTTATTAAATTTCATTTTTTATAAATCATATTAGTCCCCCTCTCCCCTTCCACGTGCAGATCGCTCCACAGCTCTAAAAAAGGGTGCGTGATTATTTTTCGATTTATCTGCTTGGAATTAAAAAATATGTTTTTTACAATTATTATAATTCTTTTATTGTAAATAATTTGCTTCAAATTAATTCTACTAAAAAGGGGTTTATATTAATTCATAGAATTTAGTTTATGCCCATAGCGAATTATTATTTATTTTTTGTTCAGTATTTCATTGAATTGTTATTGTAAGATCATACTTCAAATGTCTGAGCAAAAAAAGGTCATGATTTACTAAAATCATTAATTTTTCATTTCTCAGGATGACCTCCTCTCCCACCCGTTTCCCCTTTTGTATTAGGTTGTATTCGGTTTTATGTGTAGGGTGAATCAGCACGAGCAGATGGTGCCCCGGACTACTCGCGACACCCCTGAGCGCTAGTCGGCCTCAGCATGCTACCCCGGGTTACGGGTTCTTTTGCTACAACTTAATGCCTGAAACTGCGCTGACTTCCAAGGTTGCTACAGCAGCCAAATGAGGACAACATAATCACAACTTCGACAAGAGAAATCAAACCCTACGAACTCAATCGAAATATTAAACTTCTGATAAGAAGGAATCAAGTTCAGAGAAGTTCTAATGCTATAGACAAATCTTGGTTTCGTAGAAAAGCTAACCGGTTAAAAAATAAAATCCAAGAGCCTCAAACCTGGGTCTCTTAGTTTCTGGAGAAATACTTTCGGCTGCGAGATACAAGTGCGCTAATGGTGTAAAGTACGAAGATTGAAACAAAACCAAAGTTTCTGAAGGTCCATTAAAGCTTCAATTCAAAGAAAACTCATCTCATAAGAAGGACAATGATGAGCATAAATGTATTATGTAAAAGCCAACAGGTTATTGAGAGTTTGGTTCTTTACGAATGCAACTTTGTAAGACAGACACATTTAGATGTAGTGAGAATTATCATTGCTACGTTAAATAAACATGAAGCTCCTAGGCTCAACTTGTATTTTAATATATATTGTGCTATTGTATGGTGGTTGCCTGATTAGTTAAAGAATTTCCAGGGGCCACCATTATTTCTGACCCCCCTATTAAGTTTGGCACCTGCTATATTTTTGAACAAAAATGTAGTGATAAACAGGTACACTGCAGACCAATGGATGGATGGACGGAGTTTGATGTTGATAGAGCTTTGCATTCCAGAACATGGACCGATGTAAGATTTACTTGCCATGAACTCATAATACATGTTTTTCAGGAACAAGTGATGTTCAATGGATAACTGTACATCCTGATTATATTAGACTTGAAGGTTCTTTTTCTTTCAAATTCTCTGTCTTTTATTGGCCTTATCCAGTATTTCATTAGCACCTGTATGCATTTAATCCTAGTGAAGGTTGTGGATTTTCTAAGTTTCGACCTTGCTAAATAAATGAAATTCATATTTTCCTTTATATACGGGTTTTTTTTTTGTTTTTTTCCAGATATGTATTTCAGGATCTAGTTGATCCCTTCTTCAGTGGTTTTTTCACAACTTACAAGAGTTGTAAAAAAACCACTGATTCCGAAAAACGTATCTGGGAAAAAACAAAAATAAAACCCGTGCATAAAAGAAAGTAAGAATTTCATTTATTTAGCCTGGTAGAAATGTTTAACTTACTTTAAAAAATTTGTTCCAAAGGATCAAAATAACAAGAGTTTAGGATATAATGCTAAGTTTTACATAATTATCTGAATTTATCATATCATTCGCCGTTGAATTCTAGCACATCGTTTTACCCTGAAGCGTCTTTGTGTTTTATTTTGAGCTATGCACCGTATCACTTTCGGATACTTAAATAGTATATTAATTTACTTTTAGTATAAAGCCACTTAAGCATTTTAAGCATACCCAATCATATTATTTTATTTCATTTACAAGCTCCCTAAATGCTTTAATTAAATATATTTAGTAATTTGTTTGAAATTACCTCACCGGGTTATTTAAAAAAAACACGATTATTTTATTTTGGCATAGCAAAGCCTCCTATTTTGAAAATGTCTAAAAAAATTGTAAAACCAAGTTAAAGCAGGAGAAAGAATGTTAGCTCAGTAATTTCAGAATCCAAGTTTGAGCTCTAGTAGGGGAATATTTGCCGTATATCAAATGCCGTATATCAAATGACAGTGTAAAAATTGATTGCATCTGGCTTCCTAAATGCTTTAACAAAAAGCGCTCTGATTTTTCGAAATAAGATACGTAAACCTTTCACCAAGAAGCTCGAAAAAGCTTTAGTTTGAAAATTTATGTATCTAAACCTAGGCGCCCAAGATGTAAGAAATAAATTTATTATGACCTGACTTAAGAATTTTGATTGCTTTATCATCATATATGGCCCAATACAGACCTTGCCCTCTAGGATTATACTCCTCCAATCATCACGGTTCTGGGACTTGGTCCGCCAGTTGATAACTCTGTTCGAGTTCCACTTTCAGCTTGTCTCGTGTCTTCCCATCGAGTCCTTGGTCTTCCCGCTGAACGTCTGTCTTGTGCTCTACCCTTTCATGTTCTTTTGAGTAGCCGGTTTTCTTCCACTCTTTCTACATGGCCTGCCCATTGCAATTTTCGTAACATTACGCAAGTAGATATAGGTAGATTGTCATATAATTCATACAATTCATCGTTCTAGCATAGTCTCCATGCTCTTCCTTGTTTCACTAGGCCGTAGATTTTCCGGAGCTGCCTTTTTGGATTAGCTCATCAGGGTCTATGTTCCACTTCCATATAACAACACAGCTTTGACTAGTGATTTGAAAATACCAGGCTAATTTTGCCTATACACAACTCTGGACCTCAGAATGGGTAGTACAGTGTGATATGATTTATTTGCGGCCATTGTTAGGGGTCCAATTTCATCAATTTTGGACCTCTTTGTTTCAGGTTGACTCCAAGATACAGGAAATCATCCGCACTTTGAAGGATATAGTCTCTTACATTCAGGTTTTGTCGGGCTGGAGTGCTCTTTCTCGTTTGAGCCATGAATTTAATTTTCGATTCCTTAACTAATAGGCCTATTTGGTTTGTTTCAGATTTTAAGCCCGGAAATGCTCCTTGGCATCTGAAATTGACTGATACTAATTGATACGTATTGTGTGGACTTGAATATTAGGCTTCAGCCAATGCATCCTCACACAGGCCCAAAAGCGGAAGCATGGCGTCACGATGCGTACCAGGTTTTCAAACCTATTGACCTGTTCTTTTAGACCAATTGAATAGCTTTTGACAGTTCCCGGTGAGACATCATGCTCGTTAATTGCTTTTCTTTCGGGCCTGAGTGAGCAGGCGTTGCTTCAGCTGTTGTCTCTCTGATAACGTGTTTCTGTGCAATACTAAAGAGCATTGAGGCAAGCCCATTACCTTGTTTTAAGGCTGATTCCATCTTGAAGATGAACTTTGTTTAGCCGCTTCAAAGCTATTTTGGAAACGGGACATACATCAAAGGCGTACTAAAGTAATGCCCTTTTTATATTGTAATTGCTATTCCTTTAAACCACAAAAGAGTGCCTAACATTTTATATAGAAATGAATTGACGTCATACCTTAATCTAAATCTTCCATTAATGTGACTGTTACGTAGTTTTATCTCGCAGAATACTTCCTTAACTTTTTCCTAAATAAATTATAATAAACTTCATCAGAAATTCCCACACTGGATACCAATTTAGACTCCTGCGACTAAATAAATTATCATTTAAGCACTCTTGCATCAAACATGACAATATTTGCCACCACTCACACATAAACTATTAACTTCTTCGCTTTTTCTTCGATTTCCAAACACCACTATATATCATTTATGCGAGCAAAAAACCATCAACCAACCAAGAGAGACTGGTAAGCCACGAAAAACATACATATTATTCAATTAATTCTTAATTGCGAAAACAACATTAACACCCCAGTACAAAACGCTTGAAGAATTTTATTGCGTGTCGGGGCGATACGAGAAAATACAATATATGCTCATAGTCATCCGTAGAAAAACAAATGTTTAACTAGAGTTGTGTATTTACGAGTGAAATGCACGTTAATTGTGAGAAAGTCGTAACTGATAATTAGAGATTAAGCATTTTGCACAACATACCTACGCGTGTGTTGCTACAATATATGCATAACGACAAATATACACACAAATATTGTAACTATTTTACGAGTATGTGACGCTGCGCTGTTCAGATGTTCGACAAAACTTTCATGGACATTCTGGAACCGAATAAATATTCATAAGAATTCAATTGTTAATAATACGCTTTTAGTGTCCGTGAATTATGCGGAACTAAATATAGTCTAAGAATATTTATTGTTCCAGAGATATTCATCAAAAGTTAATGTTTTCGGAAACAATGCAACATTTGAACATAGGAGTAAGTAAAAAGCTGCGTATAGTCATGTTAAATTTTTTTTGAATAATTTTGCAGAGATATTAATCGTGAAACCGCCAAAAAATAAACACTACACAATACTACATGTACAAATATTATTAGAATTTATTATTCCCTTAGAATTCATGGCAAAAATATTTGGCGGACACAACGCAACCAAGCGAATATTGTTGAAATCTACCAACTCGTCAACAAACAAAACATAACAATAAAAACATTTTTTGCGGATGGGCATAATTGGCTGCTTAATTTGAATGGCACGGCATAGTAAGTACTCGTATGTCAAGCAAGATGGGACCTACAAACGTATATGTATGTATGTACAGAAAATTTACATGTTATATGTGATCGCATTAAAGATGCTTGACGTAATTTTGCATCATATTACTCATATCTTAAATGGCCTTGGAATAGAATTACATATACGAGTAAGTAGTGACAAAATGTAGAAAGTGGTTTCTATTTTGGAAAGAATCGTAACATCTAAATGTGTTCCTAAATATTACTCTTATGTCCAGAAATACAAATTGTAAAGTTACTGTAAGCGTAGCATTAAGCTTTAATGTAAACCCATCAATTTCACTTCTACCTGACCCAGCTCTTGCGCGGGCATGAGTGTTTTCGGTATTATTTGCACAAGATTGGAAAGTCGCGGTCCCTCAACTGTAGGCTTTGCGCAGGAGAAGAAGACGATGGGACAGGCAATGATGGGACCTCTACAATGAAACTTCTTGGTAAGGCTAATCGAGCAGATGCTTGGATCGATTGACAAATGGAACCATGTGGCACATTATGTGTGGGCAGTCCTAAAAGATGAAGAAAGCTCACAGCAGCCGAGGACGTCGGGGCTGGGAGATCACTTTTCTAACATTCCCTCTTTCTCCCTTCCCTTCCACTAGAGGAGGGATCCTACAGCTTAAAGGCTTCTCACGGCGCACAGAGAGGTATTTGACCATTCTAGCGCCAGTCAAAAAGGCAAGTAGTCCCTCTAAGCCCCACCCTTGGTCAAAGATCACCACCGCACGTGGTTAGGCCATGGGTCAGCTTGTTATCAGAGGTCGTTTAAAGTGTTAGTTGTGATTTGTTTCCTGAGTGAATGAAGTTATTAACAAAGTGTTTTGAATCTTGACATTGCGGAGTTGAAACGAACATATGAGTACGGATTCTAAAATATCGGGTAACTGCCTTTGTTTTAATATATGTTTCATAAAAATTACTACCGCGGCATATATTTTTTGCGCAGTAAAAACATGTCCTAATTGTATCATTTTTATCTAAAAATTTAAAAAAATTTTAGGGTTTTGTAATACTGCAGGATTCGATCGGGTTGTCTTGCGTATACAAAAATAAAGTAGACTATCTATACATTTTAAGCTATCATTAATCAAGGGCCACCTCAGACCAACTTTCAAGTCCGAAAAATTAGTAAAATTTGATTAGGGGTATTTTCTTTTTTTTTTTTTGATGCATACAGCGTACGAAAAATAACCCGTCGAGAAATACTTGATGTCATGAAGACTCGAAAGGATCTGGATATTAATGGGAAATCGGAATATACCGAAAATTGTTTGATTATGTTGGATTCTTATACTGAGAATGAGATCATGGAAATAAAACACAAGTTTACGATAAATAATGAAAATTGGTTAAATGGAACGTTTGAAGTACCGAAAAAAAACTCGAAGCCTGATCGGCCACAGAAGTCTTTTGAAGATGCTAGCCTAAGGAGCAAGAGACACAAAACTGAGGGGCTTCGGAAATCTGGTAGTCCTTATAAATTTATTTATGCATCGTAAATACAATTGAGAGCCACCGGACAGAGGGACGCATCAAATACCCTAAAGGAGATAACGGAAAATCAGGATTGTGCGCATGAATATAAGAAAGCTGTCAAGTGTTCGAAAACAACTCAGCAGCAGATGTGGGTGAGTGAACTGAATGCTTGTGAAAGCTAACCTGACGATGACCCAATACGAAATAATCGGGGAAACAACTGGAAACCTTCCATGTTATTCCGTCCATAAGAATCACTTAAAGAACCTGAAGATTGTGCAGAAGTTGAGTTGCAGGCCGTAATTGATTATACTGTAGAACGACTTTTGAAATACTTGGGAGAAGTAGTGACTTCGCTGAAGGAGGAAGAACGAAATACCCTTAATACAATTAGCAAACGGAGCTGCGATCGATCGCAACAGTCACAATACAAAAAAAAATTCAAAAGTGACAGTGCCTCAGACTCTCACATTTTCCTCAGCTCGTTAGTACAGGGTGCGGCAGCATAACTTCCATTTTTGAAATGCCCGCCGGGTGCGGCAGCATAACTTCCTTTTTTGAAATGCCCGCCCTTAAAGTGCTAACTGTTATAGCGCGGCGCTAGTAGTCTCATTCGAGAGAAGTGATTTTAAAGTTTTACTCATCCCTTGGTTAGTCGCTATCATGCGTTGGAACAGTGCGGAGCGTGCATTTACCGTTGATACTTTTCGAACGGAAAGTCGGTGAATTTTGAAAAAAGGAAGTTATGCTGCCGCACCCTGTACCTTTACGTATAATGTATGGCACCCATAAGAATCTTTGGCAAAATCCAACTCCATTATCTCCAAACTATTGCCGACCTATCTGTTTTAGATTTATCAAAGAATCTACGGATGTAACGAATGAAGAAATTCGACTTATAGAAAATGCGTCAAATAACTTAAGGCCTACTTCAGTGACACTAGCTTCTAGAAACTATGAGGTAAAATATAACATGCTGCTCACAATGGTGGATGAAAAAGTGTGTAATGCTGCACCAGGGACTAAACCTTCGATGCACTGCTACATCTGTGGCGCTACATCCAAAAAATTCAATAATATATCAGTACCAAGACCAGTCAAAAAGGAAACTTTGAGATGCTTGGCTTTGATGCTTTGACTTGGCTTTTTGGAGTTTTGCTGTATATAGCGTATAAACTTCCTGTAAAGGATTTACTTGCAAAATCTGAATCAGACAAGCTACTAATTAAACAAAATAAAGAACGAATTCTAGATGAATTTAAGAGTAAATTGGGACAAAGGGTTGACTATCCTAAAGCCGATTTCGGCATTTCCAAAGATGGGAATACTAGGCGCAGATGCTTTGATGATCCTGAATTGGCAGCAGAAATAACGAAAATTGAGATTTAAAATAATTCTTGAATACATATCGACCGATTTCAAAATCCATACAGATTTGATGTTTATACGAAAGAAACGGCAGAACTATACCTAACATTATATAAAAGGCATCCTATGACTCCAACTTTACATAAGATTTTAATACACGGCTCGGAAGATGTCGAACATGCACTGCTGCCAATAGGTCAGTTATCGCAGGAAGCAGCAAAAGCAAGAACTAAACATTTTCGTCAACGTCGTCAAAATGATTTTGGGATATCTATTGATATCAGATCCTTTTGTTTCAGTGGACAGAAAAATAAAACAAATTGAGTAAGCAGGAGAGTGCTCCTACCAGAAAAGTCTTTGTAACCATCCTAGGGTTCGAAACAAATGTTCTAGTAGTGTAAATCGATAATTTGAATTATTCATTGGAAAAGAAATCGTTCCAATTTATGAAAAAGATACAGAATTTCTTTCATAAGCACATTGCAGCCGCCATTTTGACGGAGCTTAAATAATTTTTCTGAACACTCAGCCGATTGAACATATTTAAATTAGACACTGTTCCTTAAATTTTCATGAAAAATTTTGGTACATTTTGCCCCCCTGGACCCCCTGATGTATAAAATGACCTTTTTCTTTCAGATTATCATAGCTCTTATCAAGACCTTTAATTTGATATCCAAGTCGACTACCTTTGATTAAAAAAAATGTTTAGGAGTTACTTCGTTATAAAAGGGAACCCCCCCCTGAAAAAATTTTAAATTTTTGGTAAGAACTAAACTTTTGAGAGACCATCATTTTTGACCTTTTCAAAAAGTTTGAGCATTCTAGCTTTCATAGATTCCAAGGCAACTTGCTGTGACGCACGGATAGAGGGACGGACAGACGGTAAGACAGGTTGTGAAACTAGTAGGTCTTTCCAAAAAAAAAATTTAAAAAGACCTAAAAAAAGTAATGCCTGAAATCTTAGAGCTATTGATTTGCGAAGATGAAAATGTAATTGCATGAAATTTAAAAAATTAGAGTATCTACTTATGATGCATGTACATTTTTTATATGCAATATAAATAGAATTCTGTTATTGAAATATCATAATATAGTTCGAAATAAATAAAGATTAAATAAATTGTATACGTCATAGCTTTTAAGTTAATTTTGCATATTTTAAGATATTTCTGTATATTTAATTCTACATATTTTATAATAATATAACATAGTCTTTTTGAGTTAAAAATTGTTTTTTGTTCTAAATTTAACCATATTTAAAAGAAGTTAATTATTTTCAATCGATTCCAAGCCATAAATAATTTTGGCCGGCTAGATTAACCAAATAACTCCCTGTGCGGTGTAGTAAAACTATGCTTAGCCTGTAGCTATGTGGCAAACGGTTCCAGGCTAGGCTCTCAGGTTAACAGCGGAGATTTTTAGTGTGTAGTTCAGGCATCTAGCGCGCAGGAGAGCCCCACAATCAGGACGTAAATAGCCCTCACCTCTTGGTCACAAAAACAAATAAAAAAACACCAGTTTCACCCTTATTAGAGCTCTCACTTTGATACCAGCCAGCAAATGAAACTTTAAAAAGAAAAGCCAATTTGAATGATCTTTTTTTGAATTCCCCATTTTTGTCTTTTAGACTTTTACTGCATATGTCATCTCTCAGGATTCCAATATGCTGAGGTAATACCAAAAATGTCAAATAGACAGGAGTAAACTCCTGTCAGAATGGGTTTTGCGCAGAACCAAAGAAATGCAGACATTTACGTTACGTAGCTTGTGTACAAACTCAGCAAATACTTTTGTGATATGTCCGCAATTTTTTTTGTATTCTCCCGCATCCACTGCCTACTCCGTAATCGATATTTCAATTTTAACAAGGGTATTGAAAGATCTCATCAAGGCATTTCTTGACATACCCAACGCGACTATGTTCGACGAAAAAATTTGTAAAGGGTCAAATCTTTTTATGGGGAGACCTCCCCTAAAGTCCTTTGAATTTTTTTCCGACTATCAAACTTTCATGAATCAGCAACATCTGAGCTGTTCACAAGATTTGATGACACAGACTTCTCTAGCTCCTGAGAAAATATGATGTGAAGCACTCACGGACGGACAGGTACCGAAAGGGGATTGTAAAAATATTTTTCATATCAAAAACTTGAAAAAGAAGTTGATAATATAAAGACATTATACTTAAATCTAATCTTACCAGCTACATATTTGCTTGATAGAGGATGAAACATACCTGAAAAAGAAAAGAATTTTATAAATTTTGAGTTCCTAAATACATACTTCAATTCAAATATCTGTTACTTCTTAAAATTCTATTTCTGTATCATCATTATGTTCATTTAATTATCTCAGAAGAATCTAGAAAAAAACTCCTTTATTACTTGTTTTATCGATTCACCAAAGCTAACCTTCTTGGAATTTTAAAATCAGGGTTTTTTACTTCACTTTGCTTAATGTTCGTAATGGTACGACGAATAATTTATCCTGAAATAGATTTTTTTTAAATAGCAAATATTCGGTGGAGCCCAGGAGTTGCTGCGGCTATTGAATATTTTCAGACAAGCATTAATTTTTTATCTAGTACGAGGGGAAAATGTGCGTGGAAACAAGAGACAACTAGTAAATAGATTGTAAGCAACGATTGCGCGTGGCGAAACAGAGATAAAAGACTGCGACGAAAATGAGGCTGTATCGTTACCAGTGGACGTTAAAGGTTTGGGGATGTTGCAGAGAATTTGGGATGAACCGTACGAGTACTCTCCCAACGATTTATCGTATGAGTCCACTTGTTGACAAATACTGATGCACACATCCATATAGATGACTTAGAGGAAATGCAACGACATGGTGAAGCTTCTTCTTCTTCGTAGCCCTACAGCCCCTTTCGGGCTTTCGCTTAGAGACAGTTAGAGTATCTCATTGTCATGATCTAATGTATCGGCGGCACTCCACAAGGTGATATGATCATTATCACACTTAGCCGTGTGTCCGTCCACCCAGCTGCGATACGTTCTGATTTTAAACCAGCGCGTATCATAACTGAACAGGCTTATAGTCCGTCCGAATAACCACTTGAACTATATCTCGTTGAAGCCAACGAAACTTGAATCAGAGAACTTCGGCTTAGTGCTCTAACCACTAAGCCACACGGACTTCAATTTATTGATTCAATTAAAAACCAAGGGGCTAGTTGTAAAATATTCTTTTCCACGAATTTTTGTGGTGTTATTTTCCTCCCACTTTCCCTTCCTTCCTTTTGTGGTAGTTTTTCTTTCCGTACGGTGGCCCAGCACGGGCGGAGGATTTCCTAGAAAGTCACACGACATGACTGAACACTAGCCGGCCTTAGTATGCCACCCCGGATTAACGAATCCTCTGCCAAAACTTAATGCCTGCAACTACGGGGACTTCCATGGTTGCAACAAGATGTCCGATCGTGAGGAGGGGACATACATTTTCTTACATTTTGCCTCCACTAAGACCCCCTGGTGACCACAATGTTTTTTTTCTTTCAGGTTCTAAAAGTTCTAACCAATACCTGCTATATGATACCCTACTGCACTGCATTCGAAACAAAAGTTTTGTTTAAGGGCCACTTCAGCATAAGAAACCACACTCTTTTAAAAATTTTGAAATGTTTGATAAGACCTAATCTTTTGAGAAATTACTACGTCTGACCTTTCCGCAAAGTTAAAGCTTTCTAATTTCCATAGTTTCTGAGGAAACTTGCTATGACGCACGTACAGACGAACGAAGAGACAGGACGCGAAACTGGTAGGTCTTTGTAAAATTAGTTTTACAAGGCCCTAAATACGTTTGAGCACGCCATTATATCACGCAAATTTCTATGGCATTTATAATCATAATTTATTCATTACGAATATCAGCTTATAAGATTTTCCATTTTCACTTATTATCGGTGGAATTTTGTCCTTATTATCCTATCATCATGTCGAGAACTAGACCCTTCTATAAAGAAATGATGAAGCTACCTGAACTAAATCGAACTAATGAGCCACTCATGCATCGATCGAATTCAGGCATTTCACAGTACGAGATATTGCCGATGTTCTACAATCATACGATCCGTCTCTGGTGTCGTCACTTACATCAAGCGTACGAGTGGAGCGAGGAATTGCTTATGTGCACGATCTTAATAAAACTAAAAGGCCACGCCAAAATCTGGGTGGATTGTGTTGGAATTCTGCATATTTCATTTGGTCAATTAGCAGAGCAATTAGCAACCGACGTTCCTTTAGACAAAATTGCTACTGACTTTCACATGATGATGAATGCCACGGCAAGTAAAGGGAAAGAAAGTATCGAGCATTTCATGTATCGAATGTAAGTGGAGCAGGGCCGTCGAGAGAAAACCTGGGCCCGGGAATAAACAATTACGGGCCCTAAACCCCCTCACATGAAACACAACTATAGAATATGCTAAATGAAATATGTACATGCTGATTCTATGTAGAAAAGGGTTATAAAATCTTCGGAAAATTGTTTTTGAAACAAATTGTTTCCATAACATAAGTTGGTATATCAAAGTATTGAATAGAAATATAGAAAGCAAGTAGTACACTTTTTGGAGTTAAGAGTTTTATTGTAATGTCAAGTTAATACATTTAATTATCAGTTATAATTGTATAGAAGCTTTTCTTGCTTTCTTGGTTGCAAAATTTCTTATTACAGTAGAAAAACCCAACTTCCTAGCTAATGGGGTCTCGATGCAAAGAGTGCCAAGTGATGAAACATGCATTTGTGAAGAGCATGATCGATGAAAGTTTTTGATGCGAGCAAGAACACTAAATAAACGTTCAGCACTGGAGACAGTAACAGGTATAGTGCAAAATACACGGAGGGAAACACACACATTCGGAAAAATTGTCTCCAGATTTCGACCAAATATTGCATTTAGCAATGTAAAAGGTGATAACTCTTCTTCAAAGTTGCCTTTGTATATGTGTTTCATATGGGTAATTTCATCTCCTAAATCTTCAGATACGTCCAATTTGTGTTTTTGGACGAAATTTGTAGCAGCATTTCGAATTTCGGTTTCGTCCATCGCCGTGAATAGCCATAAAAAAGAGCAAACCATTATGTAAATCCCTCATGGCATTGAACCTATTGGATATTCCCACAATAACCGAGTCGATGATTACATAGAAAGTGTTCCTTTTGAAATTGGCCTCTTGATCGTCTCCACTCGAGTCATCGTCATCTTCATTTTCATTGAAACACCTGCGTTTTTTTCTTTCGAGTATTAGGGAAGCTTGATAAAATTCCAATTTAATTGCAACCGTTTTGCATTCACTTAAAATGTCATCCCATCGATTTCGAATCAAATTCAAGTTAGACAGCAAACTTTCGAGATTTTGAACTTCGATGTCGATAGTAGCATCTCTGGCTGAAGAATGATGCTCTTTTCATTGGTAGCTGTCAATATCTTAAACCAAATTGAGGACATCAGGATGCACTCAAATTTTTGCATGTATTTCAGAACGCCGTTGATATCACTACAAGTCTCCGCAGTCAGATTCAGTTTAATTAAACCTTCTAGTGCATCATGTAATCCTCAAATATGTTTGGAAAAAGGTTTAACTGCCTCAGATCCAGCAGACCACCTTGTATCTGAAAGTCTGTGAATTTCCCAACGTTGTGGACTGCTGCTGAAACTAGTATAGCATTTCTGAACAACTCCAAAAAAAGTGATTGCTGCCTCTTAGCATTCTGCAGAGTCAACACCATATAAATTGAGACTACGTGTTGCACAAGGCGAATAAACAGCATTTGGATTTTTCTCCAGAATATGACATTGTGCCCCATTATATGATCCTTTCATATAAGCACGATTGTCGTTTCCTTTTGCTTGATAGTCTTCCAAAGGAATGTTATACTCTTCTAGAGTATCGAAAATCAAACCAGCCATCACCTAGCCAGTTTTCTGGTTAGAATCGACAAAAGCCAGAAATCGTTCTTGAATTGTAAATTTCTGTTTCTTCGAGATAAAATGAACGTACCACAAAATAAACGTAGTTTGATCAATGTCGCTCGAATAAGATGTAGCATCAACGGTGATAGCAAAGTATTTGGCACTTTTACGTTTTTTCAGTATGGCCAATTTAACGTGTTTAGCACAGATTTGAATAAATTCGTTTTGAATCTCAACCGAAAGATAGTGGACCTGCAAATGTTTGTGTTGTTGTTGACTAATCCTAACCTTCTCTAAACGTTCACGAAGTGTCGGGTCGTAATAACTGATCATTTCTTACATCTCCGAAAAATTTGCATTGCTCCGTTCTCCGAGAAAATTGCTAGCACCTCTGAATGGTAGGCCCCTTTCGCCAAGAAATAAAATGGTGTTTAGGGCTCGACATAAAATTTCGTGACATTTTCTACTTTCACTGATGATCTGTTTATTTAGTAGTGTATCAATTGAAGTTTCCTCTCGAAGTCAAATCTCCAACGAATGTATGAATGTGGTCTGAATTATTTTCGTCAGCTGATAACTTATCATACAATTTTTTCCAAGCTTGTTTTTTTGAGTACCCTGTAGGACAGCAAAGTTTTGGACGATTGAAAGGGTTGGTACTTAACAAACGACAAGGTAAGCAATACAAAGCGTTCATAAGGCTACTCCACACCAACCAATCTTGCTCCATCCTTTCCCTATTTGGCAAAGTGTTCCATGAAAAGCGAGGCGGGAAAAGGCTCATCGTTACGATTACGTGGAATCGAAGACGGCATCTTTTGCTGACCTCGACAAATTATATCGTTCCCCATGTCAGAGTGGACAAATTCAGTACATACAGAGCCAATATCATAATCATAAAGATACAGCTGTTATTGTTGGGTCCTTCGCATGGATTGTGTTTCCATTGAAAATGAACCATTATCAACGTTGATTTCAGAGTTTTCAGTTCCCAAGCTTTGAATAACCACGTCATTGTTTGCAGCTTCCATTGATTCGTCTCGTTCTGAAGAGATGAGTAGAACGTTGTTTTCATGATTAAAATAATGCGCAAGATCTAAAAGCGATAAATCATAATATTAAATGTAAATCATATAATCAGTGTACTGACAACCGTTAAGAGTTCTAACAATCGAGTTTTTCGGTCCAAAATTGTATCCGAAGAGGTTTCTTTGCTGTTTATAATGATGCTTTTCTGTTTTGTCTCGCTCCAAGCGTTCTTTGCGCCTTTGAGCTCAAAACTTGTGCTTGAACATAATGCATCTAATATAAACATTTTATTTTTAATTACTCTCGATTTTCCTTAATGATATACGAGTACAGCTAGAGGATTTATGTAATATTTAACAATTTGCTAAATTTTTAATTTCTGTAAAGTGTTGAAGTTTGAAAAAATTTCTTACCTAATCACTTTCATCTCTATAAAATTTAATAACAACTGAGAGATGAAAAACATGATAAGAAAATTTTTTCTCACAACTCGCGAATGGAAAGTCCAATATTTGACGTATTATGGAAGGCGAATGAAATTCGATCTATTACGAGATTTTATTTTACTTTGTCAACGTCAATTATATCAAATCCTTCGATCTGCCTTTTGATATTTCGACATAACATCAACAAACAACATTCGTGGATGTAAAATATAAAGTGCACAACTATTTGGAGATTGAGAGCTTCGCCATGACCATATGAATAAAAACTTCGAAAATTGCACGCAGCAATGCGACGTGCGTGCTTCGAAAATTCTCAAATCACACTTTATGCACCCTTGTGCCACCATCTTCAGACGGTCGGCAAAATTCTCCACTCGATGCACAATGATAATGAATGATTGTTACTTACTCATGTATTATTATCTCCAATCGCCACTGTTTTCTTTTTTGTTTTGCACAACGTTGTGAAAACGACAAACAATTACAAAGTGTTGCAGTCTGGGTCAAAACTTCTGTCAGAATGTCAGATGCACTGCGATCGTAGCCAATAATAACATTGAGCAAGCTCACACGCCTCAGCGTGCTGCCAGTTGCAAACAGGTTAATCAAGTTTTCTTAGACGAAAGGGACGCGACGTCGAGAGAAGCCAAAATGTACTAAAGAAGTTTGCACATGTCAAAACAACCGAGCAGTACGATCTACAACAAATGCATGCCCATCAGCTTCGCCTCAGAAATTTTTAGAAGGCTTAAGGCAATCATTCATCCATCGATAGCTCAAGGGGAAAGATCATGCGAATCATGTATGGCAGATGAGAAATGTGCGCTTGGTCCTGGCGACAATGCTGTGCGGCAGTGCGTAGGTTGCCTGCACTTGACGATGGATGGCTATGGAATGAGTATGATGCGCATACATAGATAAAATGTATATCGTATAGAAAATGAACATGTGTAGCATGTTGAGCCCGGTAGAGCTGAGACAGTATTCAGCTAATTTGCTTGCGGTCACTGGTCGCAAACTTGATTGCGGCCTCGTGTAAACTCGCCTATTTAACTGCGGTATGACTAGCATGGTAAAAGAAACACGCCAAATTTGAAAAAAATTCTAAGAAATTTCTCATTTTCGGTTCTAAATTCAGTTATTATTTGTTAATTTACGATTTTAAGGAATTTTTTTCAGGTGTGTAGCATTTCAGGAGAAGTAGATATAAAATTATTCTATTGGTGAATGAGAGCTACGCGTCCTTTAGGAAGGCCGGGCCCGGAAGAATTCCCCCCACAATTGTGTTCATTTAACAGGTATAATGGTTAGAGAAAAGTTTCTGAACTTATACTTAAACTAGAAACATTAAATTTTGTATACGGGTGGAAAGTGGTGCTCTCTTCAAAGTTCAACTACGAAAAAATGTATAAAGTATTTAAGGAGGGTCTCGTCATATAGGGGGGTGGCCGCCAAAGAAAAAAGACTTCATCAAAGGTATCCAATAGGGGTATCAAATGAAATGCTTAGATTTGAACTTTTCAAAACAGGTCTTAAACTGACAGTTTTTGCTTCGAGGGATGCACAGAGAGGGGAAATACACGAAAAATTACTGTCTCCTCACGCAATTAGATACCTGTGAGCTGAAAAAATTATGGAGGTAGGTGTTTGTGAGCACAACAACAACGAATACCTTAGAAATCAAAATTCATTCAACTTTGTTCATAATAGTATGATCTTCGAATTTTACATTGTCCCCAATAAAATTGTATAGGTTAAAATCGTATAGGTCAACATTTAACCACTTAACAGTTTTGCCCGAGCTGTGCTCGAGCGTGACATTTTTTCATGCATTGACGATCCCGAGTCTCGTTCGGGCAAGTTTTGTTTTAACTTGTGTATAGTGATTTGCACGAGTATTAAACGTCGCTTGCTTCTTACAAGTATACCAGTATGGTAGATAGCGGTATGCAGTTGTAAGGGTGTTTAGTCATTTACAGATTGCCGTTACGTTACGTACGTGCATTTATTCGTCTTACGGCTTGTTATAATTTGATTACCTTTTATGGAGTTTTTGTTTACATTTTGGACGCAGGTGATATATGTATGTTGTAGATACATATATATAATGTTTGAGTTGGATTATGAAAGTGATGAGGAAATTTTGACTAGTGAATCACACAATGAAAGTGATTTCTCAAAATCCTCGGAATATGATTCGGAATTAGAGACTGAAATTGTATCTCCATTCAGAGAAATTCGTCAAATAAATATATCAAGTTTACCAACTCCTCCGCCAAGGTTCCCTTTCAATAGTACACTTGGTTCAAATGTGCAATTTGATAATAACGGCGAGGAAAAAATATTACGCTATTTTGAATTTTTTTGGAATACAGAGATCTTTGACTTGATCACAACTGAAACTAACCGATATGCAGATCAATGCAGCAATGGAGCTTGAAGGAGTGGAAACCGACAGATAATGATGAAGTCATAGTGTTTCTTGCTCTTCAAATTCTTCCAGGTATTATAAATAAGCCCATAATCGAATGGTATTGGTCTAAGAAAGATTTGGTTGAAACACAATTTTTTGCAAAAGTTATGTCATACAGACGTTAGGCCTTATTGAAGCGTTGTCTACATTTCAATGATAATACAATGTTTAATCCCGAAACACACCCAAATCCAAAGCTAAATAAGTTATGGACTATCATTGAATACCCAAATAAAAAGTTTTTTCTGCGATTACACCTGAGAGTGACGTAACAATAGGTGAAAGTTTTATGCTCTATGTTGGTAGATAAGGTTGAGCTCAGTACATCCCTCTAAAACGAGCCAGGTTTGGCATCAAACCATGTATGCTCTGTGAATCAAAATCTGGGTATATTTGGTCTTTATAATACACACAGGGAAGGGAACAATACTGTAATTATACCGACCATGGAATGGAGCTACAAACTGTCATGGCTTTGATGAAGCCAATTTTGAAATTTAGGATACTTTCTTACTACAGGCAATTTTTATACTTCATCGATACTTGCAGATATTCTTATCCAACACAAAACCGACTTTCAATATTCATTATACAGCAATAAGTTGCCATTCATATGCAATTTTAATAACAACATTCCATTCGTAGATCGATTCTTGGTGAAAAGAAATTGGTACCAAAGTCAATAAGTTGAACGTTACCTAAAGGATTTCATCTTTTCTCGTTACTCAACTCACATGTCCTTCAGCTAAGAGCAGACAAAAAGTAAGCCCAATAGTCTGAAGGAAACAGAATCCTTTTACTTATCCTCGTTCAAAAGTTATGCGTGCATAAAATAAACGTACGAAGAAACTAGTTCCTATGAAAGTCAACTAAAAAATGAGCCATCAAAAGCACGGACAAACAGCAGACTGAAGCAGTGCCTTGCAAACAGATTTTCTAAAGACCAGTTACACATTTACAATGTCCCATAGGAGATCTTCTCTCATGAACTATCAATAGATGAATAATATCTTGAGACTTTCACAAATTTGTGTCTTCACGGCCAAGGCGTGAATTAATAGCTTTGTTATGTTTTCGTACGAACAATTGGTGCATATTTCTTCGAAGAAAATGCCGCAACTGTCCATGGAAAGTATTATTTAGCCATGATAATAAAGTTTTCGCTGTCAATTTCAGCCGATACAGCGACAGTTCACATAGTACTAGTCATAATCCTTTTTTTGCCTGGTTTCGAAAAATGATTGGTTTCCTGTGAGTTCATTTGGAATGCAAAGATCATGACAACAATTGTTGCCACCACGGAAGTCAGCGTTGTTGCAGGCATAAATTTCTGGCAGAGGGTTGCTTCACCCGGGGTGGTATACTGAGGCCGGCTAGCGTTCAGTTGTATCGCGGATCTGCCGGAACACCCTCTGCCCAAGCTGTGCCATCCTACACATAAAACTTGTTGCGAAGGGGAAGGAAGGGAGAGAATGAGGTCATTTTGAGAAACGAAAAATGTTTTTTCTTTAAATATCATGTCCGCTCCTTTAATAAATTTAACTCAATTCAAAACAAGAACAATTCAATGGAAAAATCAAAACAACGGGAAACACTAAACTAATTATATCAACAAATTAAAACCTCTTTTCAATAATAAAACACCCATTTCAAACAATCACAATGAACTAGTTCCGAACGGTTATCTTCGGCAACTGTGAATAGAAAAACAATAAAAAGAAATATTTATTTTAATTTATAACTGAAGAAACAATAAATATTATTCACACCTTTCGATGTTGCACTCTACAACTGGGGGAGTAAACGAATTCTTTTGCTGTATATCAAAATGAATGAAATGAAATACTCGAACTTATCGGCTACTAGTTTGGTCTAAGGTTGCAGTGCACTGCTGCACTTTCTACGCTTACGCTTTGCCTTTCCCAATTTCTGCAGAAGAACAACACGGATTGCACCCTCACGGATTTGTCGTATTTTACAATTCAAATTCACTATTTCTCTTGAAATCTGTTATTCTTTGTTTCGTGTGCAACTCACAATTTTCTGTTTCACTTGAAAAGTCGTTATTTTCTATTTCGAGGAAAGGACTATGCTCCTGTCTTTTAGGAGGTCCATCTATTTCACAATGCACAATCTCACTTTTGCTCAGTGAGTCCTGGAACACATATTTGACACTGTTCAATCCTCAATTATAATTTCTTTTTTGGATGGTTACCAACTGAGGCGAACGGTCATCAGAATTTGTCAAGTCTTGACACTTGAGAACTAGGATCTTTTGCCCGAGGAAATCACATAGGTCGTCTTCACCGTAAAATCGATCACAAGGGATTATCGCCAATACGAACAATACACGGTTTCAATTTCAAGCAAATATATTAGAGAACACGACATTTACTCAGAATTTAATAAGAAAATAAAAAAATTAAATAGAATTTCGTTAGAGTATTGAATTTTAGTGCTTAAAAAAATAGGGTAAGAAATAAAATATTGATAAAGATTGAGAATAAAAGAAAAGTAATTTATTTTTTATTTTCATGCAACAAAATGGATGAAAGAAAAAGACAGGTAGGAGTGCCCTAAAGAAGGTGGTAGTTTAAATTTGTGAATGAGAGAATGACAGCACGGCCGGAGTTCGCAGCATAAGTCCCGAGCCTTAGTTGCTATGCAGCCAAAAACAATCCGAATAATATTTAGTCTGATAGTAATAATTTACAAAACGTAATATTGAAGAAACTCACTTGAATACATTTTAAAGTTTGAATGAACTTCATAGGAAATAATTTGTATTATAATTTCAATTATTGCAAAAAAATGTATCCTAATATAGGGTTATTCATTAGCGACAAAATAATTTTTATATTTATATGAACTCAACCTTAAACCGTTTTAAATAAACTGTCGACATCAAAACGTTAGTCAAAGCCAACATATTCATCATGGTTAAGTTCACGAGCCAGCAACTTTTGGAAATTATTGAAAATTACTACTGAAATTTTTAGTCGGTGGCCGCAACTTTAAGAGCGCTTACTCCAATTTTCGGTCTTGATAATCGTCCCACCCGATAGACTGCGCATGCTATAGCGGATAAGTCCAAGTCCAAATTTTCACTATTGGACGCTGCGGTGCCAAAAAAAAACGTCATAAGGCTCGAAGCGAAGGAAATATTCCAGCCGTAAGTGTATTGATTCAAAATGAGCCAAATCAGTCGATTTCACTCTGTTCTCAAGAACTGGGCATCGCTCAAACGACACTGTGCCGTATTTTGCGAAAAGATATTGGCCTACATGGTAACAAGATCAAACTGACTCAAGAACTAAAGCCAATGATCATTCGAAACGCCGAAACTTCTCCAATGGGGCTCTGGCAAAGCTTGAAGAAAATGAAAAATTTCATCGAAAATCCATCTTCAGCGATGAAGCGGATTTCTGGCTCAATGGCTTTGTTAATAAGCAAAATATGCATTCTTCGTCAGCAACAAACAAATATTTGCTTCTTGAGACACCGTTGCATCCGCAAAAAATTACTGTTTGGTGCGGTTTTCCTGCCGGAGGTGTGATTGGGCCGTATTTTTTCCTGAATGAAAACGAACGAACATCAACGAGAGACTAGATGTAGGGGATTATGTTGTTGCCATGTAGGGGATGTAGGGGATTATGTTGTAGGGGATTATGTTGTTGCCATTTTTGTGGATCTAAGCGTTTGATACGGTCGATCATGACCTCTTACTTCGAAAACTAGAAGCATATGGTGTTCAAGGCACAGCAAATAAACTATTTCAAAATTACCTAAAAGGCAGACTGCAGAAAACAGCATTTAATAATGTTCTGAGTAACCCGGCACCAATGAAATCAGGTGTTCCACAAGGCTCAATACTTGGCCCAACCTTGTTCCTGCTATACACTAATAATTTAAATACATGCAGGCTAAGTGGTAATTACTTTTTATATGCTGATGATACAGTGCTTCTTTACTCGGGACGCGACAAAAATGACATCGGAGACGCTATCAACGAGGATCTAAATTCATATAATTTATGGTTGAAAGAGAATAAACTAGCGTTGAATATTTCAAAGACAAAATATATTATCTTTAAGCAAAAGAACAGGGAAGACATAGATGTTGATATAAAAATTAATGGTGAAAAGCTGCAAAGAGTGCTCGAACTTAAATATCTTGGCCTTACTATCGATCACCGTCTGACCTGGCTCCCGCATATAATCAACTTAAGGAGGCAATTAGCACCAATAATTGGATTGTTACGAAGATATGAGGAATTTCCAAAAAACATCAAGCATCTTGTTCTGAATGCCTTCGTACTGTCAAAAGTACATTACGGAGTGGTAATTCGGAGTCAGTCCTCAAAGCAACACCTAAATATAATTTCCAGGATATTAACCAAGGCGTATAAAAATATACATAATCTCCCAAGGCTCACGCCAACAAACATAGTGTATCAATCATGTAACGCATTAACTTTTAACCAAATCATTAAAATGGAGAAAGCCAAGTTTATCTTCAAAAGCTTAAATCTCAGCTTGTCGTCACAAACACCATTAATTAAAGTCTCACAAAAGAATCAATACAGTGCTAGGAACGCAAACCAATTTGTAATTCTTTTTGCAAGGACAGATCGCCTGAAGAACGATGCTACAAATGACGCCCTTCGTATATACAACAATCTTCCAGAATCAGTTAAAGAAGCGAATTCTCTTATGGTTTTCAAGAAAAGACTTAGGAACTATTTAATGAATAGCGATTGAATCTCAGTGCAGAAACTTTCAACATAGCATCTTAGGTCAATTTTTGATCCTATCTTCGAGATGCCTCGAGAAACACCTACTATTATTATAATCTCAGTCCAGTAATTTCAACATAGCATTTTAGGGCATTGTTGACCCTATCGTCGAGATGCTTGAAGAGACAGCTATTCTTTTAACTCAGAGTTTTTTTTACTGCGTCGAATTTATAATTTTTTTTTATCTCTGAGAGCTGATCACGATAAGGACAAGACAAGATTAACCGGAGGACTTCACATATTTTTTGTGTGCCCCCTTATACCGATGTGTTATATATTGCCTGGGTTGCACACCTGAGGAAACGACGAAATGTGAAGTGCAGATCGCACGAGCGTTGTGCGACGAAGAAAGTGTGATGGAGAGAGTGGAAGGGAATGGAGGAAACAAAAAAAAAAACGTCATGTTACCGTCAATGGAGAGCGCTATCGTGTTATATTGGAAGATTATTTGTGGCCAAAATTGGATGAATTTGATATCAACGATATTTAGTATCAATGAAACGGTGCCACTAGCCAAACAGCGCAGATTTATCGAAATGCAAATTTGGTGAGCTTGTTATCTCGAGAAATGGTCCGGTCGTATGGCCAACTCGTTCATGCGATCTATCGCCATTGGATTTCTTTTAATGGGGCTATATCATGTCACTGGTCTATGCCAACAAGCCAGCAACTTTAGACGATCTCAAAGACAACATCCAACGCGAAATTGCCAATGTTATGGTCGAAATGTGTGCCAGAGTGCAGGAAAATTGAGACCAAAAAATCGATCCCTGTATACGGGCACGTTGTGGTCACATGATCGAAATCGAATTTTATTCATAAAATGTAATGCTTGCACTACACCCACAATAAATTTGAGCTCAATGTCTCAAATATTTCTGCGTTTTATTAATAGATAAAATTATTATGTCCTGGATGGAAAATGGATGATTAAAGTAAGAATTTTTACGTTTTACTATATTTGTGTACATGATCCAAATTACAGTAACACCTTTAAAATGCATATCACTTAATAATCAATTGCACAACTCTACTGGGGAATGATCCTTTCTCTACATTATTGAAAATTAGCTTCTCCGATGAATTTCCGCATTGGAAAAATGTTACTAAAGACTTTCTCTTGAAATTGGAGTTTCCAATGTGGTGCAGTAAGAAAGATTACAACTCTATATTATAAAAGACAATCAAAACTTTAATCGTGGGTTTCCAATAAGCCCTGATCACGGCTTGATTGTTTAATAAAGATAAAAATGAGGCATTTGCTTTTTCTCTGAAACTGAAATTAAGGGGCATGGGGGTAGCCGTGCAAATTGAGTGCTTATGAAACTGGATAGTTTCCAATTTGCCAGGCATTAAAATTTTGATTAATTTATTTAACAGTGTATTTTTCGCTGAAGTTAATGCGATACAACCTAATATATTCATCGAATTTGCAACGGACTTTTACCCAATGCTTTAATGCAACGATTGTTTGTATTTTAGTCGAATTTGTCTCCTTAAATTTAATTTAATTAACGAAATATTCCAACGCAATTATCATTAACTTCAAATCATTTGGTCAGTTTTACGAGTAATGGCAGCAAGAACTAACATACCAAACTATTGGGGATATTGTAGCAGTGCGCGATGAGTGTTATGCAGTGAACATTTTACCTTCTCAGTGAAAGGAAATTGCATTTTCATGCCCATAATTTCAGACGAAGAAATAATAATGTGGTAAAAAGTGCAGAATAAGCTTCCATTCAACCTCAGATGAGTGAATGAGTGAGCAAGTGACTTATTGCCACCGTTAAAACAACTACACTATGTTAAGATACACTTGCATACCAGCCGAAGATGATGTGCTGGATTCGAAATTACTTCAAGAAGATGCAGCCAGGTATATAGTACAGCAATATTCAGAGAAGATACAGAAGTAAAAGTATCGAAGCATCTGCAAGATTTCCAGTAATTTGTGAGGGTATAGATGAAATTGCTACATCTAACTTTACCTTAAATCCACTCCGCAGACATTTACGATTTTATAATAATGCCTCAAGATGTCTACTGAAATTGTTTTTCTGTATTGTTTGCTATTTGGTTGGAAATGTACGAGTATCTATAAAACTATGCTAACCGTCAAGGAATTTCCAAGACGCTGCTGTGCCGAGGTGAATGGTACGTTATCGCTCTTATATAATGCACACGTATTTATGAAGATGGAGTAGTTTAGATCTTTTATGATTGACGTTATCGATGAATAATAAAGTGTTACATAATTGGAAAAGTCATCGTAGGTTGTTGGCTGCATGCGGTAATTAGTCAGCGAAAATTGTCGTGATGAACTCGAGCTGGGGAGCAGCAAAGTTTAATATACGGATTAAAATTTGCTACGAAAAAATTAACTTCTTTAATTTGTTTGTTTTACGGTTGAGCGAGAGGGGCTGTTGCTGTGTGGAATTACTGGATTCTTGTGAAAATCGCAATTGATTTTGACCGTTAATTTCGAAACATCCTCACTAAAGAGCTTATGAAATATTTGAAATGGTTGCATGATATGCATGCCTCAATCTTCCTTGGAAAATTCCTCTGATGAAATTTTGCCTTGCAGCAAATAAATACAGAGATACGTCCCACCATAATTGATTTACAACTGCCTGTAATTAAGTTTCGCTGTTCTCTTCTTCTGTTTCCAAACTTTGATGCGTAACATCTAGCAACTCACGATATGCGAATTATTGCATGAGGACAACCAGGACAAGCGTAGCAATGCAGAATACATGGCCATATTTTACGTAATACTCCCAACTAGTCGAACAAGCGCAGGAATCGTTAAACTTTTATATGGCTTCCGCACAACACTATTTCCCACCCTCTAATAATTCAAGTCAAGAACCGTTAATAAACAAATTTGACCTTTTGTCAATAAACAAAATGTGACCATTGATTTGTTTCCACCACAATTTTTTAACAGCTTTTCCCTCACTGAACCGGGAACACGTGCTTTTCAAGGACTATGCGGTTTTCTATGCTCAACATCACCAACTTCAAATTCAAACCAAAATTTTCGCGCTTTCCTCTGCCTTTTCGTTTCGCGTTTTTTCTTTTGGACCAACTTGCTGCGGGCTGAGAAATTTATTTCTATTTATATTTGGATTCTATTTAATTCAATTCAAAGTAGAATGCTCATTTTATTTTTAGATTGTCATACATTGTGAAACCAATGAGAAGCAGAGCGTTTGGCAGAGAGTACTTGTCAGAAAAGTATGCAAATGAGAAGCAGGCGATGATGGTGTGAAATGAGGTGGAGAGCTTGAAGATGACTTGACGTTGGCAACGCAGCAACTGACGTTGGTGCAGGCTGTTGGGGTGAATTGTTCAAAATGAGTGTTTGCAGACGGGGGTAGAAATTCTATAAATAAATGATGCGTTGCAAATAAATGCAAATCTATTATTAAACGAGCATTCATTTCAATCCACGATAGGCGGAGTGAATTTGTAATTAGGTGTCAAAATCAAAATTTATTGCGGTATGCAAAAAGATTTTTAAAATTAGGGAAGTTTGGTCGTGAATAATTACGAATGACAAAATACGATAAATTACACATGTCCGAATTACTTATATTCAAAGAATTTCAAGATTCCAAGGATGAAAACATGATGGGTGTGATTTTCAAATACATTTAATGGCTGAGTATTTCGAAATTAAAGACCATTGATTTGTATTGTTGGAAATTAGATGTTAGAAAAATGTGAGGTGATAGGAAAACAGAGTTCAAAAATAAATCTTTGATCCAGTTGATACACGGGTGATTTCTTATTTAATCAACCAAAAACAGTCCGTTCCGCAATCTGAGCACCACCATGCGATTTTGATAAAGTGTTGCTATAAACGGTTAAACACTCCACCTTTCGCTTTGCGCCCATGGGTCAGCCAAACGCAAACGGCCCCCACAGAACACTCTAACCAAACTTGCACGCCGAATACCAACGCACCAGCCTATTTGCTAACAGCCAGCTTAGCCAGAAAACCTGGAGCGATTCATCCCCGACCAGTACCACCTAGTCCGCAGGCGATTACCAGGAAGAAGACGTCTCTAGAGATCACTGTCCGTGTAGCCAACCCCGAGCGACAACGCGGCAGCCGAGGGCACGCAAAAAAAAATAGCCCCACAGGCCGAGGCGACTCGCCTGCCTTTCTGTCATCGCAGCAGAGTGTAGTAATCGAGCAGCCGCCTAGGTAAACTGCTCGAAACACATTTGCGGAGAAAACACGTTTTCCCGCCCTACAACTCGCCACTATCATTACCAGAAGAATTGCTTCCCAACGAAACATTTAAAAATCAAATTAAATAAAAATTATATAAAAAATATTGAATGACGGCAACCCCTTTAAATCGTGATTTAACAAAAAGAATTGCAGTTTTATCCAGTAGAGATAAACCACCGTTGCCGCCAGGCGGGTGTTTCGTCGAAGGGGCAACTGTGCTTGTCCTCACAAATCTTGTGATTTTTCTCTGAAAACCGACAAACAAATACGGCGTCGGACTAATTTAATTTCGTACATTTTTATTGAATACAAATCCGAGATGAGACATCGAAACGATTTTTTGTTCTAATGTTTTTTTGGTCGTGTCCCATTGCGCTTGGTGTGAAGAATTTTTCGCCGACTGTCATTCATCAACATCAAAGCCGAACTGAGAACGGTCAAAAGTCTGAGGAAAAAAGAAATTTTCCTAATCGAGGCATTGACGACAACTCGATTTAGTGCAAAATTTGAAAGTTTTGCGGTAGACCCGAAAATTCTTATCGCCGCCGTCGTTGTCATTGTTTGCAATCCGATTTGAGGCATATTTTTTCACAAATGAAAGGCAGTAGAGTGCGAATGGGAAGCGGTGTGATTCGAATTGTACAATTTAATTTGAGGTTTTTGTGCGAGAAAATCATTGATAGCGAGCCTGTTTTCCTGCCATGAAAAATGTTCACACACATCATCCTGACGGACCACTTATAAACCCATAATAAACGAGTGTGAGAACAGTTTGCTGAGTGTGTCTGTTTGAAGGTTTGCCGCTTTTTAATTCCTTCACCTATTGGTGAGCTTGCTCGTGCCCGTAGCCAATGTAACTTGTGAAAATCCCCAAAGTGAGGTGATACGACAGCGATGGATGCGCTAGCGCATACTATTGTACAACAAACACTGCCACATCTATGTGTTCATCCAAAGGCAATAAATTCGGAGCGAATCGGCTGTAACAGAGAGACACACTAGTGATCCTATAATGATAAAATTTTTACATTTGAATGTACGGACCCCTTAAAAGAAATGTTTACGGGAGATTTCTCTGTATTTCTCGATCTGGAAAACAATCTTTGTTTAAACTCTTTTCAACGAATGTACTCAATCCTGAATTCACATTATAATAAATCATGATAAGGAAATAATGTAACTGAATACAAACACACTTCTGAAGGAAGGCGAATGACAAAGCTAGATCAATTCTTACTTAATGGAAACGACATAAAAATGCTCGTTCCTGGAGGAGATATGCCGGATGTGTTAATTGAAAAGTTTAAATTGATACGCTCATAATAAATTGTTTGAACATGCGAATAGAATAGACTGTTTTTAAAAGGAATGGGTTGCCTAGCATACTTTTTATAATGATATATAGAGTAAAAGAGTGACCATCCTTTTCAAGAATTTAATATAAAACAATTATTCCTAACATCCAATGAAATAATTAACCGGATTTTAAAAGGAAAAAGGAAAGAAATTTCGAGTGTTTGCAGGCCTTACCCACCCCATGAACGAGCGCTCGTCGGAGGAGAATTGGGTAAGTACCCTTTTGTTTATTATAATTGAACGAAACTTTTTTTTGTTAATATTGAGTTGACCCTCCGGTTTGCCTGCGATTCCTTTATTATAGCAGCACTCTAAGCATGTTGCGATGTACGACTTGATGTATTTTCGGAGATTGTGGAACCAAAAATCTTGCCGAACTCAATTTATGGTCTTCTCAAGACAAAAGTGGCCCATGTCATCGTGGTACGTGCGGATGATTTTCCACCTGACTGCAGATGGAACAACGAATTTGAGATCTTGGTCGATCTTACGATATAACCGACCGTTCTTAAGCTGATAATCTGACTTGATTTGTTTGGATTGAGGGGACTCAATATCACCTCTCAGAACTTCGATTAACTCCTTCAACTTCATGTCTTGTCGTTGCAGGAGCATAAGCCAGTCTACGTTTTCTTCCACTCGCATTATGTTCCCCGATGCTATCTCAGGTTCATTCAGTGGTTCGGTTGACTCATGCGTCCAGCCGATCGATGTATGATGCGGAAATCGTTCTCCTGTAGCTCCAGAAACCATCGACCGATGTGCGGTAGCAATGGCTTAGACGTTCTCGTGGTGCTTATTGCGGCACAATCGGTAATTATCTCGAAATGCTTACTGAGCAAATAAATGCGAAATCTTTCTAACGACTCAACGGTAGCCAAAACTTCAAGCTCATGACTATGGTACCTGCTTTTGGATTCGCTACACTGGCGGCTGTAGTAGAAAACCGGTCTGAAATTGCCACCGTCGTCTCGTTGCATGAGGACTCCTGCAAGAAACAGTGTGCTCGCGTCAGTGTGATTTTGATGTTCTTTCGTTGGATCGTATGCACTGAACACTGGATCGCAGCAAAGTGCTGATTTCAATTTTTTGAATGCGTCTCGTTGTTTAGTCGACCAACGAAATTGTGAATTGTCCTTCTGCTTCAACAATAGTGTAAGCGGCCTCGATACTAGAGAATAATCGCGAATGAATTTGTGGGAAAACCCGCTTTATCCCAGAAATCTTAGTCCTTCTGTGACGTTGGTTGGTTCCGGAAACTGTCGAATTGCATTGGTCTTTTCAGCTCCTGGTTTTATTTCGTGCTCATCGACTCGATGATCCAAAAACGTGATTTGTTTGGACAAAAACGTACACTTCGAGTGCCGAAGCGCCATACCGGCATCTCGAAGTATAACCAGGAGTTCACGGATTTTGACTAAATCCTCGGCGATGGTTTTGCTGGGCAGAATTACTTCATCTACGTAGCTAACTGCTCCATTTCCCATTTGTCGTACCAACTTGGTAATGACCTCATGAAAATAACTCGGTGTATTGCACAGGCCGAGAGACATCCGTTAGAATTCGTATTGGCTTGCATGCGTGACAAATGCAGTGTATTTACTGTACTCTTCTGCGATTGGTATTTGATAATAGCCGGAAATTAAATCGAGAGTGGTGTAAAATAAATTACCAGCGATCGATGAAAGCTGTTCCTCAACAGTTGGCATGAGAAACGAACGCTTTTCAGTAATAGCATTGAGCTCACGGAAATCAACACAAGGACGGTCTTCACAATTCTGTTTGCGAACGAGGACAATTGGTGATGAATATTCTGATGATGATGGACGCATGATAACGTTTTCGAGCAGTTTGTTTACTGTTTCTTGAACGCGTCCACACTTTGCGAACGGTATCCGGTATGGCTGGTGTCAGACAGGTTTTAAGGTCATTAACCTTATTGTCATCGTTACCGAGTTGCATTGACCTAAGTGAGCAAGCGATTCGGAGAAGCATCCTTCATGCTCACTTATGAGCTGATACAGTTGGTCCTTTTCTTTGACGAGCCAACGCTATCGGCTCGAAATTTGGAGTGTTTTGGAAAGCGTTTGCCAAACTACAAGCTCCTGTTTCAATGATCAGTCGTTTGCCCGATGTGCAGGGTAGATCTGACCCCACAAAGTGGCTCCGAGATCAAGTCGTCATCCACCGGAAAAATCCTCGCATTTAGATTCTTACCATCCAACTGAATTTCGGCCTCGAGTATCTGGATGCACGTTACTGTAGCTCCTCCAAATATTCGAAGGTAATCGGTGAACACTGCTTCACGCCTCCTATCGACACTGCGATTGCTCGTTGAATGAGCATTCTTTCGCTGCCGGGATTGATGAAGGACTTAATTTTGTTTCCGTCAAGAATAATCTCCTTAACAAGCGGATTAATTCTTCCTGTTGTATTTGTGCGACAAACATTACTGACGGCGATCGCAGTTTCATTTTTCCGACATCGATTGGTCGTATGTGATGTTCGTTGACAGTTCTCGCATCTTTGTTTTTGTTGCGGTTTTGGACAGTTCAGCGAAATATGCCCCACCTTAAGACAATTATAACATCGGATTCGACGGGATTCCGAATCGGTCGAAGTCGGCTGCGCTCGCGCATTTGAAGACATAATACCTCGCTGTATCGGTGGTGGTGGTCCGA
Source organism: Odontomyia ornata (assembly GCA_963969285.1). Classification (NCBI taxonomy): domain Eukaryota; kingdom Metazoa; phylum Arthropoda; class Insecta; order Diptera; family Stratiomyidae; genus Odontomyia; species Odontomyia ornata. The sequence goes on along the minus strand of OZ017738.1, from coordinate 471,721,230 downwards.
AATTTCATCTCGACTCCGTTCGTGGCTCCGAAATTCGAACGGAATTCATTTCGAAATTCTTTATCGCGGCTAAAAGATCGTTGATGGTGTCAAAAATTGAGCACGCGATCGCATTTTGCAAAGATGGATGCCGTAGCCCGTTCCTTATAGATTGGATTATAGCGGGATTGCTCAAGTTACCCCGTTTTCCCAATGCTAGCATAGTATAGAAGTAACTTTGTTTTGTCTCGCTCAGCTCCCTGGTGCGATCCATCATTTTTATGTGAACATCGGCCTCGCTTTCATGGCTAGAGAAATCTTGCCTCAATGATTCGGCCAGCTCAAGCCAGCTTCCAGGAACCCGTGCAGAATCATCGCTCCAAATTTTAGCAGGCCCCTCTAGAGAGGCTTGCACGGCAAACACCAAAACTCTGTCGTTCCACTGATATGCCTCGGCAAGCTTCGTAACACGATCAATGAACTGTGCTGCTGACATGCCGGATTTGGACGACGGGTCGAGGTCTGGTAAAATATCCTTCACATCTCGGATTTTATGAAAATGCGGTCCACTACATGCCCGCACTAAATTAGCCGATTGGGCACCTGCGTCAACTTCGAACGTCGCTGCCGGTGGCGTCTCACCCGATTTCATGGCTTAGTGAGTGGTGGTGTCAGCTCCTGTACTACGATCGGTTGACTGTCTGTTCAGTTGTTGACGACATCGCCAACTTTCCCCCGCTCGGTAACGTGGCGACGACAGCTAATATTAACTCACTCAATCGCTTCACTTCATCACGTAACTCACACACTCATCTTCACGCGAACATTCTGACAATTTCCTGTCCGTTTCGATTTCGTCACTAGCCAGAATTTCACAGATTCTTTGTGCTGGCTTGGCTTTGTTCCCCTGCGCAGAGGCGTCCCGTGGTCTTAGTTCAAGTTTTAGTCGTTCCTTGTTTAGCGTATTGACCTTTTCGACCGGCATCGTGTTGCGTTCCGTTTCCCTCATATACGCAGGCAAGCCGTAGGAGAATTAAACACGAGATCGCGAGGAGGGGCAAAAATGTCTTTCGGCGGCGTCTGTTTTTTCTACGTGCACAATTCGAATTTTTACTTGTAATCCGCACTAATCCATCCTTGGATCCCACTTCTGACTTTGTCAGGGGTGGACCTTGGGAACAGGATAATTGTAGAGGGAAAACAATAAACTTACACGCACCGTTTGTTAATAATCAATTTGTTGTGTTCAAAATACAATGACTCGGTTGATGGTTCGGCTGCGACTGACTCTTCTCAATTTCTTCCGTGGCCGGTGCTCTTCAATTGGTGTTGCCATGACATGACTGACTGGATATTTAACGCTAAAATCTATGAGGATGTTATGGAAAAAAGGCGGATACTTACAATGAACTTGTGTCTTCTAGCGTGAGATGGAACTGATTCTTCCAAATACAACTGTATTTACATTTATGCGATAGTACTACATTACCACAAAATGATAAATTTGCTAAGGTCCGTAGATCCTTTAACGTACTCATCCAACATTTCATCGGAAATTTCGAAAAAGTAAGATCATCCCACATTTCGATTGACGAATTCATTGTGCCGTATTTTGGGAGATATAGCACAAAGCAACACATCCATGGAAAGCCCATCAGGTTTGGGTAAAAAGTTTGGTCTGCGGCAACACGACATGGGTATCTCGTTAACTGCGAATTATATCATGGTGCAACTGGTACGACTTTGAAGCAACAATCCGATTATAGTTTAGGTACCGCTGTCTTTTTGGAGATGTGCTCCAGGCTACCAAGGGAACTTGGTCCATACAATCTCTATTTTGATAATTTTTTCATTGGGTTACTTTTACTGAAATATTGACACGAAAACAATATTGGAGGAACTCCAACACCAAAGAGACGAAAAAGAAACCCAAGGGAGGAGCTGGTTTACAAGGTCTCAGAAGAACTAATTATAGTGAATCGTAGTGAAGTAGCATGACAATAGTGTCGTGTATATTGCTTCCAATGGTAACCAATCACAAAAGTCGATCGGATTGGTGTAATAAACAAAAAATGTACAAAAATACTATGCCCATGACTAATAAAAATGTACAATAAGTATATGGGTGGCATGGACCGCTTCGATGAGAATGTCAATTCCATGAGGGGAGGTCTACGAGGCAAAAAATGGTGGTTTCAACTTTTTGCTTTCAGACTGGATGCATCTTGCCAAAATGCTTGGCTAATCAAAAGAAATTGTGGCACTAAGTGGACGTACTAATATCAAATATCATGTTATATAATGCATGTGAAAAAACAAAGTGAGCATCTTGAAATAAGAAAAAAAACTAGAATATAAAATACGAATAAACTATTGGGTTGTCTGTGGGGTCTAGTGGTTAGAGCATGAACCCATAAGCCGAAGGTCCAAGTTTCAAATTCCGTTGGGAGCAACGTGATTTAGTTCAGGGGATTTTTCGGACAGACTATGAGTGGTCACTCAGTGGTGATATGTACTGATCGGATCATATCATAGCTGAGCAAGCACATGGGAGCATGGTACTGACCAAACCAACTTCCGAAAAAATCAATACGGTCATGAAAATGAGATACTCTAACTATCTCTAAGCGAAGGCCCGAGAGGGGCTGTAATGCTACAAAGAAGAAGACGAATAAACTTTTGGAAGTTAAGGAGAATATTATTTAATATGCTTTTAAAAGCGTTAAACGAATGTGGCAGGGGGTCCAGCTGGAGCTCCTTGTAACAAATTGATACGCGTACTAAAAACGAATAAAAATAAATATCGGTACGAGCAAAGGGAACAGTGGAACGCGTTCTTGAGGTGGGATGTAGATAAAGTCTTTCCTGAAGGTTGGATGAAAGAATACCATGATATAATTTAAATAAGTAACAGAGGTCTAAGAATTCTCTCCTTTTTTTGAGTAATGGAATGTTGAGGATCTGCAAGCGCTCATCGTAGGAGCTGTAAGGGTGGTTATATTTGTAAAATAGAGAACGTGTGAATTTCTGCTGTACAGTTTCAACAGCATCCGATAGATTGTTATAGTGAAGCGACAATACTTGGGAGGCATACTCAAGGATTGACCGGGCTAGGAGTACAAATAGATGGACGCTGATTGAAATGCTAAAGGGACTTGCAGGAGGATCGTAAAATAAAACCAGCGACACGTGAAGCTCTAGTGGTTATGCATGAAGTATGGGTATTAAGTTTCAAACCTGGGTCAAATAATACTCACAAATCTTTAAATTTGTCCATAAATGCAAGTAACGATCCATCAATCCAGTATTCATACCAAAGTGGATGAGTTTTGTTGGTGAATCTCATGTGAAAATATTTTGAAAAATTAAGTGGAAGTAAATTACCTTGATACCAATTTTGGAGATTGTCAGGATCATTTTGAAGGTATGAGCAGTCTTTGCTGGAGTTTATGGCCCGATAAATTTTTAAATCATCAGCGTAAAGAAGACAATTAGAGGACAGGCGTTGAAGAAGATCACTAATGAAAATTTTAAATAACAAAAGGCCTAAAATTGATCCTTGAGGAACACCAGATTTCGGACTAAATGAAGCAACAGAAAAAAAATATTCCATGCAACGGCGCAGGAGCGATGTGATAAGAAGGATAAGATCTAAGAGAGGATTGAGTCGGAAATGCGGAATTGTCGGAGTTTGTTAGCCAAAATACCATGATCAACACTGTCAAAGGCTTTAGCAAAATCGGCATATATGACATCAAATTGTTGGCTCTTATCAACAGCAAAAGAGATGGTACTCGTAAGTTCTAACAAATTAGCTATTGTGGAACGAACTTTAATGAAGTCATGTTGTTCATTTGCAAACAGGATACTGATGGTATCGTACATTTTGTTATGTACAATTCGCTCAAGGAGCTTGCCACAGCAAAACAGCAAAGAAATCGGACGATAGTTCGAGACTTCACTACTTTCTCTGGACTTATGGACCGGAAAGATGTTACCATGCTTCCAGACGTCGGGAAAGCAAGAGGAAGAAGGGCTGATATTGAAAATAATTGAAAGTGGGGTAGATAATGAAGAAGATAATGACTTTGCGAGCAGATTTGGTATTCCATCAGGACCCGGACCACCATTAATGTCAAAAGTGAGCAGTACATTTTCAACTTCCAATGGAGAGGTCACGATAGAATGCGCAAGGGCACGATGAATATATACTGCCGTGCTAAGCGCAAAAGCGGTATCTCAAAAAAAAAATCGTAAATTTGATTTTTATTGCATCGAATAGCTTAAAAATCTGTGCATCTAATCAACTAAGCCAAATATCTTTATCTCATTCCGAAATATAAAAAAAAAACCATAAAAAAGTTTTCCCTATCTCAGTTTTAACTGCAATCACTAAGGTAATTAAGTGTATATCAATTATACGTAGGCAAATAGCGGAATATTTTAATACCGCCAAAACCCTGAAATCAAGGCAAAAATTCCTTGCCATTTTCCTAAGCTGATAAGCGGCAAATATGATGCGTGAGGCAAATACTGAGTTACCGCTATGCCGCTGAGTATATTTAGCTTTGACTAATTGAGTTGCCGCTACAGCAGCGAATAGAATCGAACCTTATAAGGTTTGATTATTACGATCGGATTTCTAATTCATGTGCATTTTTCGGATGAAAGTTCCTGTTATTTCTAGTTTGTTTTGATAGGAAGCCGAAGTATCCTTTGATTATTGTGAAATTCAATAGAAAAACAGTGGATTAAAGTGTTCAGTTGTTTAATTTCGAGCTTTGGCATTCAGGTAAGTCCTATTATTTATATTAGTTAGATGATTATTTTTATAAAGGTAGAAAAAGTTCAGTTTTGATGAAATTTTTGTGTGGTTGTGAAGAAAATTTATCGTTTGAGTACATACAGCTTTCGTATGTATCTCTATTTGGAAAAAAAACCTTGAAATGATACATATGAACTAGTAACAAAAGAGTTGAGGTACACGGCATATCATCTAGAAATTGAACTTTATTTGCCAGGCAATTACATACCGGACTCCTCATCGCTGGTGCAAAGCTGCGGAGCTACCGTCGCGCCAGTGATGATCATACTTATTATTAGTAGTTTATGCTACGCAGGTGCATGTGATGATTTAAATATATATAGGTCATTTCTTAAATAATTTATATTTTGTAACTGTGTAAAAATTGTTGATTGTTCTTAACAAAACAATTCAATTATAGAAAACATATGTTGTTACAGAGAAAGGATGTCGCAAAGAAATACAAAAATGATGATGCTGTTAGCACAAAACAACAATTCATTGAGAGACAGATTGAAGGATTCGAAGAAATTAAGTCATAATATTCGAAATATCGACCCCGACTTTTTCCCTAGTAACGACTATGATTCTGATAATGATCGTCCATTTTTAAGATACGACAGGGCACACGAATCACAGGCACAGATAAATCAATTGTCAAACTATTCTCACTTTGAAGATTTAAAGTTTTTAAGGGGGCCATCTACGTCAAAAGTTCAATATTTCAGTCAACAACAAGAGGGTCAGAATTTCGCAAACTTAGATAACATATCCACAAAATCTTACATTACATTAACAACAGCTGTGCCGATTATTGAAAATAATGATTTAACTCCAATAGCATCGCTAGCAGTTTCTCCAAAAACAAATTCAGACAAAAATTTTCTTGATTTAGATGATCCTAGTACAGTGCCTTTCATTACATATACTGCAAATAATCAACAAAAATCTTGTTTTTCTCAAAATGATGCAGACCAATTAACAACAACTATTACCAAAAACACAATTCATACTTCTGACACTCTGATAAATAACGGCAATGTTCCAGTTGCTGGTCATGAGGATTCAGTTAAGTCTTGGTCCAGAGGAAATGAATTTATGAGGACCACTCATTTTCAGGACACTGAGTATGTCGAACAAAATGAAATGATTGCTGATAATAATGCGCCCGATTCCATAGCTTATACTAAAACAGGTACAATAAGAAAAAGAAAGAAATACGATCAACCACTTAAGGTTAGAGAAGAAGCAAAAAAAACGAGTTAAGAGAGAAACATGGCGTGAAACCACCTTGTCCAGCTTCCTGCAAAAAGCGATGTTTCCAAAATATTGGTGAGGGTCTGCGAAAAAATAGAAATGAAACCTTTCGTAGTTTGACTGACAAAGAGAGGAAAGCTTTTATGCTGCATCATACTTCAGCACAACCCGTGAAACAAAGTACAGTAGCAAAACCTGAAAGTGGGGACTATAGAAAAAAAATCAGCTATAATTATTTACTGAAAGACGGAGTTCTACGTATGCAGTATGCAAAACTTTTTTTTGGCGACTTTGGGTTACAAACCAGGTAATGATAAACCTTTACAGACTGCGTTGGGTAATTTAAAGGACACGGTTGCACCACCAATAGACAGGAGAAAGGGAGCAACTTCTTACAATAAAATAGACGCTAATCCTATTAAGGAACATATAATGAGCTTCGAGCCTAGCATTTCTCATTACCGACGTGAGCATGCCCCCAACCGTTTATACTTGCCCAGTGATAAGACAATCACAACCTTGCACAAAGATTTTTTAGAAAAAAAAACCCTCCTACAACGTCTCTTACGACAAATACCGTGAAGTGGTCCGGGAATTAAATATTTCTTTTGTTAAACTCGGTCATGAAGAATGTGAGGAGTGTGAAGAATTTCGTCTGCACGATAAAACACATACCAAAGAAAACCTTCAAGAAGGCTGTTTAGGATGCACTAAGTGGGCAAGCCACAACGAACGGGCAAACAAATCAAGAGAGCGATATATATTAGACTGTGTGGTAAATAGTACTGAAACAATTGTATATTCTGTCGACTGCCAAAGGTTATCATGCTGCCCAGGATTGATATGTTTGAAACGACTATTTTTACCCACAGGATAGTTGTTTACAACGAAAGTTTTGTGCCAACTGGTAAAGGCCAGAAAAACTGCTGTGTTGTTCCAGTACTGTGGCATGAAGGATTATTTGGACGCTCCAAAGATGAAATCATTAGTGCATATTACCATTTTTTTACTTTTCACCGAGATAAAAAAAATATCATACTGTGGGTTGATGATTGTTCATCACAGAACAAGAATTGGACATTATTTGTAATCGAATTCATTTTCGCCTTCACAAAATACTCCAACTGAAAATAGAAAAAAGACAGCTTCCTTTTAATTTTGTGTATTATTTTTATTCTCGAAATCGATTTTCGACCGTAATCGTTCGGTCTTCTTCAGCGATTAATTTATTTTTACTCACATTCCTGCTTATATACTAGCTATGTTTAAGGAAATTTACTCTAGATCATTAAAAAGTAATTAGGGAAATTTGCTTAAGCTAATAAAAGGTAGGAAAGGTAATTTACAAAAGGGGTAGTTATAAAAATATTATTTTTACATGATTCAGAGAAGATATTATTATTTAATTAATTTAAATAGCCATGATCTGCAGTTTCCGTTATCCTGATTCATTAACTTTTTCCTTTCCCGGGTAATTGCCAGGCTTTCCATCACATCCAATTCACGTGTATCTCTAGCTTCCTTGATGACTACAGCGTCCTCCATTGTTATCTCGTGTCCCTTCGTGATAATATGTTCCGCTACCGCTGACTTGAAATTCGAAGTTCTTTCTTTCTTTCTTGCTGCTGCTGCTTCGCCTAGATGCTCCTTGATTCGCGTGCCGATGAGCCTCCTCGTTTGACCTATGTACACTTCTTCACAAGTGGGACATTCGATGCGATAGATACCAGATTTCTCGTGTGGTTCGCGCTTGTCTTTCGTTGATCCAAGAACGTTTTTGAGCTGGTTCTTGCTGCTTGATTCGATTAACCGTACAGAATTGAGCTGATTTATTCGCCGCTTGATCCGATTGCTGATGCCTTCGTGATAAGTTAGAGCCTTCCAGTACGTTCTTTCGGTATTCGCATTTGATAATGTTGATCGTCCCTGACGCTGTCTATTAGTCTGGATCTTCTGTGCCATTCTCCTAATCGTCGAGCCCTTGAAGCCGTTTAGTTTAGCTGTCTCAACAATGTACCTCATCTCCTTTTCCTTAGCTTCCTTGCTTAGCGGCAAATCGAGCATCCTGTGGATCATGGCTCTGTACGGAGAAACCTTGATTTGCTGCGAATGATTTGATGTATTTGGAATCGTTCTTTGTGTGTGAGTTGCTTTCCGGTATACATCGAAAGTTATATTTGTTTGAGTCCTCCTTACTACTATATCTAGGAACGATAGTTTACCGTCTTTCTCTTCCTCCATCGTGAATACTATATTTTTGTGGGCTCCATTCAGGTCAGCAAGGACCTTCTCCACGTCACTCCTTTTCACATATGCAAACACATCGTCCACATATCGGACCCAATGTTTTGGTAACTGGCCTTTCTCCTGCAGTCCGTCTTCTAGTTTCGTCATAAATATCTCGCTGAAAAATGGTGAAAGTGGATTTCCCATCGCAACTCCGCCTTTCGTCTTATAAAATTTCCCCCGAAAGGTGAAATAATCAGCTCAATTCTGTACGGTTAATCGAATCAAGCAGCAAGAACCAGCTCAAAAACGTTCTTGGATCAACGAAAGACAAGCGCGAACCACACGAGAAATCTGGTATCCATCGCATCGAATGTCCCACTTGTGAAGAAGTGTACATAGGTCAAACGAGGAGGCTCATCGGCACGGAGCAAGGAGCATCTAGGCGAAGCAGCAGCAGCAAGAAAGAAAGAAAGAACTTCGAATTTCAAGTCAGCGGTAGCGGAACATATTATCACGAAGGGACACGAGATAACAATGGAGGACGCTGTAGTCATCAAGGAAGCTAGAGATACACGTGAATTGGATGTGATGGAAAGCCTGGCAATTACCCGGGAAAGGAAAAAGTTAATGAATCAGGATGACGGAAACTGCAGATCATGGCTATTTAAATTAATTAAATAATAATATCTTCTCTGAATCATGTAAAAATAATATTTTTATAACTACCCCTTTTGTAAATTACCTTTCCTACCTTTTATTAGCTTAAGCAAATTTCCCTAATTACTTTTTAATGATCTAGAGTAAATTTCCTTAAACATAGCTAGTATATAAGCAGGAATGTGAGTAAAAATAAATTAATCGCTGAAGAAGACCGAACGATTACGGTCGAAAATCGATTTCGAGAATAAAAATAATACACAAAATTAAAAGGAAGCTGTCTTTTTTCTATTTTCAGTTGGAGTATTTTGTGAAGGCGAAAATGAATTCGATTACAAATATTGAAGTAGCTACCAGGCATCAATTAATATTTTTTAGGTTTACGAAGTACAAAAAATCGTTAGCTAGGATCAGGGAAGACATAAACTTTTTGAAAACGTGTCTTGAGAGAAGACTCACTCCGAAGAGCCATTTGGTGAAGATATGCTGTGGCCTGAAAAACGCGGTTAGCCAAAAAATAGTAGTGGAACGAAATTTAATCAAGATCAGCATCAAGCAGCTGTACACGAAATTGAACGATACGACTCTCAAGACTTACGAGAAGCATCTGGAGCTTATGCGAGAATCTCAACACTGTGGTAAAGGTTATATGGAGGACTTACTGGAAAAAGCGGACTTAGCATATCAATGCGAAAAAGAAAAGAAAAGGGAATTACATCGGAAAAAGTTGAATCGATTGGAAGAAGCGGCCAAACCAGTTAAACAATTCGTAGAAGTTCAAGAAATCCCCGGACTGGTTGTCAACAAATCGAGTATAGTTTTTAGTGAAAAGGAAATGCGTTTACTCAACATGGGATTAAATTACGCCATAAAACCATCAAAAATACCTATAGAGGAGATCATCGTAGAAACGGAAGCAGCAATGAGCAGACTACCGGAAGCACAAAAAACGATGGCAAGGAATGATATAGCCGAGGCGATAAGGGGAGCGAAAAAGGTGGTAAACAGTGAAGAGGCGAGCATAGCTGCTAAACTGAAGAAGAAACCTGTTCACTTTGTCAAGGCCGATAAAGGAAACACAGTGGTAGTGATGGATAAAAGCAAGTATGATGAGGCGGTCATACAAAAGCTAAGCAGCGGTAATTTCTTCGAGCTACGCCGGAGCCCGTTAGAGGAATCCATGAAAAGATTCGAAAGGACAATTAAAAGTTGTGAGTCATTAATTGGCGAATTGACGAAGGTAAGAGTGAGCAACCCTACTTTGCCTAGGATCAAGTGTTTGCCAAAAATACATAAAGAGGGGAACGAAATGCGTGAGATTATTTCGGCCGTGAATGCACCGACCCAAAAACTGGCAAGATGGTTGGTGAACGAATTTAAGGGAATGACCCAAATGAATGGTAGATCTGTAAAAAACAGCAAAGAATTCTCCGAGAAAATCCTGAAGTTTGGCCCACCAGCGCAAGACGAAATTATGGTGTCTTTCGACGTGAAAGCTCTATTCCCGAGTATTCCGGTGATGGAGACACTGGGATATATAGAAGAATGGCTTTCCCACCAAGAAAACTCATTATCTTGGAAAATAAAAACTAGACAGTATATCCAACTTGCGAGACTGTGCATGATCGAAAATTATTTCACCTTTCGGGGGAAATTTTATAAGACGAAAGGCGGAGTTGCGATGGGAAATCCACTTTCACCATTTTTCAGCGAGATATTTATGACGAAACTAGAAGACGGACTGCAGGAGAAAGGCCAGTTACCAAAACATTGGGTCCGATATGTGGACGATGTGTTTGCATATGTGAAAAGGAGTGACGTGGAGAAGGTCCTTGCTGACCTGAATGGAGCCCACAAAAATATAGTATTCACGATGGAGGAAGAGAAAGACGGTAAACTATCGTTCCTAGATATAGTAGTAAGGAGGACTCAAACAAATATAACTTTCGATGTATACCGGAAAGCAACTCACACACAAAGAACGATTCCAAATACATCAAATCATTCGCAGCAAATCAAGGTTTCTCCGTACAGAGCCATGATCCACAGGATGCTCGATTTGCCGCTAAGCAAGGAAGCTAAGGAAAAGGAGATGAGGTACATTGTTGAGACAGCTAAACTAAACGGCTTCAAGGGCTCGACGATTAGGAGAATGGCACAGAAGATCCAGACTAATAGACAGCGTCAGGGACGATCAACATTATCAAATGCGAATACCGAAAGAACGTACTGGAAGGCTCTAACTTATCATGAAGGCATCAGCAATCGGATCAAGCGGCGAATAAATCAGCTCAATTCTGTACGGTTAATCGAATCAAGCAGCAAGAACCAGCTCAAAAACGTTCTTGGATCAACGAAAGACAAGCGCGAACCACACGAGAAATCTGGTATCTATCGCATCGAATGTCCCACTTGTGAAGAAGTGTACATAGGTCAAACGAGGAGGCTCATCGGCACGCGAATCAAGGAGCATCTAGGCGAAGCAGCAGCAGCAAGAAAGAAAGAAAGAACTTCGAATTTCAAGTCAGCGGTAGCGGAACATATTATCACGAAGGGACACGAGATAACAATGGAGGACGCTGTAGTCATCAAGGAAGCTAGAGATACACGTGAATTGGATGTGATGGAAAGCCTGGCAATTACCCGGGAAAGGAAAAAGTTAATGAATCAGGATGACGGAAACTGCAGATCATGGCTATTTAAATTAATTAAATAATAATATCTTCTCTGAATCATGTAAAAATAATATTTTTATAACTACCCCTTTTGTAAATTACCTTTCCTACCTTTTATTAGCTTAAGCAAATTTCCCTAATTACTTTTTAATGATCTAGAGTAAATTTCCTTAAACATAGCTAGTATATAAGCAGGAATGTGAGTAAAAATAAATTAATCGCTGAAGAAGACCGAACGATTACGGTCGAAAATCGATTTCGAGAATAAAAATAATACACAAAATTAAAAGGAAGCTGTCTTTTTTCTATTTTCAGGAGGAAGAATTGGACATTTTGTTCTTTCTTAATCTACATTGTCAATTCAAATGATATTAACGCCGAAAAGATTATCATTAAATAATTTGAACCAGGGCACACATTCATGTCGGCTGACAGCTTCCATCATAGGGTCGAACTGGCAATGAAGCGCATGAAAAATAAAATATACGATTTCGCAGACTTTTCTCAAGCAGTAAGTAATGCAGGTAAAAACGTAAAATCCAAAGAGATGACGACAGAAGACTTTTATAACTGGGAAGATTACACGACACAGTATCAACTTTCACGAATAAACCCGCGTCCATACATCATTGACATGGTTCAAGTAGAAGTCAATCGAGGCAGTTGGGATCTGACGTACAGAACTGGATTCGATAAAGACCCTATTACGGCTAGGATAATTGGAAATAAAATTATGAAAACTCAAGTTTTACCGCCACCGAAGAAGAGAACTTCACCAAATGGTATTTCCAAAGAAAAAAAAGAAAATATTTTGAAATCTCTACAAAATATTATGCCACAAAATAGAGTGTCCTTTTGGAAAGAACTCTCTATTTCATCTACTGAAATTTTATAGAAAACGTTTCTTCTTTAAATATATTCGTGTGTTATAGTAAATAAGTACAATGAAAGAATTTAAAAATGTAGTTGGATTAAATTTTTTTGTTTAAATAATATGTATTTTATTTAATAACAAATTCTTATTTTTTTGTATGAAGACATGTACGAGAAGAATTAGCAAAAAAGCGGTAACTCAATTCCTAATTATATATATACTAAGCAGGATGGCAGTATCTCATGAAAATGGTGTATACACATGCATTTTCGATATTTTGACCATATGACAAAATAATATAACCAACATATAGTCTTAATTCCATTTAATAAGTAAAAAAATCAATCTCTAAAGTAAAGGAAAAACTAAATTTACCAAACATCAATTTTCTCGAAGATCACTTTTACTGAGATACCGCTTTTGCACTTAGCAGGACAGTATAGTGGGCTTTGAAACCTTAAATGCGAAGGCAGAAAATTGAACAAAGATGTTATATATAGCTTGCCCATCAGAAGCGTGGCAGTTGTGCCATGAGAAGATAATAGGATTATGGGATGTTGTTTTCAGGGAACGTATGTATGCCCAAAAGGGTTTAGGACCATTGGATTGCAGTGATGTTTCAATCATATAATAATAAGATTGCATTTCGGTCTTAACCGCTATTTTGGCTTCTCAGTCGGTAGTTGGCGAGGTCAGTGTTCAAATAAAGAGCGTCTGAGACTTCAGCGGAAACCCAGCTGGGGCTCTTTTTCTGAGGGGAACGGTAGATAGGTACATGATTTGTAATTACGCTACTGAGATTCTCATAGAAAGTTGATAGCGCTGAATTGACATCGAGCTTCTGTAGCTCTGAGTTCCAGTCGAATGGCTGCATTGTTGGCTTTGCGGAAAATAAATCTTGGTGGGGAAAAAGGAGTGCGTTTGAACTGTGGTGCGAGAAAAGATAAACGAACCTCAGGCGGAGGATGATGGGGATCAGGTTTTACATATTCGGAGAGGGTTTTGGGATCGAAGAGATAGAGGCACGGTTAGTAGTAAGGATGAAATCCAGAAGTTGATTGTTTGCGTTCGGGATCATATTCAATTGCGAAAGGGAGCAAAGCGATAAAAAAGAAGAAAACAGGATAGAGAGATCATTGATGGAGGAGAGCTTGTGTCTCAGCTAAGGCAAGGCATGTTAAAGTCACCACAGATTAAAATAGTGTATAGAAGGGTGATGCTACAGAAATACGAAGATAATTCAGAAAAAAAGCGGTTGGAAACGCGGAAAGGAGCATTGCAAGGCATGTACACGCAAAGTAATACTAAGCTCACGGCTTAAAAGATATTAATGGAGACAGTGATGCATTCTACTAGAAGTGAAGGGGAGAAGTCAGAGCAGAGTTTGCTGCCTGAAGCTTGGTGAATAGCAATAAATACACCACCACCGTCAGATTTAACCTGAAACCAAATGATCTCTATCAGTGCGGTAGACATCATATAGTGGAAAAATTTCACTGCTGTTGATATCAGGAGTCATCCAGGTTTCTGTTAAGTAGAGAAAATCATCGGCGGAAAAAGAAGAGGCAATTTTAATAGCCTCCAGCTTGGTTTGCATGCCACGTACATTTTGATAGTACAGATTGAAGCTATGAGAAGTATTTCGAATATCAAAATTTAGATTACTATTTGAAAAAGGTTTAGGGTGACCAGTCGTTAAAGTCTCGGAAGAGAGCTCACGACACGACGAAAATTTCTTCTTTTGGTCACCTTGAAAGGTTTAATTAATGTTCCAGGTAGCCAGTAATCTGGTTGAAGAACTATGCTGCAGTTTGATGGTACAGTAAGCTTAAAAGCAACTAGAACTCTTCCCTCAATGTTATCTTTTGTCAGTTTGCGGTAGCTGATGCTCTTTACCGAAGGTCCAAATTTCAATGAGACGTAATCACAGATGTCATTCGTCGATGTCTCATAAGAACGACGAGATATAAATATTTGCTTCAGTAGGGCCACGACATGAAAAGATGGAACTATTTGCGGTGCTGGCAGAGTTTCAGCGGAATTAGAAACATCTTGAATGAAGTCAATTATCGATTTCTTCTCCAGAAATATTTTTAAGACTGCTCAAGAATTTTAGCCCTACGTATAATGCCTGCCATGAAAGACGTCTAGAAAAGGGGTATAATCGTTCACGACCAAAATATTCCTTGATTTGTAAAAAAAAATTCAAACATTTTCGTGGTTTTTGACGAGAAAAAAAATAAAGAAAGAAAAAATTAACTTGAGTAATGTTGCTCCAATAAAAATATTCTTCGATCGGCTAAGTCACTCTGAAATTAAGATTCAGGCACTCATTTGAACTAAGAAATCATACGTTACTATTCGCAGAAAATGAAAAACGTGAAAGCAACACGTTTTGCGCAAATTCAAATGAATGATTAGTTAGGACTTTTTGCATAATCCACCTAAACTTTAGTGCCTAATTGCGCTCGTTTAACTTAGAGGAATGCTTTTCAATTAATTTCTATATATTTACCGTTTAACGATGTTAATTAATTGATTTTCATAATAAATGTTGCTTTTCTGACTTGCTTTTCGTTCGCGTAAATTCATTTGCTGTAGAGAAATTCAAATTTCAATTAGTTGATTAACGTTGGAACGTTATTCAAGCATGAAAGATTATTTTTGTATTTTTTCTTCAGGCTATAGGTGAAGTAAAATACAACATATAGAAATAAACACAATTTACCGGCTGAGTCTCGTTAATGAGAAATCATACGCAATGAGTTGCTATTATAATTAAAAATTTCTATCTATTTTCATCTGTTGAATATGTATGGATTCAGATAAATCTGCGAAACAATTTTAATTAATTTTATTCTGATCGCAAAAATACGATAAGTAAATCAATGATCAGTACGTTACATCTTCCACATGAATGTAATTTAAGCTGATCTTTCGTTCTGAAAAGTGCACTTACCTTGCAGATGTTGTATAACTTGTCGTTAAGAAAATTTATGCTAATTAAGTGCAATGTTCGATTGACTGTTTTGTCGACATATTTTCCAAGACCTCGCTCGTAGGCGTTTGCGGTGAATGTGAACACCAAATTTGGCGATGCAGTTTGTAATGCAGCGATGTAGATGTAATCTTGAAATTTAACATTGATTCGCTTGCAGTAAAAGGTATTGACTCGCGAATGTAATAATTTACTTATGAATTGAAATAGTATAAATGAAAGGTTCAAGCTAATCGGATTTTGAGAATATTTTTGAAATTTTATTCTCTGGGGTGTGATGACATTCTCCAGAATTATGGAGCTTAGGACATTGCGACTATTGCTCCTGAATTTCAATGAAAAGCTACGTCCCTTTCTTCAATTAAATATGCAATTGAAATATAAATTTATATCAACCGAAAGCTCATTAGTACGTCTGAATTTATCCCCTGTGTACAGTCAACTAATATGTAACGAGGCACATTA
Source organism: Odontomyia ornata (assembly GCA_963969285.1). NCBI lineage: Eukaryota > Metazoa > Arthropoda > Insecta > Diptera > Stratiomyidae > Odontomyia > Odontomyia ornata. The sequence goes on along the minus strand of OZ017738.1, from coordinate 471,705,292 downwards.
GCATTCTATTTGTGTCTGTTGATTGAATCAAATTCCAAAGCATTGATGAATCATTCAATGAATAGAAACAAATCAGTCGTAGGCCGCCCAACTACCATACTATCGTGTCATTATCATGAATTTCACCGGTAGCTCCTACACTCCCATATAATGGTTAATGTATCTAATTATTCATTTATTGGACGTGAAATGAAAACATGCAATTGCTACATTAAACCTTCATCATTACACTTAATCCGAATGATTCACATTTGACTTCTATTATTTTGTACAATATCAAAACATGAGTCGTATTTATAATATGTATGTTACAGCATATTTGATATGATTATCACATCTTCTTCATTCCTCAATTGATAGCACCTCTCTATAAACAGACCAGGTATACATATGTATATTTTTAGAAAATCAGTAGAATCTAGATCATTGTTACAGAATAATGAAATATTGCTTTGGTATGTAGAAATATTATTATTAACATAGGTCTAATAAAACACTTTTCTATGAACACGCACGCATATGGGGAAGGTGTGCATGTACGCTAAATTTGTATGAAATTCACATAGGGCGGTGTTTCCGCATGAAAAACAATGCAATGTGTAACATATTGTATTATCAGTTTAGATAAACGCATTAATATCAATGCAAACTATGTACTTGGGTGGATAACGGAAATTAATAATTGTTTTAACGAGCATGTGGGAAATTTAAAGTGTTACTGATATTATCGTTAGTGGCTTGTTGGAACGGTTAATGATTTTGAATGGTGACACGGGTAATGTGTGTGGCTTTTATTATAATTTGAGTTATTGAAATTAGTTTGATAATTGCTTGGTACCGAGGACATATCACCTTAATTTCAACACAAAGTTCTAAACCTCAAAGTCTACTAATTTTTTTCCGCAATCTACTCTTGGAACCATGAAAAACTCAAAATTTGTTAAAAATGTTGTACGCTGATTATCTCTTCTCATTTTCGATAAAAAACATGGAGCTTCTGATTAGGCAAAACCCATAAAATCAAAGAATACTCTAAAGATATTCTCATCATTCTAAAGGGCATGGCTTATGCACTAGTTTTACTTTCCAAACTAGAAGAACTTGTTTTAATAATGTATTGAATATTTATATCAAAAGTATTGATTACTCACTAAATACAAAAAATTATAAAACAACGAAATTTTGGTATGGTTTTTGTAGAAAGTCTATGTGAACTACGCTATACTACAATATATGTTCCATATAAGTAGATAGAGTAAACTGGTGACCCCATCGTTAAGAGCTTGAGGAAGGAAGATAATCGAGACTTCTAAGACCAGTGTACTTTAATCGAATGAAGTGTTACAGGTAATTAGGACAGAGCAAGAGCCTCGCACTGTTTTTGGAACCAAAATTTAATTTTTAGCTACTCCAAAATTGAGTATTTAATATCAATGTTATTGGGACCCAAGGCAGTAAAATCTTTCAAAATTAGAGCACAATTGAATTTTTTTGTGATTTTAGGGGTAATTTTTAAGCAGAATTAAGAGTAAGCTTATCATCAGTTATTCTGCTGATATCTTTACCCATCCACCTCGCGGACCCAAATATAAACAAAGCTGTCTTCATTGATCAGTCCTGGACGAGCAACCCGGTACCAGAAAGCCCCACCAGAACCATCCGCCTTAAGATGCGAAACCATTCTTTGGATAGCATTTTGTGGCTAACACCAGGTGATGATCGAAGAAAAAAAGAAAACAATTACATCTGAAAAAATGTCTTTAATGTATTTTTGCAATAGTTTGCAGAAATGTTAAACGAACATGATGAACGTAAAAACTATGCTACCATCAAAATAGAGGATGACAATAAAGGGACTTTCCGAACCCTTTAAGCTCACTGTAGGACAAGTCTGGGCACCACTTACCGTGAATTCACAAAAGTTGCTGAGTAAGATGATGGTTCGCCAAATGACTCCTTTCAGAAGTTTTTTCCTAACCATATTGATTGTTCCTGCAAAAAATACATTTAAACTTTCTGTTATCATTAAAAATTTTTAGCGCATCTGTCCTTTTTTAAATTCCTCCAGATTCTCCATTTTTCGGTCACAATATCAGCTCGAATCTTCTTGTTCCCATTATGTGCTTTTGGCAGATACTGCGGATAGTCGTTTTTTCATAATTTGCCCTTCGCGTCAAGTGTCTAGGGGACGTATCAAACCATCAGCTGCTAAGTTTTGTTATATTTTTATGAGCTCGGTTCAAATAGTGCCACTTTTTGGGGCTGCTAAGTATAAGGCATTCTTTGTAGGAAAAACAAGTTGGGTAAACAGACCTACGCTCATGTCAGAAGGGTTTTGTACCCAACTTCTCAGAAATTCAGTCACCAGCAATGAATACCGTCAAGAAATATGTCAAAGAGATGTGTACGTTCAAAGGAAAATCCATTGTTTTTCTACTTTCAACGGTCGCCATTTTGATGCAAACCGACAAAAATCACTCAAATCATGAATTCTCAAAAATGTTAATGTTATTGACCTTATTAGAAAATTTCAAGAAGATCAAGTCAAAACTGCAGTGACTGATTGGATGGAAAGTCCAAAAAATACCAAAATCATGTGTTAATGTTGTTGTAATTGGAGAAATTTCAAACGGCTATAACTTCCGTGTATATAATTCGATTTTCATCAAACTTACAAATTTTAAGAACACTTAGTAGGACTACGGAAATGTCGAATTTCGTTCAGTTTAAGGGTACCGACGAGATTTTATTGGGGAAAATGTGAAATTCGAATATCTTACTATTATTAACAAAGTTAAGCGAATTTCGAATTCTAAGGTATTTATTGTTGTTGTACCCATAAACATCTACCACCATAATTGTCTTCAGATTTTCCGGATCACAGGTTTCCAATCGCGAGGGGGGGGGGGGGGGGGGGGGACACACACGCACAAATTTTTCGTGTATTTCCCCTCCCTGCACGTCCCCCAAAGCAAACTTTGCCAAACTAAGGCCTGTTTTGAAAAGTTCTCATCAAGACCTTTCATTTGATACCCATATCGGCTACCTTTGATGAAATTTTGTTTTTCGGGGGCCACTCCCCTATATGGGAGACCCCCAGTTAAATACCTTATAAAATTTTTTGTAGTTGAACTTGAAGAGAGCATCACTTTACACCTGCATACAACATTGATGTTTCTAGCTTAAGTAGTTTGCGAGAAAAAGTGCTGTGACACACGAGCGGGCGGACGGACAGACAAGTCGCGAAACTAGTAGGGTTTAGTAAAATTCCTTTTTTGTACAAGTTATTTTTTGTCATCAGCCAATTTTCACATTACCAACATGGCTAGAGCTTGTTCTCGTTTCACGGCGACCTTAGGGTTCGGCCATATTGCGATTTTACTGTCGTATTGAGTGATTTTTAGACGCAAATATGAACACACTGCGACAAAATTTGCAAAGGAACTTCATGCATGCGCAGAACTAATATGCTCATTTGAAGGTGTGTCTTTGTCAAGAATAAATGCGCTAACTTATTTGTGCGCTGTGCAAGAAACTTCCATGCGCACTATAGGTGCGCCCAAGGAGCAAATTGAAATAGACGAAATTAAGAAAACCGTTGTCTCACATTCTGGTTAAAAATCTTGCAATAAAAGTTTCTCTTATTTGGTGAGCATAGAACTGCTCGATTTTTGTGTTTTTGCTGCTAAAAACTCCACTCTCTAAGATCGGCTTTATAATTTTCAAGTCCACAATTGTCTTCTTAAATGCCCTGGGTTGCGCGTACGGGTTGCGATGATTGGTCCATGATTTAGCATCATTAATGCGCAAAGATGACTGACTGATGACTGTACTGATTTAATCAGATCATATCATAGCTGAGCAATCACACGGGAGCATGATACTGACCAAACCAACTTCCGAAAAAATCACTACGGTCATGGAAATGAGATACCCTAACTATCTCTAAGCGAAGGCCCGAGAGGGGCTGTAATGCTACAAAGAAGAAGAAGAAGAATGCGCAAAGATGAAGCTAAACCTAGTTGAGCCTCGTGCTTACAATGGTTTACATTAAATTTTTCGCTTTAAATCACAAAGTTGATGTTTCTTAGAATATAATTAAATTTATCAAAGCTAATGATTCTTTGAAAACCATTATTTCCTAACCAGATAGAGGGTGCTCTCCTTCTTGTATTGTTTGCTTTGAAAACCTGGACCAATCGTTCCAATTGTCGTGATAAGTGCAGCCAACAACGTAAGGGTGGAAAATTTTTCATTTAGAGAGTTTGCCAAACCTGCATTATTTAAGTGATTTTGGAGAGGCAATATATCTTTGGTATTTAAAATGTATAGCCTGTATATTAGTGTAATTAATGTCACTACGATATGTAGCAAAGTCATCTATAGCGATAAATTTAGGAAAAATATTTGCAAAGACTCTAAACCTTTCTAAAGAAGCAAACATTTCGGTCGCACAGGAAACTCATAGTTTCTCCAAGACAGTCTGCTAGAATTTCATGCTTTGTTGCAAATTTCAGCTGGTCGTTACTCTTAGCCTTGCGACATTACACATCTTTCGCTTTGTGATAACTTTTTGTATTCTAAAAGGATTTTTTGTATAACAATAATTTGTTACTGCTCGATTCATAATTTCAAGCAAACTTTAACAGCTTCTGCATCTATTTCATTCTCGAATGGGACTTTTGAAAGCTTTTAAAATCATAAATTCCTCACAAGGAGCCCCTATTAAAATCCAAATGAATTTTTAGCCTGAATTCAACAGAAATGTTTTTCCAAATATACTGTTACATGTACAAAGAATTCTGCGAGCTACTGTCGCAACTATTTTCACAACCATTAAGAACATCAACAAAATGAATTTACACGAAACCACGAGAACCCACCAAGCATGATCAACATCTGAAAGTGACGTCACTCCATTCATTAAGGTGCTCGAATATACCAGGTACCTCTCGGCAGAACATTCGCCAATGCACGAGAAATGGGTTATATAGGTAGAGACCCTATATAAAGGCGAGCTGAATGAATGGGGGGATCATTCATATAACCGCGATAATAAAAACGGCGATAGTGTGTGGAGTGTGAACTGAAAAGCGATCAAGTAATAGTGAAGTGATTTTAGAAGACAATTGCGATAGAAATTTATTGACAAGTGGAAGTTAGACTTTTAATAGTGAAAAGTAAAATTGTGAAATAATTAATAAGTGATTGTGCACTTTAAAGTAATGAAATAAACTCTTTTAATTTAATTTAAAAGACATTGCGTTTTGACTTTTCCGGAACATTAAAATTCTTTAGTAGAGAGAGGACGAAGCTGAGGCCGCACTTGCGCTTCTGGTCTGTGGCGGGGATGAAGATGTACTAATACTTGTGGGTGTATACGTGAAGCAGTGAATAGGACATAGACCTCCGATGGATGGAACGGTAAGTTTGAACCTTTAGAACGTCCATTTTATCAATCTAACTATAAAAAAATTTAAAGCGAGTCATGGATGCCTCAAGCCTACTTCATACAATACATCGATGATGACATATTAGAGGAAATGGTATCTGCTACAAATAGAACCCATATCCAAAGGAAAGGCAATACCTTATGCTTGACTGTCAAAGAACTAAATGGTAATGAGTGCTATCAATTTGCCAAAAATATTGTTGTTCTGGTGTCCGAAATACATTATTATTTATAAAAAAGAATGTCACACGAAATAGATTTTTCAACATAAGAAACTGTCTAAAAGTAGTGTTTTATGATGATGTTCTAGAAGAAAGCAAACGAAAGTATAAACTATGGAAGGTAGCTCCACGCTTCAAATCAGTCTTTCATCAAATCATAAAATCAATATATGGGCAGAGTCGACGTGAATGACCGCATGTTGTCTGTATACCCCTCTATATCACAAACCAAAAAATTGACAGTACGATTTATATCCCACGTGTTCGATTTGACAGCAAGCAATGCCTGGCTTCTTTATTAACTAAGAGAAACTGAAAAAAGGGTCAACAAACATATAATACCACAATTACGCATTTAAATTGTATTTAGGTGCCAGTTTAATAGAGGAAAATGTGAAAATGTGACAGCAGAATTGCAGCCTAAGCACAAAAAAAGAAAAAGCATTTTTTAAATCTAAACCTACAGAAGTAGTAAGTTATCATAAGGCTTTACCACTGATTGATTATAGTGACACTCAAAAAAGATGCCGCAATCCGAAATGCTCTGACTACTACGGCGTTTTACACTAAATGAAATATATTTTTCTGCAGCACCCCAAAAGAAACTGCCAGCTTAGATTTCATCAGAAATAGAAAGGCAACTTTTTAGTTTGTAAGAAATAGTTTTTAATGTTAAAAGAAGTTTTTCACGTTGTGTGACGATTATTGTTTATGAGAAGTTGATTTGATTTTCAGAAGTATTATTTGTTGTTGTCATAGTAAGGAAGAAGGCCCTTCTAGAGCTAGTTTTTTACGTTTTGTTGCATTGGTGAGAAATTTATATACCAAAACTAATTTTTGCTTAATGCTAATTGCTTATTCACCCTGAGTGAAACATGTAAGACCCCATATTTAACGAATAAATACTTATTATTTCATTTTTGATTTTGCGTTTTGATTTTAAATGAAGTTCTAGTGTCATATACATATTACGTAAGTACGAGTATCAATGCACGGTATGAACTGAAAACCACTGTCATATATATATATGACATAAGCAAAATCTACATTTTAGAAGTTATAATTTTTTTTTTTTTTGAATTTTTGGACATACACAGACACCTAATATACCATAAAACTTAAGTTTTGATAGATATCGGAAAAAAATGGTGGAGTGCAGGAGGTTAAACGGTGATCAGAGCCTATAATGTAGCTGTATAAAAGTTTTCCTAAGGCCTACCCCAGGAAATGTTTCAGTCTTATTTCAATGATTTCCACATCAATGGTACTTTTTTAGTCTAAAAAAGCTTCCAATAGAATCTACTGGTTGATTCAAAATCAAACGAGTAGATATTTTATTTATTTTGCCCTAATACACTCGTATAAGTTTCAGCCCTGCTTCGATGACTTCTACCATTACTGTACAAGGAAGTAACACTTTAAAAGAAACCTCAAATAGCCTTTAATGAAACCTTCATTGATCACAAGATTTAATGAATTATTTTTGTCCAAAACAAGGAGCACAACAAAATTTTGAGTCTACAAACTGTAATTTTTGTCAGCTTTTGTAGCTTGAAATTTTGGCTCCAGTACTACAAAAGGATCCTTAGACCTCAATATGAACACATTCCCTGAAGGAGCTCAATATTTCATTCTGTGAATATTGCTAATCAGGCATTTCTTAAATTTATTCCTATGAAGGAATAATGGTGAATCTCAATTCGGCTATGGCCAAAATTTTCCGTCGAGGATTCAGCCGAATGTTAGTTGACAAATAATTATATTACTGGGCTAACAGTGAATAAGTGAGTGTGTTCAAAAACACTCATTTTAAGGAGACTAGTATTAAAATTCAAAATAAAATAAAAAATTGCTCAAAAACCAATGGAAAGTTTTTAAAGGGTTGCTTGACTCCTTGAAAATATTTGGAAGATTAATCGCAGTGCCTAAGTACAATTGTTTGCTTTATAAATAATTTTTTGCTTTATAAATTTTTTGATTCATTCATTCAAATGATTAATTTTGAAGTTACCCACTTACTCACTGTTGGTACACATATATATATATATATATATATATATATATATATATATATATATATATATATATATATATATATATATATATATGTATATATATATATATATATATATATGTATATATATATATATATATATATATATATATATATATATATATATATATATATATATATGTATGTATATATATATATATATATATATATATAGCTTTGGCTGGAGCTCAGGATAGAAGAAAAGAACATATAGCCTAGCTTTTCAAAAAATACAAGCTAAGATGATGCGAGACCCAATCTAAGTGGTGACTGCAGAGCTTTTGGCCTTATGAGAGAAGCAGACCTAATACCAACGTGTGTGAAATATTGATATTGCTATAATTTTCTAGGAGTAATTTTAAAGAACAGGTACTTGATAACAAGTATTATTTTTGTGTTGAAACCTGATGTGTGCCCGATCCAAAACAAAGTATAGGGTTTTCCATTAGGAAAATAACTATTTCTTATCATTATAATAACGCACCCTTAATATTTTTTGGTAAACTGTCAATGTTGAAACGTTAGTTAAAAACAACATTTTCATCATGGTAAAGTTCACGAACCCGCAACGTTTGGAAATTCTTGAAAATTACTACTGAAATTGGTCGCAACTTTAAGAGTGTTTAATCCAATTTTCTGTTGTAATAATCGTCCCACCTGACAGGCTGTGCGTGCTATAGTGGATAAGTTCGAGTCCAAATTTTTACTATTGGACGTTTCTGTACCAAAAAGACGTCGTAACGCTCGAAGCGAATGAAATATCGCAGCCGAAAGTGAATCGATTCAAAATGAGCCCAACTAGTCGATTCGACGTCGTTCTCAAGAATTGGGCATCGCTTAAACGACACTTTAGCATCAACGAAACGTGGTTTCAACAAGACGGTGCTACTAGCCACACAGCACGCCTCATAGCATTGTTACTGAAATTTATTTATTTATTGTTATGTCCTTAATGAAAAACCCTTTCTAAGCAAAGGTATTGAATACGTCTTTTTCAGAAATTTTTAAAGATGCTAGCTTGTATATAACAGCAGACGAGTCGAAGTAGCAGGAAATGGCTCATGCCAGAAGGGTTCGTAAGCCTATTAGTTACTCAAACAACATCTTCAGAATACCAAAATTTGACTCATACGCTTACATATGGTATAAATTGAGTTCGACAAACTTATACTTGATTATTTTGTATTTAAATTCGTCACCATTTGATTTTCAGTGTGATGACCTTATTATTTGTTTATGGATCAATTGTTGTGGAATTTTTAGGAGACGTTCACTCGCTGCTAAAGAAATATAATAAAATTCATAAAACGTACTATTATTAACAAAGTTGATCGAGTTTTGACTTCTGATGTATTTGTTAGCCTTGTACTCATAAAGATCTACTTGATGATTTTTTCAGATTTTATGGATCAAAGGTGTCCAGTTGCGAAAGGGGATACAAATGTTTCATACACTTCCCCTCCCTCTGCACCCCTCGAAGCAAAAAGTTTAATCTAGGACCTGTTTTGAAAAGTTATTATCAAGGCGTTTCATTTGATACCCATGTTGGCTGCATCGGGTGGAAAAAAAATATTTTAAGGTCACACCCTATATAGAGTAACACCCCTTAAATACCTTATAAAAAATTTTTCCGTCATGTAAATTGGAGGCATCACCACTTTTGAAATACTCAAAAAAAAATCATGTTTTTAGATTCTGTGGTTTGTGAGGAAACTTGCTGTGACGCACGGGCGGACTGGTAGGTCGAGATTACAGTAGGGGTTTGTAAAATTATTTGACAAAACCCTAAAAAGAAACCAATCTAGGCAAAGATATCACGAGAATTTCTTAGAATACATAGTTTTTTCTCAAATTTTAAAAATGATATGAGCCCACACCACTTCGAAGCCTACTCTGAACTTCACAAATCATTGCAGGCATAATCTAATGACCTCTCAACTATCTAAACTGAGTTATTTTCAATTGCAATCGAGTCTGGTGTAAAAATATAAAATTTGTTTTGCCCAAGTCTCTCATATTTGCATACCTACATCATCCTACACATGAACTTCTTTCATCTATTATTCACACTTTGGATGTGCTCATATGTTAACATTTAGTAAATATACGATTATATGATTGAATTCATTAATTTATTTCTGTAGTGCCGGCGGCGGCGTCTACATAGTTCTTATGCTTGTGCTGTTGCTATCATTTTGTTATTATAAAATCTTCTCGGTACACGATGGGAGCAAAGAGAAAAAAACATTACAAGTAATTTGTTGAATATATGCCAAATGGCGACGTACAGTCGCAAAAAAAATGTCACACTGCGGCGAATATGCGCCCTGCAACTTAGCAACAAGTATCTTTAGTCCTGTAATAACGTTATCGACTAACGATAAAATCATTTAGAATATGAATGCATCTGATAAATAAATTCTCTCATTTTTTCGATTCGAAGTTTAAATTCACATATGAAAGATTTTTTGTATAAATTTATGAAATATCTTTTAAAAGTATAATGTGAATTTATATTGTGAAATTCGAATAAAATTCCAACACTTTTTGTAGAATTAAGGGGATAATAAATTTAGATCACTGATAAAATTGGCAAGGGTATCAATTTCATTCATTATTTCCAAAACATGATTATTGTGTCGAATTCTGGCGTAAATCAACACAAACAAATGTATAAAAATAAATCCACACATGGCTTATATCTTTACAATATCGCTAAAAGCTTCGTTATACTTTCACTGTGAATCAACAAAGATAACAAAGGAGATTTCAATGCTTTAATAAAAACAAAATACATATTTATCTATTTTCCGAACGCGGTCAAGGTCTACCTCTGAGCAACCATATATCGACTATATCCATGCAATACATAAATTTGATGTGGAATTTTTTTATCCGTTTATTTAGATTGTTTACTTCTCTATTTTGATGTGCTATTTTTTAACTCATCGCAATGAAAATGCCGTGGAAAATATGAGGAAAATTTTCGAACAAAATTTTGTCTTTTGTAGCTGAAGTGGAATGCCAAGACTTGATGTTAATGTGTCCAGAGTGAAAGTAAGAGACAAGAGAGGGGTGTGGTGTTTCTATGTATTTGCACAGCTATTATAAAGAGGAGTGGGAATATACTAATATCTTATTTTTAGGGATTCGTACATTTGGGATGGAAAATTGTTTACTGATTGCTACCATCATGTCGGCGGCAGCGTGCAGGCGAATGCGTGAGAGGATGAGAGGCATGATTTTGACTCACTTAGCTGGAATTCGTAATTGGCGTTATTTAAGTACTCATCAAGATTATGCTATTAATACTTTCTCAATAAAATTCATCCATAGTTTTGAACAGATTTGTAGCAAAGTAATATCCTTGGAGAAACTTTCCTATAGAACATTTTCACGTCATCAGCCCATTGTGTTAGCCTACGTGCCACTTTATTTGTTAATTAGTGTTTTTTTTCATAAATAATTTCACAAAATGTCGGGAGAAAATATTTTCATACTAGAGTAGGCAGATATTTTTTTTGAAACAGTTTCTAAGAAAGATTTCTTATTAAACAAGTCTACAAAGTATAAACATCCAATCAGCGTAATAAATTTTCGTCGATACGTACATATATTAGTAATGAAATAATGGCTGAAAATAGAAAAATAGAGGCAAGCACGGAACATACAGGACTATAGAAATTAGATTTTGTTAAGGTCACCATTTAAAACATTGTAAATTTAAACGTCTTTGCTCTTCGTCAATGATGATCCTTCGAATTTCGAAAAATAATAAATGTTTTTTCTTCCATACAAAATCTTAAAGTTGTGCTCAGAAAATCTTTTGCTGAATCAAGAAAAGCAAAAAATAAATAATTTAATTATTTTATTAGGGTTTTGTACTAAAATACAAAACCCTATTGCTATCACGACCTGTGTCCGTCTGTCCGTCCGTCCGTCCGTCCGTCTGTATGTCACAGCACTTTTTCTCCGAAACTATAGAGGCTACAGACATGAAACTTTGTGGAAAGGTCAGAAGTGGTCACTTCTTGAAAGTTCAAGGGTGAAAAATTTTTCAAAGGGGTTTAAGGGGGGTCTCCCCATATAGTGAGGTGACCCCTAAAAAAAAAAATTTTCACCATTGGTAGTCGAGTAGGGTGTCATTGGAAAGGTCTCAATGAGATCTTTTCAAAACAAGTCTTAAAATTGCCTTATAAGTACCGAGGGGGGCAGGAGAAGGGGAAATGTACGAACTTTTCGCGTACCCCCCCCGCGATTGGACACCTTCCATCCGAAAAATCTGAAAAAAATCATGAATGTACGCCTTCATGAGTACAACAACAACAAATACATGAGAAGTCGAAATTCACTGAACTTTGTTAGTAATAGTATGATTTATCAATTTTATGTTTTCTTGAATAAAATCTAAACGGTACCTTTAAATTCAATACAACAGATGACTATTTATAGGATTGATCTTTTCTGAAAGTTTCATAAAGATTGAATAGTATTTGACGAAGTTATAGCGATTTGAATTTTCCTGTATTACTATGGAACAATATGCTCGTATTACTATGGAAACATATGGCTATGGAGCCATATGCGCTTTTTACCGACTTAGACACTACAGCTTTGCTAGGATTTGCATGAAATTTTCAGGAATGATAGGTATCATGAAGATGAGTACATACAATTGAAACAAGTCGAAGAGGCAGGAAAGAGCTCCTAGCAAAAGGGCTTTGTAACCATTCTAGGATTCGAAAAAATAGGCCATGAATCGATGATTACAGTACAGAAAAGTGGCTCCTGGAAAAAAATTTCATGAAAGGTAGCCGATATGAGTATCAACTGAAAGTTCTCTATGAGAGCTTTTCAAAACAGTTCTTAAACTGACTGTTTTTGCTTTAGTGGGGGCACAGGGGGAAATACATGAAAAATGTGTTTCCTCCCTCGCGAATGGACACCCGTGATCTTAAAAAATAGATATTTATGGGTATAACTCTAACAAATACCTCAGAAGTCGAAACTCTTTCAACTTTGCTAATAATAGTATGATCCTCGAATTTCACATTTTCTCCAATAAAATCGTCTATGATATGTTTCTTGATTTTATTCATTGCTGTTTACTGCATTTTGTAAGTTGAGTACAAAACCCTTCTGACATGAGCATAGGTCTGTCTACCCAACTTGTTTTTATATTGATTCCCGGGGGAATTACAAGTTAATGTATTATAATGTTCCTTATTGGTTGAATCCATGTGTTTCCTCACAACTAAATATTTACATATCATCCGCTGTTACACATGATCATTTCCTATGAGCTGCTGTTACAAGATACTTTTAATTACAATCAACCCTATTGCAAATGTCGGTTGATAAGAATTTAACTTCTTCTCACACAGAAACAAAATCAAGTGCAAATATGAACAACGATCCTTTAACTCGTCCAAACATCCGGTCTGTTGTTGGAAATATTTCTCTGAAATACAGGGTTTTCTAATAAGAGGTGTTATTTTTATATTAAAAGAAAAATGCCATTTTTTAAAATAAACGACCGAATGTTTATTTCAATATAAAGAGGAAGGTATGCCGTTAATAGTGAAAAATAACATCAGGCAAATGACCACCACGACCATGCTTACAGGACCATATCCTTTTCATGAAATTTTCCATAACCAAATCGCAAAGTGGCTGCCCTATGTCCTCGATAGCCTCACGAATTCCAAATTTGAGTTCTTGAATCGACGCTGGGCTGTTGGCGTAGACCTTTTTTTTCACGTGGTTCCAAAGAAAGAAGTCGCAAGGTGTTAAATCACAAGATCTCGGTGGCCAATTGTGATCACCTCTTGGAGAGATAACACGGTCCGGAAACTTTTCCCGTAAAAGATCAATCGTTTCGTGTGTGGCACGTAGCGCCGTCTTGTTGAAAGAAAACGTTGTCCAGATCAATACCATCTAATTCCGGCCATAAAAAATCAATAATCATCTCTCGATAGCGCAATCCATTCACCGTAACTGTTGCTCTAGCCTCATTTTCAAAAAAGTAAGGTCCAATGACTCCGCCGGACCATAAACCGCACCAAACTGTCACACGTTGAGGACAGAGAGATTTTTCAGCTATAACTCTTGGGTTTTCTAAGCCCCAGATGCGACAATTTTGCTTGTTGACGAAGCCACCGAGGTGGAAATGGGCTTCATCACTCAAGATGATTTTTCGATGGAATTCCGGATTATTTTCATGCATTTCAAGGACCCAATCACCAAATACACGACGTTGTTGATAATCGACCGGCTTGAGTTCTTGTGTTAACTGAACTTTATAAGCCTTAAGACCCAAATCATTATGCAAAATACGGTGTAATGACGTTTGTGGAATGTCTAATTCCAAAGAACGACGAGAAATGGACAAGCCTGGGTTTTCTTCAGCACTTGCGGCTACAGCAGCAATATTCTCGGCTGTTCTTGAGTGACGTGCACGGGTTTTATTCTTCACATCACCAAATTGTCCCAACAGCTCGAATTTTTCCACCAATTTCTGTATTGCGGTCCGACAAGCTGCTTCACGACGACCCACAAATGTTCGAGTTTTACGGACCGTCTCTGCCAAATTTCCACCATTTTGATAGTGAATTTTAATAATTTCAATGCTTTTTTGAATCGTGTATCGTTCCATTTTTATTAATGGCGTAGTTTCTACTTGTCAAATGTCAAAAAATGACAACTTCAAAAGTGACGTCTACTGAAATAGCGGGCTATTCAAAATAACACCTCTTATTAGAAAACCCATTATATGCAGGACCCAAAACTAAAACCAATCAAAGCAAATAGTGGCATTCCAATTTTCAACAAAAACGCCACTTGGAGGGGAGTATTTATAGGCATTAGGTTGGTTCGTAGGCGTTTATGCATTTGATGGCATCGGGCAAGGATTGGACTTTTTTGTTCTTCTTTTGAATGACGTCCTAGCAAGTCGCAGATATACCAACCGACGCCTCCTCAACACGAGCATCCATTACGCCTGAGGTTATATTTCATTGTTGAAAATCGTTGTATTCTTTAAGTGTTATTTCTTTTGACTAAATCGTTGTACAAAATATTAAAATCTTTTAAAACATTAAGGACAAAAGCCCGCTACCGCTCCAGGGATGACTACTGTTTTTAGTGCTTTGTTTTAAAAGATTTTTACAAAGACTAGTTTCGTTTTCCTCAGAAACTGTAGCAGTTAGAAAGTCCAAACTTCGCGAAAAGATCAGAAGTGGTGATCTCTTTAAAGTTGAAGTATTATTGAACAATTCAAACATTTTTAAGGGGATCCTCCTTATCACAATGTAGCCCTTGAAAAAAATGTCTATCAAAGGTATTTAAGTGGGTTATCAAATGAGAGGTATTGACTAGAACTTTTAAAATCTGAAATAAAAAAGTCATATCATGCATCAAGGGATCTAAGGGAGGCAAAAAGTACGATTTCGCTGATAGTAATTTTAGGGACCGAACGTAACTTCAATGTTTTTTATGCAACTACAAGTATTTCAATGAGGCGAGGGAAATCAAATTATTTAATTACCTTATGATGTAATTACCTTAAATGTATAAATTTGACATAATCATTTATGATATAATTGAATGATTCGATTTCCCTCGATTAATTGAAATACTAGTAGTTCTATAAAAAATATTTCAATTAGGTTCGGTCTCTGAAATTATTACTAGCGAAGTAAAAAAAAAACATATATTTGATAGTTTTAATGTATACGCAGAAAGAATACAGCCCGTAAATAAAATATTTTATTCTTTTTTGACTAACCAGCTTCATACACAGGGAAGCAAAGCTGTGATAAGACCTGTGGTATACTATGGTTGTGTAATATGGACTCTAACTCAAGCATCCGCAAACATATTGAACGCCTTAGAAAGGCGGGGACCTATGGCGAATTCGATATAACCGAGGAGACCGAGGAAACGCTGGTTTAACTCGGTCGACGAGGACAGTTCACCGCTGCTTGGGTTTCAAAATTGGAGGACACGGTCAATGGACCGAGACATTTGGGAGAACTTGTAGGAAGAAGCGAAGGCACGAGAGGGGCTGTAGTGCTACAAAGAAGAAGAAGAAGAAGCTAGGAGGCATATTCTTGCAGGCATGCTGTACACATCTGAAACGGGCCATAGTGATTACAGAAGACGTGCTGAAGTGATACGTAGAATATATTTGTATACTGAGGTGGCAGTCACGGAAGTATAACATGAAAGCGATAGCGACTAGTATGAGCATGAAACGGAAATCATTGTTAGTCAGTGAAAAGGATAAATTTAGCGAGCGAAAGAAGCGGTATATATAAAATAACGTGTCAAAAAGATTGTCAAAAGTTAGATTTTTTTCTGTGACTTTGAGGTGCACACCATTTACGCGACAGGACAACCTACGAACCTAGCCTGGAACCGTTTAACACTATATTTCGGGCCAGGTTTCATTTTGCTACGCGATGAACTGCTTTCAAGCTAGGAGATCGCTGCTCCAGGGGAGGGGAAGAGAAAAAAATTCCAGACCAGCTATCTCCCAGCCATCCCGGCTGCTGTGAGTCCGTTTTATCTTTTAAGGATTGCTTGAACATAATGTGCCACGTGGTTTCAACCGATCTAAGCATCACCGTGACTACACTATTCGGGGTGATCTTTTCCGTCTCCTTTTCCGTCACCTTCGCGTCGCCGTTTTGACCTAGCTAAATAGCGCAGCACTCTTTAGGAAGAAAGACGACAGGTATCATGCCAATAAGGCCAAAGCAGCCTCCTCAACCGTTGCCCTGATTCTCGAGTTGATCAGCAGCCCCACGTACTTCATGGCTGCCTTCGTTTCGATTAGTGTATCTCCGTAACTGATCATCTTTGTTATTTCACGCAACCGCTATTGGAGTATTCTGAAATATGTGAAAAAATCTTTCATTACAGCATGAAAAGAACCAACGCGAGATTCATTTTTCTTGAAAATATTTCAAGCAATTAAACAGCGAAAAATTTCATTAGCAGAATCGCCTAACACCTATTGCTTAAGTGGGGGGGATTCGCATAGCCAGCATAGAGGAATGGACTCGACCATTTGCGCCAGTAAACAAGCCATCTTAAGCTACATAGGTAGATCTCACGTAGTTTATTAGTGTTTCTTGGAAAGATTTCATTGTCCATTAACCGATTGTAGTATAATTAGTGTCGTGTGGCAATATTCTCAAGTGATTTAAGCGACATAAATTTTTTGTAAGACAGTACGCGTACTAGCTCGGCTACTTATAATCAGTGCAATTGTTTTTTAGTGCGGGTACTTGTGATAATCGGCAGACTTCCAAGGTTCATGAACTAGGCATTTATAACGTTAAAACTGACTTATTTGTTGCTTTAGCGGTAGTTTTCCAAAAGAATGAGTGCCCTAAGGAAGACCAGATGTGCCATTTTCGTTAAAAATGGGAAGACGGCTTTTTTGACGGAAGTGAAAGGCAAGACGTTACTGCTGCTAAAAAGAAAAGTAACATTGAGAGATATTTTGAAAATGTTCATTCACAGGTCAATGAACACTACTCTCATGGAAGTGCAGCAAAGAAAGATAAAGTTACGACACCCATAAAGCCAGCTCGGTTGTCAATAAGCTACATCTACCAGGCTAGTTAACTCAAACCAGGCTACAACTCTTGCCTCTTTTAAAGTTTTTCAGATTATCCATTTGAAGACGAACCTTATAATATGGAGGCACTTATTAAGGCTGGAAATTGTTTGTTCGAAAATTTTTCCAACAAAGTGGAGATAATGTCTGCTATAAATTTCCACAAACTTTCTGCTCAAGCAGTGACTTGACGAATGGAGGCCGGGCTTTAAATTTAGAGAATCTACCAAGAATTGAGCCTTTCTCTTTTTCGACAATATGACCAATCGAGCCAGTTAAAAATCACGGTCCAATCACACCTCTGGCATGAATAACGCAACAAACAATGATTTTTGCAGATGCAATGGTGTCGCAAGAAGCACATGAGGGTTTTTTGGTGACCAATAAAGCATATTTTGCTTATCAACAAACATATGGAGCCAGAGATGAGCTATATCGCTGAAGATAATTTTTGAGTGAAATTCTTCATGCTTTGCCAGAGCCCAATTGAAGAAGTTCTGGCGCTTTGAATGATCAATTTGCTTTAGTTCTTGAGTCAATTTGATTTTGTAGCCATAAAGGAAAAGATCTTTTCGCAAAGTACGCGTCAGTGCCATTTGAACGATGTCGAATTCTTGAGAACGACGTTAGGTCGACTGATTTGGCTCACTTTGAATCGATGCACCTACGGCTGCGATATTTCCTTCGCTTTGAGCAATATGACGTCTTACCGGTACCGGAACGTTTAATAGTGATGCACAGCCTATCGGGTGGGACAATTATAACGACCGAAAATTATAGTAAGCGCTCTTAAAGTTGCAACCACCGATCAGAATTTCGGTAGTGATTTTGAATAATTTCCAAACATTTCTGGTTCGTGAACTTTAACAGACTGAAAATGTTGACTTTAACTAATGTGTTGACATTGACAGTTCATTAAAGAGGTTAAGGATGCGTTCATATAAAGATATAAAATTGTTATGTCCCAAATGGAAAACCATTTATTAGGCACATGAAATAATTTGATCCAAATTGGTACCTCAATGGTTTCCCCAGGTGGCATTCTGAGCCGGCTAGAACTCAGCCGTGTTGGGGTTCTTTAGGGGCAGGTGCCTGCCCGTACAGGCCACCTTACACAGCAGAAATTAATGACACACCGGCAAAAGATGAAAAAATGGTTATTTACCAATACATGGCTGTTTTATTATATACAATGAAATTTGAAATTTGTACGCAAATATATAAAATAGTACCTGCAATTTTCAAACTAACGAACAAAAAAATAAATAAACTCCCTCGTCAAAAATATTATGTTACAGAAGTACAAAAGAAAATGACTAAAATTTATATGATGAAGGAATTCAAATAATTGAGAACAATGGATCAAAGGAAAAATATTTAATTACTTACCCCAGTTTCCCACACTGCGAGCGCTCGCTTACTGGGGGTACTGAAAATTTAATATTTTAGTATTCTTAATACGTTAAATGCACGCAAACATGGAAAAACGGCCACTGAGTCTCCATATGATCGACAGTATTTATGTCTCAACCGCACTCCAGCAATTTTCTTTACTTTATCACAAATTGCCGACTTGTTGCGCAGTGAATTTAATCAGCAGCAATAAATTAATGTTTCCTAAAACTTTGAAAAAAACTTTAGGGATCAAACTCAAAAATGGTTTACTTGCCATCAGTCTCAATCCAACAATAAATTCTATTTAAAACGTCGCGTCGAAGCGCAATCACCTGACTTCACAATCTATATCTCGTACACTTTCAATTAAATTTAATTAAATTGAAATAAAGTAAATTAAATGCTTCGCACAATTTCAATTAAATTCAATACAGCGTTATGTCGCGGCAGCGCTCAGAAGCTTAACACACTTTAGAAGCTTAACGTCAGCTTTCTTTGAAGTTTTCATATTACTAACATAATTGTCTTCCACTTTCTAAAATCACTTATTCCCTTACTCGTTTTTTTTTTAATTCTGTGAGATTACATATAACTGTTCGTTTGATACTTTATCAGTACTATGTCAACGATTTATTTTAGATATGAGGCGTCGAAGACATTAGCACGCAAATTAAGGGTGGTCCAACCATAATGTACGATGTAAATTGTGAGTCACACCTTAACGTTAATTTGACATTTCTTTGTTTCAGTGTTTGACAAATTTAACGATGGAGAAGTACACAGTTGAGCAGCGTGTTGTTTGTTGAAACCTTTCACGAAAATGGGCGTTCAAACCAAAATTATTTCGTGTGCTTCGTGATTTTTTTGGTTAGCATAATCAACCAAATGTGTCCACAATCGGGAGAATTGTGTGCAAATTTCAGCAAACCGGGTCTATAGGAAACGTGTGCATGCCCGCCCAGTTCGTTTTATTCGCGATGGTGTGGCAGAAGAGCCTTTAATCTCAACTCGTCGTCGTGCCAAACAATTGAACATCTCACGAACATCACTGATGCGAATTTTGAATAAAGATTTGAATTTACACGCTTGCAAGGTTCAATTGACTCAAGATCTGAAGCCTACCAAGCATTTCAAGTGTCGGCAATACGCCGAATGGTTGGTTGAACAGACAGAAGGGAATGGTGACTTTACAAAGAAAATCGTGTTCAGTGACGAGGCACACTTTCACCTCAGTGGATTCGTTAATAAGCAGAATTGCCGCGTCATCGAACCGTACTTCTTCAAAAATGAGGACAGCCAAGCAGTTACCGTGTATGTTGTTCGCTATTGCGAGATGATACCGGACTCCTTGTGGCCAGAAATTGAGGTTATGGACCTGGACGATATGTGGTTCCAACAAGATGTTGCCACTTGCCACACAGCCAACGAAACATTGGCTATTTTGCGCGAGAAATGCTATGCTATGCTATGTCACGTTGTGGCGATGTTAATTTGCCGCTACGATCGTGTGATTTGACACCGTTGGACTTCTTTCTCTGGGGCATTTAAAAACGCCAATAAGCCAAGAACAATTCAAGAGCTAAAGGATGAGATAATTCAGCATATGTCTCAGAGTCATTGACAATATGGATAGAAGTATGCCACCGTAGCCGTGGCGAGCATTTGGGCGATATTTTGTTTTACACATAATTGTCATAGATTCTTCTATTTTACTAAAAAAATGAATATAATTTTCTGAAAATTTTTTGTTTTATTTACAATTAACATCGTGCGTTTTGGGTGGACCACCCTATAACATATATGTATTTCCTTACCGTTTGCATCATTTCGGCTAAATTTCACCTGAGAAATGTCACATTTGACAATCGGAAAAGTTTTCCTTCGGACTACCGAGATGCGATCACATCACTGTTAAGGTTCACTGTCCTCCATAGAAGATAGTGACCCCAATAGCTGTAACTGCGGAAAAGACTGCTACGAAAAAGATTTCCGCACAGGCCAAGGATTGAACCTGAGCCACCCCATGACCGATGCACAATCCTAGACCACGTATCAACTGACCAAAGATGACCATATTTCTTCATATCTAATTTGGCAACAAGACATACATTTGCCGAGATCAGCCGGTATGAATGTTAGTGTGATGATGCCGCCAAGCCAATGCAATAGCCAACTTGGCATCTCGGCAAGATTGCATCAGCTAGAGCTTATTTGATGATTGCGATTAAAGAAATGTGGGGGCAAAAAACGATTAATCAAGCAGACACCTTAGTACTAAGGTGAAATTTAAAGGTCGCGATAAACTTGATTTTAAGCTAAATTAAAACCAAACTAAAGATGAAATTGATAAGGAATTTGAATTTATGCGAAAACAGCTATTAAATCAAAAAGCAAATAAAGTTAAGGAGAAAATGGAGGAAGGGCGTTTAAAGTTATATTAAATTATAATAAAACTCTTGAAAATTATAATGAAATAATGAAAAGAAAATGCATAACTTAAAAATGAGAGAAAAAGAACGATTACAACAACCTCGATTCGACAAAGCCTTGCAAAGATGCTGGAAGTTGGTCTTGAAGCTAGTCAAAATGACTAGAATGTTGGAACAACCTCACATCGTTCCGCAACACTACATTACATTGAATAATCAGCACTACTGAGCCTAGACTCTGAAGGAGACCAAATTGGCCTACGAGTTAATGAGACTTAAACTAAAATCATGACTCAAACGAAGAAGAATACTCCAGTCCTTCAAAACCTTATAGCCTTGAGAGTCTGGATAACTTTATATATCTAGGAGTCAAAATAAATAGAAGAGGAACCAAAAAGAATGACATTGGACGCCGGAAATAAAGTCCATTACTCCATACTACCCAATCTAAGGTCCCAGAGTTGTGCACACGCAAAATAAGCTTCATATTTACAAATCACTAGTCAAATCTGTGCCGTTATATGGAAGTGAAACATGGACCCTGATGCGCAAACCAGAAAAGGCAGTGGGCATATTTAAACGCAAAATGCTATAGAAAATCTACAAACCATTGAAACGAGGAACAGAGTGGTGACTAGATTACATTGATGAGTTGTATGAACTGTTTGACGAACCACCTTTGTCTACTTGCATAAAGTTACGCAAGTCGAAATGGGTGGGCTATGTAGAAAGAATGAAAGAATACTGGCTACCCATGATAGCATTGGAGGGTGCAGCACAAGGTAGACGTCTAGCGAAAAGACCAAGGACTTGATGGGAAGACACCCTAGATAGTAGAAAAGGTAACAAGATGGCACAGCTTAAGATGGAGTAGCTAAGGTTTTTTCTTTTGTACTTATTATTTATTCTTCCTGGAAGTTTTTTACATTACTTACCTGGATATCATAGGTTTAGTATAATAACTTACAGTGGCTCAAAGTTATAATGGACCAGCATAGATATAAAAGTTTATACCTTAATAATAAATTAACTAAAAACCTGCTGCTAACATTGTAACAACATTCACAGCAAAAACAAAAGAAATTACATTACATAACGAAACAAGTACTTCAGCCTCAAAGTTATAGTGGAACGCAGTTGAAAATTATGCGAAGCTCACTAGAGGAAATTCAGCCAATTTCATTTTATCTATGAATTTGTGCCGTTGAATTGTGTGGTAACCCTAAAAGTCTCATTTTACAAGTTTAGTTTATTTTACTGATCGGTAACAAATACAATAACACCGCGCGATAAGTAGACGCCGGTTGAGCAGAGAAAAACCATAATACGATTATCAAAAGAGGATAAATCTGTACAAGATATTAGTGTAATTGTTAATCGACCACTAACAATTGTTTTTAGCATCATCAAGCGGTATGAAAATACCACAAACTTCAAAAATAAGTCGAAACCGAGAGGTCGCAAAATTTGTTCGGAATCAGATGAACGTTCGCTAGTAAAAACTATTGAGTAAAATTCGCATACAGTGCTCCATAATTAACATCAGAAGCAAAGAAGTATCTTGGGAAAACAGCCAATGCTGAAAAAATTAGAATTTCGCTTAGATCAATCAGTTCTCCAGAACAGTCGGTGTTGGTTAAGTTCGAATTAGTTTTTTATTTGTTTCATTCGCACGTCTTCCTCTTCATTCTTAAGAACGGCTATAATGTATCGGAGTTGGTCATACTACAGCTGCATTGCATACAGGTATATCCAGTCGTTACTACCAGCTGAAACGGCGAAAACTACCCCAGTGACTGTAGGTTCAAGGGGTGCTAAATCAGGAGCACGACTGAGAGTGTCGACATGAGCGAGTCGTTTTCCCGGTTGCTGCACTATTTCGAGATCGTATTTCATTGATCGCAGCATCCACCTAGCAATTCTTAGTTTGAATTCGGTATTCGTTTTCACCTGAGCAACGGCGGAACAATCCGTTACAACTCGGAGGCACTTTCCCAAACTATAAACTCGGAATCGATCCAATGTCTCAACGATGGCGAACACTTTAAGCTCATAACTATGATAAACGCTTACCGCTGCTGAACGGTGGCGGCTATAGTAAAAGACAGGCTTCCAGCTTTTACCATCGCTTGATTGCAAGAGTAAACCAGTGTGCTGGCATTTGTATGAATTTCGTGTTGGGCATTAATATCAAACAATGTTAACACCGGCTCGTTACACAAGATATTCTTAAGTTGTTCGAATGAATTTCGCTGCTCGTCACCCCATACAAACGATTTGCTGGCATTGTCGCAACAACTGCGTCAGTGGTTTCACTATTAACGAATAATCCTCCTCAACCTTTCGAAAAAAACCTGGTGAGCCTAAAAACCCTAAGAAGCCTAAGAATCTCCTCACTTCGGTGATGTTGGTTGGCGGTTTGAAATTCATAATAGCAGCAATTTTTTCCTTCCCAGGTCGAGTCCCGTCTTCGTTCACAATGTGTCCCAGATAATATATTTTCTCGGTCAGAAATTTGCATCTATCTAGCCGCAACGTCAGTCCATAGGTCTCCAAGAGTTCGAAAAATTTTCCAAGTGAATTTAAACCACTATCCACATCCTTACTCGGTTGAATTATGTCGTCTAGATATGCTATCGCTTTTCCAGAGTTCATTCGAGAAACAATTTTATTTACAAGATTTTGGAAGACTCCAGGCGCATTAACGAGCCCGAAAGGCATTCTGTTATATTCATAATGCCCATTATGTGTCACGAATGCGGTGTATTGTTTTGATTCCTCAGCCATTTCTATTTGATGGTATCCCATCCTCAAATCCAGAACCGTAAAATATTATTTACTTCGTGCATATTTACTGCATAAATTGGTCCTCAAGGTTTGGCCTCGGGAACGGTTGTTTTATCGTAACGCTATTCAAATGTCGGTAATCAACGCATAAACGGCTCTCTCCATTTTTCCTGTCGATCAAAACGATAGGGGAGGAGTATGCAGAATTGGACGGCCGTATAATATTCGCGACCAAAAGCTCGGCGATCAATTTGTCGACAATCTTTCTTTTTGCATACGGAAGCCAGTAGGGGTTTTAATGCAACGGGTTGATCGGTTTTAAGCGAGATGATCATTTGATAATTAGAACATTTCCCCAATTCATAAATATTCGTTAAAAATCTTGACCGAAATTTCGTCATGACATGCTCGAATTCATGACGTCCGTCGTTCATTAATGATGTGCCCACGTTTCGATTGTTCTCGTTCTGAATCCAACATTTTTCTCCACGAACCACCAAACAATTCCCTTGGCGGCACAGAACATCACGTCGCCATCTATTTCGATGTCGATATTAATTTTATTTTTGCATCGGTAGTTATCGATACGTCACAAGAGTCAACGCTTCCAATTTTCAGTGCGAACGACTCCCTAATCAATGTTCGGTTGCTACCAGGGTCTGCAAATGGAAAAACTTCATATCCATTAATTTTTAAGACTTTAATTATTTCGGATGGTTCACACTCGGAGGCCTTAGTTTGGATTTCAAACAATTTATTTGATCGTTCCGGACATTCACTCGTTTAACGATTAGTGCGGAGGCAAACGGTGCATCGCTCCCAACGTGGTGGAAGCGGACAACGCATGGAAATGTGTCCAGGATTGAAACAATTAAAACAAAGCGGTTTTCCGTTTTTTTCTTGTTTCTTCAGCGGCGGAGACGTCATTTCGATTTTCGTATTTGCGAAACGAGAATCAGTATTTCGTGCCTATCTCGACATGACATGTTCCGATTCACTATAATTAGTGTACTATCGGATTGCCGCCAACAGCTCATGACAATACACATACAGTTGAGTAGATGCAATGCGTGAGAAATCCGTATCAACGCAACCACGAATAAAATATTTAACAATCGCCTGATCGGGTGACTGACCCTTTCTACCCAACGATAGTACTTTATAGTAGTACTGTTCAAGTGTTTCGAACGAAATCCGTTTAGTTTCCGCGATTTCGATATGTATATCAGCGACATTAGTTAATGCTGGGAAATCCGTCAAATATTTCGACACGAATTAAAGCCACGAATTAAAAATAGGTGAACTGTCTATCCACGTTTTCGCGGGCCCTTTTTATTTAAAGTACATCGCCAACAATACTACCTTTTCGCTCCTTTTCGCTCCAACCGTACGCGTTTTTAGGCTGCGATACACGATAAACGATTTGTTCCGATTTCGATGACCACTCCGCAAAAGGGTTAAAGTCCGGCAACACTTCAATCACGTCTCGAATACCAGCGATATGTGTTCTTGTATTCGGCGGACTCAAGTATTCAAATGATGGTGGTGGTATTTGAGAATAATAAAAACTGACAGGAGCGGCGGCATATTTTACTTGTGTAGAGGCCGCAATCATGGTATTTGAAATCGTTGATGTCACAGTCGGAGTCATTGTATACATAGACGGCTAAATTGTGAGCGGCGGCGGTAAAATATACGTATACGGTGTACATGCAATGGCAGAGCCGCCACTCGCATATGGCTGGCTGTAACGTGGACGGATAATCGGAGTTGAAGCACTATGTGACACATGCACAGCTTCGTGTGCGTTTTCCACTGTTGAGTTTTGTGCCAACAGCTGTCGTACTATTTGCTCCAACTCCCAAACTCTCGATAAGAGTATTTTCCGTCTTACTTATACTCGCGTTATCGACAAGGCGTTGAACAAGATCAAACTTGTTTCCCGACGACGCCGAACTATATACGCGGCATGTTTCACGTAATTCCTTCACGGTTAAATCGCAAAAATTTTCCATATCGGATATTATATGCGTCACGTATTATGATACACGATATTTCACAATTTTCGAGCACAATGATCCCACTTCTGAAATGTCAGGATGAGAGTAGGTCTTGATAATTAAATATGCACGAAGATATGTAATCATAGAAAAGAAAGTAATTTGGTTTATTAAGGTGAATGATTATACAAGAATAATCTTTGAAATACTCAAACGATATAGCGACACGGTACGTCTTCGGTGGTCGGCGATTAGTGTGTCACTGCCGTGCCTCTCACTAGTCATCGTGCAGTTGAGTGTGTATGTGTGTGAGACCGGGCTTAGCCTGACTCTTGGTTTGTGAAGATTTTTCGTTCTGGGAAAAAAGTTATATTTACAGGTGAAAGTAAATTAAATGTTTTCCGATCAGATGGGTAACCATATGTCTGGCGTAAAGCTAATAGAAAGCTCAAAAAAGCCAACCTTTATCCTATAATTAAGCACGGCTTAGGTTCAATAATGGTATGGCGTGCAATATGCGCTGCCCGGTCCAGCAGCGGATATTGCACGCCATTTGCATATCATCGAAGGAAATATGGACAAAATATATTGCTTCAATCTCTTAAAAGCAAATGTAAAAGAGAGCGCTTGAAAATTTGGAATAGAAGAAGATTTCATTTTTTATCAGGATAACGACCCGAAGTACAAAGCTCATGTTGTGCGCAGTTGGTTGCTCTACCATTGTCGTCATGTGCTTCAAACCCCATCGCAATCGCCTCATTTGAATGGTATCGAGCACGTGTAGAGTTACTTGGAGACAAAATTTAAAAATCATCACATAAAAAATAAAATACAGTTGACAGTAGCCTTAAAAGAAGAGTGGAACAAAATTCCGGCATCATTCTATCGAAAATTCGTGGAATCGATGCCAAATCGCATGAAAGCGGTCATAAAAAAAGGGCTCACGACTAAATATTGAAACTCATTCAATTTTGTTTTCTAACCTTTAACTTTTTATGAATTCATATTGTGTTCCATTATGGCTTTTAGGCGAAAGTACTATGTTTTGTTATGTAATTTCTTTTGTTTTCAAAAAAAATTATAGATCTTTGCTGTTCCATTATAATTTTAAGCCACCAACACAAATAAAATTCTAAGCAAACATTTGATACTGTAAAAAAATTTCAAATTATTTTTCAATCGACCTAAGCTCAAATCAAAAGCTGTTCATCTGTTTGTTCAATATTTAAATTTTGACTAATAATTAAACTCTCTCATTGCATTTTAGCTCAAAAGGACACACGTAATTTAAAGAAAATCCGTTGCCAAAAATGCAACAGTTTTCAGACATGACGTCATATGAATTTCATCTACTTTTGTAGTCATCCTTAAAACAATATTGGCCAAGTACCAAAATAAAATTACGTCAATCATCACGAAAACTGATGTCGTAAAAGACAATTTCTTTATGAGTCCGAAATAGTAGCAAATCGTTGACCATAACGCCATTTGCAGTTAAAATGTCGTTTTCATAGTTCGAGCATAATCACCGAAATGAATGACGATTGAAGCTTTATCAATGGAAAATCACGAGAAAAATTAAGGATTTGTGTTGTATAGCATACAATTCGCTCAGCGAGTCCTTAGTCATGGCACTAAGAAATCGATTAGGGCATTACACCAGATTACAGATATTTTCGACGTTTTTGCACAAGCACACTCGTAAATTGGGGTTAGTGACTTTTCAATGATGCTAGGAAGATTTCGAAGCTCGTAAAAAATGTAGGCAGCTCTCAATTATGCTGCTCCGTATATTAACCCAACTGAATAATTGACATTAATTTAAAGGACGTTGAATCGTTTGTAGGTTTATGGATTTCGTTTGATTTATTGTAGGAAATGATACTTCTGGGCTAATCATTCGATTTTCAATTTCTATTTCAGCAAGGCACAAAGAATATCAATCGAAATGCATGTTTAAACATTTTATCTTATAATCACACGTCGCGTGTGCTCACTCGTAAAAATCATTTTTCGTGTTGAAATAATGCTTATTTTTGGACTACAAACACCAATTTTGCGGATCTTTTAAAGTTTGAAACAGAAAAAAGAAACTTAAATTCCATTCGGCATGCACCAAAGAAAGCCGATATTAAATTTTAATTGGTGATTCCTCGCGTTGAAACCGCAATTAACGAGCGCGTTGCATCGATTTTACTTTTTTTCATGTATTTTTGGCAACATACTTTTTTATTGAATCCAAAACGATAATATCAAATTTTCTCCATGAACTCGTTTCAATTACAATCACTAATTTGCAAAAAAAGCTAGCAACAAGGAATATTTTTACTAAGCAAAAAAGTATCGAAAAAATACAAAAAATATAAATCAAAATACGACACAACCTAAATCGGAAAATTGATAGGTGAAATCAATCCTATCTGAGTTGTAGAATTAAGTAATTTTCTAGGGAACATTGAAATCACAGCATGTTTCCGATACAATTACAAATGTGTCGTGCGATATCAGACCACACATATCTGAGAAATACAAAAAATATCAAACACGACGTATCTACCTCTGGATACAAGCATATTTGAATATGTGGCCACATATGCGTAATAATAAAATACTTTCATAAACGTGATATTCTTGTATGTAGGTAGAGTACATGTGAAGAAAATGAACTTTGTACAACGGAAAAATCGGAAAAGTGATATTCTAGTGTCGTGTATTATGGATCGGTTGCACTTTGATTATATTGAGTATACTCAACAGTCGGCGGCTACGTAAGGCACACAGAAAGGTGTGCAAAGCGCGAATATTGATTTGTATGCAAGCATGTGTGTATCTTTGGTTGCGGTCTGACATCATTTAATTGGCAAGGTAAAAGTAAAATCATGAGAAAATAGATACGCACGCTGGAACAGAAAATATTCACAACAAATAGGCAGATACTCGTACATATGACTGTGAAGCTCTTAACATTGTTACCGTTTCAATTAAAAACAAGAATGAAAATTAAAACAGATGAAAATGGAATGTGTGTGTCTATGATTGTGTAAACACGTATGAAAAATCACTTGTGCAAATAAAACTGAGCAAATGAAATTGGAACGTTGTTTGCCGAGGCGTATAATTAATTTGGTACATTTTATTCAATTCGTGCACGCAAAACAACGAAACCGATAACGTTGACACAATTATTCAATATTATTTCTTGGAAATTGTGCGAAATCGTGCCAATGAAAATCAATTGAACATGTTTTGTTGATCTTCTATTGAGACCAATACTATGGGGTAAAACACCTGATTTAATAAATGGGGGGAAGACCCGAAGTATATCCATATTTGTACAAGGAGTTAAATTACATAACATCATTTGTGAGCGGCGGCATTGTTTCAGTGTACCATTTCAAAACATTTGACATAAAAAAAATGTTTAGAAATTACGAAATAGTTAAATTAGTGTGCAAACACAGAGCTATTGAAAATAAAATCCTCACAACGATGAAATAATATAAGATGCCTATTTAAATTTAAAACAAAATTAGATCTTGTTGGTGGCTGGTGTATACCGCTGTTCTTTTTGAAGGATTCCAATTGAAAGTTTGCTCTACAAAGCAAACACCATCTTCTCCTGTTTCACAAGAAACTCGACCGAACTATTTGATTCACTATACTTTTACTAGTCTGGTTTAGAACCAATTAATGAATGAATTCTGCAACTCCACACTTCGATTGCGAACGGCGTGTGTTTTGATTTTTTAACTCTCATGAATTTGTTAAATAGCCAATAGCCACCAGCCAATATTTGGATGACAATAGATGTAATAGAATAACTAAGCGGAATTACGCAAAAAACCAGTATACCCTAATGGCATTATCATGTACATCATGGAAGGGCGACCAAGTTCACACGGGAGAGCAGTCCAGCAGTCAGCAAAAACAATTTGGATGATTAACGTCATTCCCGTGTGATAGACGACGTAAAGTCCGTCATTCATTGTGGACGCCATTGCCCATTTCAGTCGCCCTCGATGTTACATCCTTACAAAGAACACTGTGGTTTTCCGTGAGGCGTTTTACCGCCATTTTATCTAATCAAATCTAGTAGAGGTATTTTCGAGTGAGCTAAAACCGAAAACACCGGTACTCCAGGATCACCATTAGAACCTACAAAGTGCTTGTCATAGGCGAGTATCCTCTTTCATTTTGTGAATTTGGTCCGGTTAAGTGTCAAAATTTTGGTGGAAAAACAAAAACGCATGTCCCTAAATGGAGCAGGGTGCGGAAGACCACCCCCCGAGATAAGTGAACTTCATTAGTGTAAGTGACAGTGTAATAAATGCTAACGAAAAGAAAAGAAGAAGGATAAAAGCTGGACACCAACGTGTCCCAAGCAAAGGGGAGAAAAAGGATTTCTTACTCAATACAAATATGTCTGACAGAGCATTCAAGTTCACACCACCTACACCATTAGTGAAAAACAAAAATCTAACCATCGATAATGAGACAAAGATCCATCCCAACTACACAGAGCAAGCCGTTCAAGTTTAATTCGTACTCTAATGAAAAAAATTTTCCAGTTATTATGGAATGGCAAAATAATGGTACTCCCGTGAGATCAACGCCTATGAGATTCTTTATGATCAATAAGAATGCAAAATGCAACATAACAAAACGGGCTTAGACTCAAAATCTTCTTCGAAACATCTAAAGAAGCCAATGATGCGACGGAAAACATAGTACTGGAGGAAAAAAACATTAGTGCATTTGTTTCAGGCAGTTTCATCTGCAAGTATGGGGTGATTCGCGACGCCGAATCCGACCGTTAACCAAAATTGCCAGGACTGTAACAAGATGGGGCTACTTCTAGAAAACATCAAACTTATCAACGCTACAAGACTAAACAGGAGAGATCCAACCAAATCAGTGAAGATAAGGGTGTCAGGCAACACCCTCCCGGACTTCCCAAAAATTACATACTTTAATGCCAAGGTGGATTACTTTAAATTTCGACCCAGACAATGCAGAAACTGGGCCAGGTTAGGACATGCCACTCCCATACGCAAGGAAAAGACACCTAGATGCCTTATGTACAGCTCAACCGAATGCAAGGGATCTTGCAAGGAGAAAATGTTTGCTTTTCAATAGTAAAGATCATATAGCTATAGACCAATCATGCCCTAAATGGGTGAAGTACAAGCACGAGGTAGAAGTCAGCTGGATTTTAAACGTATCGAACAGAGACGCTCGGGTAATCGTAAATAAAAATAGATATGAGGGGCTTGACCATAAAGATATAGCTTAAATGGATTTTCCTCAACTAAAAAAAGACATGTTTACAAATAAAAGAAACCGGAGGTCTTCGTAAGGTTCTAATGAAACACACATATGCGCAAGTGGTGGCATCGCGGGAAAACACCAATAAAAAAATCAACCAAACCAAACAAATCTGGCTTCCCACTATGGAAAACTATGAATTACCCACCAAGCCTATAACCAACAACCCACTGAAGCCATCAGAGATTGAGAAGATAGTACATGATCTACAAAAAAATCTCATAGCGATTTAGGACTTCCAGGAAATAAATATGAATCTGGGAGTGAAATTATCCGAATACTTTCTAAAGACAAAACAACAAAGACAAGAAAAGGCTGCGAAAGAACTGCAACCAAGCACATCGAAAGCAATGGCATACAGACACTACATTTGTGCTGCTCATCAAAAAAAATAAAGCTCCTAGAACCACTAAATTTACACTGATCCACTAATGTAAAGAGGTAACTCATTTCACGACATAAGTTCCTTTCACGTCTTTGAAGCTTATTTGTACTGATAGCATCTTACTTTTTGCCAGTTCATCATGAATTGGGTTACTTTTTAATATAAATTATAATAATAAATTTAAAACATAAGCGGCCCATCTATATGATGGACATTAATGTTAATTAAATTTTTCCTGTAAACCGTCCCATCTCAAAGAGGGTCATGAGCTACTTTCCTTATAACAATCCTTTTAAGAAACATATTATTACTAACAATTCCCTTCGCTACCAATTTCTACTAACCAACCCCCGAGGGACAGTAGTACCTATCAGTCATGAGTCACTCTATCTTACTTACAAACACTAGTCCCATAAGTGGACACGATCGCTAAACGCTAGTCACGAGTGCCGACACGGCTCGACCATTATACGAGGGGCATTTCTTAAATATTGCGCAGGTTGGTACCACTGCGAGATAGTTAGCGCTGCAACAGTGAGCAACTCGCCAGTAGTAGTTTAAAGCTTGAGGAAGAAGTGTATTATTTTCTTTCATTTGTAGTGCATTGCATTTTTAAGTTACGTGATTTTTAAATGGAGCCTGCGCGTCGGAAAAACCCGACAGAAATCCACAGTGCTTTAAGTGAGGTTTGTAGTGAGTCAACAGTGGACGTTAGTACAGTTTCTCGTTGGTTCAAACGTTTTCGTGGTGGTCGTGTTAACATAAACGATGATTCAAGACCAGGAAGACCGAAAACATCAACGAAGTGTGAAATTTGTGGCTGATGTTCTCGAAGAATATCGTCGTGCGACTTGTGAAGAACTTTTTGCAGTTACAGATATTCCACCAACAGCAGTTTACCGAGTTCTGACAAATAATTTAAAGAAAAGAAAAATTTCGGCGCGATAGGTTCCGCACAACTTGACTGGTGAACAGAAGCAAAAACGCCTGGACATTGCAACCTTGCTGAAACGAACGTTCAGTATTGAAGGTCAAAAATTCTTGAATCGAATTGTTGCGATTGATGAGACATGGGTTAGAGACTTCGAGCCGGAATTGAAATCACAGTCCAATGAGTGGAAAGGTCCATCATCCCCACGACCAAAAGAATGTCAACGAACAACAACAAATGATGATCTTTGCATACGATAACGAAGAAATCATCATGACAGACAGGGTTTCGAATGGGAAAAGTGTCAAAGTAGTTTACTATTGTGATTTCCTGCAGAATCTGCATAGAAAAATGCACAAGAACCGACCTCAGTCGCTCAACACTAGACGACTCATTCTTCAGACAATGCTCGTCCGCACATTGGACATGTCGTAGCCGAAAAGCTACGCGTATACGGTCCTACAGCCCAGGCATGACTTCACCAGACTTTGACCTATTCCCAAAGTTGAAACAACCTATGCGTGGACTTTGTTTTCCATCTCTGGAAGAGCTTTCTACCGCCGTTACTCGAGCCATCCGCCAGATGAACAAATCCTCAATGGTATAGTAAAGCTTTCGACTCGTTGGAATTCAGTCATTGAGAAGCAGGGAGACTATATTGAAGGAATGTAGAGAGATATGAAATGAATGAAAGTAAAAAAAAAATTTTTGCATTATTTATGAAATGTCCCTCGTTCAATATTCACAGCCTCTCTCTAGCTGTGGATAACCAC
Organism: Odontomyia ornata; assembly: GCA_963969285.1. Taxonomy (NCBI): domain Eukaryota; kingdom Metazoa; phylum Arthropoda; class Insecta; order Diptera; family Stratiomyidae; genus Odontomyia; species Odontomyia ornata. The sequence continues at coordinate 471,671,913 of OZ017738.1, read as the reverse complement.
GGTGTTTTCCAACTGTGGTTCGTCTATTTATATAGAGTTGAGGAGAAAATAAATCGTGGACGCCCGCGCCATTTCACTCGGGGGTGAACGGCTATAATACATTTGCGAAAAATTCGAGTGTGTGGCTCGATAATTTTTCAGTAGAGATTGAAATTCTTGTAGTGCGATTCGGAGGTGTGTTTTACCTGTGCATGGGATTTCCTAAAACTTTCTAGTCATCGTGATGGTGAAAGTGAGAATCAATTCACCGGGAGTTTGCGAATATCGGAATTGTCCTGACGATAACAAATTGATTCCCGACAAGTGTTTGTTACAAATAAAAACTGATTTCCATTAAACAGGACACAAGTGGGAGCACCCCTAGCGGGAATGATTATCGGGACTTGCAACTTGTACGCAAATGGGACCACAATGGGATCATCGTCTTCATGGACATCCGCCACATGTACATCATCATCGCCCTCGACATCAAGAAAATAATGTTATGAATCGTCTACCGAAACAAGCGTTATGCCGGTAATCGAAGCAGAAATCTTTGTGAAAACTCTGATCAAGCAAGTTATCTCGAGCGGAGGCTTTTGAAGACTGTTCGATCAGCCGAAGGAACTAGTCTTTTGGGATATATATTTGGTAGTGTTTTTTTACAACAACTACGATCCGCACATTTATGCCTACAGTTTAGCGTCATATTATCGGAGGATGATAATATAAACTTTTTTTTGTTCATACGAGGGTGTAGAGTTTCAATACATCGACTCAGAGAATCGTTTTATGCAGGAGAGCGGAGATGTTTACTTTTTTCGTGCAATGCTAAAAGCTAAAGTGAGTGACGCTCCCTACAAACCTGAAGAAATTGGAATTATCTTTTTCGCTTCATTACTGAAATTTTGCGAAGCATTGAATCTACGATGGCTGAAATCGGATTCATTAATTTATGTATCTCAGCAACAACGTTGTCTGAACATTCCAAAATCTAGCATAAGAATGTTATAGGTAACGACTCTCACAGGTAAACATTCTTAACCCGGAGGATTGATTATACTAGAAGATCAATGGCTGTGTAGTCTTAAGGATTTTGAACTTTCGTTCCTGTAGCTCTTCAAACATAAAATTTATAAGTATTTCTTCACAATTATATTTTAATCAATAAAGGATAGCCATAGAAATAAATACACTCCGCCGTGGATGGTCCCAAGCCCGCTTGAGAAAGGAGGAGGGAACTTTGTGTTTTCCCAACCCACAGCTTTCATGATTTCTCATCCCGAACATCCGAATTAAGTGGTAGTAAACGCTCTTGGAGTCCCACATTGGGTTAACTGGGTCTCCAAAAATGGAACATTTAATGCCAAAAAATGCTAACAACTGTTAGTTCATCTACAACTCTGCTACTAAATCCTGTTTACAACTTCTTTGTGGGGACGTAAGAGGGTGAAGAATCGAAGTAATAACCATCCCGCGGGAATTGAGGTTGGGTGACGGGCTAGCTCCCCATCCCTGGAAAACCTTAAAATGTCTCGAAACCTGCAGATGGGCCTCGGCAATGACCCTGCAAACGGAAAAAGGACTACGGAATTGGATCCTGGAATGTCAGATCACTCAACTCCCATAGCACTGTTAAGGACCTTTTACAACAGGCCAGTCAATATCAATTAAAATACTGGCAATCCAGGAAACAAACTGGACTGGAAACGACATTCAAGACATGAGATCGCACAAAATATTCGAAAGTGGGAAGCCTACTAGAAATAGAAATAGAGAATTCGAAGTGGCTTTTATTGTGGATAGGGAGTTCAAATCGCATGTTATTGATTTCAAGGCAGTCAATGAACGATTGTGTGCGATCCGTATAAAAGTGAAATTCTTCAAACTAGGCTGATAAATGTTCACGCCCCAACCGAAGGAAAGGATGAAGAAACGAAGAAAACGTTCTACAATCACCTGGAAAGACTAGTCGACTCATTGCCTACAAACCACATAAAAATGATTCTGATTTCAACGCTATGGAAATGAGATATCTCATTGGGGAACGATTGGAGGATATAGCCTCGATGAAACAAATGACAACGGCCAGCATCTGATTGACTTTGCATGCAGCAGAAATCTAGTCATACGTTCGCCTTGCTTCCCTTATCAACGCATGCATAAAATGATCGGGACATTACCGGATGACAACAAACAAAACTAATCCGATAATGTTCTGATCCAACAACGTTGGGCCGCGAGCATACTTGACGTCCGTACACACCGAGGAGCCAATTGTCACTCAGATCATTACGTGATCAAATTAACCTATCGATGTCGTATATCAAGGGCGTATTCGACGAAGATCAGCCTGCTACAAAAATTTTACATTATAAGGCCCCAAACGGCTCACGGAGACCCTTGAAAACCGGCAAGCTACCATCTTATCAGAGGCATCGTTAAAGACAAGCAGCAAGCTCTGGATAGAAGGATTAAGACCGTGGTAGAACAGACAATAGGACATCAAGCCTTGCACAAGACAAATGATTGGTTCGACAATGAATGCCAGAATGCGTTAGACAAAAGGATCAGGCGTACAACGAATACATAGGTAGGAAAAACTGGACGAAGAGAGAACAATATGAAAATGTCAGAAGAGTAGCGAATAAGATAATTAGGATTTAGAAAAGAAAATACTATCACGACCAATTGAGAAGTATAGATGTAAGTCTAGTGATCAACAACACAAGACAAGGATGCAAAGTAGTGCAAAGACTGAAACGTGGTTATCAGCCCAAAACCATGCTCTGTCGGGATGACATCGGTAATATCATCACTGATGAAACCAAGATTAAGGAAAGAAAGGCACCATATTCCAAGAACCTCCTTAATCCTCCGCACAGCACCAGAACATCGGAGCCTATAGATGTTTGCGCAGAGCTTCCATCCTCAAAGCACAAAAGAATAATAGAGCGCCGGGCATCGATTAGAGTTCAGGAGAGCTCATCAAATATGGTGGCAGCAGTGCTCATACAGTATTAACCAAGTTATTCGGCACGTTACAAGAACATATGCCGAAAGAGTGAAGCTAATCAATTATATTCCCTATCCACAAAGAAGGTGGCAAGCTACAGTGCGAAAATTATAGAGGCATATCACTACTATGTACGGCGTACAAAATATATTCAAAAATCATAGAAAATAAAATCGGAGCATACGCCAACAGTATTTTTGGGGAGTATCAAGGTGGTTTTTAGCTGGTAGATCGACAATAGTGCAATTGTTCACAGTCAAGCAGGTAGTTGAAAAATGCTGAGAGTTTAACATGGACGTACATTAAATCTGAGTTAATTTTAAGCAAGCATAGGATAGTATTGATCGTAATGTACCGTACCAAATAATGCTTGCTTTGGCATCTTAGTTAAATTAGTCCATCTTACCAAAATGACAATGAGGCTGACGACCTTCTAGGTCCACATCAATAACCAACTCCTCGGTGTCTTTGACCCAAACATCGGACTAAAGCAGGGAGGCGGGCTGGCCCCACAGCTATTCAATTTGGCTCTGGATTACGTCATAAGAAAACTACCTGTCAATACACGAGGGACATTGCTACACAAGTTGAGCCAAATACTAGCCTATACGGAAGATGTCAAAATTTTGTCACGGTCATTAACAGCTCCCACAGAACTCTTCCCGAAACTCGACAGCGAAGCAAAACTAGTAGGGATACAAATCAATGTAATTAAAACAAAGCTCATGACGTAGTCGAGGAAAAATACCTCAAATACACAAAATATCACACTTGACGAATACAGTATCGAAAATGTGGGCGGATTCGTGTATCTAGGCACCAAAATAATGAGAGCCAGAAATGAAAGAGATGTAATACGCCGAAGAATACAGCTCGTAAATAAAATATTTTATGCAGTACTGCCGATCATGAAGGCTAGCTGCATATACAGGAAAACAAAGCTCCGAGTATGCAAATCTCTGATAAGACCTGTGTTATGCTATGGGTATGAAACATGGACCCTAACCCAAGCATCCGCAAATATATTGAATGCCTTTGAGCGACGAGTCCTGAGACGAATAATCGGGGCGAAGCTAGACGGGTACCAATGGCGAATTCGAAACAACCATGAGCTGTATGAAACTTTTGACAAGCCGGAGGTTTCCACGATTGTAATACTGCGGAAGCTGCAATAAGCTGGACACATGAATCATATGGTCAAACAACGGATACCCAAAAAAGTATTCGGTGGGAGAACTGAAGGGCGGAGACCAGTGGAAAAATCAAGGAAATGCTGGTCTGACTCAGTCGACGAAGGCAGTTCATCGCTGCTCGGATTTCAAAACTGGAGGATACGGTTAAGGGACCGAGACAGTTGTAGGCGTTTGTTGCAGGAACTTCAGAGCCAAATTGAATAGTCGGCCGACTAGTCGGTTGAAAAATGGCCGCTATTAATGTACATGTAACATCGCAGATCAAGTTAGGACCAGTTTTATTTGCATCATAGTTCTATTGTGTTGCTTGCATACAGGGTGGCCGGTATTTCAAGTGTACAGTCAGTGAGTTATAGTGAAAGCTATGTCAAAAAGAAAATCGCGTATGTGGACATTCTTGGAAGAACTGGAGAATGATTCCAGTAAAGTAAAGTGAAATCAATGCCAAGCGATTATTTCTCGTGGTGGTTCCGGGAAAAAGGCAAACACTACGTGCATGCTGATACCTCATCTGAGTTCTATTGTGAAATTGAATGTCGGTTTATCCCCGCATATACCACAATCGCAAAAAGATTTTGAGTTATAAAAGCCAGAGAAAGTTATGCATTTCCTTCAAGCGCACTTGCAGTTCAGTTCAGTTTTCATTTCAAAAATGTGGTTCCCATAGAAGAAGACATGTCTTGAAAGTAAAGTTGGAGACTTACTGATTTCAGATAAACACGTGGGTTTCCAGATTGTGTTTCAACCAATTATGCAAATTTTATAATTATCATTTTCATTGACATAAAAATTATTAAAAAACGTAAGCCTAATCAAATTTCGCCTCTTAATCATTGAACAAGGACTCAATTTCCACATTTTGCGAAAGATAACACCATATTTAAGTACTCCACCTACCTGACACGTGTGTAAAGTTTAAATTAATTTCTAGAAATCCTTCATACATTCATTTTATTTTGATAATAAGGGGATATGATAAGAAATGTCTCCAATTCTAGGGATTTTGAATATTTTCTACATCAACACAAGCTAATTACCTTAACAATGCTTATGTTAGCTTAACCACAAACTATCATTTCAGTTTGAAATAACTTTCAACATTATTCAGACAAACAAGAATCATTAAATTGGCGTTCCGGGAGAAAATTCCCTGCAAAATTTGCTCTAGGGCGTTGTCGAATCGTTACGTATTTTTTTTTGCAGAAAATTATTCTCTCACAAACTAGAAAATGAATCCTGAGAAATGGTTATAATCTAACATACAATCTCTCTGTGAAAAGCATGAGGATGGATAATCCAGAATTATACGTAGGGAGTAATTTATCGAGGGAGATAAATATGCTCAAAGGAATTTCTCTGGCGCTTTACATTTTATTCTTTATGGACTATTATTCTTCATAAACGAGTATTATTTCCATCTGAGGTAGTAACAAAGAAGAATTTACAAAAATTTTAGCAGTTTTGGCTTTATACGTCCATTTAATTTGCGTATTATCAAAGTTAGAATTTTTTTTTAGAATACTATTGTATCCGTTTAAATTATTTGCGTTTTTAAAATATTTAATCAAATAATTGTAAAAACTTTTATGAAAGGACTAATTAAATGTGAAACTCAAGCAAAAACCCTGTTAATAAGGATTCTTATTGAACAGTTCTAAACCAAATGGGACTACAATCAACCAGTGTCAAGTGTATGTACAATACTTAATTATCCATACATATCAAAATGACATATTGTTAACCTCGATTACAAGTTACATGTGATCCAATATGAAATCCGTTATCAGACGTGACTACTCAATTTGATTCCACCATCAGCCAACTCCCCAAGCATTCTAGCATTCCTCCATTTGTTCGATCCAATGACTAAACATTGAGGGCAACTGCTATCTGCCGCAGTTTTTGTTGAGTACACACCACACATGACTTATTAGATTAGCAAGGCGATGTAACCATATGTTAGAATGTCTTAGAACGACGTTAGAACTGTCTCGCATTTATCGATTGGAGAGGTTCACTTGAGGAGGTAAATGGAACGCGCGTGATATTGAAATTAAATCGATGGTTAAACAGAGTCTCCGAGGAAATAAACACTTCCAATGTAAATATGGAGAGCAAGGATATCGGTCAAGGATATATGAGAAATGTGCGTAGGCCGTTCTTAATAGGATAAAGCATGATTTATCAATTTATCTGAAACATCAAATGGATTGATGTGAATAAAAGTAGGAGCACTTTATGTATCCTGCTGAGCTGACGAATTTGTTTTCTTTCCGAAAGGTACTCAAGGAAATATTGATAAAGTGGAACGCCCACTTGACTGAGCCTTTTAATGAATGCGGAAAAGCGTTTGTGCACTTAAAGTTCATGCAGCAGTAAATATCGCTCGTAATCGAACGCGAGCACAATCCAACAAAAAAACCGTCCACGACATGGTACTAAATTTCATCACCAACTCAATAAACAGTTCAATCAACATGTTAAATACTTACATCAGCCATAAACTAAGAAAAGTTCAAGTCATTTGGAGTGGCTTTCATTTTTCAACTTTTTACTGAGACACATAACCGCAATGTATCTTTTTATGACCTCATCGAAGATACATTTCTTGGACACTATCCATAGGTGTCTGCATACTGTGAATGCACGAGTACTTCAGGCAAATCGTAAATTGACGAGTACCTTCCTTCCAATTATTTATAAGTGATCGTTTGAATTTACGTTCATTAGCGTCTCTGAAAAATACTTAGCTGTTACGAACGTACAAATACGAATCGAAATGGAGAAAGGAATAAAGCAAGAAAAACTCCTCCAGACTTAGACTGATTGACTGCGTGATGGACAAATGTGGATAGATATTATCTAAATCGAGTACATGGAAAAAGGAAGATGTGCAAGTACAGTCGGAGCTGCTATTGTAGGGATGACGATGCTGAGCAGATGAAGTAAGAAGTTGTCATGTTGGCGGACATGTGGAGAAACATTCACAAAGTCTCACACTTTACGACACTTACATGGCATATTTCCTGATGACAGCTGCTTCTTCTGGATGGTTTGATCCAACTAAACGAACGAGTGAAGGAGTAGTACACATTCGCTTAATGCTTTTTCAGCTTATCATATTCAAATTACGGTGCAAAGAACATTGTAATTTCTAAGAGAAAGTGATACAAGCGATGATAGCGTCGTAAAACAAAAGAATAATAAAATATCTACTTGGCCAGTACAAACACTTTGGCATTTTTTTTCCAAACCAAACCAATCCAATTCCAAACCAATTTTAATAATAAGACAAAAAACACGAGACACAGATGTTTAGTGGCAACAGCTCCTTAGTCCTGAATGCTTAAAATGCGTCATCTATGCCCACTCATACAAATGCATGGCTATTACAGTGAATGTGTTTTTCTGATTAAGACAACAACTGATGAGCTCGTTATTCCAACAAGAATGTCAAAGAACAGATAAGGCCAAGTAGCCGTGTTCTCAGAAGAAATAGGTTATACAGTTGACCCTAAACTACACATAGAAACTGCTTGGTAAGCATAGTAAGAGTATTTCAAAACGAGCAATGGGAAAACTTCTTACATAGCCTTGAGCTTTGTTATGGCAGTTTCTGGGGAGGATCCAAATATTTTCGACGCAATAACAATACGATACGACAGTCTTTATAAGATACGATTTAAAAATGCAGGTAGAACTGAAGCCTTCACGAATTTTTCAGGAATACAATTTAAGGAAAACAGATTCCTGATAGGTGGAACTCAAGATGAGGATGCAGGTCTCCTGTCTACAGTACAATAACTAATACTATGATGACTTGGCTACCAGATGAAATTTAATAATCACCCACATATAAATGCAATATTTTGATTGCGAAAATGTCCCAAAGCATGAAAATCAGCGGCTATTACAATTTTTCTGAAAATTCAGAAGGACTTAAAATTTCCACTAGACTGGAGGCATATTACTCTATGCTAACAATATTAAAAATTGCAGAAATGGACGTCCTGCATCAAGTCAGTGGGGGTTTACATAGTACAGATATTATAATGGAAGAACAGTTTATTTAATTTATTTAACCATTCAATAGACAAAACGTCCAATTAAAAAATACAGATGAAAAGCTAATGTGTTAAAGCAAATGCGTTTGAAAAAAGAGAAAAAATAAAACAATAACACAGTCATTATGGGTTGTAATTTATAACTATATAGAGCGACTTGATTTTAAAACAAACGCAAGGTTCTAACTTTATAATTCTTTAATTAACATTTAAATAAAAACACATCCACATCTGATGCGTTTTCTCTTCCATGTCACGACCACTACTCCCATATCGAGACCTATCTTCGGTAGTCTAGGACTACGTTCATTTTTCGTTTTTAGTGATGCCTACAATTTGGCCAATTTTGACGTTAATCGTCCTCGATTATTATTTCTTCATATTTTTATTATTATTATGACTTCATGCATCTGTCCATTATTATTTTTTTATTTTTTTTTTAAATTCATAAGGCAAATAAACATAAATATAAATTCATACATTGTCTTAATTGTTTTTTTAATTCTTATTCTTTTAAATTATTTGCATACTAAACTACTTCAAGTTAGAACTCCTGAAGCTTAAGTAAGATTTCATCCTAGAGACGTCAAATATTCCTTCGAATATTGTAATTTTTACCCTTCAACGTCCCCGTTGACGTACCTATCGTTACCTAAACCTTTCTTTACCTTATAGGGATCTCTATATTTGGGAATCAGCTTCTTATTCACTCCTAGTGTAGTATCGACATTTAATATAACTAGATCTCCTAATAATATATTTTTGGTGGTTTACGGTTTTTATCAAAATATCTTTTATTCTGATCTTGCGTTTGCTTTATCTTATTAACAGCTTTTCATCTGATCGCTTCTAACTCTCGTGTCACTAAATTTATAAGATTTTCCATAAATTCGGAAACTTGGTTCGACGCGTGATCTCGTTGATTAATACCAAATATCATCTTACATGGTGTTGTTATTAAGAGGGTGTACTATTTGTGGTAGCAGTTTACCCCAACACAGTTTACTATCAAGATCGACAGCCTTACCCAACATTGGTATTATATCGCGGTTTATTCTCTCTACCTGACCATTCGACTTCCGTGAACCTGAGGCAATCAATATAAGTTGAACTTCTTCCGTATTTAAAAATTGTTTAAATTGATCAAGAGTGAACGCTGTACCACCAATGAGAATAATACCATCTGCTATTATTCTCATCGGTTTACTATATGTATTAAATTAACTTTTAATCCAATTTATGGCTTCTTTGCATTGGTAGTCTTAGTAGCATATAGTCTTATAAATTCGGTAAATGCGTCTATTATGAAAAATACATATATGTTCTTCTTTGTTGTTGCCTCTAAAGGACCCAAGTGATCTATGTGAAAAGTTAGAAATGGCTGTTCACCCTACGGTATAGGATGAAGAAATCCTTCGTGCTTACCCGTTAATATATTAAATAAAAAATATTTGGGACAGTTCTGAATTTACTCTTTAACTACCGCATGCATCTCCGGAAACCAATAAGCACGACTAGTAACTTCACAAACTTTCTTGTTACCCACATGTGAACGAAGGTCACGCGCCCCTCTCAGGATATGAATTCGCATCGCACTTGGTACGTTAAATAGAAGCTTTTTATTCTGACCCATTTTTCTATAGACAAGACCATCTCTAATCTCATAGAAAGGATAATCGTTAGACGCCAGACTTTCTTTCAAATTTTAATGACAGGATCTTCAGACTGACAAATCCCTAATTGCATTTCAAATGAACTTTCTCCCAAAACAAGAACATTATGGCATCGACTCAGCGCATCGACATGTCGCATACGTCGACCAGACCGATGTTCAACCTCATAGTCATAATTTTGCAATTTCAAAACCCATCTGTTTACTCTCGAATTTACAAGTTTCATTCCTAACGTTAAAGACTTGATACTTTTCATAAAATGATGATCGCCTTGGTGAATGAGAAATAGGTTTATTGTTTACAACCCTAATGGACATTTCATATTCGGTTGGTTCGACATGCGAGCCATCGTCAGAATTCTCATAATTCCTTTGTAAACCGTCAAGTAGCTCACTTTTAATATCGTTCGATATGTTGGGATCCAAAACCAGCTCACATGCACTACTGTTTTCCGTATTTATAACCATATGATAAATCTCGGGTACGGTTTCCGGATTACACTCACCGCCATTACTAATATGGAAATTCAGACTTATTTCACTCGTATGTAGAAAATCACGAACCAATATTGAACATTGGTTCATTGTAGAATCCGGGACAACAAAAAACTTAGTCAAATGAGACGTACTGTTAATTTTGACGTTTGCCTTAAGTAAGCCCAAGATTTCTATGTTGCTTCCATTAATTCCAGTCAACTGTAGAATGTTTACAGATTCATAATTATTTAATTTGAGCAAAACACTTTGTTTTATTAAGTTTATAGGACTTCCTGTGGCAGTAAATGATTTCACATTTATTTCATAAAAAATGCCCGACATTAAATTTTCAATCTTAATTATAGAATTTATAAAGAACCCTGGATGAACTTCTTCTTGAATGACTGTGTCGTTGATGAGATGTACTTCTGGAACTGCAGCTCTGCAACCTTTTGATACGTGACCAGATTTTCCGCATTTGTAATAAGTACCTCGGTTTATTTTCGGCATCGTACAATCTTTAGATATATGCCCAAACATATTGTAATTAAAGCACTTCGCTTTTGTTCTTTTCTGACTTTCGTATTCGGTTCGTTCACCTCGTTCATTTTACGCAATAAATCATTTTCTCGCCGAAGCAGTTCAACTCGCGCCGAACTAGTAAGTGTTCTTTTTCTAAAAATCCACGTTCACGAAACTCAACCGTATCGTTTCTTTCTGATCTGACATTTTTGTTATTGTTCTGTTCCTCACCACTGCCGTCGTCACTAACGCCAAGCCAGCTCGCTTGGTTTGTTTCGATGCTCTCTCTTTCGCACTTTCACTGTTTCCGCCACTTTGTATGTCCGATAAATCACGTAAACGCTGCAATAGCGTGGACTTTTTCCCCGTAGTGGACATCCAAAGGGTACGCAATCACACTTTTAGTTCCTTCACACCCTCTGCCTTGCGCGAGATCTTGAAACAACGGATTCTCATTGGCAACCTCGCCTTAATCGAGTTGTACACTCCACGAAACCCATGCACGAATCCCACTTCGAAAAACTGTAGAGTGACTTGATTTTAAAACAAACGCAAGGTTCCGACTTTATAATTCTTTAATTAACATTTTTATAAAAACATATGCCCGTCTGACGTGTTTTCTATACAATGTCTCAACCACGAGTCCCTGTCTTCGGTTGTCTAGGACTCCGTTCGCTTTCCGTTTTTAGTGTTGCCTACAACTACATCTTTTAATCTAGCTTTCAATCAGAAATAAGATGGGGATAAGGGACCAAGCTCAATTTAATCGTGGTTTCTTATCATGCGCAAGATAGGAGAGATCAGTGCGTACAAATGGCACCGCAAAAATATATCTATTCCGAGAGGGGTGTACCCCTTGTCGGGTACACAATTCCGTACGTAAATTTACATCAAATTGATGGCGGCAGAGTTGATACTAACAACTCTGATCTAAAAAAAATTTACGAGACTTCAGGGTAGGAAAACATAGGAAGGTTAAATGATGCTGATAGGATTGGTAGGGTAAATTAAACTTGTAGAATAAAGACCGAGTGAACCTTTACAGAACAGACTCCAAGGATGAATGAAGGTAGGAACAGCGAGGAGACCAGACGACAGCACAATATTCAAGAAGTGGGGGAACAAGACAAAAAAACAAGCGGCCAGCAACAGAAATGTTGCTAAATTTATTTGCATGTCTGAGCATAAGTCCTGAAACTCTTGGTGCCCTCGATACCACATTCAAAATATGTGCATCGAATTTGAGTAACGGACCAAACCTGACACCTAAGTCTTTAAGCGTACTCACTGCTAGGAGGGGAGCATCACTCAAAGTACAATTAAAAACAACGGGAGATGACTTAAGTGTAAAGGTCATTTTGTGGCGTTTGGCAATATTGAGGCAACGAAAATTCGATTTACACCAATTGCTTAAGGCAGTAAGGTCCTGTTGGAGGTAGAGGCAGTTCAGTAGGGATTTGATCTGACGGAAAACTTTAAAACCGTCTGCAAAAAGAAGACAAGGTGACCTAATTACAGACAGAAGGTCATTGATAAACAATAAAAGCAGAAGAGGGTCAAGGATCGAGCCTTGCGGAACATCAGATGAAAAGAAGAATGGCAAGGAGCTAGTACCAAGAAGACAAACACGGCATGCAAATAGGAAAACATCCACGAGAGAAGGACATCAGTGATTCTGTAAGACTTAAATTTATAGCATAAAAGAGAATGGTTCACAGTGTCGAAGGTATTAGTAAAGTCGGTGAAAATGACATCTACTTTATGCTGATTATCTAAAGCATTTGAAATGAAATCGGCAAATTCAATTAAATTAGTAGTTGTTGATCGACCCGTGACGAACCCATGTTGTTGAGGTGTTATCATTGGACTCAGTAAATTATACAGCCAGTATTGAACCAGGTACTCCAGCAATTTTGGAAAGCAGCACAGTAGGCATATAGGAAGATAATTAGCGACGGAAGAAGGGTCACTGCTTTTCAAAATCGGGACAATGTTTGTTTCTTTCCTACAAGTGCGAAAGTTTCCAGAACAAAGACTAATATTTAACAGATGGGATACGACAGCACTTAAAGAAGATGCAAATGATTTAACAAACATGCTGAGGAGCCTATCTGGACCAGGACTTATATTAGGCTTCAGGGAATTGATTAAGGATTCAACTTCTGTGTAATCCATAGAAAGAGATTTGATTTGTAAATTTGCTCTTGAAAGGGTTAGTGCACGCAAACGCAGAGAAGATAGAAGAAAAGAACCGAGCAAACAAATTCGAAATCGCTTGGGGAGTTGAATCCACGACATGATCCCAATGAATGGTATGAGGAATGCCATGCAATGATTTGGAAGATCTAATATAAAACCAGAAAGGCTTTGCGTTATTGGCAAACAAAAAGCTCTCCAGGCTACAAAAGTACGTTTTCAGAGCCAATTTTATTTATCTTTTTACCCTTAACTGAGCAAACTTCAATCGAGCTTCCTGAGTGCGAGTAGATTTAAAGCGGCGGTGTCCTTTGTCTTTCTTTTTTAAAGCTCTTAGAACTCACTGAGTAAGCCAAGGATTATCTTTGGACCACGGCTACGTTTGAGTGGTGTATACCGCCTAATTAAGTTATTAAAGCAAGTATAAAATTTGTTTGTGGCATCTTCAGAGCAACAATCTTCGAAAAAGGAGGACCAATTAATGCGGACACAGCGTCAAAGTCAGCTTTGAAGAAGTTAATCTTTGGAGATGGATTATTTCTCTCAAACTTCATAGCTTTAATGCGAACATCAATAGACAATGATGGATGTTACAGGTCAATTGCTACATAATGGGTAGAGGCGGGTGATATACGTATACAACTGGCTGGTATATAGGAAAATACCAAGTCAATCAGTCGTCCGTTTTGGTTCCGGATGTAGCTATGCTATAAAAAAGAACAATGAAACATGGAGGAAGATGTCATCGATGACATCGAAAAACTATAAATTGATGAGATAGTGAAAGTATCATTAGTAATCAATTCTTTACTCTCCAAATTAAAATCGCCACAAAGTAGTATATAAGAATTCGGGATGTGTCATAATGCAAGAAGAGAAATTATCAATTTCATAAGTAACTAGGGAGAATTTTCAGGGTGTATACACAGTAGATACTAACAAGAAAGCATTATGAGAAAGGGGTCTTTTAAAAATAACACATTCTAAATAACACGAACAAGAGAAATTGACACAATGAGATCTGGCAAGTGCATTGCTTACTGCAACTCTTTGAGGAACAAGATAAAACCGGAGTGAACATCCATGTGTACACCTTGTCGCAACTACCCCTGCGACCGCCTGCCTAACTACGTGTCTTTTTGCACCTACCCCTGCGACCGTGATTCTAAAGCTAGTTAAGGGGAACCCAATGGGTTGTCACAAGAAAGTAAACAAACGCTTATGCACTCGTAAATATGGTTTTATTGCAAATAACACTTCACAGAACAAGAAAATAGCATTGAATACAAATAAAGCATTATGGCCACTTAGGGTAGAAAACACTGTCGTATCGATAACCCATCGTTTTCTAGCAATAACGCACATTACACTTTTAATTGAGTTCCTCGCTCCGATTTACAATGTCACTACTTAAAATGTTGTTATCCCTAAACCAGGTGTAATATTACTTTCACTACAGTCAATATGTACCTCCGGACACGTTCTCGAACCGAAAAAACGACTAAATTCCGAATCGTATCTCACGCGCCAGGTAAATTTCGCGTCCATGTTTAGTCGTCAAATTGACAATCTGGCTCACGAGAGGAGAAATTGTGGAAATTATTGGAAATGAAATGACAATCATGCTCAGAAGGTGGTCATATCATTTTCTATGGAGCTTATATGAGCATAGCCTCTCCATTTGTTCCGTTCCTCAAAGCTGCAACTAAAACTCAACCACCATCGCTTTTCATAGCTGCTAGAGTATCGTGTTCATATTGATAAATTGTATGTTCTGCAAATTATTCTGAACTTAAAAATTTTATTATTTAACCGTGTCTCGGTCAAACATATTACATTTTCAGTTGACAGATTGTACGTTAAAAATAGTTGATGAAGCTTAGTTCTTAGATCTCGCACGTTTTGATAGTGAATTGTAAAGGTATACAAAAGAGGAGATTTATTAATTAAGTTTTCGGGAACCGCTGTTCTGTATCTTGAAAATTCTTCCTAATAGAGGGTTTAAACATTTTGACAAGAACATCAGGCGGCCAAAACTCTGGATCGCAAATGACTGCACAGAGCTCAGGTATGGTTACTTTAAACGAAACAACGATCCGATTCGGTAGATTTTCCCTCGTTAGTTTAAGGCAATTTATGATTACTTGTTTCGTTCCTAGCTTATCTTATATGCAGTTTTTAACTTCATCAACAGAAGTATCATAGGACAGGCTAGAAACAAATATTTGAAGAGGACCCTTGACGACTTTAAGTTTGCGGAAGCAGCTGATAAAGACTTTGCTGATACTGATGGGCCAAATTTTGCAACATTTTTATCCCTAGAAGATAAAGTTAAACTGTTGGAAATAACTACCGATTTTTTGGGAATGGCTCCCTTGCTTTTCTCCAGAGGAACCTTTTCATTCTGATGAGCTACGATTTCGCTCGACATAGCACAATTGGTGTGGCGGATGTACTGAAGTAGGTTGATTTACGGCACTAATAGAATAATTATCAGCCAGCGAATGATCCATCCGAACTCGAAAATCGAGCAGTAAGTTTCGTTGCTGCGTAAGAATACGTAATTGTAAAGGTGTGACTATCTTTTACAGTGGTCACATCGAAAAGTGATGTTTTTAGAATTTATATCACGGATATCATAAATACTTGCTGGAATCGACAAGCATTTTAAATGGTACAATTTGGCCCAGCAACCGTCACATACGATTAGTTTAACGCTTACGGACTCTGATTCCTTACAGATAACACACTTAATATCATATACGGGAGAACTTGCCACTGTCAAAGGCTGAGAAATACAAATGTCGTAGATGTATGAAAGCCCTAATGTAAATCATGATGCAAAATGGGTTCGAGTTTTGGTTACACTTGTACAGGTAGGAATAGAGGGTTAATTTCTTCGTTAAACTTAAGACTGGTAAATTTTAGCAGTAGATCATCAATGTTAATAACAATAATAATAGAAAAGATCTTAGTAATCGAAGTAATTGTTTCGATAGAAATTCATTCTCACATTTGCTGAGACGAACCACCTTCAGCACAACCGTAAACCGGATCACTCAGGTTTGCAAACCGACGGTTGTAAGAGATGAACTTATGCGGGAAAACTCAGTCAAAAGCATAATAGGACACAGTAAAAGAATACTATAATACTCGTTGACATATGTTGATATAACACTAGTACGTTTTATATCCCGAAATCCTACTAAACTGCTGCACCATATGAGAGCAAATCTAAATCGCAGAAACTCAACAGTTTCAGTTATGTTGGATGTATCTAAAGCTTTTGAAAAAAATTTCGCATGCAGACCTTTTTTTCAAATTTAATGTGCCAATGCAAATTATTGACCCTTATGCAAATTATTGGCCTTTTTTTGAAAGGTAGAATATTTCGTGCCGGAATTGACAAATATTTCTATAGCCTACGACAAATTGAATTATCTGACCGGTCTTTTACAAAACATTTTCTGCAGACCACCCACTTTGCATCCAAGAGTAAAATTATCATTATGCACTAATGATATTTGTATTGTATATTAACTGCTGAAGAGGCATTCATATAAGCCGATTCGCATTGACTTCTCTTCTTATACATTTCTTATAGGTAAATTCGTATCGTAAGTATATAATTACTTGCATTTATTACTAACAGTACGCATTCTCCCAAGTTACAGTATTTTATTTTAATATTTCATTTCTTTATTCTGTACGTCCCACCATTCAGCTAGTCGATATTGAAGCTCATTCATACTCAGATTGGGCTTGTAAGCCTGACTCGCTATCGGCCTATCTTATTTACCGTAAAGTTTGTATTATCCCTGTCAGCAGAACTAAATATTGTATATGTAACATATCGACGATTTTATTAACATCATATGGCGAAGCTGGGAGTGCTATTGACTACTTTGTTTGCTAATTTATTGGGGGAAACTGTGTTTGTCATGTATAGAAAGAGGGTATTATAGCCCATTTAGGACTCGACACCTCAAGAAGGCTTAAAATCATAGATAAAGAGAGTACTGGATCGGCAACCGGTCGCGAGAGCCGAAGCAATTAGCAACCTTCGCTAAAGTTGTGTAAAGTTGAGGTTTGAAGCGATATGCTTTTGTTTTTGCACTTTATTTGATCCGAAACACGTTCACGTTTAAAAAGTTTTTAATTTTGAAGATCGCGTGTACGAAATCGGCACTTTGGTTCATTGTTTTTAATAAAAACTTACGAATTTTCCATTGGTTTTGACATATTAGTTTTCTCGCCGTTTTCGCGCCTCTACGAATCTCTTTTGCTTTGACGTTGTAGTTTTCTGTGAGAGTCATTTGTTGTGTTGTACTCAAACAGTTTTTCGAATGATAACGAAGGTGCTATCGTGTGCACGTGAAATGTAATTTTGTCGGTGTGCGCGGGTGTCAGTGGGGGAGGTGATTCTTCTGAAGAGAGGAAAGAAAAACCTGTCTGGAAACAGAGCGGAAGGAGAAGCAGAGGGAATCATACAATTTTAAGAGCGTAAGTTATTTATAACTTATTTATGTGGCAAATTTGCTTCTCACATGGACGAGTACACAGATTCTCGTTGCTCGTCTATTTATTTATATGCCTTTGCCTAAAATGTATGCAGTTCATAACAAAGTGGGACAAACGTATACAAAACATGATCTGATTTATAAAGGAATTGACCCAAACAGGGTCTGAAAGGCCCCAATCAACGATAAAATTGGACTAATCAGGCCCGAAATAAAGCCTAAACATGGCTTAAGATCTAAATAGGGCCTATTCAGGGTTTAAAGAGGACCTAGATGATAATAATTTCATGCAAAAAGAAATAATAAATGCTAGAATTAGTGAAAGGCGACACCACCTAAGATACCTGCTTTGAAATAATAAATCTGCATTTAAATATACATAGCTTATGAGCACCAAATACTTGTAGACAGCTACTCTGTCTTCGCATCGTAATTCTCCAACGAAGGTAACTTAGCACAAAGAGGGCCAATGATTGCCGAAACTATTTTGCTTGAATTCATTAGTCAAAAATAACAAGTGAGCAGCAACTAATGGTCCAGTTTTTTGCCAAAGGTTTATTGAATATCGTCAAAAGTAGCAAAAAAGGAAATCTGCCTTTTCTTTCATCGCATCCTTCAAGTGGAATTTTACAAAAGATTGGTTAAAATTGGTCAAAAAATTGCTTGCATATTAAAAGTAGTTTATACATACACGACTTTGCTGCAATGTTTTAGAGACCAGTAATAAAGTTTTCAATTTACCTGAAATGAAAAAAGAAACATTTATTAGATTAAGCATAAGTATAATTTTAGACTTTTTTTCAAATTTTGGATAAAATGTTCATTCTTGAAGTAAATGTTCAATTCTCACAGTCAACCAAGTGGCTGCACATTTTCGCTGAAGCAAAATCTTATTTTGAAGTACATTTTAATGAGAAGTCAAGGTGTACGGCGTAGCTCATTACAGCGGTAAACGAATGGACGTAAAAGAAAACTGCAAAATAGTGTAAATGGCGAAAGTAGATATAATTTTCTGACTAGTATTCTGATTGCTTCAGGTCAACTTGGCTCTGGACAGCTTTTGAGATTGCTTGCATCAGAGAGTTACTCAAATTCAGGACTCATAATCGGTTATTGTCTGCTTGGAATACCTTTTGATGGCGGCAGGAAAAGCGTAACTTTAGTGAAACTACTGTGCTCTATCTTTTTCTTCTTCTTCGTAGCGCTACAGCCCCCCTGAACAATATTCACCGACGGATGAAAGACGTACCCACATTGAAGTAAAGAAACGTTTGAAAGACGACATGCCAGTACATCTAAATTCTAGACAGTTATCAGCTGAACAACGTGGGATAGTCAACAAGGCCATAGAACAACTGATGAAGGGAGGCGTTGTTTGTCTTAGCATATCTGAATATACTAGTCCTATTGTGTTGACGAAAAAGAAAAACGGTAGTACAAAAATATGCGGCAAATATCGGTTACTAAATCATAAGATCATTCGAGACCGATACCCACTGCCGATTATAGACGATCTGCTGGACGAACTGCAGAGTGCAAGGGTATTCAGCGTATTAGATTTGGAGAATAGATTTTATCATTCCGGTCGAAGAGGGCAGCATCAAGTAGACGTACTTTATAACGCCAATTAGTAGTTTGAGTTCTTGTGGGTTCCATTTGCCATCTGCAATGCACCAGCGGTCTTCCAAAGACACATAAGAGCCGTATTCAGAGATCTTTTGGCCGACCAGACAATGTCGGTATACCTTGACGACATAATCATTCCTGCTAGAAACGAAGTTGAAGGCTGCGCAAAACTTAGACGAGGCATGAAGACAACTAGTAAGTACAATGTTCATTTTAATTGGAAAAAATGTCAAATGCTTACGCGAAAAGTTAAATACCTTGGAAATATTTTCGAAAACGGGACTATGAAACCAAATCATGACAAGAGGCTAGCTGTTGAACACTTAAGTCAGCCGAAGTCAGAGAAAGATGTGCAGAGCTTTTTGGGCTTAGTAGGCCATTTCCGGAAGTTTATCAGGGATTTTGCTTAGATTGCTCGCGCATTATCGGACTAATTGAAAGACGAAGTTCCTTTCGAATTTAGAACTACCCAATTACGCGCCTACGACGGATGAAAGACGTACCCACATTGAAGTAAAGATACGTTTGAAAGACGACATGCCAGTACATCTAAATTCTAGACAGTTATCAGCTGAACAACGTGGGATAGTCAACAAGACCGTAGAACAACTGATGAAGGAAGGCGTTGTTTGTCTTAGCATATCTGAATATACTAGTCCTATTGTGTTGACGAAAAAAAAAAATGGTAGTACAAAAATATGCGGCAAATATCGGTTACTAAATCATAAGATCATTCGAGACCGATACCCACTACCGATTATAGACGATCTGCTGGACGAACTGCAGAGTGCAAGGGTATTCAGCGTATTAGATTTGGAGAATAGATTTTATCATTCCGGTCGAAGAGGGCAGCATCAAGTAGACGTACTTTATAACGCCAAACAGTAGTTTGAGTTCTTGTGGGTTCCATTTGCCATCTGCAATGCACCAGCGGTCTTCCAAAGACACATAAGAGCCGTATTCAGAGATCTTTTCGCCGACCAGACAATGTTGGTATACCTTGACAACATAATCATTCCTGCTAGAAACGAGGTTGAAGGCTGCGTAAAACTTGAACGAGGCATGGAGGCAACTAGTAAGTACAATGTTCATTTTAATTGGAAAAAATGTCAAATGCTTACGCGAAAAGTTAAATACCTTGGAAATATTTTCGAGAACGGGACTATGAAACCAAATCATGACAAGAGGCTAGCTGTTGAACACTTAAGTCAGCCGAAGTCAGAGAAAGATGTGCAGAGCTTTTTGGGCTTAGTAGGCCATTTCCGGAAGTTTATCAGGAATTTTGCTTAGATTGCTCGCGTATTATGGGACTAATTAAAAGACGAATTTCCTTTCGAATTTGAAACTACCCAATTACGCACCTTCGATGAGTTAAAAGCCACTTGGATCGAGGCCCCAGTTCTTAAACTCTATCGTGTTGGAGCTGAGATAGGACTTCACACCGACGCTTACATGTACGGGCTAAGAGCCATTCATCTGCAATGCAATCATGAGGATGGAAACTTGCATTCGATATATTACGCCAGTTGGAAAACGACGCCAGCAGAACAAATGTATCAGAGTTACGAACTGAAGATACTGGCAGTTGTCAAGTCACTCAAGAAGTTCCGAGTGCATCTTTTAGGAAATCCGGTGAAGATTTTGACAGACTGTCGAACCTTGACTCTAACAATGACGAAGAAGGAAACCTGTGTACAATTGGCACAATGGGTGTTGTTAATTCACGAATATGAAGATGCGTTCGAACATAAACAGGTCGGTCAATGAAGCACGCGGACGCTCTCAGCCGTAGCTTACTTGATAAGACGGGACGTTTTTGTAGTGCAGCATGGTATCGTTTACAAAAACGAAGATGGAGCCTTGCGTTTAATCGTTTCCAAGGCAATCTAATACAACGTGAACAGACGAGCCCATAAACGCGGTTACTTCGGGCTGAAAAAATTGAGCATCTGCTGAAATCTGACTTCTGGTTCCCACACATGCAAGCACGTATCAAGAACTTCATCGAAAATTGCATGACGGCTATCCTGGCAGAAATGAAAAAGAGAAAAGGAGAGGGATGGCTTTATCTTATTGACAAAGGCGATCATGCGCTGGACACGTACCACATCGATCATCTAGAACCGATGCCTTCAACGAAGAAAGATTATAAACATATTTTTGCAGTTACCGACGGCTTCACGGAGTTCCTATTGGTATATCCTACAAAGTCGACAGCAGCTCAAGAGGTCATCACTAGACTTAAAAACCAGGCAGCGGTTTTTGGCAATCCTCGACTGATTATTTCAGACCGAGGTTCAGCGTTTATCTCAAACGTCTTCAGCAGTTACTGTGAGAAGGAAAGTATCAAACACGTTTTATTGACGACTGGAGTTCCGCGGGGTAACAGACAAATCAAGCAAATGAATGGGATCGTTATTTCTTCTTCTTTCTGTTGAAAACATCACTGAGTGGTTAAGACATGTCGAGAGGCTGCAGCAATACGTCAACTTGTCGTATAGTCGCAGCCGTGCGAACTTTTAAGGGGTCCGAAGATACGGTTGACGGATGACTTGCCTATGCGGAATATCATCGGGGAAGAGTCCGCAAGCCGTTTTGTCAAGGAACGGTCAAGCTTGCGAGACGAAGCAATGAAACACATCCCGCTGATTCAGAACGAGAATCGTAAGACGTTTAAACGGAAACGTAAGTCAGCGTCTGCTAAGAAATTGGAGATATCGTTGCTATCCGGAGGACGCAATTCAGCGGAGCCTTGAAGGTGCACAAAAAGTTCCTAGACCCATATCGGGTCAAAACTGTTCAACCAAACGATGGCAGCCGATTATATGAAGAGGTATCTGAGCCATCAAGATTCGGATGCAGAAGACGAGTTATATACTGAGAACGATACAGGCGATAGCAGTGGTAGCGCCGAGGATGGCGCTTATAACAGATGGCCGAGTTGTGGAGGAAGAAAACGACACGCGCGATTGGAGAACTGATTTTGCTGAATATTTTATTTTTGAATCTGCTTTTCGTTTAAAATACAGTATTGAAACTTTAACTCGAGTTTCCGTTAAAACGGGTCCCACATAGAATTAGTTACATAAAGTAAATATCTGCATTTCATACGTTGAGTAAAAACTCTGCTGGTATAAACTATTGTTTATTATTTATGTGCGCTTAACTTAGGGTTATTCATTTTTTTTTATTTTAATATTCTCTATTAAGCTTATTTAAGACTATTTGTATTCTAAATTGCATTTTCGGCTTGTTCTAAAAACTTCAAAACAGTCAAGGGTTAATTCGGCAGACAAGGTTTGTTGATTCTTGAAACTAGAGAACCCGGTTACTCAATTCAAAATACTGGGTGCGATGTATCCAGGAGCCGATGGCTGATTTGGCTACAGCGCAATAAAACTAAGAAACCTGGTTGCGCTTTGAGTGCTGCCCTTAATTTTCTGGTAGATGTAAAATGTGGCTTTCTCAGTCTTTTTTGGAGTTTAAAATAGCTTTTCAACTCATTTATACTTTTACTATTGTATCAAAAGAGCGAAGCCAAAAAAAAAAAAAAAACATCTTCCTGCTGACTCGCGGTGGTTGTTTTTGCATTCTCCAACGATTATATAGTATGTCGGAAAAAATACCACTTTAAGTGTGTTACTAAGCGTAGTTGCTATGAAGACATGCATTATCATCACCATCATCATCATCATTACTTCACATTATATCTACAGTATCTGACTCGTATATCTTCATCTAGACGCAAGTTGTATCTAGTCAAAATCCATATCAGCCAAACATGACCACATATGGCTGGACAGACTTGGCACGATACACCATCAAGTCGTCAGAGAAATTACCCTAAATGCTGGAAGAGTGTTGCGGCAATCGCATTAATTGAATCAACCATGCTTGACTCTTTCAACACAGAAGTGTATCTGCGTACTAGATCGCACTAGACGCGTACTCGTATGTGTATGATGTATATTATCTATCATCCGGCTAAACCAATGATCTAGTTTTTTTTTCTATCATCCAAGCCTGACGATTATATTATATTTCACTCTCCGTCAAGTATTAGAGAAGCTTCAAATACTCGCACATATGCAATCATATTTAATGGGTGGCAATAATAAAATCATATGTGTAATTTGAAGCTAATTATTGCTACCACTCGACGAAACGACCGAGTCACAAATGTTTTTGTTTATAGCTTAGAACTTGTTTTTTTTTTTTTTTTGGTTTTGCTATTTATTTTGTATTTGTTTCGTTTCTCTCAAATTCTTTTGGGCTTGTTAGTTTTGCTGGTGTCACTGGTGTTTGGAACGAGCTTTGACCTTAGTTTCGCTATTTTACCTTCATGCATTTGATCTTGCCACTCAGCATGACTGAGGACAAGTTTTAAGGTGTCACCCACCCACAAGGTCTTATACAATAAGTTTTTGTTCTAAACATGCAACGTCTGCTGATGGTGCTAAGATATAAAATTTTTTATCAGTTAAGTTATGTTTGAGGTCAGATTGGAAATACTTGGATCTGTAAGATTGTGGTATGTTTCGGAATGTTTGACGTTACGGCTGAGTTCTGTTGTTATTTTTTTTAAGATTATTTTAGCTTACAAGCATGATGAATGGGAAATTTTATAGCTTTTATCTTAAAATTGATGGTTTAAGTAAAATACTATGGTCACATACCTATCGAAAATTTTTTATCAAACCTCTCAAAAAAAAAATTCGATCAGAAATCAATCTTTAATAATATACCATTTAACTGTAAATTTCCTTGTCGCAAGACTAACTGTTCCCTATAACCTTGTTATATTGTACATGCCTGTGTGACAGGAGTTTCCCTGGAATATTTTGAGCTCCCTGGCAACCTTAATCCTACTTAACCAGTCAGAGAACACGAAGAAATAGCTGGTGGTGTGTACAGACGCCATA
Source organism: Odontomyia ornata (assembly GCA_963969285.1). Classification (NCBI taxonomy): domain Eukaryota; kingdom Metazoa; phylum Arthropoda; class Insecta; order Diptera; family Stratiomyidae; genus Odontomyia; species Odontomyia ornata. Next base: position 471,647,726 of record OZ017738.1, on the reverse strand, counting down.
AATCCGTTCTCTGAACTTTCACGAAAGCATGAACAAACAGCTCAATGGAAAATTTTCTTAATTTACATTTTGTTCATCGACACTCTCCGCAGTGAGTAAATATTTATTTAAACATGAGTTGTGATCCCATTCACCCGCTCACCAGTTATGGCTACCATGATGCTGAATCTCCTGTCTTATGAACAGACTACCAAGGATTTTGATATGGTTCTTGATGTACCGGAGAATGAGATATTTTGCAATGATTAGCATTTCTTTGGTGTAGCATAGATGTTCAAGTCTTGGTTGTCAGAAGCTAAGAAAAGGAGACGTGTCCTTGTCTCCTGTAAATTTCTGAGTGTTAATATAATCGAAAAGCTTTTACAACAGATGGAATGCCCTATAAAATCGGAACTATCTCACGAAATGACAGTTTGGATTGTATTTCTCTGTTGGCGAATAGCATTAGAACCTTCTTTCGAATCAACCTCACAAACTAGGACGTCTTTTTATGGACGGATGAATAAGTTATTGTCCTTGTCTTCTGAAATTGTTCTATTTGTCAATCACCAAGCTCGAAAACAACTATTATTTCTTACGGAAAGCAAACTGGTTTGGACCTTTTAAGCATCAAGTCCTGTCAATATAGTCAAACCATGATGTTTCTTAGATGGTCTGTTTGAAACCTCCAACCATTTTCTGTTATCCTTCAAAACATGGCATTAAGCGGATTCAACAAAGGCAGCATAATTGATACTTTCCCTATCCGTGAAAGCTTAGGCCAGACTTTCTTATCATCCTGCAAAGGACATTTTTCAAAATTATTAGACAATTATGTCAATCAATTTACTTACATTTACCACCCATCTTCCTCTCATTTAATGTTTTTCACATAAAACGCGATTGAACGCACAAGACAGATGCCATATACATAGAATGGTTGAGACTAACAATAAGGATTTCGTCCTTGTTTCATGTTATTGAATTTGTCAATATTGGTCGCATCGTTCCAATGTACTTGACATTAATCATCGTGTGGGATTTTTCTTCCTCTAACTTGTGTAAGGTTTTTCTTGGATTTTATATTTTTTTTCTATTTATTTCCTTTGGAGCCTTTCTTTACAAATGTTCTTTTTGGAACTTTTCTTTTCAATTTCATTTTGCACCACATTCAATTTGTGACGATGATGATGATGATGGTAGTCAAACAACAGTGGGTGAGTCTTTATTATTTTTAGGTTGTTCTGCTTATGTTCGAAACAGAATCGACCGACTGTAAATGAGAATTTTCCAAGCGAAATGGGCTTTATTTTGCTTCTTTGATTTTCGTGCATGGGTAGCAGTTGAATGTAATTATTTCATGTTTTTGAACATAATAATGAAACGCAAGATTGAAAATAAGTCGGAACGTAAAAGATTTTCTGGGGTATACTAAGAATTGTGTGAGGATGATATAGAAACAAGAATTCACGGAACTGGTTATTTATTTGTTTAAAAAATTCCAGAGAGCGAATTACAAATAACTTGAAATTATGATTAATACGAAGAAGATTCACAATGAGAGATTAATGTAGCATATTGGTAAAAAATTTAGAATTTATAGCAGAGTTGATTGCAAGGAATTTTTGCATGAGGAGCAGATTGTATTCCTTTCTAATGTTTATGTTAATACAAATTTCAGTGGAAGTAACGACTTGTTTGAACTTTTTAAATATAATCATCGTGGCTTCCATTATTTGATCATTTATCAATTGCAAACCCTAGCTTCCACACGAACTTGAAAGTTAGAGAATATGCAACCTTGTTGTAATCTATGAAATTTCAGTTTTCAATTTCTCTTTGAGCTCATTATCATTCGATTCTTGAAGCTGAAATCCAAATTGGGAAACAGTAAAATTTGGCATTTAATGAAACTGTGGTCGCAACAATGGTACCAATAATCAGAAGCTAAGTCTTTATAGAAATAAATAAAATTCAGCACGGTTAGTCGTTTAATAAAAGCACCCATGAGCTTCCCTGATGCATACCCCAATACATGAGATGGCTACCTAGTAAAACGATGAACCACTGCAGGAATAAATCGTATGTTGAAACCTGGAAGTGAATTGATGAACTATGTTTCTTAGGTCAAAATTACCAACAAAGACCCACTGGCTTTGCAATAGCCAGCAACAACCTCCCTTTTGATAGGCATTTTAGGGTTTTGCGAAATGAATATCTCAAAACCTGCTAGTTTCACATTCTACCTGTCAATGCGTTAAATTTTCATAACCTATCTTTCCGCCGCAAATTTTCTTAGAAACTATTGAAGCTACACTCATCATACTTCGTGAAAAGATTAGAAATAGTGGTCTCTCAAAATTTTAGGTCATTGATAATTTGAAAGAGTTAGAAGTGTATTCCCACATACACTGATGTTTTTTATCAAAGGTAATTGATTGGATGAAATGAATGAAGCTTTTAGAGTATTTCAGAGCCAATGAATGAGGAGAGGGAGGCAAATGATCAAAAAATTTGCGCCCCGCCTCGCGACTAAAGAGCCTTCAGCCAACATAATCAAACCAAAATGATGGAGATAGATCTTTTTGATTGTAAGAGATACCAAAACCTCAAAAGTCAAAATTCATTCAACTTCATTAGTGTTATATGTGTAGTATAATTTATTAATAACACCGTAGTAGTCGGTCCCAAGCGCATTTAAGAAAGGAAGAGGGATCTCCTAGTTTTCCCCACCCATGGCTTTCATGATTTCTTATCCTAAGCTTGTTATAGCCAAAGGAATATGGTGTTCAAACGGGGCTTTCGGACCCGGTTAAGCCTACCAGAAGGTGGATGTGGGGCACCGCTCGCTTGTCCACTAAGGCCCTAATACTCTGCCAAGAAAGAATACGGCTTGGTGGTTTTCCTTTCTGGCAGCACAAAGCGGAGACTTAAACCACTTCCCACGACGCAAAATGTCAGACACAGCAGCACGAGAATTATATGGCCCTCGCTGCCTCTATCGAGCAAATCAAAGCCGCGAGAATTTGTCACTCTCTACACAAAATCCCCCGAATATAACACTCCAGTTTACATTTTTTCCCGTGAATTTACATCCAAGCCATACCCGTTACAACCTGAAACTTATCTTGGTCAAATTCAAATGTATTATAGAAAGAGAATTTGAGTTTTACTTGATTTTCACTTTTAAATCACTTTTTGGAAGAAACTTCAGTTTTACAATCTTATCTCTCTTCTTAAATTTCTTTATGCAGCTACAAATTAAATAAACGATTATAATCAAGCAAAAAAGAAAAAATCTTTCAAAAAAAAAAAATTACGGCACAAAGTATAAAGGGGCCCCTTCTTCACTGCTTCCGTCGATTTTTACGATATTAGTTTGCCACTTACTGCTCCGACTACTTCCTCGATGTTGTTGTTCGTGATGAAGTTTCTGAATTTCGTTTTGTCATAATCTGCCCGCTGCCTAGTACACACTTGCTCCACCTTCAACCACTCTGGTGGCGATCACCTCAATCACGGCTGAATTCACTGAATCGGCTGAATGTCTTCTCTGACAGTTTGCAGTGTTTTTTAGTAAATAGTGATTTAAAATTGTGTAAAGTTGAGTAGTGCTTTTCCGGTTTTTTTGCGTGATTTGATTAGTGCTATTGGCCATACGACGCTCCTTTAAGTACGCCTGGGGGAAAATATCCGGTAAACGTGAATATTTTTCTAAATTAATTCCTTTTCAATAAATTGTGTAAATAGTTGACTAGTACTGTAAAAAATATTGCTTTTCTCTTTTCGCGTTCTCCTTTGGCGGAGTTTTTAGACATTGTGCGACTTGTCGCACTTAACTCAGCTTCCACACAAAAGTTTGATCTACTGCGTGTAGTCATGACGCAAATGATGGTGTGATTTTGGTGTCTTTTTATTCGCTTTTCGCGTTTTCTTTTAACTTCGGATTTTGACTCGCCTCCTTAATCCTTAGCTGCATGCAATCCTTGTAGCAGTCATGATGCACAATATCGGTCGGTACATCTCCACAACTCGTCTCGTTAGTGTGGTTCGGTCTCTAAACAATGTTTAACCCTGGTGTACGTTTGTCGAACAAAATTTCGGTGATATACTCCTCGTTCAGAATGTGAATGCTGCTGGTCAGTAGTTCAAGACATTTATTCCGCATTAAGTTTTTGCTCAGTTAACGCTGGATCTAATAAGGCATATACTTTCGCAGTAGCCTAGCTATCTACCAGTATGGATTATATTTATTTATGTTTTTTTTTAATCATGACTAAAAGTACTTAGATTACTGTTACGGGTACATTTAAAAATTATTGACCAAAACCCTAGTCGAGTGCGGCTTAATATTGCGTTGTTTAACGAATCACGGAACTGATATGGCAGTGCTCGGGGTGAGCTTATGTTGATGCCTCTCTACTCCATCCGTAACAAGCCCCACGAGCAAATGGTAGTAAATGGGCTCGGGGTCGCACATTGGGTTTATTGGCTCCCCAACGCTGGGAAACTAAATGCTGAGAAATGCTAATACACCTGCAGCTTTGCTACTCAATCCTATTTACACTCACCTCCTTTGCGGTGACGTAAGAGAGTGAAGAGGAGTCTTCCACGCCTGATAACGGTTTTGAAAGTAATAACCATACCGTCGGAATTCAGGCTAGGCGATGGGCTACTTCTCTGTCCCTGTAAAACCTTACCTTGCTTGGAAGGCTGCAATAAAGCCTCGGAGTGGATTGGATCTACAGCAATGACCTTGCAACCAAAAGAAGGACTATGACATTGGATCCTGGAATGCAAGGGCCACTGAACAACCCTGCGCTGTTAAGGACTTTTCATAACAGGCTAGTGAATGTAAATTAAATATACTGGCAATCAAGGAAGCGAATTGAACTAGAAGTGATATTCAAGATATGAGGTTGCATTCAATATTTAAAAGTGGGAAGCCTGCTGGAAAGCGAGAATGCGTAGTGGAATTTATTGTAGATAGGGAGTTTAAATCGCACGTCATTAATTCTACGGTCATCAATAAAAGGTTGTGCGCGATCCGTATAAACGCAGAATTCTTTAAAATTTGGCTAATTAACGTACACGCCACGATCAAAGAAAATAACGACGAAACGAAGGAAAAGTTCCACAATTATCGGGAACGACTAGCTGGCTTATTGTCTAAAAACGCCACAAAAATAAATTTGGTTGCTTTCAACGCTAGGGTGACAATAAGCTGTCTCATTGGGGAACGACTGGAAGATATAGCCTCTACAATGAAACAAATGACAACGGCCGGCGCCTGATAGGTTTTACATGTTACAGAAATTTAGTCATATGTTTAACTTTCTTCCCATATCGACGCAAACATAAAATGACCTGGGTATCACCGGCTGGTACCACACAAAACCAAATCGACCATGTTCTGATACAACAATGTTTTGCCTCGTGCATACTTGAATTTCGTACATACCGCGGAGCCAATTGCAACTCGGATCCTAACTTGATCAAAATTACTTATTGCTAGCAAAAACAAGGCCTCTACAAAAATTGGACATGGTAAACCTCCAAACGGCGTTTGCGGGAAAAAATTTAATGGAGACCCTCGACAACCAGCTAGCTCCCATCCCATCAGATACATCGCTTAAAATAAGCAACGAGCGGCGGATAGAAATGAAAGCAGCAATTAAGACCATGGGAAAACATATGATCAGACATGAAGCTCAGCGCAAAAGAAATGTTGGGCTCGATAATGAATGAGAGATTGTGCTGAACAAAAAAAATCAATGTACGAACAAAATCTAGCATAGGAAAACCAGAACAAAGGTAGAACATTATGAAAACGTCAGAATAGCGTGTATGAAAATTAGAACTAAGAAAAGAAAATACGATGACGTACAATTGAGAACTATCAATGTTAGTCTAGCGAGCAACAGCACAAGACAAGCATACAAAGTAGTGAAAAGCCTGAAATATGGTTATTGGCTCGAAACCAATAATCCCATTTCGGGCCGTGATGACATCGGCAATATCATCGCTGATGAAACAAAGATTAAGGAAAGACTGGCATCATATTTCAAGAAGCTCCTCCATCCTCCGCACAGCTCCAGAACATCGGAGCCTATAGAAGTCTGCGGAGAGCTTTGATTGGCCCCATCAACTCTGAATGAAGTTTTTTCCATCATCAAAGCCCAAAAGAATAATAGAGCGCCGGGCATCGATGAGATTCCAGTCGAGCTCATATTTGATGAGCTCGGTGGCAGTAGTGTTCATCCAGCTATTTGCAAAGTCATACAGCACATTTGGCAACAAGAACATATACCGAAAGAGTGGAGCCAATCAATTATATTCCCTATTCACAAAAGAGGTGACAAGCTACAGTGCGAAAATTATAGAGGCATATCACTGCTTTGTACTACGTCCAAAATATTTTCTAAAATCTTTGAAAATAAAATCAGATCATACGCCAACAGTATTGATGGGAAGTATCAAGGTGGTTTTAGAGCTGGAAGATCAACGATAGCAGCAGGTACTTGAAAACTGCTGGGAGTTTAATATAGACGTACACCAACTTTGCGTTAACTTTCGACAAGCATGAGACAGTATTGATCGTAACGTACTGTAGCAAATAATGCTTCACTTTAGCATCCCAGCCAAATAAGTGCATCTTACCAAAATGAAAATGACGTCGATGACCTTCCAAGTCCGCATCAATAACCAACTCATAACTCAGGGAGATGGGCTGGCCCCACTGCTATTCAATTTGGCTCTGGAGTAACGTCATAAGGATACTTCCCGCCGATACGCGAGGTAACTTACTATTCAAGTTGAGCCACGTAGTCACCTATGCGGACGACATCAACATTTTGTCACGGTCATTAACAACTGCCAAAGAAATCTTCCTGAAACTCAACAGCGAAGCAAAACTACTAGGGCTACAAATCAATGAAAATAAAACAAATCTCATGACGCAGTCGAGGAAAAATACCTCAAATATACAAAATATCACACTTGGCGAACACAGTATCAAAAATGTTAGCGAGTTTGTGTATTTAGGTGCCAAAATAACGAAAACGGGCAATGAAAGAGAGGAAATACGCTGAAGAATACAGCTCGCAAATAAAATAATTTATTCAGTATTGACCGTCTTGAAGGCCAGCTGTATGCACAGGAAAGCAAAGCTCCAAGTATACAAATCTGTGATAAGAGCTGTGTTATGCTATGGGTGTAAAACATGGACCCTAACCCAAGCATCCGCAAATATATTGAACGCCATTGAGCAACGGATCCTGAGGCGAATAATTAGAGAGAAGCAAGACGGGGACCAGTCTCAACGATTATAAGCCTGCAGAAGCTGCAATCGGCTGGCCACATGAATAGTATAGACGAACAACAGATACCCAAAAAGGTATTCGTTGGGAGAACTGAAGGCCGGAAACCAGTGGACCTGATTCGGTCGACGAAAACAGTTCATTGCTGCTCGGATTTCAAAATCGGAGGACGCAGTCGATGGACCGAGACAGTTGGTGGCGCTATTTGTAGGAAGGAAGGTTCTAGAGAGGCTGTAGTGCTAAGAAGAAGAAGAAGTATTGACAGGTAGTTTTTTATGACGTACTCTAGAGCCAAATTGAATAGCAATGGAGCCAGACCATCACTATGCTTTAGTCTGGTATTTGTGTCAAAGGCATCGGTGAGATGGTTATTGATGCGGATTTGGGAGGTTGTTGACACTATTGTAAATTTGGTAAGACGGGCTAATTTGGCTGGGATACCAAAGTAAAGTATTATTTGGTACAGTACGTTACAATCTACATTGTCGTAAAATCGGGTGTATGTCCATGTTGCGCTCTCAAGTTCCTACTTGATTAAATACCATACGTACACTAAACGGGTGGTACTAAAGTATTGTCCAGCAAGTGCAGTCTATTTCTTTCATTGTAAGAAATTTAAGACTTATCTGCTTTTTTCAGCAAATGGCTCTTTCAGGACTGCATATTGACGTGGTAGGTGACGAGCATACGATTTCAATTATTGCTGAGATGTTCTCTGAGTAAAGGGCATAATTAAATAGGATAACTAAGGGCACTCATTGGGAAGACCAAGTCTAAGAGGATATACTGCACGGCTTATCATAACGACATAAATTAACTGAGTTGGAAGTGGTAAGGAAGCTATCATCATCGGCAAAGACAATGATCTTGCTGTCCTTCTAGAAACACTGACACTACCGCATATCGATGTGAAGTTTTTTCTTGATGCTAAAGAGAAACCAGCAAGGTTATACAATAGCTAAATTTATCTTGGTGCTCTCGGTAACCTGCACAGTCACTTCCTTGTTTTATCCATGCAGTCACTGCATGCGATAGTACACATGTCATTGGTTAACTCGGAAGCGTAAGGTTTTTCAGAAAGTTGGAGAAAAATAGAGCATTACAGCAAAATACAGAACTTAATTGTTAGTACCTCAGGGGATCTCGCCAGAAAAGGAGAAGCCTTTCTGATGGTGTAGCATGCAGAAAAGTTAGACAGCTCGAGGGAGAGGCTTTAGAAAATCTTTGCTAAAATAAATAAAGACCTACTGGTGGGCCAAAAGTTCAACCTTGCCCAGTCGTCACCGCCAACTGAGTGAGTACAAAAGTACTTCTTACGAGTATATTTCAAAGAAAATATCGAAAATGCTTAGAAATGGGGGCTAGTTTTCTTTGAAAACTAAAATTCTTCTTCTTCTTCGAAGCACTACAGCCCCTCTCGGGTCTTCGCTTTTTGCCAGTGCTAGTGCATTCGCGTCCCATTCGTGGATTTCTATGAGTGAAAAAGTGTTGAGACAGATGAACCGAGGAGAAAAGGAAGCTCATACCGGTTTCAAACGCGAGACCTGCCACACCAGTTAAATTACTAAAAATGGTACCAAACATGTGCGTGACAGAATGCAAAGGAGGAAATCACTATTGCAGAAAAAACCCTAATGGAGCTGATGCCAATCTAGATATATTCTTATCTCCAGGTGTAGGGCCCTGTTTATGAAAAGTGTTAATAACGCAAATCAATAGTGCTTCTTATAAAAATGAAAATATTTACTGCACAGACGAAGTCAGAATGGAAATATCAGAAGAATTACCGGATGACACTGAGAAGAAAACTGTCAAAATGGAGAAATTTAAGATCGAAACGAAAACTATTCCAGTCAAATTATGAAGCCTTGTCTTTTTTTTCTCCAAAATAATTAGTCCAAAACTTAGGAACTTAATATAAAACCATTTATTCAATAAAAAATATATTTATATTCTTGCACATAAACTCTGATGCGCTTAATTTATTTCTGCTTTTTGTTCTTCCATTTGTTGATGCTCCTCCATCTAACCTAATTAATCGCATTATTTTTGAAGCTAAACGAGGATTTTTTTTGAACTTTCTTCAATAAAATCGAAAAAAATTCAGATAGTAAGGTGCTAGCATAAAAAAGGAATTATAATTAACTGTTTGGCCTGTTGTGTAACACCGTGTCGCTCGGTTTGGGTTAAAAAAAGAGATTTTAAACACTTTTTAAATTAAAAGATAAGAAAGCATGCATTTTCCTTTAAGTCTCAGCTGGTGTGTGGCTAATCGAAAGTCAGTGATACCAGCCTGATGCCGGAAACAAGATTTGTTTCGAGGAAATTTGCTATCAAAATCTGATTACATCTTTAACCCTTACACGCACGTAGTCTTTGGAAAAACACAACAGAGTTTCAAGCCTGGTAAAACTTTTTATTTGGATCCACTTAAACATACCTAAAATTATGAAATATTCAATTTAAATTTTTATTTTTTATATTTCTTAACACGGGATAAATGTGTCCCAGTATGCATCAAAGGTTGCGGAAAGTATAAAATTAAGGGAAACAACCGATATGAAAATCTACAAGCAATATTGATGAAAACTTTATACAAATTATAGAAATCCAAAACCTGCGTTAGAAGCAATCAATTTTTTAGCGAAATTCTTCAAAATAATTTCTTTCAGATGTAAAACATAAGTGAACATTGCAAGTTGAACAAATATTGCTTGTTCGATTCTCGACAAGAGATTTGGCACATTGTACACACCTCTTCCTTATATTTGCCTTTGCAATGAAATGAGAAGACATACCCCGTTTTTGCGTGTAAATTTTTCGCTTATTCGTCATTACCATAGTATACTCAACTAGTACCCACACCTTTCATTTACCCTGTGTTGCACACTTTTAAAATTTTCCCAGGGGCACGTCAGCTGATCCGCGGCATTACAGCCCATGTTTGGCGCGCTCAAGAAAGAAAGCAAAATGCAAATAAAATTTCCGACGCACGTGTTCTTTTACGCATTTCAGAACATAGGAGTGCTGCCAGATCCCAATAAAAAACTTAAAGATTGCATTAAACGAATTTGTTTTTCTGCAAAGTTATTGATTTTTTGAGATATGGTAATCCTGAAATCTCCCATCAAAGCATATGTTTATATTCGCGCCAATCCTCGCGTCAGCATTTACCTACCTAACTGCTACCGAAGATTTATGGCTCGCTGTTCGGCTTGTGTTCGGATTTTTCTGGAGGATTGATGGAGTGTGGTTACTAGTTGAGTATACTATGGTCATTACGGAAGATTGAGGAGCTCTCTGACGAGACGAGAAATCAGTAAAGAGAGAACGACCCACAACCTGGTAAAATTCTAGGCTTGAAAGCAGTGTTCCTTCGATTTGTTTTCTCTCGTGCATTTTACTGTTTAATATGTAAGCATTGTTTATAGCAATATCAAGTAAATCAAAGAATAATCGCAAGTAGTATTTAATTTTTTCTTTACGGTCTACCTCATAGGTAACTTTTCTTTGGTCGATCAAATTGACGCCTCTCATGTTTTTATTATATTTTACAATGACTTCGGGACATGTGACATTGATTTTCTCGCCACTTTGTTGCAGCTTCCTCTTCACGGTAGCAAAAGGTATTGGGGAAGTTTGTCAACATAAAAACAGCTTTATTGTCCATCCATTTGATAAAAGTAATTCCTTGGGAACTGGTGGCAAACGTTTGTCCTCTTTGCATACTATTATCGGCAGGCACATTTTTGGGTGCATTTTTTCTATTGAGACAAACTGTTCCACAAGCTCTTGTTTTCATGCTGGCCAATTTATGTTGTAGGTTTGGAGAGTTGAAAAAATTATCGAAGTAAAGCTCGCAACCTAGACCTTGTAAACTGTTTGATAATTCTAAAAATACAGACTTTCCTAATCCAGTTTTAAAACCACCTTTTTTTCTACCAGTATATAAGTCAAATTCAAATAAATAGCCAGTGGCTGAGTCAGCTCTAGACCACATTTCAAGTCCCCACTTGACGGGCTTATTTTTTACGTACTGTTTCATTATATTGTGACCTTCAAATTTGACCATGTGTTCATCGATCGCCTGAAATTTCGTGTTTTTCATGGCGTTTTGTAAGCTCCTATTAAAGCGGTCTAAAACTTGTCGAGCCTTATCCGCTCTATCATGAAAAGGTTGAGTTTTAGATGGTTCATCATTTTTGTAGCTAAAGTGTAAACTTCTTCTTATCTCCTCAAACCGATTGAGTGTCATTATGTTTACGATGTAAGGAACACCCATATCAGGATCTGAGGACCAATAGCTGCGGAACGTAGGCAAGATATGATATCATATCACATAGTTCATCCCTAAGAAAGCCGTCACCGCTGCGCTGGTGAGAGCGAAACGTCTTCCATTTTGATATGCATATCGTTTTGATTCAAGAAGAATAATATTGTCAACTAGCTCATCAAAATTTGTCACTGCATTGAAAACTTTTAAATTGTGGTTGTATACTTCTTGATCAAGGAAAGGAGGCGGAACGTGAGAGTTTTTCTTCCAATTGAAAGACAATGTTAAATTTTTATGATTCGCCTCCTTGATTTCTTCCTGTCGTTGTGTTCTGATCTCTAGATTTTCGTTAATATTCGGTGAAAAACTGGGCTCAATCCAAACAGTGGAGACACCTCCATCAATGTCTTGTTCCAAAAACTGTTGATCTTCCTCGTCTAATGTTAATCCGTCCTCGTCATCACTGTTATCAGCCACTAAAAGCTCGAAAATCTCACTATTCGTTAATGCAAACTATCTGTTTCTTCTTGTTGACATATTCTGAAACAAATGAATCAAACTTCGAACTATATTTCAGAAAAACAAAAACAGGTATTTAGTCAAGTTATGAAGTAAGATCAAAAGACTCCGTTTGTGCAAACTGGGACCGCGTCCCTTTACAATTATTCTCAAGAATTATCATATTTAGTTGCTAAGACTTTCGAAATATATGTACATGCAACACACAAAAGTCTTACCAAAGAATATATTCACTAAACACTTCTCAATATAAAACTCGCCAATTATTATAAAAATCAGAACATTGAACAAATTCATAGTCGACTAAAAACTGACAGATACGCGCCAATACTTTTTCTAACTAATCAGTTTCTTTTTAGTGCTACCAATGTGAATATATTAGAGAATTCACAACAACAACTTACAAATTGATTTGATTGAATAAGTTCAGTATAAAATTGAAAATAATACAGAGGACAAACGTGTCCCATATGCGTGAAAGAGTTAGCTCTTGTTTTAAATAAGTTTTTGTATAGAATCGGGCTACCTCAAGATGCCTGGGTCAGCTAAGCGAATTCGTTTGAAAATCACCTTCAGTATGTATTTAATCTATGCTTCTACCCGGTTGTGATTGGAGGATAAGGCAATGATCATATGCTGTAGTGTAAAATTAACCATGCGATCTCATTGAGTAATCATAGAACGAGGCGCTCTACCGTATTTTAACGCCAAGGATTCATCCAGACTACAGAAGTTAAGCTTTGCGTCTAACTTAAATTCAACTAGGTGGCCTCAAATATTATCAGTTTACCTACTTTGCTTGTTATCTTTTCATTTAAAACAAGCTTTTGTATGGGACCACGTCTTCTCAGTTATTTCTAGGTTTCCGGACCAGTTGAGAGAATTTGTCCGCACCTTCTTCTATCACATAGATATTCAATTTTCTGAAATCTAGAGAGTATAGAGCTATTATGTGTAAAACAAAAACAATCATCTGTTTTGTGATGTTCTACAGTTCTGTAACTTAAAGTAGCACATTTCAAAACAAACATGTAATTTTTAAGAGTTACTTAGCTACTAGCCATTGATTTTTTCGAAGCCAAATTTATAAAGATGTTGTAGAAAAATAATCAGTATGTAACCGAAATTCAAAGTCTATAATAGTTAACCAATTCGTTATTCTTAAATGTAGGGGAATCATCTTTGTGTAAAAGCTATCACGTATGTTAAATTTCTAAAATGAATCATATCTTTGCATCAAACGCACTTTTAATCAGGAAAACTCCGCTGTACATTAAACTCAACTAATAAATTGATGCCAATTAAATTTTTATATTAGGGTTGAAATTCTCTGCTTCCCAATGAAATGAAATAGATATGAATTCTAAGTATCATTTCCCATTTTCATTAAAAGCCATTGGCATTGGAATTTCATACGGTTGAAAATCGATAGTGGATACGTAGAAATCCAAAACGATTTTATGGCACTGAGAGATACAAGTACTACTTTCGTTGCGTAAAACATTTATGTGTTTTCACTAGCATACATACTTAACATACGTATGTACATATGTATGATTATGGAACCTTTAGCATATGTGCTTAGAGTATAACATGAATCTCTACAATCGTATAAGCTTTAATCGATTGTACAAATAGATATGATTGTATCTATTGTAATTGTTAACATTGAAATGCGGTCAATAAAGGCATGTAATGTAGCAATAAAAGTATGTTCATAAGTGCTTGTTTGATTTCAAATTGATGATACGATTACATGTTGCGATGAATTGGCGGGTGTCATTTTATAATGAACAAATTACCTGCTGGGATTTGATGATTAAATTAGAAAAATGGGTGGTGATGTTGGAAAGGTTAAAAGTGATGTAAATTTTAATTACGAGATATTTTCAATAAAGTGTAAAATCACAATAAGTTTAACATTTCATAGAACGGAGGGTCATGTCTCAAATAATCGAGCCTGACCCGACTTTATACTGTTGCAGCACCTCATGAATACCATGAGGTGAAGTTAAGTAATAGATTGATCGAAATAAATAATCAATGCATTCACAAAACTTATTCATTGCTTTTGAGACACGTTAGAGAACATTATTTTTTGCAATTAACTTAACTCTGCCAGAAATCACATCAAACAAACATACGAGGGGAAGTCGAGGGGCTGAAATGATTAATCAAACTATTTTTCGTTTCCAATATATTGTCCCTTAACTCTCATTCATTTTTCATTTCTAGCAAATAATTTGTTAGAAACGCCCAAAAAAACTGATTGCCTTGGTTGTCAAAATAAGCCGAAATAACCGTCTTGATTTCATCATCGTCGCAAAATGTTTTCCACGTAGCTCTTTCTTTATCATTGAAAATGAATACTAGTCGCTTGGAGCCAGGTCTGCACTGCAGAGTGGGTGATGAAGTTGTTCAAAATAGCATGGGTGAATGAGAGCTTTCGCACCATGGCTTGTGTGCACCAGTGCGTTGTCGTACAAGTAGAGTATATTTTGCCAGTTTTCCTCTCCCTTTATCCTTGATTGCTTCTTTTAATTGATCTAGTAAACAAGCGTAGTACATTCCTGTTGCAGAGCGTGAATTCAATCCCTTCAAATTAGGCGACCAAACTAGCGAACAGTACTCAAGGATGGGACGATCCAAACTAGAATATAGTCTAACACACAATAAAGGATCGGAAGAAATATAGGAATTTCTTAACATCAAGCCAGATTCGCGAGAGGCTTTCCAAGTAATTTCAGAAATATGAACGTCGAACTTCAATTTAGAGTTGAAAGTGACACCTAAGACCCTGAAAAGTGTCACCATACTAAGGTAGGAACTATTTAACAAAAATTCAAAGCTTACGGGAAGAAAATGAAGGATGGATGCACTTAGAAACATTTAGTGTAAGCTGGTTATAAAAACTCCAAAATAAAATGGCATCCAAATCTTCTTGAAGCAAGGCACGGTCATCGTTAGACAACACTACTTTGAAAACGTTACCATCGTCTGCATAAAGAAGACAGGAGAAGTTGATGACAACAGATGGCCAGTTATCGATAAACAGCCTTTTTTCGTAACATCACACTGACCAACTTTTACTTGTTTACACATCGGTCCTTATTTATGTCAAAAAGATACTTCTTAGTATGCTTGTAAATACTGAAAAGTCTCTTTTTGACATTTTTTACTTTGCTCAGGTAATCAGCATGTCAACATCATCATTATGGTTTCAGACAAAAATGTTATTGTAGCTACCGTTCTATGATTACACTTAATCTCGGACCTTAATTTCATATTCGCGGCTAAATTACGTATCTATTGCTCCTTCATTAATTTCAAATTACCAGCGTATTATAGCTTCCGCTAGTTTATCATGATTAAGGCTTTCAAACACGTCATATTACTCAAATAAGATATTGTATATTATTTTATCTTGGTCTTTACACGTCTTGGCGTCTTATATGCACAGAAAAAAGGCATTATCAAGGGTAGCGCACCTTTGATCTGAGTAACAGACTTATCATGGAAAGCAAGAAATTCAAGCCCTGCGGTCTTATCATTATAAATGAGGAAACTTAATCGTCACTTTAATGGAGTGCGGAATTCGTTGCGACACACGCGGGCACTTCTGAAATGTGACGGTTGAAAGCCCCAAAAATTTTACCTTTTTGTGATAAATCAAACGTGAAAACTAGGAATAAGCTAGTCAAAAGTGAATGAAAACTGGCCAATTGATTGTAGATTCAAAGTAGAAACCATAATAAAATAACTAGTTGTCACTACTGAAAAGGTTTAATGGAAGTTAACTTCTTACAAACTGATAGATTCTACATTTTATTTGTGGTTGGGAGGTAAAGACAATTAACGCCATGAGTGTGGGGCTCCCACGTACGCAAGGTGTCTAGACTACCCACTAACACCTCCGATGTTAACCTGAGAATCTAGCCTGGAACCGTTTGACATATTACTTCCGGATAAGGCTCGTTGTCACCTATTACTGCTGCCAATCATTTAGTGAGCATTGTCTCTTCTCGCGGGCGACTGTCTCCCTTGTGTCTTCATTTTGACGTACTTGTACGTAGATAGTACGGCGCTCTCTAACAAGGAGAGTGATAGGTATCACGCCATGACTAGCACCCCCAAATCAGAGACTTTCGGATATGAAGATGCAATCCTCAGTTATTTCCCTTTCATGAACCTGAGCAAAGCGTTTCCGGTACAGCTCCTAGCTGAGAGCATCGCCCCTTATTTCTGCTCTGTACAGTAGCACTAACTGGGTGGGCCTACATTTACTGTAAATTGACTCAGAGCTGATATGCCCGAGGCATCTTTATCAGCCATTGCGTTGAAGCTTCGAGGCGTTCAGTAACCCTGGGAATTTTAGTGATCGTTTCGATTCAACCAGTACTTTCCTAATACTGATCGTCTTTACTTTGGTAATTCTCTTCTTTATTAGGATAACCACTTTGATTTTCTCTAGTGCCAGATTGAACCCACGTACAGTAATCCAGTGTCTCACTCGGAACATTAGCATTGGATTCTACTTTTAAAGACATAAAACACGAAAGTGCAAAATACTCCGGGGAAAATGTTAAAGGTGTCGCTTAGTGAACAACCAAACACGGCAGTAAATTAGCAACTGATGCAAATTTTATGCCGTAATCTTTGCTATAGTAAAAAGAAAATAGAAAATTTTGCATTATGCTTAAGGGACACTTGGAGCTAAAGAGCATGGAAGACACCAACATCACTGAAATCAAGCTGCCACCAGCAGTCAATCAGATCATTAAGGTATTTGTAGCAAAGTCGATATAGATTGGTTTATCTGTATGCTGTTCGACTTGGTCTTTATTAAAATATATCTCAAATGGCAGGAATGAAATAACTGACAAAGTTCTGTACAGGGCGAAGCTGAAAATAGTGCTATAGTATTTTTTTTCAGTAGGGAAACCAAGGGCTATGATAACAAGCACGAAAGGTGGCGCATATGCATGGCTTTCCAAAAGGCAATAAACCTCAGCCATAAAGCAATATTATTCAACTGAACCTTAATAAATATGACAAAGAGCACAGAACACCATAATATGCGAACAACATGAGCGAGTGGTGAGCAAACATTCGAAAAAGCAATGTAACAACCAAGAATAAGCACGTCTGGACAAACATTGGTGTCAACTTCATTAACAGTTGACATGTAGCACCCAATTCGATAATAGAAATGTTCAAATGAATGTTGTTCAATGCACAGTGCGACCGAAAAATCATATCCGGTGACTTTAATGCTTGAAAAAAGTAGGAGGAAGCCGTAAAACTAACACTAGAGGACAAACGCTACATGGTACTACCTGTCAGATGCAAGACTTGATTGTGGGCTTTTCATTTTTGAATGGCAAGCAATGGTTGGTCAGAAAGCAATTAAAGCATGTCGATATGGACCTATAAGCCATAAATATCATGATCAATTGTGGATACAGATATAATGAAACAAATTGGCAAGCCTAGGCTGTTTGTCAAAAATGTTACACGTAACAGCATACCTGGAAATTTCAGCTCATACACGGAGCATGACACAATATGTCCAAAGAAGGTTGCAAAAGTAGCCAATATGTCGGAGCAAATATGTGAGACCTCTACATTACAAAGCTCTCCTTCATAAGAATGGGTAGCCAATTTTTTTATGGCACGCGGATATGATTGAGCTCGCGGAAAACACCTCAAATTGAGACGGCGTAACTAGGCATGCCGGAATAACTAGGAGAACAAAGAGGGAACAACACCCTAACTAGTTATTACCAAGAGTAAGACACAAAAGTTTAAAAGAATTAAATTAACGATACCACTATTAATATGTAGAAAGAAACATACATACGAGTATAAAGCCACAGTGCTTATAATTATTGAAAAATGGCCTCCCCAGCTCACAGAACAAAGAAGCATAAGCATGCAGATCCGGGTATCGCACCTAAAGTTAGTCATACAAAAATCGAAGATTGGCAAGTGATGAACTTTGATACAATTTGATAGTGTTCAAGGCTTCAGTCAATGATATGCTAAATGCCTTTTTCAATAAATTTACAATATGTCTTAATAAAAGGGAGATCTCGTTATATAAATGAATAACCGTCCATCCATTTGATCGATTAACTTTCTAAAAAGGTGACCTACTGTAGAAGTCATCAGGACGTTAAAAGGTATATCAGGAAATATCGAGGACATAAAAGACTTCTGCCCAAAAGGAATACTAGACATTAAGGACGCCCACACAATTTCGAGAAAAAGAGCCAAATTTTGGACTTTTTGAACGTAAACAGAGTTTCCTATGATAAACTATATATATATATATATAGGTGGTGAGTATTCTAAGGAAAGATTGTATAAGAAATATTGTATTGTGATAACTATTGTGGAATATACTACATGACAAGGTATTACGACAATGTCAATGAAATATGTGACTGCAGTAGTAGTTGTCAATGACAGCTAATCATCGCAAAGTAGGTCTAAATATATGCGAGGCCCGAGAGGGGCGCTACGGAGAAGAAGATAATTCAAATAATACAGTCATGGCTGTGGAGAACACTTCTTGAGTTGACCAATCGTAAGAAAAAGATGGCTCTAGCTATGACGCCAAGGAAACCAATAGTAGTGCAGATAACAGTTGGAGGCAGCAACTAATGCCATTGTGAAGAGTAGTTGGAGGCTGCATCAATACTTTGTAGCTTTTCATAAAGTACCTGAGGGAGCATTTCGATCAAAAGCTTACAAATCTTCTCTAGATGTTACTAACCACAAAGTTTCCTTTGCCCATTCAACACTAGCTAAATGGCAACCAATATTAGCAACCCAAAAAAAATCTCAAGGGTGGCGAGCTCGGTTTTCCAGTAATTGTATCAAATCAAAAAACAACGTAGGTGTAACAACAACATATGTTAGCACCACCCTTTGTGAACCATATCTCCACACCGAAGTGAAATTTCAACCGGAAGTCTGGTATCCAAAATTGCGGCCGAAATTCTGTTGGTCTGTATCTGCCTTGCCTCCATTGGGTGATTAAATATCTATATAGAGGTTTTCACAGATGCCAAACACATTGCAATGCTCAAACTTTACTTACCCTCAATTTGAAGTGCATAGGCTTCAAGAAAGTCACTGAAATTTGTTCTGTGCAATTTGTTATATTTGGAGTTTAAAATCTGCCAGATCTATGATTTTTAGATGTTAAGTTTTTAACATCATAGACTATTCTGACCGTATTATAAATTCTTAAGTAATATTTTTCAGTATTCGAAAAACAATGAGGAAGTAAAATTGTATTATTGGAGGTAGTAACTTCTAGTATTTTTTGTAATTTTTGTGACATACTGGCTCTTGCAGAATATGACGTCATTAGTGTTCTTAGTAGTTCTTAGTACAACCACAACACATGCATAATCTGATAAATGAGAAATTTCTCAGAGGACAAATTAAGAGATCTGACAGATATCGATAAAAACTCCTTCGAGGAAGAACTTCTTTGTGCTGATTTTATTACCCATTTTGATAGAAGCAAACATATGACAAAACGTGAAGGGGAATTTAAGTGCCCTCGTAGATGTTACTCAAACTTTACAAATTGGAAACTGGAACGTTTGAAGAAGAAATCAGCGCCTTTTCAAGACACAGGATGTATTGCTACAGAATTATCGTCATCTTAATACTTCACCAAGATTCAGCAGACCGTGTCAATATTACAAGTGTTATAAAAAGAAAACATTGAGGCATGTGATATATGACTCATATAAGCCTTTGTGCTTGATGGCGGCAAAATACCAAAGTTTGTATACAATGAAGGCCAAGAAGAGCCACAAAAGTATACAAAGTTAAGTAATATAGCTGCGATCAACATCTGCAAACTTCAAGAAGTCTCAGCCTCATTGGATAATGTTTTGTAACTTTCAATTATTGGAGAAAGTTCGTTCAACTGAAAAGAGTAATTGCCGTAGAGACATTACAGTAACCTTGTCATATTTTAAGGAATGCCTCGTTTCTTTTCTTCCGGACCTTAAACTAGGAAGCTAGATCAGGGAAAATCGTCCTAGTACTCCGAAATTATTCAAGAAATGTGGGTGCAGGTATTGCTTAAGGAAACATTAATCGAAATGTTCCACCAAAGAAAGATTTTTGGTCACGCAAGACCTCATGTTTTCCCAGAAGAGCCTACTGGAGTTATAAAAAAAAATTATTTATCCCTGAGGCTATTGAGAGTTGGAACAATACGATGAAGTAATAGAGAAAAAAAAAATGAAAGCTTGGAATATATACAAGAATTTCATTCACTGAAAACGTAAAGCCCTCAACATGTCAAGATATTCTATGCTGTCGGTGGCCGTAGAGATCTGATATCAGATAAAACTAAAGTTGTGCTACCCTTTGGCCGGGCATTTTATGTGCTGTAAGTAGGTCTTTCAAGTGGACAAAGCTCCCGCAAAGATCACTTTGGAGCCTCCCCAATAATTGGCGGCATTAATGAACTAGCTTGCATATAACAGCAAACAACATCGACAGGTTGGCAGATATTCCTCGACACAAAAAGATGTTCTATACAACCCAGATGGTCACTTTCTAGCTCGAAGTGGCTAAAGCACACATGAAGCTCGACCCTAAATCAACATTATAGGCCCGGAACTTGCTGAATGATTTACTGTCCCGAAAATTCGATAGATGGTACGTAGACCTTATATTGGGAAAGCAAAAGCTGGTAGATTGGACGTTGGTGAGCAAAAAGGATATAGGAAACTCGCCAATGTGACTCCAGGGGTCCGTAATTGTTAATTCCAGTGTGCAAATACATAGTGCACATTCAAGACAAATGGACATTTTATATGTATAGTTTTTTGTCTTCCTGGCAACCTTGCAATAAATTAAAAATACTTAAACTATTTCTTTTTCAGTTTCTTCAAGCAATCATGCACCAAATAACTTTGAAATGGTGAAACAAATATTGTGGCATCTTCCTTGTATTGCGCTGATTGAAGAACTATTTTGTGAAATAAGCTTTTAACTAAAGAAAAACAAAGTGAACGAAGTAATGCTTTTTACAGTATAGGCGGGAGTACTGGAAAATAATTGACATGTTAAGGTAGGAATTCCACAGCTTTTTTCGAGTATTCCACTTCAACCAGCGAAAAATAAGCACAGGCTTCTATTACTAACTTGTTTACTAGGTATTAGTTTTTGCAGAACTAAGTAAAATAAGCAAGTGCACTGAAAGCAAAACCATTTAATATTGATTGACGAATATTTACGTGCTTCTAAGTGCATGCCGATTCCACTGTCAGGGTTTTGTACTGTGTTACTAGGCTCTATTGATGTCGCGGTCTGTCTGTCCATCTGCCTATTCATCCGTTCGTCTGTCACATTAGATAAAGACACCAAATTTGATAAGTATATCGGAAATGATTACCTCGTAAATGTTTGGGTATAAAAAAGAGTATACAAAGGATCTTAATGAAAGGCCTCCTTGAAAAATTGGCTAAGATTTATGCATGGGGTATCAAATGAAAGGTCTTGAAAAAAGCTTGTTAAAGCAGCTCTTGCAACAGCACTACCAAATATGTTTGAAACACTCGGTTCTCCCACTCTCATGAGATTGGTCAGCTGCATCCTGAAAAATCTAGAATAAATCATGGAAATAGTTCTCTATAAGTAAAACAATAAAAAAATGCTAGGAGACGAAATTTATTTAATATTTTCAATAATAGGAGGATTCACAAAACTCCCCATTTCCCCAGCAATATTGGATAGGTACCCTTAAATTCAATTGAAGTCTATATTTATGTAGATATATTGTATATAAGGTGTCTATAGCCTGCAAATTTTATGAAAACCGGACTATATTCAAAAAAGTTCTAGCTATTCAAATTTTTACCAATTACAACAACAATATGTGGACATTCTACGGTATGAACTTCTTTCGAACTAGGCCCTTTGAATAAATCTTTTTGAAAAAGTCAGACTCATTTAGTAGCCTAGGTATTTATCTTTAAGATTCGGTTTGGTCACTGATATCGGTACATAGTATTGTAAAGAAATGGTGGCTGGATTATAACAATAATAATAATTCATCGCCCAGCAGTCCAAATTCGAACCTTGGCGTTGAGATTTATTGTTAAGGTATCTCATTCCATGACCGTAACAGAATTCGAGAGGATATGGTCAATATCACGCTTAGTCATGTGATTATTACCTAATTTTTCAATTAGTACCCATCATAGTTGGGTTGGCTGATAGTCCAACAGCACCATCAGATGCTCAAACTCGATGCCGCTATCCAGGCTTGAACTTGGAAGCTGCTTGGCAAGCGGAGTGTGCCCTAATCCCTGCTTAAGGTGATGTAAAAGTCATTCATTTTTGAGGCGCTCATCTAATATGCACTTTATCGAACTATTACGTTAATTCATTTATTTATTGCATAAAAAAAGTGTCTGCATTTCAAAAGTTTAGTACAAAAACATTCTGACAGAAGCATACTCTTGTCAACTGAACTTGTTCGATTTTATAAAAATGGAGACTCCATTGGCCCCATATACATAAAAATTATTTTTCATAATTTTAAGGTTGGTTTGAAGACACTTCTCTCTTGCTGATATTTTTATATTTACTTTGTCTTACTTTGCAAAAAAAACTTGAATTTTTATCAAACTAAGTATGCATGTCTTTTAAATTCGTTATTTCCGGTATTGAGAACAATAAAACTGTTTTAAAATTTTTCATAAGTAACTCGAAAGCTCAAAACAAACGGCACAACCACGGCCAAAGGCCATTACTTCTTACAAGCATACTTCTTATTCTTACACTCATACTTCGAATCCTACTTAAGCAGCAATCAACAAAATAAACAAAAGGCGATTCTGAGAATTTCTACCTTTGGAACCAAACCAAATGCTATCCAATTACTACAATCTCCTAAAATCTTTGGGATTTCGATAGATTCTCAGATTTGCGTATCATCATAATGTTAAATGGGTTTGTGCCTGATTCAAGGATTTTAAGATACACAATAAAATCCATTGAGCACATCGGCAACTAAGTACTTTGCAAAAGGCTATGGGAATAGGATCAAAGTCCTTGGATCTGTCTTTACTTGGAAAATCTTTAGAGCACTTACATATGTACGAAGCTGCGTAAAAGGAAGGAAAGTTCGAATATTCAATTCGAGAGTTGTTTTCTATTTTTAAGGTAGCTTCAATGGAAATGCTTTAAAGGCTTAGAAGTTCCAAGACAAGAATAATTCTGAGCTATATACTATACATAAATACATATCAGTATATCAGCATGGATATTCATTTCCAAGAATTTTCTAAGACTAATAAATCTTTTTAAGTAGGTACTTAAAAAAAATTTGGTTTTTTCAGAAAATTATCGTATTTGGAATTAATCTAAGTGAACTTAGTGAAAAAATTATTAGTCGCGGTGTAAATTTTGCAAATTTTTAAACTCAGCAGATTAAGTAATCAAACATTGATTTAAACAGACCCGCCCGTAAAGGTTAATCCCACTCAGTCGATGAATAAAGAATTATTTTCAAGAAAACCTTCAAACACATGCGAAAACTGCATTGAAATAAATCAGCACAGCTTGCAAGCCCACATAAGCCAATATTTGATAAATCTTCAAAGCTTAAAAATTATCACCACACCAATGTGTGCCCAACTTGATTTCTTAACCTTTGAGCAACAAGAAGTTGCATCAAAAGCAGAAAAAAACATTAATCTGAATTTATTAGCTAACTTAATATTGGCTTGGTATTTGCTGATTTTTTTCTTTCATGGCAAAGTAAGTGAAGTTTATTGCATACTGCAATTCAAATGCATCTACAATTGAATTATTATGAAATGACAAAATGATCCATGGAATTTGGTAAAAGTTTACGCAATTTTCGTATGCATGATTTACATACTTCAATTTATTTAGAGATTTTAGTGCAAACTTTAGCGGATAGTGTTTAATTGAAAAAAGTTAGTTGAGTAATTTTAATGAGCTTACGATGAATTAAAATTTTGGCAATTTTTGTAATTTATTATTAAATATTTTCTATTGAAACATTTGTGAATATTTGAAGCAACCTTGACCAACTCAACAAAAATGTTATCCTAAAGAACCCCATTTGCGCCTTCCTAGGATTATTTCTGCTTTGAAATAAATTATCATTATTGTAGGATTTCACGCAACTCAAAGCTACACACGTAATATAAACTGACCCATAATATGTGGTTGATCCTCTCATAAAAGCCATTCGTCAAAATTTCACATATTGAAAGAATCTTATCCTTTCAATTGATTACATCTACTCTACCTTCCAGGAAATTTAATCAGAATTTTTCAAAGGATAAATGTACAAAGTTAGAAATATCTTTCTCTCTCTTTTTTCACATTGAAAGATTCCAAGCTTATCAAAAGAAAGTAAAAGTGAATTTTCCGGAAATGAAACCACATCCCAACTGTCCCTTTTTCCCTTTTAAAGGAAACACCTCCAATATAAAGAGAGAAATTATTTCATGTTTTTAAACTTGAATAGTAAAGAAAATTGTTCAGAGAAGTTTGAACGGAAATAAAGGAGAAATTTCGCGGGAATGGAAGTTTAAATAGAGTAAAAACTTTTAAAGATAAAGTTGCTGATTGAAAAGAATACAAGGGTCGATGATATTTATATTCATGCCTCTCAAAAAAGAAATGCTCGAAGATATTTTACGAAAAAAAGGTAAAAGGGATTCAAAAGCCTTATTTCCCAGAAAAACGATTGCCTTATTTCATTAGATTAATTTAAGTAGCAAGTTGGTGTAGACTTTTCACAGAAATGAAGAAAATATCTTTATTGGAAATTTATCAATAGAAGCTTTTTATGTGATGTAAAATTCAAAAAGAGAAATATGATTTTGGATACATATGAATGCTTCTTAAAATTAGGCACGGTAACTGCCGTAACTAATTTTATGGTTAAGTGCTCGAAAAGTTCAGTTTCCCAGAATTTTGTGGGCGATTTGGCGAAATTTGAAGGGAATTATACGCTTATTCATGTGAAATTAGGACCGTATTCTATGTAATAAGAGCTCAAAAGATATTTAAAGTTAAACAGAAAACTACTTTTATGAGGCAGTTCTAACTGATTTTATTTGTTAATCGACACAAAAATAAGGGTCTGCACAAAATTACGAGCAACAGAAGGGCTTATGGTAGCAAAAATGTGCTTCAATCTGAACAGCAGACTATGAATCAATTCGAATCTGAATTTATGGCTCTCTGTCCACTGACACTTTATGGAGGGGCCTCTAATATTGTGGGAGAAAAGGAAGTCTCAGCTTAGCTTAAACTCATTTCATTTGTTTAAATAGAATATTAGTTTTTACTTATTTTAAGGCTTCTTTCTCGTTCGCAATCAAACATGCGTCTACATATAATTAATCTAGGACAATCAAGTTGCTATTTTTTATTTGTTTAAGAAAAAAAAGGATTGTAAATGGATGGTTTCAGCTTTTGTAGAAAAGAAATAAGAACATTTTTTATGGAAACAAAAAATTGCTTTTAAGTCAAGCATCCATTTGTAGACAAACCTTGTATCTTTTTACTTTTTTTCACAAATGTTCATGGGTTTTTTTATCTTTTCTCCCTGAAAAACGTAGGTTTTTGTCGTGTTGTGCTGTTAATACATCCATGAGGATTAAATTGTCTTTTAACCCTCAATTACTCGCACCCACTTTTGTGAAACGGTTACTCGCGCGGGGTACTTTGTACCCCAGTGG
Organism: Odontomyia ornata; assembly: GCA_963969285.1. Taxonomy (NCBI): domain Eukaryota; kingdom Metazoa; phylum Arthropoda; class Insecta; order Diptera; family Stratiomyidae; genus Odontomyia; species Odontomyia ornata. The sequence goes on along the minus strand of OZ017738.1, from coordinate 471,621,867 downwards.
TTTCTGACCACTTTGTATGCAAATTAATGAATATAATTAGACATTTTTTATTGAAAAAACTTTTTTAATAGTTACATATGCTTTCAAGAAATGTAAAACTATTAAAATGTACTTATAGTTATAATGCATAATGAAAAATCTGCGTAATGAAAATATAACATCAACTTATTTGGTATTTTTATTCGGATTCTTCAATAGAATTAAGTAGCTGAACACATCTTTCACATTCCTGAATTGTTTTTTTGATATGATTCTTGCATGTAAAGTTTTGGCAAGTTGAACACTTAATTGTTGTAGTTGTGTCCTTCGATCTTCCACATAATTTACACCGGCCTTTTTTGCGCAGAGTTATTGCTGCTTTTGAAAGATCACTGCCTTCACTCTTTTGCGGGTTTGAAAGCATATTTTCCATAATGCTCCGAATATTCATTGGCAGGGATTTAATCATTACCCGCTGTTGAATATGTGGTTTCATCATAGCGAGTGCAAGATTTTTTAAAAAAACTCGTCTATTGGTCGCTTATTCACCATGTTTGCAGTATATAATAAAACTATTTATACCTGCTACATTCAACAGCGACATAAAGATAGTGTATGGCCATCTTTTTGTTCGCCTTGTAACGGTATATGTACCACACATTTGATCTACAGTATCAACGCCACACTTCGTCCGATTATACTCCATAATTATTTCCGGTTTTCCTGTTTCAGAGTCGATCTCATTATTGTTATGCATCGTTGAAAGGAGTAAGACTGATTTTTTCTTTGCCGGTACATATGATACTAAGGTGACCCATTCTTGAAAGCCAAATAGGGAGGAACCTACTTCTCTTGATACTGAGGGCAGAAATTCTTGTGGTATTTGTCTTTTATTTTTTTTCATTGTACCAATCAATGTAATGCCATTTTCTTGAAGTTTTTTAGCCAATGGTAAGCTCGTGTACCAGTTGTCGCACGTCAAGTTCCTATTTGTTCCTTTTATATTGTCAGTCAATCTAAGAACAATATCAGTAGGAGTGTTGCTCACTTGATATGGACCCTCTGGCTGACGACCACAATACACTTCAAGCTTATGGGTGTAATATGTTTTGGAATCAACAAGCGCAAGAACTTTTATACCGTACTTTGCTGGCTTGCTAGGTATGTACTGTATAAAAGAACACCTTCCACGAAAAGCCTCCAGTTTCTCGTCGATAGTAACAAATTCTCCAAGAGTATATGCATTTTCGCAATTTACAACAAACTCATCCAGAAATGATCTTATTGCAGCAAGCTTGTCCGTTTTTTTCCTTTCATTTCTAGTTCCTATGTTATCGAACCGTATTGCACAGTGCAAAAAATAAAATCGGTTCATGGACATTACTCCTCTACAAATCTCTATTCCAGTGCCATCACTTTCAAATATTTCAGAAAGATTTGTTTTGCTCAGCTTTTTGCTACCAATCAGGTATAACAAGCCAAAGAAAGCATAAATTTCCTCTTTTGTTGTTTCTTTGACATCTCTTTCCCTGCCATATTTGCCAGAATCTTTTACTGATCTAATGTAAATATTAGTACACTGAACAATCTCTTCAATCATGCTTTCACCTATAATTTTTCTAAAAGCAGAAATTTCATCAGTAGGTATTTCTCTAGGATTAGGAAATCTTTTCATCAAAATATTTTTTTTTTTGTGTTTTTGCGTATTTACTATGTATCGGAGTTTTCTTCCATTTGAACGATTCCTCCAATACTTTTACGCCTCTTACTTTTTTGTAAATGTTTTTTATGAAATGATTTTCATCGCTTTCATCTTCATCAGATGAACTATAATCAGGCATATATTCTTGTTCGCTGTTGCTATCATGATTTTTATCATCGCTTCCAATAACTTCTTCTTCAGACTCCGAAGCACTTTCTAACCCTTCCCGCACATTGGTATCCACATCTTCATCACTAAGCGATTCCAAAGCTGCTCTTATTTCATCTTCAGTTCGCAGAAATCGATTCCTAGGTAACGTAAACAATAATATAGAATTAGCTATATATACGCAGAACATTTACACGATTACACGACAAAAAGAAGACATCTAAAGCGAAATCCTTACATTGTTCTTCGCGTAACACACAAATCAAAATTATGAAAATTTGCTCACTATATAATTTCACCAACTTCTCACTTGCACTTGTGAATATCGACTGAAATTGAAAGTACATAAGAAAACATGCCAAAAAAAGGAGCCAGAGTCCCACTGTACCAATCACTGCAACAAAATATCCCCATGGGGTACTTTATACCCCGCGCGAGTAATTACGTTATGTATATAAAATTGGCATTGTTCACTATAACTAGACGAAATTCTCATTTTAACTTATGAGCGATGTCTGAAATTGATGGGATCATAAAGTAAACATATCAAAAAAAGGTTAGAAGAGAGCTCAAGTCCCAGACAGATAGTGTTGCCGAATGCTGCAACAAATTATCCCGGTGGGGTACTTTATACCCCAGTGCGAGTAATTAAGGGTTAAGGGCAAAAAGAAGTAATTGAATACTTCCTCAAAGAACATCCAATATTGCTTTTATTTTCGAGAGTCTACAGTTTTAATTCAATGCTTTGGATGTTTGCAACCTTTGAAAATAGATTTCAGAAATAAACAAGTTGGGTAGGCAGACCTACGCTCATGTCAGAAGGGCTATGTACTCAACTTCTCAGAAATGCAGTCGCCAGCAACGAATAAAATCAAGAAACATGTCAAATCCATTGTTTCTCTATTTTCAACGGTCGCCATTTTGTTGCAAAATTACAAAAATCACTCATATTAATGAAAATTTCAAGAAGATGAAATCAAAACTGCAGTGACTGATTCGATGGAAAGTCCATAAAATACCAAAATCATGTGTTATTGTCGTTGTAATTGGATAATTTTCAAATGTCTATAACTTCCGTGTATATCATTCAATTTTTACCAAACTTACAAAGTTTAAGAATCTTATGTAGGACTACTCAAATACCAAATTTCGTTTAGTGGAAGGGTACCTATCCGATTTTATTGGGGAAAATGTGAAATTCTAATATCAAACTATTATTAACAAAGTTGAGCGAGTTTTGACTTCTAAAGTATTTGTTTTGGTAGTACTCATGAGCACCTACCTCCATAATTTTTTTTAAAGATTTTTCGGATCTCAGGTGTCTAATTGCGAGGGGAGGACACTAATTTTTTGTATATTTCCCCTCCCTGTGCGCCTCTCGAAGCGAAAAGTGTCAAATTAAGACCTGTTTTGAAAAATTCTCTTTTTTTCACTAAATAAGACAACTGTTTCGAGGCTTACCTAGCCTCTTCCTCAGTGATCTGTGTAATGAAGAACTTCATTAGAAAGAAATCTGAAGCAATCTGAATTGGCATCCAAATTATTGAAACGACAACTAAATTCATGAAGTGGAAGGGTACCTATCCGATTTTATTGGGGAAAATGTGAAATTCTAATATCAAACTATTATTAACAAAGTTGAGCGAGTTTTGACTTCTAAAGTATTTGTTTTGGTAGTACTCATGAGCACCTACCTCCATAATTTTTTTTTCAAGATTTTTCGGATCTCAGGTGTCTAATTGCGAGGGGAGGACACTAATTTTTTGTATATTTCCCCTCCCTGTGCGCCTCTCGAAGCGAAAAGTGTCAAATTAAGACCTGTTTTGAAAAATTCTCTTTTTTTCACTAAATAAGACAACTGTTTCGAGGCTTACCTAGCCTCTTCCTCAGTGATCTGTGTAATGAAGAACTTCATTAGAAAGAAATCTGAAGCAATCTGAATTGGCATCCAAATTATTGAAACGACAACTAAATTCATGACAGGTGAGGAAGAACACTATAGTCTGACAAAAGCCTGGCCGTAGGAGAAAGCGTGGAAATTAAACACCGCAAATGAAGTCTTTTATGCCGTACTTCCCGTTCTAACGTCTAGAATCAGGTACGAGTATAGGTAAAATAAGCTCCATATTCACAAATCGTTAGCCAAAATGTGCTTTTATCTGAAGGTGAAATATGTACCCTGAAAAATGAACTCGTCATTTTTGAACGCAAAGGGCTCCAGAAAATCGGTGGCCCAGTGAAACATGGAACAGAGTGGAGACTACGTTACAACGATGAGTTGTATGAACTTTTTGACGAACTACTGGTTTGACGGCGTAAAGTTACGCAAATTGCAATGGGCGGCCCATGTAGTAAGAATGAAATAAAACCGACTACCCGAAATAACATTAAAAGGTAGAGCACAAGGAATACATCCAGTCAAAAGACCGAGGACGTCATCGAAAGTGTAATGATTTTAAGTTTATATTTGTGCAGGGATGGTCTGCCATAAGTCTCAGCGAGGTAAAAAGAAGACCGAGTTCAGTTGACTAGCTTCGCTTGACAACAACGACTAACTATTTGCGGGATCAGATGAGGTGGGTTCTTGTCGCGCCACGAAGCTACACTACAAAATAATTATCACACGTACTTTACAAGATATTCCGATCAATTTTTAATATCTTTAGAAATAACTCCGCCGAGCAGACGTGCTCTAATGCATCGGTGATGACTGTCTCAAGCCAGTGTATAGGAGGAGGGAAGGGTGGAAGTGAAGTGAAACTGGAGGTAAGAGTGCGGATCTGAAAAGCCAGCGAAATGAAAGCCGGAGGAGCAGGAGATTTTGTGCATGAAGCAGAACTGGTGCACCGGAGAGACAGAAGTACCGAGTGTACTGATATATAGAAGGACCGAGGGATTAGATGGCCGGAAGGGAGAAGTGGAATCGGACGTGCGGCGTAGCGTAGTAGGAAGGGGAAGCGATGGACCTTGAGGTATGTTGAGTGATGGTCCATGGTGGCTGAGGAGAGTGGTGGAACCGAGCAAAAGGAGCCAGAGGCTGATGGGGGAAGTGAAACTGGATGAACGGTGTGGCCTAGTAAGAAGGGCAAACAATGTGCCTTGAGGCATGTAGTGTGAATGGCGGCTGAAACGAGACGTGGAGCCAAGTGAAAAGAGCCAAAGCCTAGTATCTTGCCTTCATACGATCTGCATTCGACTGAAATCGTCCTCGCACCAGTTCGTATGCATTGTTACTGTGACGTCTCCAGTAGGATACATAATGCGGAATTGGTGATAGTTCTCCTGTTTGGCTCACCCCCAATTCAATATTAGCAGGTAATCGGATCGTCCTTCCAGGCAAAACTTTTAATGGTATTTCCTTGATGTATGCTTAGCTACGGGATATGCCATGAGGAAGTTCAGTATTTCGATGAAGCGCTCGACCATATCGTCAGAGTGGGAATTAATTTACATTACCCTTATTTTCGTATTTCCAACAAATTCACTGATCGATAGACCCACTATTCCACGATCTGATCTGCAATCGTCGTCGCTTAGTGATTTTAAACCACGTAGACCTCCATCCACTTACTGTAGTAGCCAGCCACCACCAAAGTATATCAGTTTCCTCGATCAGTTTTTTGAAACAATCCCACAAAATCCACAGCGATTCTCTCGAATGGTACTCCACACAGATGCCTTTACATGGCCTCTTTATCTTTTTAGGTGGCCGCTTATTAGCAGCATAGTTCACACACCTGTAGTATCACTCTTCCGCATCAATCCGCGCATGCACTCAAAAGAGCCTTTCTTGCACCTTTGTCAAAGTTTTATTGACGCCAAGATGTCCAACGGATGCTCCTTTGTGCATTTTCTACAGCACTTCGTCAACTGTGCAACGCAGTAGAATTAGCAGAATTATACTCGATGATCCATCCGCTGCTTTCTGTTTTCGTTTTGACAGACCATCTTCCACATGAAACGAGTTTCACTGTGCCCAATTGATCTTCGTAGTAAGGCCATATTTCGGCACGTTATGCCGACTTGGCCTCTTTCCAGACTCCTTGTAGAAAAGTATTGAATCAATTTCTTCGTCCAAGGAAGACTTTTTCCTAAGTCCGCATGCCAATATTTGTGGCTTTCCTCTGCTTGACTGTGGTACTTAAATATTGGTTGACATAGGCGGCATGATAAGGCACCAGTATTACTGCGGACTTTACTGCCTTAATAGGTCGTCTTGAAATCATTAGTCTGCTATCATTTGATGCATCTTGCAACTTGTCCTTACGGTGTTTTGAACTTCAGAAACCATTTAACGTGGCACGATTTGTTTGCAGAATAAACTTTACTAAAGTGCTGCATCGCTTCAATTACAGCTAACAGTTTTCTTCTAGTCACGCAGAAGTTTTGCTCGCTTGTTGATAACACACGACTAAAGTACGATAGCACTACGCCAATTCCAATGTTGCTCACGTCAGTATCGATGACAAATGTTTCAGGTGTTTTTCATAATTCTTTTTTAAGGTTTTCAAGTTCTTCGGAAATTGCCTGTAGTGCGTTGCCAGTTCCTGAAAACTACAAAGCTGTACTTATCTTTTGGTACTGGCCAGTTCTTCACAGCTTCGATTTTCTCCAGATCCACCCGTATCCTTTCTGCAGATATTACATGTCCAAGCATCTAACGTTCTTGCTGAAGGATTTGTACTTCTTAGAACTATGCTGCAAATTTGTTGCTCGAAGCCTCGTGAGAACTTCTTTTAAGTTCTGCAGATATTCATCAAACTTTTGCCGATAGCAATTATATCATCCAAAATACACGGGGCGGGTCTTCCAGCTTAAAGTACGTAGCACATTCTCCATCAAAAGTACAAATGTAGCCGGAGCATTACAAAGTTCACAAGGCGTCACAACAAATTGCCACAGACCGGATCCAACTGAAAACGCCATTTCTTCACGATTGGCTTTGCTGATTTCTACCTGCCAGTATCTGTTCTTTGGATCCAAGGTAAAAACCATCTCATGGTTGCTAAGGTGTCCAAAATATCATCAATACAAGGCAGTTGATAACTATCCTTCTTGGTTACATCATTAAGTTTTCGGGTCATCACCACAAAACGATGTGCTTCCATCCTCTTTCTTCATAAGGAGTACAGACAACATGCATACACTAGTTGACGGCTGATGGCGTCTTTTTTTCGATGTCACTGATCATTTTATGCACCTTCTCGCTTTTGACAAGCCGCAATTTTCAAGGGGCTTACCTGATTGGTTAAGCACCCATAGTATCGATCTCATGCATGACTTTGCTCGTTCTGCTTTGGACATCAGCGGTGGTAGAGAATACATCGGTTGAAGGATGGCTCATCCCAATCATTGTTTCAGCCATGATCCTTGTAACCACTACCTCTACCGTTGCATAAGACTGTGATTTGCTGGACACAATCATCGGGGTTACTGAGGCGATAGGCTGGCAGCTTGACAGCAAGTTACCTTTCTTCAATTTTACGTTCTTCCCCGAAGCAATTTTCACCAAAGTATGCACATCTATTAAATTTCGTACCATCGATAGTTTTTTTTTGGATTGACTAGGTAGAAACGATGACATTCAGTATCCCCATTAAACTTCACTCGCTATATTAGCTGTGATCATTTCGGCATTTTTTGCATTCTCTGTGACCAGGACTCGCAGCTCTGTTCCTTCTATATCAGGAATTTCAGCGATGATTTCATCGTTTTGCAAATGTAGTATCCTTCGACCCAAGTTCAGAGTAAGCCACCCTAAGGATACTCAACCGTTATATTTACAGCGAGGCATTTATGGTTGAATGCAGCGTCACCGAGGATGACTCGTTATTCGATTTTACCATAGCCTGCCATCTTCCCACCAGTCGCAGTTCATTTTGCGAATGTCCCGCCATTTCTGAGTTGTCGCTGCTGTGTGATGGTGCGTTACCGTGATGAAATAGAACTTTTTCTTCATCATATGGGGCTGTTTTTTCTTTACTTTATCATTTAGTTTTGTCCAATAACGCTACATAATACTCTCTTGTGACTGTTTTTTCTTCTGCAGGTAATTAGTGAAGATTATTCCATGCGCATCCCAAAAAATGGAGGCCACCACCTGCCTGGCCGACTGTTGGACTTTTGGCCACTCTGTAAACTGGCTATTAGACTCAGGCGTGTAATAATGGACCCAAGTATTATTCAACGTCACAAAACTTCGAAAAAAGTCTGCTCGATTACCCTGCGCCCGTTGAATCATGAACGCGTTGCTGCTTTTGGTTGACGGTCAGCAAAAGCAGTACCCATCACCTCGATGACTTTTTCATCTTCAAAATATCCTGCATAATGTGTCCCGCTCATTTTTTTGAGATACTCATGGCCTCACTAACTCACGCAACCTTATTTTACGATCACTCAAAACGATTCGATGCAGTTGTCTTACGACTTCCACATTCTTGGCTTCCTGTGGCCTTCTAGAGTGAAGTGCGTCTTCTAAACCATTAATAAACTATTGTCCTTCTAAAAGCAAAAGTCAATGAAGTCAATCAACATTGCAATGATTATTTAGAAGATTTCCAAATTAAAAAACAATGTTTGATCAAGATGCGATTTTCATGTTTTTTGAACGAATGGAGGAAATAAAATGAAATTTTATACACAAACTATTGATAGACGAGTCTTTCGAAAAGAATCATGTTACGTACTGATGACATTGATAATAGGTTAGATGATTTACGGAATTGTTCACACTACGCAATTTGCGCAAAAATTAATTCATGTTCATGTCCATATGACTTTAGATAGTAAGATTGTCCAGCGCTAGAACAAGCCCATAATAATTCAAGTACAAAAAAATGTTAGGAGAACTTAATTTTAAATTTGAAAAGCATAAAAGTCCAAGACAATGTTGAAATCATTCCACAAGGTGAAAGCAAACAAAATTATTTGACACATAATAGGACAAAATGAATGATGCACATTCAAGAAAGTTCATCGTAAACCGTCTTCAAGTATTTACAATGGCAAATATATACAAAAAAAGTTATGCTAAATTTTTATATTTTAATGGCAATCGCATCAAAGGGGAGAAGAAGTGAATACATGCGCAAGTAAATGGAACGTACGAAGAAGCAAAATCAAATGAAATGTGGCCTGGTAATCTCTATACTCATAGATATAGAGAGTACTGGATCCGCGACCGGTCGTGAGAGCCGAAGCAATTGGCAACCTTCGCTAAAGTTGTGTGAAGTTGAGGTTTGAGGTGATATGCTTTTAATTTAGCACTCTTTTCACACATGTTCACATTTAAAAAATTTTTAATTTTAAAGATCACGCGTACGTAATCGGAACTTTAATTCACTGTTTTAATTAAAAATTTACGAAATTTCCATCCGCTTTGACACATGAGTTTTCCCGCGTGTTTCACGCTCTTTTTGATTTTCTTTTGCTTTGACGTTCGAGTTTTCCGTGAGAGTCGTTTGTTGTTTGTACTCCAACTGTTTTCCGAATGATAACGAAGGCGCGATCGTGCGCACGTGAAATGAAATTTCGTTGGTGTGCGCGGGTGTCAGTGGGGAAGCGATTCTTCTGAAGAGAGAAAAGAAAAACCTGTCTGGAAAAAAAGGGGAAGGAGAAGCAAAGGGAATCATATAGTTTCGAGAGCGTAAGTTATTTATAACTTATTTATGTGGCAAATTTGCTTCTCACATGGACGAGTACACAGATTGTCGTTGCTCGTCCATTTGTTTATATGTCTTTGTATGAACTGTTTAACTTTTTCGACGAGCCGGAGTTCCCAACTAGTAGGTCTACAAATCAATGAGCATAAAACAAGGCTCATGACGCAGTCGAGGAAAAATATCTCAAATACCCAAGATATCACACATGGCGAATAAAATATCGAAAATGTGGGCGAATTCGTATAATTATGAGAAACGCCAATGAAAAAGTTCTAATCAAGGCCTTTCTTTTGATACCCCACTCAACTATCGATAATTTAAAAAAAAATTTTTAAGAGCTACTTCGTTATTGGGGGGACCCCTTTTAAAAAATCTTGAAATATTTTATAGGACTCTAACTTTTGAGAAACTACCACTTCTGACCTTTTCACACAGTTCGAGCTTTCTAGCTTCTATAGTTTCTGCGGAAACTTGCTGTGACGCAAGGACAGATGGGCAGGCGCATAGACGGACGGACGGATGGACAGACAGGATGCGAAACTAGTAGGTCTTTGTATATGTTTGTTTTATGTCTAATGAGCCTCTCGGAAGAACATGATTTAGATTATTTTCAAGCGTCATCCTAATTTATCGTTTTGCCGTTCAACCGGCACATCAACTGCGAGATCGGAAGATTTCAATAAGCAAAACGTTAATGCATTTTTTAACTCTTTGAAAACCTCAATAGATGAGTCCCAGCCAATATTTACAATGTGGACGAAACAGGTATTACAGTCGTACGTTCCAAAATGCTAGAGATATTAGCATTTAAAGACAAGAAGCAAACAGGTTCTAAAACATCCCCAGATTGTAGATCGATAATCACGTGTGTAATTTGTATGAGTGTAGAAGGTAAACTTATTCCACCAATGATGCTTTTCCCGGGAAAGTGGGATAATTCCCTACTGAGGAAAGGTGCTCTACCTACTTGTCATCCATCAGGATGTATCCAACTAGAACTATTCACATAATGGTTGAATCATTTTCTACAGCATGTGAAACTTACATGCTACATCGCCAGTTATCCTCATTTTAAATGGACATGGAAGCCATACGCAAAACATAGATGTATTGGATTTAGCAAGAGATAACCACGTTCTGTTGCTTTCATTGCCACTCCACTCAAATCACACAGCCTCTCGATACAACATTTATGGGTCCATTTAAAAATACTTGACTGAAAAAATTTGTAAGCGGCTAAAAGTACAAAATCGGTCCGTCACCCATTTTGATATAGCCAAATTATTTGGCCAAGTTCATATAAGGACTTAGCATGCAGAAGTTTTCATGCAACTGGAATGTATCGCGTAAATGGGAATGCATATAAAGGGTGATTCATTATGATTTTTGATTTTCAATAGGCTTTTCTGACAAATCACGCGTGACTCCTGTCAAACTGTAATGTCATTTTCATCCAGGATAGTTTGATAAATCATCATGGAAAGACGAAAATCAGCGTTCTGTGAGAAATGTTTTTCGTGCTACTTCGTCTACGAGTACAGCGAGAGAAACAATGGACTTATTGAGAAATCATTTTGGTGAGAGCCTGATTTCACGTTTTCGATCAGTAAGGCCGCCTAGATCGTGTGATATCACACGTTTAGATTATTTTCCATTTCTGGTCTTTAGGGATAAGTCAGCTTCAATTGACGTTTTGAAAGCCAACATTACCCGTGCCATTCGCGAGATACCAGTCGCTATGCTGGAACGCGTCGTCTAAAATTGGATCCTCAGGATGGACAATTTACGGCGTAATCGCGGTCAAGGTTTAAACATGATAATCTTTAGAAAGTAAATGTCATAGATTGTTTTTTTCACCCACAATAAAATTTTTAACTATAGAATTCAATTTTAATGCTTTTTATTTGAGATTGAAACCCAAACCTCATAATAAATCATCCTCTATTTCAAGACTAGGACTTCTTTGACGAAAAATGTCCAGTAGTGAAGGAATTGCTTAATGATGATGTTATATGTAGAAGGAGAGCTTCCAGAATCTCTATCAATGAATGAATCCTATCCTACTCAGGCCACTGAAGGAAATTGCTGTGCGACAACACAATATGAGGATCTGATCAGAAACATATTTGATTCAACAGCTGGTCCTTCTACGTCAGCTAAGCCTTATATGTTTCCAAAGGCTTGGCAGCCGATACCTGTTATAAAGAAAACTGTAAACAACAGAGGAAGAAGAGCCACCAGATCTATGATTTCGACGTCATTATCTTACCAATAAGTTTTAGTGAAAGCGATTAAATTTAAGTCTACGAATCGCAGAGAAAGATACGGTTGAATATAAGGAAAGATTCAAATAACCTACCTAAGAAAACAACCCAACGAAGACAAGAAACCTCAAAAGGTATACAAGTTGGGAAGACAGACCTCTATGCTCATGTCAGAAGGGTTTTGTACTCTACTTACAAAATGCAGTAAGCAGTAACGAATAAAATCAAGAAACATGTCATGTTCGAGGATCATACTATTCTTAGCAAAGTTGAAAGAATTTTGACTTCTGAGGTATTTGTTATAGTTATACCCATAAATATCTCAATTGATAATTTCTCCAGATTTTTTAGATCACGGGTGTCCATTCCCGAGGGAGGCAAAACATTTTTCATGTATCTTATAAATAATCATCAATTTCATCAATCTTATAAATAATCATCTGTTTGCTAAATTTGAGGGTACCGTTTAGATTTTATTCAAGAAAACATAAAATCGATAAATCATACTATGACTAACAAAGTTGAGCGAATCTCGACTTCTCATGTATTTGTTGTTGTTGTACTCATAAAGGCCTACATACATGATTTTTTTCAGATTTTTCGGATGGAAGGTGTCCAATCGCGAAGGGGGGGGTACGCGAAAAGTGCGTACATTTCTCCTTTCCCCTGCCCCCCTCGGTACTCGTAAGGCAATAAGACTTGTTTTGAAAAGATCTCATTGAGACCTTTCCAATGACACCCTACTCGACTACCAATGGTGAAAATTTTTTTTTGAGGGGTCACCTCCCTATATGGGGAGACCCCCTTTAAACCCCTTTGAAAAGTTTTTCGACCCTTGAACTTTCAAGAAGTCACCACTTCTGACCTTTTCACAAAGTTTCATGGCTGTAGCCTTTATAGTTTCGGAGAAAAAGTGCTGTGACATACAGACGGACGGACGGACGGACAGACGGACACAGGTCATGATTGCAATAGGGTTTTGTATTTCAGTACAAAACCCTAAAAATCATCTCAGAGTTCCGTTGAGAGCAATAATTCAGTCCGTGATAGCATAGATGAAAGTCTCGACCATTTCCGAAATGAGAATAGAAAATGCTTTTACTGTAGTGGTCTTTTCTTTGAAGATGTTCACGGAGAAAAATTGATTCAATGTGCACCTTGAAAGCGACGGGCTCATCAAAAGTGTACTGCCGTAGAAGATAAAGTTCCCAACTATACTATCTGGGGTGAGCTCTTTCATCTCCCTGTAAAGGTCCCTTCGCAGCTTATGCCATGTTGTGTGAGTGGCAGGCATTGTCTTCCTCGCCTGGGCAAAACCGACAATTGGGGGACTGTGACTTACTCATATTGTGCAGGTAAGACTGAATACACCCAAGCCCGCTCAAAAGCTGCGTCAAAAAGAAGTCAGTCTCACCATGCCTTCGATTTAGCCACGATCTCACATGTGGGATGAGGCGTGTAGTCCATTATCCTTTCGGATAATGCACCCAGGGCTGCTGCCAATTGTTGAGTAAGCACTGTCTCTCCTCATGGACAACCATCTCTCTCGCGCCCTCGTTTCGACGCAGGTGAATAGCATGGCGATCTCTAGCAAGGAGGAAAATAGGTATTACGCCTGCAATAACTCCCACCACCAAATCAGAGACTGTCGGATATGAAGATGCAATCCTCAGTGCTCCTCTTCGCTTTACCTGTGCCAAGCATTTTCAGTATACCTCCTTACTGAGAGCGTCGCCCCAAATTTCTGTTCGTACAGTAGCACGAGGCGTCCTCTTGATGGGTTAGGTTGTTGCGAATTCTGGCGTACCGATATTCTCCCATTCGCAACTTCAAATTACCGCCGTAACCTCTTCACCTTCCTGTGGGCATTTATACCTTTTCCCTCGTATATTTATATAATTTTTTTTTTATTTTATCAATTTCCCTATAATTTTAATTTCCACAGAATCATAATGCTACCCTTTTCCTTTATTTTCAATTACAAAAAATAGTATAGAATAATAATTTTAATTTTCCCACTAACAACATTCCATTCATTAATTCCCACTAATAAAACTTCAATCAATACATTTTCCCAAACAAAACTTTATTCCTTCCTTCATACTAACCAATTTTATTCACTAGCTCCCACTAACAATTTTTTTTTATACTAACGAAAATTCATTTACGTTTTCCTACTTACAAAATTCAATTTCATACCCAGATGCATAGTTGAAGTTGCTTATTAGATGAATGGGAAATCAACAAAACATGGCTCCGTTGGTAGCATCGCGGATTCTCGACCGGGGGTCTGCTGGGACCCTGGGTTCAAGTTCTCCGAGCGTTGGGAAGCACTCTTTTTGGAGTATCGGCAAAATCAATAGTTTCCGTATATGTATATGTGACACTTTGCATCTAATCAAACGCTTCTTAGATTACCATGTATTAAAAATGGAAATTATTGCGTTTGTTAGTACAAAAAGATATGTGGGTAGCGGAATCGAAATGTAATGAACTTCGATTACATTCCCAGATGCGGCAGCGGTAATGGAAAAGAATGGATTGCGGGATCGGGTTTGCTGGAGGTAAAATGCGGAATTGGGTTCTTGGATTTGAGGATTCAGTATTTGGTTTTGCGAAGAAGAGGGAGTTTTTTGCGGTGTCGAGTCTGATTTCGGGATGGAGATATGATTGAGTTTTGAATAGTGACGGTGAAAAAGTGAAGAATCTGTGAATCAGTGAAAAAAATCTTACGTGTACGAAAAATCGCGAGTTAAAGGTAAGAAACAAGAGAGAATTCAAAGTTTTATAGTTTGTTGTGATTATTATTATTATTGAATATTTCAAAAATAAAGCATTAAAACAAGTTTATAGATGGAAAATAAGAATTAAAGTTGAATTTGTAGTGCAGTTAACGAACTTCTTAGCAGAAGATAGACCATTAAATGTTTACGAATCCGAATGGATGGATTTTAAAATCGACACCAAGTGGATACAGTGATTGAACTAAAAAAATAACGGATGAAGGAAAAATTAAGTGGCAATAGTCTTAACAATAGGTGAACACTCGAGTGCCGGAACTCGTAAACTATAGAAAAAAAAGAAAAACGCGAGAAGCATATCAGTGGGCGGATTCCTTTTGTAGAGAGAATAAATTTGAAGGAATAATTCGAAGTAGACTTAAAGTGATTATTTGAATTAGAATGGGGATAAACTGCCATACAGTGGATTGGTGGCTGTGTAGATTGTAAAATAAAAGCAAAGTTTATATTGTTTTTTTTTCGTTGTTTTATGCTAACGTAAAAGAAAAAAACAAAACGTAAAGTTCGTGGTTTTAATTTTTTTCAGTGATTTTTTTCAGTGGACCCCCTTCAGTTGCCGAGCGCTCCTGAGCGTCAATAGTGGGGAGTAATGCACACATTTTAGTTTTCCATTGTATGACCTTTCATTATATTACAAATTTGTTGGTTGTAGTAGCTTTTCGCATGATAATTTTTGTCGATTTCTCTCAACATTTTACAAATTCATTTGAAAACCAAGAGGCTAGTTTTGTTTTACGATATTATTCTTTTTTTAACGAATTGTTGTGTGTTTTTCTAACTTGAAATAAAAACGGCCACAATGTTCTAAGTTAAAAATCTTTTTTTATTTCTCAATATGCCTTCCTTTTTCCCGTCCTTATCCCAGCGTGTTAGTGTTTTTATGTAAGGTGGCTCAGCACGAGCACAGGGTGTCCCGGAAGTCCCACGACACAACTGAGCACTACCCGGCCTCAGTATACCACCCTGGGCAACACACCCTTCTGCTAAAGCTTAATGTCTGCAACTGCGGTGACTTCCGCGGATGCAACAGGGTCCCTCTATGTTGGCCATAAGTTGACTCAGAGCCGATACTCCCGAAGCAGCATTCTCAGCCGCTGCCCTGGTTTGCTTAGAGAAACTCATCTTCGAGTTGATCAATAGCCCCAGGTACTTCATCGCTGGTTTCGATTCGATAAGTCTGCCTCCAATACTGATCTTCCTTGCTCAAGGCATTCTATTTTTTGGTTAAGATAACCACTTTGGTTTTCTCCAGATCTAAACTGAGCCCGCGAGCAGCCATCCAGTCTCTCACTTAGCGCATTAGCATACCTAGCCTAAGTTGCGCCTGTTCAACGATGCGTCCAGCGACCAGAGCCGTAACATCATCCGCATGGCCAATCAAACGGGACTCATCTGGCAGCTCCAGTCTCAGTAGCCCGTCGTAAGCCACGTTCCACAGGTCCGGACCAAGGATAGATCCCTGGGCGACACACGATGTAACTTCGTCCTTCGTTGGCCCTGTGTCGTGTCGTAAAGCAAGCTTCGGTCCTTCAGGTAATCCCGCAAAAGCTGCATTAGATATTCTGGAACTTGAAAAGAGTTTTCCAGTGTATCCAGAATATCCACCCATCTAGCGAGTTGAAGGCACTCTTAACGTCAATTGTGACAAACAGGATGATCTGCTGCTGGGTGCGGCTAGATGTCTCTGCTTTTTGGACCGCGCTCACCACCTCTGCAATCGCATCAATGGTGAAGCGTCCCGCTCTAAAGATACATGATTTTATTGAAATATATGAAATTCGAATCAAGTTTTAGAGATTGCGAAGCTAAAGTGTACACTCCTAATCTGCGACACACTATGTGAATGACTTTACGAATGGGATACATGTGTAGCACATGTATAAAAATCATTCGCCTGGTTTTGCACAACGTTTGTAATGTGTTAGTGTTATTAATTGTTCGAAAAGTTTTGAAATAAAACACTGCCTTATATCAAGCAAATTTAAAGCTCTTAAGTTTTTCGAAACAACATGCAAAGTCTGCTTAAAACAAAACTAGACTGTCTTCGCAAAATAAGATTTTTGAAAAAAGATTCTATTATTAACCCCAATTTAAGGGATTGACTAAAACCCACATTAAAAATATAAATCTCGATTTTATGATTAAAGTCATTTGGTTGTCTAAAGTGAAAAGGGAGTGATACTCGTAAATTTAAGATATGACAAGGTTAAGACTTGTGCTTCCATCTTCAAATCACTTGGCTTATGAAAGATCGCGGAACAGCGTCTTCAATTGCCGATTACCTTATATTGTCAGGGAAATTTCATCTTGAAAAATTTTGCAGAGCATCATTTGCAAGAGTTGCAACTTCCTTAAAAAAGCCATAAACGAGAATTTCGCAGTCATACCAATTTATTTCACTGGAACATATGGCTTCCTGTCTGGCATATGCTATGGCAAAATTCTCAGCTAAAGGAACTGCAAACATTTCTCATGAGATTGGAGAATCACTAGCTCCTTGCTTTTTGCACATTTCGCAAAAGCTTTTAATTTTTGTAACTTTGAACTTTGTTCCTGTGTCTGCTTCAATCCATATGTTTTCTCTCAATTTTCCACTTCGATTGCGTTATTCGTCCATCTAAGGATGAAAATAAGTATACCAACGATTACCGAAAATAAAGAAAGAATCTCATTATCACAATCCTGAGAGCATCCCACACATATTTGTTTAATTTTCACCTACACGTTAAATACTTAATGCTAACCAGCTAGATTGCTTGCTTTTTGCATTATCTGGTCGCGAACACACCCACTCGCGAAAATTTCAACAAATCTATCTTCGTCTAATCTGAAAGTTTTCTCTACTTCTACAGCAACGCTCTCAGCACAAACAACAATCACTAATAGTAGATAGAACGATACAAAAAACTCATAATCAAGCAACACCAACGACGAAGCCTTTAGCAACCAAAATTCTGCTCTGCATACGATTGACCCAATTCCTAGGTGAGAATTAAAGGAAAAAATAGATTAGTGAAGGAAATGTGAATCAGGGAGAAGCAGACAACATTTTCGTATACACGAATATTTGGCATCGTCCTTGCAATACTACAGAAACGTTGCATCAGGAGTCACTCGGGTGGATATATGAGTGTGTTCAGTAGGCGGCCGTATTCGTCGCAGTCACTAATCCTCAACTAGACGAGTCAGAAAGCTGGGAAAAAGCAAATAGTACTCTCCTTTTGGCAAGCGTCCAATGCTAATGCTCTTAAGCCGCGCCGGGTGAATAAATAAGTGATGAATCGCTGATAGTGCCGCCGAAGTACGATGTAGTTGCATGCACTTAAAAATGCGCCGACGACAAAGTACTCGTATTAGAATGAAGTCTCACTGTCCCACCCTTTAAGTCACCCAAGCAGCCAAGTGATGCAGGACGACTTTGCCTCCTTTCGGGTGTTCTAGAAGATTCCATGTCTTCCCCTGTTAAAGCGCTAATCTTCCCAACTTCATTCGATAACTTTCCTCCGGACGAATTTCTTCAATTTCACCAACATAAGCTTAAGAATAACGTAGCACAAATTGTATCACTGCTGGGAGTAAGCTTGCGCACAAAACGTAGCGCTCAGTGGAAGCTTACGAGAGCAAAAATGAGTTCTCGAAAATTCAGAATTGATTTGGAGCATTGGCGGAACAATTTTCCGGAACTTTCGACAACCATTCCCCAATGGTTTGAAAATTAGCAGAGCATAGTCATGGAGTGCGATATGGCGCAGCGAAGCCAAAGAGAAAGAGAAGAGAAGGTGGGAAGCTCTACTGCGTCGCCAAAATACACGTGCTACGACGCCAAAGAGATTTCTTGCGGTGAGGCAAGCGAGCGAAAGTACCACCCTCGAACTCCCTTTCCACCGGGCGACCCGGGCGCCGACAAGTATAATGTCCTTTTGAAGTCCTTGCTGTGCTCCACGCTACACCCACCCAGCAATGCTGTTATTTAGGAACTTCGCCCACCAGACAGTTTTCGGATGAGTGAAGTTCCACGTCCCATCCCCCAGCACCAAGGCTACTCACCCTTGTGACCGAGTGGAACAAGTTGGAGTATGCGAAAATTGGAGATCGTGTAATTTATGGCGAAAATAATAAGAAGGATCATGTGGGGTATTATTTTGATTCCAAAAGATTAATCGGCTTAATTAGGAGATTGTAATATAAGCTGGGCTAGGAACTTGATATCCATTTACTGCTTGTTTACATCCTTCATTCGGGAAATCACGTAAGACGGGTGATGGGAAGATGCGGATTTCGCATCCTTTCAGCCGCTTGAGACAAACATATGCTGCAAATAATATTTTCACATCAGGAGATTTGCAATCACAACTTACCTGCTCATTGTACGAATTAATCCAATCGTCCGATATCATAAGACTGCCTTAGGTGATGCGTTGTTCAAAGGAATTAAAAGGATGGAACGCCGCAACGAAGTTCGTTATGGAATTCGAGAGCTTGCAGCCACGGTGCAATGAAATCAACGGTAGGCAGCAAAACCACGGAAATTCACTTTCAATAACACTTGTCGAGAATTTCTTCTCCTCTTGGGTAATTCGCTTATTCTTCTTCTACTTTCGAATGCTTATCAAAAGCCACTGATATTATGTAAATCACTTTTTTATTCAATTATTACTGAATAATATTTTCGCGTAATTGCTCTGATTGTCTTATCACAAATCCGCTTGTGTTATTGCTTTGCAACTCGGATCCCACTTGGGCAGATTTCGAGGTTGTGAATATTTACCAGCGGTAAATGTTGAAAGAAAGCACGATTACGAGTGTCCTAGAAATTTTTCCTGGCTCTCAGAAAAATATGCACTGGATTATTTTTGGTGTTTTGCACTCACTTCGGTTGCACTTCAGATTGCACTAGAGTTTCAGACGGAATATTTTTGTTAGCAATTGAGATTCGCACGGAATTCAATACAGCATGGATTAGAGTCTTACAGAATACTAGTGGTCGATGCAAGACAGCAGCTAAGGTTGAGTAAGATACTGCACTTGCAGAAGTACGCGATTGCAAAAAATGTGGCAGTTAAATAAAAAAAAAATAGCTTATCGGCCGACAATGAAACTAAGTCGTTGCAGAATGCGCCACTGAAATGTTTCCCGGGCCGATATCTGTCGTTGTGTGTCGTCGTATCGAATTCTCAATTTTTTTCAGGAAAAATTGAATTCACTTTTCGGTTCTCGTTTTGAAATCGTCTAGTCTGCTCCACGCGTGTGGGTGTGCGTGCCAGAATCTGCGTATACTACGGCTTCGGAGGACGCTCAAGCAAATTGCACTAAATTTATTTAGTTTCGCTGACGATTTTCGTTATGTTTCATCCGCTCACTCAAGCGAGAGTAAATCCTTGAACGCTTGGATAATTCAAGCGACCACCACACTGTGATTGACTGCCTTCCTCCTTTCTATTTCCTTCCTAAGGTTGCCTATCGAGACTAGTCTGCAGTCTGTTTCGCAATGGGGTTTGAGTCGTAGCTAATGATTGTGTCTGTTTTGTTTGTGTGATTGGGAAGCTCTTTTCCCACCAGAGATTTCCTTAAAAATTGGCACAGAAGGTTGCAATGCAAATCAAGCAAGGACTCAAGACTCGTCTAGCCAGATGGAAGGGAAAATAATGAAGACAGCAGGAAACAGAAAGTTTAAAATGCAACAACAAAAAATGCCAAAGAACTCAACACCGTTCCCCCAGATCTCACTCTTCAATTCTGACGCAACTTCTCACACAGAATATATTGTAGTGGACGATTAAATTCGTTTTCAAATGTCCTTGATCGAATAAATTTTTCTAATCGAATTCCAAGTAGCACTGGTCAGTTACGCTGAGCTTTTCTCGTTTCTATTCACAATCTCGGTGGCTGTAATCCATGAACGACAGTCTCACCAATTTGAACTGAATCTTTTCAGAATATTCCTTCAGTGAAATTCCTGGTTTGTACGAAAGTTCTTAAGGTTTTGGTAAGGATTTTCCTTGAATGTCAATTATCTGAGTGAATTGAACGAACCATACGACCTAAGGTACACTTCACTTTCGAACACGGCCACACTCACTGAACGACTGACTCTACTGGTGGACACAGTGACAAAAGTGAAGAGTGGAGCGAAGCAGGCAAAAGCTAAGCAAAATGCTAACAAACGCCTCACTTACTTCGACCAGAAGCCAACTCAGGAGGGGTACTTTCTTTCCCGACTCCAACTGTAGTTTCGCTCGCAGAATATCGCGGCCCCATCACCAACATCAACGACGCCGCGGCCCCAAACGCCATTTACACCAACGTTTCTTCCGTCGCTGGCGAAAAGCTAACACTCTTACAAGTTGGGAGCTATTCAGCGTAGGTTGGCTGCATAAATGCGCTCATATGTGAATTTTCCGAGCTGAAGCTCCACACACTAACGGGAATTTGTAGTTGAATGGGGAGCTGTTCAGCTAATTTCTACACTGAGCTTGTTTGCATTTAGCCAAGTTGTTTACATCAACATCTTAGAATTGAAAGCTTTCAGAAGTTAGCGGATAAATGGAGGCAAGTAAGTACCAACATTTCGTTTTTGCAATTAGTGTTGGTGAATGTTTTTGTTTTCGAGGATGGGGAGGCAGACAGGGTGCTATAAACTATTGTACATATGTACATATTTTTAAATGGCGATCGCTCAAGCTTATTACGTCATAGAAAGCAAGTGCTGCCATGCGATTCGCATGAGAAGCATGCAATAGTGATGAGGGTTGGTTTAAGCAAAATAATTTAATTCTTAGATGTGCTAGCACCAAATGTTTTAGCTATCAAGTAGCGATTATACGCAAAAAATAAGCTAGCGCCAATGTTTTTTCCCCATTAAGAGCAAGAATACACACATAAAAATAATATGATATATTTACAAGGCAATATGGCTTACGGCGATTTTATTAAGAGGAATTTTACTAAGCATGGCAGATTTAAGTAGACTTAAAAGTAACTCTAAATACATGTGAAATACAAACTAAAGTATTGTAATATAATATAAAAATCAATTATTTTGTTTATTTGATAACCGTACGCAAATTTTCTTTTTACTTGAAGAGCCGTCGGGCATTGCTTTTTAGGGTTTTGTAAAATAATTTTACACCCTATTTACACCCTACTAAAATCGCGCCTGTCTGTCAGTCTGTCCGTCCGTCCGTCCGTCCGTGTATCACAGCACTTTTTCTCGCAAACCGTATAAGCTACAAAAATAAAATTTTGTATATAGGTGTAAAGTGATGCACCCTTCAAAGTTTCACTACAAAAAAATATTACAAGGTGCTTCAGGGGGTTTCCCCATAGAGGGGAGTTGGCCCTGGAAAACGAAATTTCATCAAAAGTAGCCGATATGGGTATCAAATGAAGGTCTCAATGCGAACTTTTCAAAACAGGGCTTAAACTTTTATTTTTTTCTTCAGGGGCGCACAGGAAGGGGAAATACACGAAAAATTTGTGTCCCCCACCCCTCGCGATTGAACACCTGTGATCCGAAAAATCTGAAAAAAATTATTGAGATAGATGTTTGTAAGTACAACAGCAACAAATACCTAAGAATTCAAAACTCACTCAACTTTGTTCATAATTGTATGAACATCGAATTTCACATTTTCCCCGATAAAATCGTATGGATACCCTTGAATTCAATGAAAACCGATGCTTGAGCAGTTTCCCATAAAGTCCTTAGACTCAGCACCATTTGAAATTTCTCGCAATACAAGAATAATAACAAACGATTTTGGTATTTTATGGACTTTCAATTCACTCAGACACTGCAGCTTTGATTTGATCTCCTTGAAATTTTCAAATAAGATCAATAATATAAATTTTTTTGGAAATCCATGATTTGAGTGATTTTTGTTGATTTGCAACAAAATGACGACCTTTGAAAGTACAGAAGCAATGAATTTTCTTATAAACGTGCATATCTCTTGGACATGTTTCTTGCCTTTATTTGTTGCTGGTGATTACATTTCGCACGTAAGGAACAAAACCCTGCTGACATGAGCGTAGGTCTGTTGACTCAATTTGTTTGAGTGAGCAGACGCGCCTCGATTCCTTTAAGTCATTTTCAGTGTCTGACACTGAAGGAGTCGAAACGTGTGGCTCACTTAAAAAAGCCAGGCTGTTAGATTCTTATTTTTTTTGGCCCTATTATTAGAGCCATAAAGCCTTATTGCTTCATTCCAACACACTTACCTTTATCAATTCCCCACTTGGACACTTTCATCGCACTCCAGTTAAAGATGAGGTCTTTTCGTTACAAAAGCAGCGCAGAAAGCCGCAAAGAAACTCCTTCAAAAAGTGTCAGAAAGTAAAGTTCGTACGGACGCCCAATTACAAAAAGGACCTGATGCAAAGCAGGAGAGGCAGAAGCCCCGACGATGACATCGGCAGCAGGCACTGCTTGTAAAGCCCCAAGATGGCCAATCCTACGCGGAAGTACTGCGGGACATCAGGGGAAACGTAAGGCCCGAAGACACCAATACTACCATTGAAGTAGTACGACCAACGCGGTCGGGTCACATACTGGTTGAGTTCGGAGCAGAGGCCGGCAATAAGGAAGGATTCTGCGACGCAGTAAAGAAAGTACTCGCCAAAGCGCAACTATAGCCTCGCTCGAACCGATGGCAACGATCGAAATACGAGACATTGACTGCGTCACGGATCTGGCGGAGGTAGAAGAGGCCATCAAAAGGAAGTTGCCTAGCGTGGGAAGGATCAAAGCGAGACTGACACCAGAAAACAACAGGGGACAACATATAGCCATAGTTGACTTGACCGAAAAGAACGCCGAACAATACCTGAACAAGGGCAAAGTACAAAAGGGTGGGTTGTCTGTAGGATACGGCGAAGAGCAACGCCTCTTCAATGTTTCAAATGCCTTGGTTATGGTCACACCACACAAGTATGCAAAGGACCCAATAGGAGTTCACTATGTTACAAACGCGGTGAATTGGGACATAAAAGAAAAGAGTGTACGAAGGAGGCACACAGTATTCTTTGCAAGGATGCTGATTCAAAAATCTGATTTTGGACACGTCTTTGGATCAGGAAAATGCCGGGTGTTCCAGGAAGCCCTAGCCACGGCATAATCAGAACTCCGATGACCCACATCCTGCAGCTAAACCTACACCGCAGTTCAACCGCCCAAAATCTGCTTGAGCAGTTTGCGAGGGACATGAAAGCCGACTTCTTGCCGCTGAGTGAGCAACACCATAATAAAAGTCCTGCATTATGGTATTCTGACGAAACTGGTACTGCTACCATCTGCGTTCGGAACAGTCACTTTTAAGCGGAGAGTTGTGGACGGGGGGAATGGTTTCGTGTGGGTTCGGTGCTCAGGGACCACCTTCTTTAGTGTGTACCTAACGCCTAACGAATCGATATCATCTTTCCAAGCCAAGCTTAATACTTTGGAGGGCGCTGTCTCGAACGCAGAGGGCAAAGTGCTCGTTGGGGGCGACTTCAACGCCAAAGCAATCGAATGGAGCATGCCTCAAACGGATCCGCGGGGAAAACGAATCCTGGAAATGGCGGCCAGGACGGCGCTCGTCGTACTAAACTCCGGAAATACGCCGACTTTCCGCCGTATTGGCTGTGAGGGAACCATACCGGACGTTACATTCGCCTCGGAGTCTTTAGTACGGAGGATACACAATTGGAAAGTATTAGAGGACTACTCAGCCAGTGATCATCAGTGCATTCTGCTTGAGATCAGTGATGTTGTCTCCTGACGTCCATGCTCTCAGCTTTCTACAACTGGATGGAATATCGGAAGGATGGACGTCGAGAGGTCCGTCGAGGTACTCACAGCAGGTGAGCCGCTGCAGGGAGCTTCAGAGGGGATGGAAGAACTGGCAGCTCAAGACGTGGTGAACTCTACTATGAGCATCATTACGACTGCTTGCTGCGCTTCTATGCCCCGTCGAAGGCCCCCCTACAGCAAGCCCCAGCGTATTGGTGGTCAACTGGAATCGCTGAAAAGCGAAGGGAGTGTCACAAGCTTCGACGTGAGGCTCAAGGGGCGAGGAACTGTGACGAGAAATGCAACTGGGTGGCAGCATATAAGTCGCCCAGGAAATGCCTTGGCAAATTGATCAACAGTAGCAAGGCTCGCTGCTGGCAAGACCTAGTGGACAATGTGAACAAGGATCCGTAGGGCCTTGGCTACAAGCTAATTATGCAGAAGCTTGGCTGCGGAAGCCTTGTATGCATGACGCGGAAAAGATGGACGCGATAGTGTGGGGACTTTTCACCGCCCATCCCGCCTGTGTTGACGCTGTCGATGATACACCAGTCGAGTGTCCACTCTTCACAAAGCCGGAACTGGAGGAGGTAGTCCTTTCATTGAAAGCGAGGAAGGCTCCAGGTCTAGATGGTGTTCCGGCTCGTCTATCACCATTGTCCTGACTTGTTGCTCAGCACATTCAACACTTGCCTACGGGACGGGGTTTTTCCGGTACGATGGAAGGTGGCGAGGCTCGTGCTGATCAGCAAGGGGAAGGGAAATCCTGAATCGCTGTCCGCATTCCGCCCGTTATGCATGCTAGACACGGCTGAGAAAGTGCTAGAGAAACTCATCAAGGGAAGACTCACTGACGTGATACGTGCTGCTGGGGACCTATCTCCTAGGCAGTACGGCCTTAGAGCAGGACGTTCTACCATTGATGCCATTGCAGAGGTGGTGAACGCGGGCCAAAAGGCAGAGGCACATAGTCGCACCAAGTGACGGATCGTCCTGTTAGTGACACTCGGCGCCAGGAACGCCTGCAACTCGGCTAGATGGGTGGATATTCTGGATACGCTGGAAAACTCTTTTCAAGTTCCAGAATATCTAATGCGGCTTTTGAGGAACTACCCAAAGGACCGAAGCCTGCTCTACGACATGACACAGGACCAACGAAGGATGAAAACTACATCGGGTTTTGCCCAAGGATCTATCCTGGGTCCGGACCTGTGGAACGTGTCTTACGACAGGCCACTGAGACTTGAAATGCCAGATGAGTCACGCTTAGTCAGCTATGTGGACGATGTTGTGGCTCTAGTAGTTGGGCGCACCGTTGAACAGGCGCAACTTAGGCTAGGTATGCTAATGCACCGAGTGAGGGACTGGATGACTGCTCGCGGGCACAGTTTAGCACTGGAGAAAACCGAAGTGGTCATCTTGACAAAAAAGAGAATCCCTAGAGTAAGGATGATCAGTATTGGAGACATACTAATCGGATCAAAACCAGCGGTGAAGTACCTGGGGCTACTTATCGAATTGACGATGAGTTTCGGGAATATCGGCCCTGAGTTGACTTATGGAAAACGTAGGGACCCAGCCCGTCAAGAAGACGCCTCTTGATGAGTGCTGTAAGTTCAGTGCTACTGTACGGGGTAGAGGTATGGGGTGACACTCTCAGCAAGGAGGTATACCGAAAATGTTTGGCACAGGTACAGAGAAGAGGAGCACTGAGAATTGCATCTTCGAATCTGACAGTCTCTGATCCGGCGGTGAGAGTTATTGCAGGCGTGATACCTGTCGCCCCCCTTGCTAAAAAGCGCTGCGCTATTTACCTGCGCCGAAACGAGGACACGAGGGAGATGTTTGTCCGCAAGGAGAGACAGCGCTCGCTCAACGATTGGCAGCAGTCTTGGGTGATTTGCACGAAGAGAAGGTGGACTGCTCATTCCGGATCTAAAACCATGGCTAAATCGAAGACTTGGTGAGACTGACTTCTATCTGACCCAACTTTTGAGCGGGCTTGGGTGTTTTCAGTCTTACTTGCACAAAACTGGCAGGTCACAGTCTCCTCATTGTCGGTTTTGCCCAGGAGAAGAAGACGATGCCTGCCACACATTTTTTGCGTGTATAAAATGGGTCAGTATATGAAGAGAACTATACTGGGAGACGGGAGAGCTCACCCCGTATAATATGTTTCGGTGATGCTCGAATCGGTTGACAAATGGAACCAGGTGGCACATTATGCTCGGGCAGTCCTAAAATATAAAAGGAACTCACAGCAGCTGGGGGTGCTGGGGCTGGGGGATCGCTCTTCTAGCACTTCCTCTTCCCCTCTCCCTTCCTGCTAGGAAAGGAACTCCCCAACTTGAAGGCGCCTCACGGCGTAACAAAACGAGACCTGGCCCGAAGCAATGTGTCAAACGGTTTCAGGCTGGGTTCTCAGGTTGACAAGAGAGGTGTTTAGTGGATAGTCTAGTTGCCTTCTCGCGAGCATGGGAGTCCCACACTCTGTGCATAAATGGCACTCACCTCCCTACCACAAAAAAGATCTTTCGTTCTAATCATACTTTTTAAAGAATTTGTACTAAAATACAAAACCTAATTGCAATCACGACCTGTGTCCGTCCGTCCATCCGTCCGTCTGTATGCCACACCACTCTTTCTCCGAAACTATAGAAGCGGGGTTATGTTGCGAACATTCTTAAGATTTAATTTCAACTTAAATAATAGCTTTGCATGTAAGATATAGGTACTGCATAGCACGAAAGGCAGCCAAATGGCCAAGTTATTCATGCAGATAGCTCTGGTTAATTTATCATTTTTGGAGATATTCCGATCTCAACACACAGAACTTCAAGTACCTTATCTGTTGAAGGGCACTTAGACTGCTTTTATTGGAAATCGGAACCAAACTAATAGATAATCTTCGATTTGTGACAGTTGACCTCCTTCAACGGAAATAAAATCAATTGTTGATGCGGCATTATTAAGTTTTTGAAGAAAATCGACGGTATTCTTTCTATAATCCAGACCCTCTTCAGAAACGTCAAATTTTTTTGTGTGTCTATGTTCAGAGCTTCTTTGGCTCACTTGAAGTCAATCAGTGATTACATTTTCATTTTTTCGGAATTAACCATCTGAATTTCAGAATTTTATTTTTATTTGGCCATCGAGAATCAAACTATGTCACTTCCGTGCTGTCCGAAGACCTTAATTGGCCGAACCTTCGCTAGTTTCAAATGATTTTAATTGAAGAACCAACAGACTTCAAAGCATGCCTTTTCTGCATATTTTTACTTTTCAAATATTCAATAAAGCCTCAACTATGAAGTGCAATATTAAAATGTTTAATATAGTTACCTGTCAAAACTTGCATCTTAGTTTGCACTATCACTAGTGCTGCGTAATAATTTGAACTTTCATTTGCGACCCCACTGCTGAGAATTTCGTCTGCGTTTGTATTATGTGTTGATATTTTGGTCGTTTTGGCTGGTGTGCAGCTCAACAGTTTATACAAACGGTAGAAATTTTAAAAATATTTACATATGTAGGTTATCATTCTTACTTTCATTTAAAAGTCTTTTTGCTTATAAAAAGTTCAATCGTTTCAGTTTTGAATACCTTCCATAAGCACAATATTGTCATTTATTTGCTTAATTGTTTGCAAGCAATACAGCGGCATCAAAGTCTGACAACACAACACAGCCAGAAGAAAAACCAGCAAAGATCAATCAGACGATCTTGCTATGAAAATTCTGATTGAAGGGAACGCTCTTACGTCCTGCTTACTATGGCCATTGTGCAGCTTAACGACATGTATAGTAATCAAATGGAAGCCGGGGCCATCTTAGATTCTGATTCCCAATTGACTTTGATCTCAAAATGACCGCTCAAAAAACTTGGGCTTCGCAGCACAGATTACTCTATGAACATTGAGAGGATTGGTCAAAGTAAAGGACAATCGCAAAAACAGTCAAGTGTGAAGATCTCATCAAAAACTACTGGATTTATAACTAACATCAAAGTTCAAGTACTTTCAAGCATAGTCTCATCACAACCATCCCAGCGAGTCGATATATCTCCTTGGTCGATCCCAGGCAATGATAAACTAGCCAACCCTAATAAGCCTGGACCAAAACATATTTTTATTGGCGCTTAATTGTTCTACTCTACTTTGGTGGTATGCCAAATCGATTTGCGAAATGGTATACTGGTAATACAAAACACAGTAACCGGTTGGACAGTTTCTGGAAGAACAGCGAGTATCCTTGAATAAAACACCGCGAAGACGAAATACTTGGTCAACATATAGAAGAATTTTGGCAGCTGGATGAAATCGACGAGCGATCCAATAATTATACAACTGCCAAATACCGCTTAAAACGTCCTTCATGCAAATCATGAGAAGGGCTTCCAATGGACGTTTCATTGTTAGATTGCCATTCAAAATCGATCCTTCTCGATTAGGAAAATCCAGAGAAAATACAGTACGGCCCTTTGATTGGCTTCAATGAAGGCTATCAAATAACTCAGTTCTCAAAGAACAATGCATTCAATTTAAAAAGGTGTATATCGAGCTGGGCCATATGGAGGAAGTATGTTTCACAATGGTAGAAGAAGCGTACCTTTCTACCGCACTACAGTGTCATGAAGCCTGAAAGCACAACCAAAAACTTCGGCTAGTATTTAATGGCTCCAAAAAACATCAACGAATTTCTCATTAAATTATGTACTGACAACTGGCCACACAATTCAGGATGATGTATTCGCCATGGTGCTAAGATTTCGCTTGCATCAATTCGTGTTCACTGTCGATATCGAAAAAATGTATTGGCAGATCCAGATCGATGAGTCCGACCGCAAGTATCAGCTAATCTGATGGCGCAATGACCTGAATGACCCATTGAAATGTTATAAACTAAAAACAGTGAACTGTGATACATCACCTGCATCATATCTTGCCACGAAAAGCTTCAGAAACTTGCTGATGAAGTAGCTCATGGATTTCCTTTCGCTTCTAAAAGCCTTAAACAAGATTTCTGCGTTGATGATCTAATGCCAGACAGACATTGGAAAAACAAACATAATTGAAAGCTGTTTTGAAAACAGCTGGATTCAATCTACATAAATGGTGTGCGAACCACCCTGAGTTGCTCAAAAAGATCGAACCAAAACAATGTACTATTGAGCTAAACTTCGATCATGACTCGAACGATAGCATAAAAATTATGGGAGTTGCATGGCACCCTACAAGTGATTCGTTTGGAGTTTAAACCGCATTAGCTCCACAAAAAAGAATAACTTAAAAAATCGGCTTCATCCGACATAGCTCATATTTTTTATCGACATATTGGGGCCAGTGGTCATGACTGTAAAAATATTCCTCCAGGAATTTTGGAGGTTTAAATTCGATTGGAACGCAGCGTTACTCCAAGATCTCACAACAACATGGAAAAGGTTCGAGGATAGTTTGGTAGTTCTTGAAGAAATTACTTGTTTTTCCTCATCAACCATTTACAGATATCCAAGTGCATGTTTTCGCTGATGCCTCCAAGGATGCATATGGAGCTGTGATGTACACTCAATCGACCGATCCAAACAAAATTATTGCTGTCCGCCAGCTTTGTTTAAAGTCGAAGGTGGTACTATTACGCAAGCAAACAATTGCTCATTCAGGATTGTATGCAGCAAAAATAGCCGGGCATCTCTTAGTACGCATTAAAAAGGACCTGCATTTGCAAACCGGATAAGCATTCCTCTGGAATGATTGGACAATAGTGCTTGACTGCATCAATGCTGCATCCTCAAACCATCAGACGTTTGTAGCGAACAGAATAGCGGCAATTCAACGAGTATCTATATATATATCTTTCCTTAACCGAAAACCCAGCTGACTTACTAACAACAGGCCTTGCACCTGAAAGACTACCAGCCACTAATCTTTTGTTCTGCAGACCTAAATTCCTGCATGGAGATGAAGCTCTGTGACCCAGCCCCTACCTAAATTGATCAGAATGTCAGCTGAAAAAAAAACAAAAGAAGCAGGCAGTACGTATTGGACTGGCAGACAACTATGCATAACACTTCATTCAATCCATTGATCACCGCAAATCTTATGGTCGCCTGCAGCATATTTTGGGATATATATGTGCTACGATTTGTAAACAAATTATTTCAATACCCTACTAAAATCGGGACCTGTCCCTCCGTCCGTGCGTCTCAGTAAGTTTTCTGGCAAACCACATAAGCTAGAGTGATGAAATTTTCTATGTACTTAGTGTACTCTCAAAAATTGCAGTACAAGTACAGTATTTTGAGGTGCTTAAGGAGCTTTTTCCTATATAGGGGTGACCCTTTCAAAAAAATTTTTAACAAAAGAAACCAATATGCGTATTCAATAAAAGGCCTTGTTGAGAGTTTTTCGAACCAGGTATTAAACCGGAGGCATTTACGTTTACGGGTGCAGGGTGAGCGGAAGTGTATGAAAAATGTGTGTCCCCTAACCCCTCACGATTGGACATCTTTGGACAGGAAAATTTAAAAAAACAACAAATCTAAAAAACGCAACAAATACTCGTACCTCAGAAGTCAAGACTCCACTAACTTTGTTATTAATAGTACAGTTTATGAATTCTACGTTTTCATCTATAAAATTGAAAGAAGATCCTCAAATCTGCGAAAATTTGTATTTAACTTTTCTAATGCATATTGCATGTTTTCTGAAAGTTTTATAAAAATCGACCCTTAAACAACTATTTTTGACGATCGAAAATATTTCAATTACTACAATTACACGTGATACTGTTTAAACACAAGTTGGCAAAGGACCCAAACAGTATAGATGTGTAAGGATTTTGATGAAAATTTTAGAAAGTTTTTGTAACATAATTGGTGTGTTATCATGACTACTCAAACATTGATGTCAGCACAATGAACATAAAATGGCGGCAAATCCAAATACATTATAACCATATATGAGTTTTCCAAGCTTTCATGGAATATATGTAGGAGCCAAGTTTTGATATTCAGAAGACATTGCTTGAATTTTGAATTGTTTCACAACAACCTTCTTGCAGGAGCACTCTCCGGCTATTTTTACTTGTTTTCTTATTAACAAAATCCTAACATTAATTCACTGAATCTGTCATAAACTTGATTATTCGACTCATGTCCAAACAATATGTAACCCAAGACTCGATTTCGGACCAAAACGGGACCTTAATGAACCTTCTGATATCTTCAATCAATAATGGACCTCATGTTACAATCTTCTTGTTTTGAGGACCAAGACTAATGAACTGCACTTTATTTTATTTATGGTGATAAAATTATATGCTTAACAGAATCTTTACTGACTGATGATATTTCTGACAATGAACTGCTACCTAACTTTTTTTGTCTTCCGTAGTGATTCTGACCGGTTATTCGACAGATACTTGATGGAGGTGGCACTCTTGTAGGCGTTCATGAATCCGTCAGCTATGCTCTGTGCATGAACTTCCATGCTTCTCCTCCAGTAGAATGTGAAGCTGTGCGTGTTCTCTTTCCTTTTAGTAAAATGTTGGTTTGCTCTGTCTACATCCGTTGCTCTCTGAACTTTCTTCCTATATCACCAACAACTATTCTTCATTCTATATTCTTGTTTGTGGCGACTTTAATATTGAATCAAATATATCGGATGAGACTTTCTCGGCAGTTATTTCAACTGGTGGTTTATCTTTAGCTCTTTCTTCCTTTCTTTCACTTTGTGCCCTTTCTCAGTTCAATATTGTTCCCAACATCAATAAGAAAATTCTTGATCTTATCCTATCTAATCTCCTTAAACCGTCACTTAACTTCCTTCCCTCACCCACACCATATGTGGCACCATCTCTCACTGACTTTTTTCATTAATGCACGCCAAGCTTCTCATCCTAAAAAGAAGTCGTCTGTACTACTCGAGAATTGAACAGTAAATCACATCTAGAAACTAATTCTCTCTTCTCAAGAACACTTAGTAAGTTCGATACCATACTATCTGAAATCATCCAGGAAAATACTCCTAAGTGTCATCCAAAAAAGCCAGGCGATGTCCCATGGCTCGACTTTAACTTAGTTGCGGCTCTGAAAGCTAAGGATTTAAGAATTTCTGAAATCACGTCTCGAGAGAGAGTTCGAACTGACTTTGCTCAAAAGAAATATATAGAACACATTGAAACCTCCTGAAATGCTAATCACATGAAGCCGTTTTGGTCCTATATCCATTCTCTTTAGAGTTCTCGTAAATTTTCTCAGTTTGTTCACTACGATTACATTATCTGTACATCATTGCAAGATTCTTGTGGTCTGTTTGCACGGTATTTCTCGTCTTTCTTCTCTTGTTTAAATATCGGTCCATTTACTAAGGAGTCTTCCACACTTTCATCTTTATTGGATGCTTCTGGGCTTGCTACAAATTCACTTGCGATCGAGCTCATAATACGAAACCTAGATCCAAGCATAGGCTGTTGTCCAGATGGAATCCCGATTTTTTTAGTAGATCTTTGTCATCTTCCTTGTATGTTCTTTTATCTATAATTTTCAATAAAAGTCTTGCCAATGCTACATTTTCTTCCTACTGGAAATATGCATATGTATTTCCTTCTTTTAAGGCAGGTGATAGAAATTGGGTTACTAATTTCAGACCCATTTCTATTCTCTCCTTGTTTCAGCAAGATTTTCGAACGTGTAGTATATAATAGAATCTATTCATAAGTTCTTCCTTTATTGTCCCCTGAGCAGCATGGTATCATCAAAGGTCGATCAATCTTGACCAACCTTTTATCTTTTACCGACACGGTCGCCTCCGCGCTTGATAAGCAAAGCCAAGTGGATGTTATCTATACGGATTTCTCCAAAGCATTCGACCATGTGCTCTCCCTCTCAGCAAAATAAAAAGCTTTAATCTTCCCACTTCCTTATATCCTGGTTTTCCACCTATGTCACTTACCATGCATGTATTGTTTCCGTCAACTCCTACCTCTCTTACTCCCTAGTAAGGAAGGTTGAATTTGAAGAATAGAGACCGCGTGAATCTGTGTTGAACTGACTCAAGAGCATCGATGTGCTTCCTGTGGTACGGACTCCAAATTTGGCAGCAGTACTCTAAATTACTACGTACTAGTGAGAAGTAAAGACACATACAGGATGTGATATGTTGGAATGACGAAGCGGATTATAAAATAAATCCAGTTAAGCGGGTGGCTATCTTAATAATTAGAGTAATGTGGAGATCAAACTTCAGTTTACAGTCGAAAAGCACACAAAGATTCTCGAAGGAGGTTACATTGCTCAAAGCGTTACCAACAAGCTTATACATTCAGGGAAGAGGACATTTTTTACAGTAGGATGTCATCTGATAGCATTTGGAAACATTTGAGGAGAGATGGTTTGATTCACACCAAATAAGACACTGAAGATTGGTTTGAAGGATATCCACATCATCAGTATAAACGAGATAGCGGGATGTGATAACAGAAGGTAGATAATTGACAAAAAGTAAAAATAGTATCGGGCCAAACATTGAACCTTGCGGAACTCCCAAGCTCAGGTGAAAAGAAGAAGAGAAGCAAGAGTTAAAAGTGACTACAAATTAACGATTTAGGACATAGGAGAAAAGCCAGGAATAGGAGCGAATAGGGACATTGAACTCTAAAAGTTTCTCAAAAAGGAGAGAGTGATCCACTGAATCAAAGGCTTTAGAGAAATCCGTAAAAATAATGTCCACTTGTTGTTGCTAATCGAAAGCAGCTGCAATATGATGGGTTTAAGCAAGTAAATTTGTAAGAGTAGATCTGCTTCTGACAAAACCGTGCTGTTGATCGCTAAAGACGGGAGGACAAGTGGATACAGCACATCAAAAACTATCTTTTCAAGAATTTTTCCAAAACAAGGAAGAAGGGGAATAGGATGAGACGATATTACGATCACCAAATTTTAAGATTTGAAAAATGTGGGCCATTTTCCATTGGGAGGAGAAAACCCCACAGGATAAACTCAAATTAAAAATAATTGAAAGGGGAACACAAAGTGAAGATAAAGATTTTGCTAGAAAATTTGGAATGCCTTCAAGGCCCACATTGGTACTGTTGTCAAGATTATTTAAGAGTAGCTCAACTTACAAGGGGTTTCTACGAGAAGTAGTAGAGGAAAAAGAGCAAGAAGATTGGTTGAAGGAAGGAGAATGCTCAGCCCTGCCGAAAAAGGAAGGAGAAGCGAAGAGTTCACAAGATTCTTGAGGAATAGTTGATGTCACGCCATCCAGGCTAAAATTATCAGGGGCATGATGAGAGCTCCCTAAAAATTTTACGTACGACCAGAACGCATGAGTTTGTTTCGACATTACCGTAGTTTCAATGTAGTTAACGTATGCATGAAGTGCAGAGGTGGAAGTTTTCTTGGCCACGGCACAACGCTCTTTGAATTTAGCGAGGTTAATTGAAAGACCACTGAATAAGAATTTTCTGCGCTCAGCATCTTTAGCTTTAATTGCAATGGCAACATCTGTATTAGACCAAGGAGCATCTTTAGATCTTCTTGCTGGAAACATAGGAGCAAGTTGTAAGATTAAGGACGAAAGAAACATATAGAGCTTATCAACATAATCTTCAGTGTGGAGATTGCTGAAGAAGGAATACCAATTCACGGCATTAGGGCTAGCTTCCATGCTCGATAAATTGGCTTTTAAAAAATTAAAGCGGGAAGGTGAGGAATTCTTCGAAGAACGATAAAATGTGACAGCAAGCTCAATAGAGAGCGGTGGATAGTGAGGATCAGGTTTGAAATAAAATTAGACTGCCACCGATGCGGATAGAGAGGAAAGTGACAAGTTGGAAAGAATAAGGTCAAGCAATTTGTTATTGGTATTAGGAAAAGTGTTGTATTGGGTGAAAGCACAGACGAAAATAAAAGAAGAAGGAACAAACGAAACGCTACCACTAGAAACTATGGACACATACATATCATACTAAACAATAGAGGCAAATTGAAGTCACCACCGACCAATATAGGGGTAGAAGGGAAACGAGCATTAATGTAGCTCGATAATTCTACAAAGAAACGTTCGTAAACAATAGTAGGACTATGACGAGGAAGAAAAGAGAGTCAGATAGAGAGACTAGCACAATTATACCCTCAACAGGTGAAGATGGAGTGAAATCATCACAGGATTTGCTAGTAAGGGAAACATGTATACCCACTAGAACGCCTCCACCGTCAGATTTACCAATGGCATCACGGTCTCCATCTCTGCGGAAGATTAAGTGGTTCGGGGGTAGCTCACTATTATTAATGTCATCTGTCAGGATTGTTTCCGTTAGACAGATGATATTATACGGAAAAAGGAAGTTCAGTAGTCATAGTCCTCAGACCACGAAAATTTTAGTAATAGCAAGTTAAGAATGAATTACGAGGCCTCAGAGATGTTTCTTCTGAGATTAAAGGGCACAGGATGGTTTCGCTTACGAATCGGAGAGAACTTTTTGACGAATACGCCAAGGGGCCAACATTCCCTATCAAGCAAGATACTTAGGTTAGCTGGAACAGTAATTTTGAAAGGCGCAATCAATCTGTTCGTCTTTCCATCAGGCGTGAGCTTTGTTACGGGTGAACATTGAGATTCCATAGTGTTGCTCACTCCGACCACTACCATAAGCGATTTCGTAAGAGTTTAACCTACGCAATACCGAGCCGCACTTTATTAATTTTTTTTTGGTAAACTAATGATGTAACTAACAGTAAGTAATTTAAATTTTCATTCATAAAAGGAATACTGGTTAGATTACGGAAAGAAAGCCACATTATAATTTTTGCTTTGTAACTTAATGTAAGTAAACTCAAGTAGGTCTTCACACTCACGCAGCTCCAGCAGAGAAAGTGCTGAGGCAGCAATGACACGTATACCACAGGAAGACACTCGCGAGCTTAACACTTCATAGTGGCAAACACGGGACCAGTAAGGTGCAAATTCGAGGCGTAATATAACTAAAAAAAGCAGCAACAAGAAAACGAAAGTGCTAAGGAGGAGGTGAAAAGAGTACTATAGGAAGAAGAAGAAGAAGAAGAAGAGTTCTAGAAGAATCAACTGTTAACTACGACCAACAATTACCAGGAAGCGAGACCACAAAGGAAGAGTTCACTGCGGCTCAATTTATAGCAGCAAAATTAAACCGGAAGCTTAAAATATCGCACAAAATGACCGAACCTGGAGGTGTTACAAACAGACCAAACATAAACAACGTTTTTGAGTATGGGAAGGGTTCAGTGAAACCAGAATGAAGTCATCGTGGGAAATTTCAGCCAAACCGGAGGAATGAGTGACTCTAAAAATAGCAAACCAAACTCACTTTGGCACATCAACAAATGACCGCCGATTACGCCAAGCTCAACCCAGAGAAGGCTGACAAATCCACTAAACTACACGCAAGAAACACGAATATAATTGTTGAATTTCTTACCTACAGACTGCCGACATCGTTGCGAAGCGTAATATTCACTCACTCGCACTAAACTCACTTTATCCGACCACGGAAACCGAAATGAAGGAAATCACGACATACCCGAGAACAGATTCGACGGCCGAAATCAGAGGAAAATGGTAGAAAGTTACGTCGGCCCGACGATTAAACTAGCAGCGGGGACAAGAAAAGCTAAGAAATCTTAGCGCCGGCTCAAGGCAAAGAGGAAAAAAACCAAGGATTACTGCGAAATCCTCACATCTCGTCGGGATGTAAACAAACATTACTGACAATTCAAACTGTCAGTCAAATGCATTCAGCGCATTCAGCATGTAATACACTTAATTCCCACTAGGATCGCCATCGAGTGGAAATTATTATGAGGGAAATCAAGCAAGGGGAATTACTCACACCAACGGAAGAAAAGTACTCCAAAACAAGATTTTCCCGGTGGATGGGAGGAAAAAAACGTTATTTAAGCCCGGGAAGATCGGTGCGCTTTCTCTTTTGTTCTGTTGGGGAATTTCTTTTTAAGCAGCCGTGGGGATACATTAAAACAAGTGTTAAGCAACGACATATCATCGAACGAGTGATCAGTGACCGTTTTCTTCTGACGAGGAATTGGAGCCGCGCATATCAAACGGAGACGAGACAACTGTGGCGAAAATCGAGCAAACGGAAGCAAGGAGCCCCTTACTAGAATAGGGAATCAGTGTAAGTGGCTTTCATTTTAGCACATATTGGTCGAATTATCTTTTTAAAATAAAGTAACGTACTAAATCGAATGAGATAATTGTTCATTTTCCTTTTCTCGCCACAATTCAATAAATAAACCTTCTTTTCCAGCAGTAAAAAGTGTACCTCGGGGCGTTGACCAGGTCGGAAGACCTGGATCCAAGTGGTAGTGTTTGTGGGTGCAGTGGAACCTAGTGGCAATTTGGGTAGCTTCGGTTCCCCTGTTGTGAGGAAACCTGACTTTGTGTGGTGGCGGAACACATTAGCTCATTCGGCGGGGAAGCTTTCCTTTGTAGGCGATTCTCACGACTAAGTGGCGTTCGGACAACCCCTTGAGAGGCTCGAAGAAATGAACGAGTGGCGCCACGCCCGTCTTCGTGTGAGTTAGCCTGGGTCAGTGGAGGCTCCGCCGGAGTACCCCAACAAAGCGGTGGGCAGTTCTCGGTAATAGCTTGGTGCACCGGGGCAACTGAGGACTAGAGTTCAGTTTGCACTTTATATGAGGGATGATGTCTTCAACTGGTGTGCTATATTCTAATCTCGAACGAAATATTTGTAGCGGGGGGTATAAAGCAGGCAGGAGGCGCCAGGTTGCATCGCAGTAATGTTTGTCGTCATATCGCCTGCAGGTGAGGGCCCCCGGCTGACAGATGTAGATCCTGGTGTGCCTACATTTCTTATCATCAATTCGGTATGAGTATTACTATAAGCTACAAATCTTGTAACAAAGGTTTCAGGCAGGCATGAAGAATTTGGGTTAGTCCCGACACCAACTAAACGTTGCGGTGTTATGGAAGCAGGCTGCAGAAGTTCAGGTTGCTGCTGATTAGATGTCAATTGCAGATGTTTCGGCTGTGCTTGTTGATGTATTTGTTTTACATGATGATGTTGCTTTTTGGGACCAGGTGACAGTTGCTGTTGAGGTTTCTTTGAAATGGCTCCCATGCTGGCATCAATCGCAATACATACATTAGAGCTCTTGGCAGCTGAAGTAGAGCACAATGTTGGCGATAGTGTAGGAGGATTGTTCACTGGGCCTTCCCTATCGTTGATGGAAGGTGGACATACTTTGCTGCGAATTACCTGTAAAATTTTTGATTGCCCTTTTAATACTCTCCTTCGTTCGTAGTGTGTTAGAATATTGTTCGCCAGTGTGGAGTCCGCACCTCAAATATCTTATTGGATCTATTAAATCTTTTCAACGTAGATTCACACGTATTTATTTTACAGATGCCGACTGGACTATAAACGCTACATGGATCGCCTACTTGCTTTACACATTCCTTATTTAGAATCCCGAAGATGATTTTTAGATGAATACTTACATTTTAAGTTGCACCATCATTTATTTCCGGATAATCTTTGCTCACTTATCTCTCTTTATAGCTCAGTAAGGTCTGGTCGCTCTCATGACGTTTTCTGCGTCCCTTTTGCACGAACAAATTTTTACTTTTGCTCTCCACTTGTGTAGTTGCCACGTATACATAATAGCATGCGTCTTACAGGTCTCAAACATTTGCTCTCTAATCATTTTTTTGATATTGTTTAGTAATTTTTACTTGTTTTATATTACTTTAAAATTCGATATTTGGATTAACTATCTGTTGAATATGATGTTAAATAACTAAATAAATATGATTCAAAGGAAGTTCTTGAAACATAATTCTAGCTAAGTAATTTTAAAATACAATATCAACATTTTGTACTACATTATTCTGTGTT
Organism: Odontomyia ornata; assembly: GCA_963969285.1. Lineage (NCBI taxonomy): Eukaryota > Metazoa > Arthropoda > Insecta > Diptera > Stratiomyidae > Odontomyia > Odontomyia ornata. Next base: position 471,582,611 of record OZ017738.1, on the reverse strand, counting down.
TTTAATTATTTTTGATTCTTTAAAACATACTTAAAAGATAATCAAAAAATACATATTGCATTATTTTAAGCTCAGTAGTATTCACCAATTTCAAAATAACGCTCTATTGACTCGACTCAAAGTTTTATGATAATTTAAGTGTGTAATCATGCTGCACTGCATAAAGTTCAGAGCAAAACACATGCTCACTTACGTCATTATTTTACATATTTACTTAATCATGTTTTTATGAAAGAACAAAAACCACATATTGTCTACTTTGTTTCTAAGGCAAAACGAGACAAATTAGTTGTTAGCATTTAGCAAGTATGCTCGTAGATAACAATTTTCATGATGAAATACTGGAAACAATCAGAAGTCAAGTTTAATGTTCTTTCGTTGCTTTTTACAATTGTTTACTTAATTTTATTGGTCGCGTGAAAAGTAGTTTCCAAGTCAAGTCCCCCGGACGCAATTAGTTTATTTGTCTATTGCTTTTACTCGTATCGCATTAGTTATTGCTTAGCCGGTTGCATGGAAACTTTTTATTAGCTTAATTTCTGCATTTCAACATACTCGTATCTGCCTGATTATTTTGTTATTCTATTGCAACGTGAATGTATGCAAATCAGAAATTTATTTCCATCAATTAAAATGGGAGTGTGAAAAATGTTACCTGGCAAAACAAAATTGCATAATTTGTGAGGTAGGTCCATCGGTTTGATTATTTCAATTTCTTTCGGATTAGCATAAGCCTTGATTGAAACGTGCGAACTGGTTGTCGAGATATTAATAGTCAGAATGTTGATACAAGTATAAGGAACGAGAAATTAAATAAGTTTTCAAGAAAGTTGCAAGAGAACTGACCTTTTCTTAACTTTTATGGAGAATCCACCGGATTAAGGAGAACTTAATTTATTATGCAATAGTACCTCTGCTATGAAGAAACATTGAAAATTCTGAAAATGTCATAGCGCTTTCATTTTGAATGATATAGATATGCAGAGCTCGTTGAAATAGTGAAATACTTACTTTTAGAAATTTAAATAGAAACCTTTTCTGAGAGAAAAAGAATTTTTTTTTCAAATGTTTAAAGTTATTGCTTTTTGACATGCAGGCAGTTAAGAGAAATTTTTGGTGTTTCATTTTCATCTCTCCATGTAAAAATCACAGACCTTGTATACTTTGAAATCTTAATATGACAAGCGAACTTAATGATGCTTACAGAATTTTTGAAGCATGCAAATCAATCCATCTTACCTGAAATATAAAAAAAATTCATTCAATCATTTCATTCAAATAAAATCGGAAATTACATGCCTCTGCATGGAAATCAATGGCCTAATTTTTTGAAATTATTTACTTTAAAATTGTTAATATCAATTATAATTTTAAATCATATATTTTAAAAAACAAAGCATTTAAAATTTGTAATATGCAGTAAGAGCCAACTGCGCAAATCCAAGCAATATCGTAATTGTTAGTAAGATTGCGTAAATGTGAGATACAAAGCTATTGTTTGTTTTATTATTGCAGTCCTTGGTTAAAATATACTGGCGAGAATCTAGAGAAATGATTGATTGTAATTTTATTATTATTTTTAGAATATATCTAAAATATATGAATAGCCGATTGTTATAAAAAGATGTCATGTACTTCAAACTTTGCAGATAAATTGTGTATCCATTCTTATGAAGTTCCAAGAGAAGTTTGTAGTGATTTGAGATTTTCAAAATTACCCGCGAAGGAGTGTAGCGATGGTCTGCTGCCTCAGCGAGCGAAGATATTAATGCTCGCCGAAATTGGCCTTGTCTGAGAACGCGTGAATATGCTTGCAGGCTAGCGCTGCAATGTCGTGGGGCGGATTCTTTTTTCCCAGTGCAAGGGCCCACGACAAAAAATTTTGCAGTCATGAATTGTACGTTAGAAAAGTAACGCGTAGATGGTGTCGAGGCGGAGCTAACCTACGACACTGATGCTCCATCAACGCGCGCGGGACATGAGACGATTTCGTCCTTACTGCGAACACTTACGACTTCCAAATAAGAATAGCCCATACAGGTGGAAGCGGCGCCCCCTTACACTCCCCTCCCCTCCGGAAAATCCATTGTAGATGTGGCCATTTATTTTAGATTTACATGAACAATTCATACTAAGCAATTTACGAGTGTATGAATGTTTCCGGTAAATTCAAAATAAAATGTTTCAAATTTATATTAAAATTTTATATGATCGAATCATATAAAAATTTAACATAAAAAAGAAACCAGCGTGGAAGTCCACTCTATCCAATAAGAGCCCTTGTAACTACAAAGAAGGAAAGAGCTATAGCGCGATGGCCAGCTCAGAAGAGGAGTGTCCAGCCACCGTCGCGGGTCCCATTGCAGGTAAAAATTCTCCAAATTAGAAGACCGAGCTGCTTTGTTTAATGCTTCATTTCTTTTTTTCAGTGTTATATGATCTTATTTTGAAATAAGTTCCATAGTTACAAAAAAAGGCTGATGCTTAACAATGAAGTAGGCGAAATGAATGTTATGTGTTCTATTTGAATGACACTAGATTTTATTACAAAAGTAAAACACGAAGCGTAAAACGATACATTAAAATGAAAGGAAAATAATACATTTAAGTGACTAAAATTTAATAGCGCAGAGACGTGATATGCACTCTTTGCTTGTCGTCCTCAGACTGAACGAGCACGGCTGATGGGCAAAGTGCATCTGTGCACAGACTGTTCAGTTAAACGCATATTTTTCATTGTATACTAACACCCTCTCTCAACGATGATATGCGCTTAATAGCGTAATTTTAATCCGCTCTTTTCAGCAAAATACTTAAGTTTGGTCTGGTTGAGTGGCTTCGTTAACATGTCGGCTGTCATTTCTTCGGTGGGGCAATATTCAAAACTCATAAGTTTTCTATCTTTAATGTCCTTAATGAAATAATATTTGGAGTCAATGTGTTTGGTACGATGACTACTACTTTTGTTATCAATCAATTTTAAACAACTTTGGTTATCTTCGAAAATGGTCGTGTTGAACTTTTTATCGTGAATGAATCCTTTGATTAATTCTTTTAGTCATATCCTTTCCTGGCAAGCTTCTGCTATAGAAACATACTGTGCCTCAGTAGATGGTAGAGATACGCAAGTTTGCTTTCGGCATGCCCAACTTCTTGTCGTGTTCATGAATTGAAACGATTACTCCGAATTTCTGCCCGATCCGCATCTGCATAACCAATTAATTAGGGTTTTGTAAAATAATTTTACAAAACCCTTCTAAAATCGCGTCCTGTCTGTCCGTCTGTCTGTCCGTCCGTCCGTCCGTCCGTGTGTCACAGCAGTTTTTCTCGGAAACTGCTTAAGCTAGAAACATCAAATTTTATATGTAGGTGTAAAATGGTGCTCTCTTCAAAGTTCAACTACAAAAAAATTTTATAAGGTATTTAAGGGGGATCACCCCATATAGGGGAGTGACCCCCCGAAAAAAAATTTAATTTAAGGTAGCCGATATGGGTATCAAATGAAAGGTCTTGATGAGAACTTTTCAAAACAAGTCTTATTTTGGCAAAGTTTGCTTCGAGGGGCGCGCAGGGAGGGGAAATACACGAAAAATTTGTGCCCCCCCCTCGCGATTGGGCACCTGTGATCCGAAAAATCTGAAAAAAATCATGAAAGTAGGCCTTGATGAGTACAACAACAACAAATACGTGAGAAGTCGCAATTCACTCAACTTTGTTAGTAATAGTATGATTTACGGATTTTATGTTTTCTTGAATAAAATCTTAACGGTACCCTTAACTTCAATAAAATTCAGTAAACAGATGACAATTTATACGACGGATCAATCCTGAAAGTTTCATAAAGATTGAATCATACTTAGCGAAGTTATAGCGGTTTGAATTTTCCTGTATTACTATGGAACAATATGCGCTGCATTTATACTATGGCAACATGCCTGTATGGCTATGGAACAACATGCGCTTTGTACCGACTCAGACACCACAGTTTTGCTAGGATTTGCATGAAAATTTCAGGAATGATAGGTGTCATGAATATCTTTGAGAATCGGTTCAGCTAGTGGTATCAGTAATCGTAAAACAAAATAGTGGCTATTTTAAATGCGAAGGTTGAATAATTTTGAGTTAGTTTTTCCCAACTTCAACGTTTAAGGTGCATGCTTTGAATACTTGATTCAATTTAATGAATGACTGAAGACGAGTACCCACAATTAATAACCATAAGTGAAACAAGTCAAAGAGGCGGGAGAGAGCTCCTAGTAAAAGGGCTTTGTAACCATTCTAGGATTCGAAAAAATTGGCCATTAATCGATGATAACAGTGCAGGGGAGTGGCCCCTGAAAAAAATTCATCAAAGGTAGCCAATATGAGTATGAAATGAAATTTTTCATGGGAGCTTTTCAAAACAGTTCTTAAACTGTCAATTTTTGCTTCTGTGGGGGCACAGGGAGGAAATACAAGAAAAATGTTTTTCCTCCCTCGCGAATGGACATTTGAAATAATTATCAAGGGAGATATCTATGAGTATAACAATAACAAAAACCTCAGAAGTCGAAATTCGTTCAACTTTGTTAATAATAGTATGATCTTCGAATTTTATATTTTCCCCAATAAAATTGTCTTTGATATGTTTCTTCATTTTATTCGATCTGGTGAATGTATTTTGTAAATTGAATACAAAACCCTTCTGGCTGAGCGTAGGTCCGTTTACCCAACTTGTTTAGCTTACAGACCACGATATGTCCTTCTTTATTTTTCATTTCATTTCTTTCTGGTTGTTTCATATATATACTTTTCTTGAGATCGCCATTCAAAAAAATAGCCATTGATGCAAAGGCTTGCTTGACTAGCAATCTTCATTTACCTGCAATGACTAGTAGAAGTTTGAAGGTCGTCTGTTTTACAACGGGGAAAAACCTCATCATAATCTACGCCAAACTTCTGAGAGAATTCGCGTGCAACTAGCTTAGCCTTAAACTTGCTTAGTCCACCGTCTTCGTTCCTTTTAGTTTTGAAAACCCATTTACAGATCACAATGTTTTGATCTTTCGGTGTAGATACGATTTCCCACTTATTGTTTTGAAGTAGCGCATTATATTCTTCATCCATCACTCTTTCTCATTCTGGTCTTATTAGAGCTTCATTCCTGCTTTTAGGACCGTCTTGCAAAATTGCTGCAAGCTTTGAAGTTGCCATGTACCAATGGGGAGCGGCTCCTTTACTATCTCTTGTAGACATCTTGTGCTGCTGCTTTGCCGATCTTATTAGTTTGCATGTCGCCACTTTCTGCTGCTTCCGCTTGTGCGTCGTCGATTTCTGCTGCTTCCACTTGTGCGTCAACGCTTGCTTCTGCGACCTCTTCTGCTGTACTTTAATATGATGACTGCGTTTCACTGTCGCTTTCTTGAATACTCTTCCGGAGTATTGTTTCTCCGGAAAACATATTCTTCTTCTGAATTTCCATTGACGTTGATTCGATCTCTCACAAATTTTCCGTCGAAAAATAGGGCATCACCACTTATTTTGATTGCTCCTTGTAAGAACTAACAATCCCATCAGGTTATGGGCCCAGAATATGCGATAAATAAGTGAGCGTAAAAATTTATATTCTAAAAATCGCAACACTCAAGGAAGACGCGATGTCGCGTGGGGACGAGGTGCCAGTGCCAGCGCCATTATCTTCAACAGCAACAAGTTCCGGAATCATAGTCAATTTCGAAAAGCTTAGTGGAATATCTAACTATGGAAACTGGAAGTTTATGATGCGGATGTATTTAGTCCATGAAGATTTATGGGATCTGCACCGGGTGTTCCCAAGATCAATGGCCACCGCAAACAACTACGGGCACTCGCAAAGATATGTTTGATGGTTCAACCCTCGTTGGTTTCCCATGTTAGAAATTCATGGAACAACCTAAAGACAGCCTATGAAGACAGGGGTCTGTTGTGTCGTCTTTGACTCTTACGCACTTTATTTGGATTAAAATTGGAACAATTTAGTGACATTGAAGCGTATGTCTTGAGAATCACGGACTTGGATCAACAATTGCGACCCATTAGAAGATGATTTTCTGTCAGTGTTAATGCTAAGCGGTTTACCTCCAGACTATGATCCGCTTTTCATGGCTTTAGAAAATTCGAACATTAAATTGTGCAGTGAAACAGTGAAAAGTAAATTATTACAATAAAATTTATGTAGAGACTTCGACAAGAGTGAAGGTGCGATGTTTAGAAACAAGTCTTCCACAAAAAGTGTCAACAAACATCCAAAGTGCTTCATTTGCAAAAAACCATGTCACTTTGCTAAAAACTGTCCTTCTAAAACGAACAATAAAAATATTAATAAACGGGATGAAAGCGAAAAGTGTGAGAAAGCGTGGAACGAAACATTATTGACATCACTAGCTGTGAACATTGACTCAAATGCCTAGTATGTCGACTCTGGCGCTACTATTCACATGACAAACAACAAAAATCTATTGAAAAATTATGTTGTGGACACTCCGCGGTTAGTTACAGTTGCTAATAATCAGAAAATGCATAGTGAAGGTCATGAAGTGGAATTATTGTTGAAAGGACAATCTCAAGTTACAAAATCAAATGAGGTCATTTTCGTGCCAGGACTGTCAACAAACCTTATTTCCGTAAGCAAAATGGGTAAGGGACTTGAAGTTCGTTTTGACATTGAAAAGTGTAATGCTTATAGCGGAAAAATGCCAGTTACAAGTACTACAAAGGTGAATGGTGTCTAGGAACTGGACACAGTGAGTCAACAATCAACAAATGGTCATGAGCTGGCTGCGACATGTCTAACAGTGGCTTTCGTGGAGCCACAGATCCAGTCCATGGATGGGAAACGCGCAGAAGCTGTGAATTTGTGTGAACCCAACCAATCACAGGAGATTTGGCATCGGAGACTCAGACACCTGATCAAGCGAAGTATGGATTTACTGAAACAAGGCATGGCAAAAGGAATTAATTACACTTATAGTAAAAATAATACCTGTGTGGCATATATTGAAGGGAAGCAGAGCAGAGTACCATTCCCAAAACAATCCTATAGTCGAGACACTGGGAAATTAGGTCTCATACATTCTGATTTATGTGGACCTATGTCAGTTTCCTCATTTAGTGGTGCCAAGTATCTATTAACATTTATAGATGGCTATACTGGGATGACATTTGGTTATTTTATTAAAAGTAAAGATGAAGTTCTGTCTGTATTCAAGTTCTTTAAAAGTTTTGTAGAAAAACAAACTAATTTGAAAATAAAGATGATAAGAACAGACAATGGTCGTGAATATGTGAATAAACATTTCCAGACATTCCTTCAAGAGCATAGCATCGTCCACCAGACGGCTGTAGCCTACTCTCCACAACAGAACAGAGGTGCGGAAAGGGCAAATCGCACGATTATGGAGGACGGACGATATATGCTACAAGATGCAGGTATGGACCAAAGATTCTGGGCTGAGGCTTTGAATACAGCAAACTTTATCAAGAATAAATCACCAAGTAAAGCGGTAAGGCGAACCACACCAGAAGAAAAATGGTCTGGTTGAAAAGTTGATTTATCAATTTTGAGAATATTTGGCTGTGTTGCTTATGCAATGATCCCTGATGAGAGGCGTAAGAAACTAGATACAAAGAGTAAACAATACATTTTTGTAGGATATTGTAATGAGTCAAAGGGATACAGACTAATTGATCCTCAAAAATCTCTCCAAATGCATTAAATCTAGAGATGTATGCTTCTTGGAAGGAATGATGTATAAAGACATAAGTCAGAATAACACTAGTACTGATTGTCAAATAAATTTGAATGATGGAATAGAAAATGTTGTGAGAACAAATGATGATAACAATGTCGATCCCTCGCCTACTAGAGAGTTATCTGACTCGATCACAACTAATGCAACTGTTTCTGACTCCAGCTCTGTGGATGACCCCAATGATGTCACATGGAATCCAGACATGACTCAAGATCAGTATTCTAGTTATCATGAAGACATTGATGAGAATGTGAATGCTGTAATAGCAATGACAGCAACAACTCTTGATGGAGAACCACAGACAATTGAGGAAGCATTATCAGGACCTGAAAAGGAACACTAGAGGGAAGCTATTGAAGATGAATATAAATCATTTGAGAAAAATGAGGCTTGGAGTTTGACATCACTGCCTGAAGGAAAGAAGGCTGTGCGCTGTAAGTGGGTTTTCAAGAAGAAGCTAGGACCAGAAGGTCAGTCACTTCGGTATAAAGCACGCCTTGTAGCAAAAGGTTATACCCAGGAATACGGGATTGACTACAAGGAAACCTACTCAACTGTGGTACGATATTCTACTATACGTACATTGATTGCCCTGGCAGTAAATCTAAACTTACAGATTGGTCAGATGGATGTAAAGACAGCATTCTTAAACAGTGATTTGCAAGAGACTGTTTACATGGAGCAGCCAAATGGATACAAGATAAATGGTAAAGAAAACCATATATTTAAACTCTATAAAGCTTTATATGGGCCTAAGTCAGCCTCAAAGGCATGGTATGACAAGATAGATAATGCATTGGCAGATCTTTAGTTTAGAAAAACACTCAGTGAGTCTTGTGCTTACATTAAATGAGACAAGTCAGGAAATATAATTATATTAGCTTTGTATGTCGATGACTTTTTAATTATAAGTAAAGATACACCAGAAAAGAAAGCGCTCAAGGAGATACTGATGAAAAGGTTTGAAACAAAAGATCTTGGCCGAGCTACACATGTATTAGGAATGAAATTAAATCAAAAACAACATCAAAATCAGAAAAACTATTTACAGAAGGTATCAGGTCAATTTAATATGACTGATTGTAAGCTTGTAAGTACACCTCTGGAATGTGGCATAAAGCTTGAGAAAGGAGACCAAACTGATATGGACCCCATGTATTTAGTACGTAGCCCTTTGTACTAGACCAGATATTATGCATGCAGCAAGCCTACTGAGCCAATTTAATAATTGTCAAAAAAATATTTTAAAAAAAATTTTAATTGTGCAATAAATCTTGGATTACTGATTGTTTTGTTTAAGGGCAGGTGTTTGAACTAGTATAAACCAAACAATGTAAGTTGTCATAGTTATATAATAGCTCATAGTTGGAGCTACTGTCCATGCCTTGATTATGTCATTCTGTTCGGTCGAATAATACTCACTCTTGTGTCAACTGTTTTTCTGTGCTAACTAGATTCTAAATAAATCTCAGTATACCAATTTAATCTTTTGTTATTTTCGCCCAACCCCATCATTCCTGTTTTCGCAATGATAAACCAGATTGCCTTGGATTCTTCTGAAAAGCCAAGAAAAATATCATTTGTAGATTTTGCAGCATCTAATTTCTTTCGAAGTTCGTTCGGCACTTGCACAAGTGCCCTACTTCCGTTAACGTGCAGGTTTTTTACGTAGGGCTTTTTATTGTGCCATAACTCATGCGAAGTTAACTCGGTTGCTTTTGTCGGCTTCACCTCAATACTTTATATCCGTATTTGCATCTAAGAGTATGCACTTTGCTATTTCTACTTGTATAAGCGATCTATTCTTTCGTTGGTCGACTCTTTTTTGCTGCGGCGAGTATCCAGCTATATATTGCACTCTCCATTTTCAGCAAAAAAATTTTGTAATGCTTTATTTACATACTCTTTTCCTCAAACAGGTCTTATACACTTCATAGTTTTTCCGAATGGTCTTTTCATCATCTGGACAAAACGTTCTATTTGGGACTCCACTTCGTCCCTCGTTTTCAAAAAGTATACTGCCGTGTATCTTGAATAGTCATCAATGAAAGTCATTAAATACCTTTTCCCTCCTGGCGTCTTAGTTTCCAGGGGTCTACAAATATCTGTGTGAATGGGGTCGAGGATGGCCTGTGTTTTATGATGGGATTCCCTTGGAAAAGGCAATTGCTTTTGGGCTAAATCTTTGGTTGCACCAATATTCCGGTGCCTGAAGCAGCTGTGCCACGCAGGTTGACGGTTTTATCCGTGTTGGGCCTTTATTGGTGCGCAGGATCTTTCGTCGGCTTTCTGTACCTCGTATAAATCTTCGACGTCCGAATCGCATTCTGTTTCTGCTAAAATTCATTTGATATCGTGAGCTTTATTACAGATACCAGATTGTATTCGAACGTTGGTACATAGAGCACGTGCTTAATCTATAGTTGGGTTTCATTTACATCGACTGTACACTTTATGACACCCGAGTCTTTTCTTTCGATTTCACTCACTTTATCCGCGTCGGCCAGCCGAACAAATCTTTTTACGGCCGAATCGAAATCGGTGAAAAAATGTCTAGATTTTTCATGTGGCTTGTTGCCCCTGAGTCGACAAACCATGTGTTGCTATTGTTTTTCTTGAACTTTGCACTGAACCGTACATACTTGATACTTTTTCCTTGCTGCTTCGTAAACACTTATTCCGCAGCCATAAATAACTTGTCGTCAGTAGGCTCTGAGTTTTCTTTTACTGCATTTGCTTGATTACTGTTTTCATCTTTCCAGGATTTTTATTTTCTGCAATCTTGCTTGACATGGCCGGTCTTTTTGCAGAAAAAACACCTTCTGTTCTCTTGTTGGGCATTGTTATTGCCCTTATTTTGTCCACTGTTATTACTGTATGCGGTCTTTGTGGCTGTCTTACTTACTGAGAAATCGTCTCTTATGTCCTTTTTTCCTTTACGCCTCTTGTATTTATCGATTAATTTACTTTTGATGAGGTGTGACATGATGTCCTTTTTAGGCCTGCTCTCCAAAGCCGTAACGAGTGTGTTCTACTGAGAACAACTGCCTTTCCTTCCATCCATTATTATTAACGAAACGATATTGAATTGCTCATGAAATTCAAAATAACTACTTTAATTATCATTTTGCTTGCATTTCTTAAACACTTTGAATATAGGAAATGTGCTCTTAACTGGTTAAAAATGTTTGTACGTAGAAAGCCTCACTAAAATCTAAATATGAGCTACAAAGCTATGTGTGAGTTCCGCTATAAACTTTAACGTTGGCCATTTCCAACATTTGTTTAAGATCTTGAACTGATGATAACCTTAAAATAAATCAAACCTTGTGCAGCTTTTAATGCTTCATGGCTGGCTAATGAACTGTCGGATCACACGGAGTAACTGACGATGGAATGATCAGAATTGATGGGCTGGACTGATGTATCTTCCTCAACTTCAGAATATGAATAATGATTGCCTTGTCCGTATGAATTAATTCGACTGACGCCTTTTCCACAAACACTGGTCGTCGTTGATTCTCGACGGGTCACAATGGCGTCACAGAAATTATCAACTAGTTTCATGTGCCCCACACTGTAGCGTTTATAGCTTTTAAGTCGTTCGCGACGGACGAGCGATAAAAACTAAATTCTACTAAGACCCAGAGCTGTAAGGGATGCATCAGACTACGACTATTTAGTCGCACTTCTGTCGCAAGTTACACATGGTTAAATGGAAGCCCGCACACTGCGATTTTCGATAATTTTGTCCAGGTCGGCAGTCGCAGGAATTTGCGATTTTTCCTAAAACCAGTTTAGTAGGTAGTTTTTCTGATACTTGCGCAGGCGCACATCATTTGGACATTTGACGCTGACGAGCATGGAAGTTTCTTGCATAGCGCACAAATGAGTTAGCGCATTTATTCGTGGCAAAGACATACCTTCAAATGAGCATATTAGTTCTGCGCATGCCTGAAGTTCCTTTGGAAATCTTGTCGTAGTGTGTTCGTATTTGCGTCAAAAAATTGCTGGTTACGACAGTAAAATCGCAATGTGGCTGAACCCTAACAGGACTGCGCAATGTCGAATATTCACTCCGAAAGGAGGAATTGAAATATAGCGAAGTTAAATCTTTAGGAACCGTAGTCACGTGGTGGCTGTCTGTGTTTCTTTCTCACTTCACCAATTCCCGCATCTTTACGAACTTTGCACAATTCTTCTCTGTGCAATAGCATAATTCAGCCCTTTTTTGTTGGGACATCAAAGTAGCAGAAAACGATTAATATAACCTGCGATAATCGACAATTGAAATAATTTGCTGGGACATGAAAGTAGTAGGAATCGGTTAATATAACGGGCAATAATAAAGAATTGAAATAATCGACATGGTGCAGGCGACCCCCAGGGTATTTTCTTTACCACCTCCACCAATGTCCAGCTTCCAAAATCCCTTCAACGCGTTCCTTCAAAAATCTCAAGATATTTAATAGTCCGAACAAATATGAAAAATTTACCAATTACAGAGTACCTTCTATCACGTCCACCGATGAAAACGCTGCTATCAAATCCATGTAATTCACACGAACGATTGATGAATTTGATTTTATGACAGAAAACCTTAAAGAAAATCTCGAACCAAAAACTATTTCCTGTTTGACGACTTCGCTTGCACACAAACGCACGTCATGCCTTCTGTCTATAGGCTGTCTTTCCTTCCACACGTAGTCGATATCAATAGGTGATTACGCAGCAAATACCTGCCATTCAACAATATCCAGCTTATTGAAATGGTGTAGGGATGGTCGATACGTGCTGGGTATCGTCACGCGGGTTATGAAAAAAGTTTGTGGCATAATATTGCCACCAAAACAGTAAACGCGTCGCTGGTGAATTTTGTGGGTTGCATTGGCTGATTATCGAGTAGTTCATGGGGCAACTCAGTCTTGCTACCAAAGTTGATTAGTTGCTTTGGATCCTGGAGCCTCAGTCACTTCTCTTGCTTCCCATTCACATAATGACAAAACTGTTCTCTTTCAGACTAATCTTTTTTGGGTGTCATATGAGTATGCGATGCCCCGTAATTAAACTTGGAAAGACACTTTTTTATTTCTTTACTAATCATATATATTGGATAGTCTAAAAAGTATTGAGCCTTTTTTGTCACTAGACAGTGTTCGTTGTCATATATTGGGCAATACTAACCAGATCGAGTCAAACCGACACGTGTTTGAAATGTGACATTCTAGTCTACAATTTTCAAACGGAAAGTTTTGTATTTCGTCATTCGTGTCAAAAGTTGTATTCATTTAAAAATGAGTGAAATTTCTGGAAAAAATTCGTTATATTTTACAATATCATTACGATCGAGGTGAGACTGCATCGCAGGTTCGTGAAAAATTTGTGGTGTCAACGGTCAAGATACTTTATCAAAAGCCACAGCCAAGAGATGGTTCGCTTGCACCTCGCTAAGATCGACCAATCACTGAAAAAGTCGATGAAATCTTGCAAAAAAATTTAAGAAGACCGACACATAAGCAGCCATGACATTGCTAAGGAACTAAATATTCATCAACAAACTGTTTTGAACCATTTGCGTAAGGCTGGATAACAAAGAAGCTCGACGTTTGGGTGCCGCATGAATTAACACAAAAAACGTTTATCGGCCGAATTTCCATTTGCGAAATTCTAATAAAACGCAACGAAATGGAGGCATTTTTGAAGCAAATCGTTACGAGCGATGAAAAATGGGTAAGATACGAGAATGTCGTTCGAATTAGATCATGGCCAAAAAAAGGTAAATTATCACAAACGACTTGAAAGCCAGGATTGACACCAAATAAGGTTATGCTGTGTGTATGGTGGGATTGGAAGGGAATTGTTTATTACGAGGTGATATAACCTGGCTAAACACTCAATTGGCTTTGTACTGTCAGCAGCTAACCAGATTGCAACAAGCAATTCCAAAACACCGACCAGAATTGATCAATAGAAAGGGCGTTGTCTTCCATCGTGGCAATGCCAGACCACACACACCTTTGACGACCCGGCAAAAATTGACAGGGCTTGGCTGGGAAGTTTTGATGCATCCACCGTATAGTCCACACCTTACACCATCAGACTACCATTTGTTTCGGTCTCTGCAAAACTTGCTTAATGAAAAGAAATTCATTTCAAAATAGGACGGTGAAAATCATATGGCCATGCTTTTCGCCGATAAACCAAAGAAGTTCTTCACAGATGGAATAATGGCTCTACCCAAAAATGGCAAAGTGTCATAGATAATAATGGACACAATGTACTTAAATGAAATGAAATTAAAGAAATATTCAATCGAAAAATGACAAAAAAGACTTAGTACTTTTTAGACTTACCAATATATTGTACACGTTTTCTCATCATAGGTATCAAGGAGCTCCGACTGGCATCTCTCTCTCGAATTTTTCTGGTGAACAAGCATTTCTTAGTATTTTTCAACTGAAAATAAAATTAACCTTACGAAAATCTGTCTTGTCACGTATCTATTAACACTGCAAACTGCTCTTGTTATAATAACGCGACCCTCATCCAGAAAAATACCAATGAGTTGTAAACAACAAAGAGCTATCTTAGTAAAATGAAAGAAAAAAACAACCACTCATTCCTCACGTAGTTTTTCGCGCAGTTCGCATGTCGGGACTGCTCAGTTACTACACTTTCCTGACACCCATTCCAAACGTAAATTTAATAATGATAACGTAAAAAATTAATGTTCGCATTTTGATCACATTAAACCATCAATTGTAAGCAATTACTCATCTAACAAGATGTTTGTTTTCAATGATTTTACATCTTGCACATATGTTTTGTTGTTAGAATAGATGTAATTCGTTTATCACTCCAGGCTTAGATGTTCAATATACAAAGATAGATAAGAATATCCATAAGAATTTTTTGTAAGAGCTTTTCGAGAAAAGTATTAAGGAGTATTTTCTGAAGAAATATCTTCATCAATAATTTAAATCGTGTACATAACAGATTTAACCATAAAACTCCAGTAACTTTTTTGAAATTCCAGGAACTTCTCTAGATTGGGATTGACGTAATAGTTTTCATCCATTATGAGCTTTAAATTCAACAATTGCATAAAATCTTCAATTACACTTTCATTTTCAAAATATACATTGTTGTGGTATTTTTTAATGCTCGTTAATTACGTACATAAACCATCGAAAGCGTCTCATTGTATTCTTACTTTGAAAAGAGTTTATATTTTTTATTCAGATTGTCATCAAGATAAGTATGTGTACTTGCTTTCAGCAGAATTAGCGGTATCCATTGATTGCTTTTTGACTTTGTTTCAGGCAAAACCTTCTAATTCCAGCTAATATTATCGTCAAACCAAATTGCCTGGAAAGAACAGCCGCAATTAAGCCTGTCTACTAAAATTTAGTCTCAAAACATATTAGCAGGCTAATAGTGCAACTAAAACATATTTCGCGAGCCTGATAAAGTCAGAATGTTGATTTGAAATTGCATTTTTGCTTTGATTTTCAAATGAACTACATTCAGATACTTTTAATAGATACAAGTTTACCTTTCAATGATTCCAAAACTCCTTTAGATTGCGTAACAAAACACTTACAATCCGCAAACCTGCTTTGGTGTCCAGCTCTGGACTAAGCCCGCCCAAAAATACTTTTACTTTCACATATCTAAGTATGTTAGTTTGCTTGGAAACCGCTCCAATAAACTAGAAATCAAATAGAATCAACTCTAACGACAAAATAACTTACAAGAAATAATTCGATACGAATTTGTATCTATACTCGTACGTACGAGTATCTAGATACAGTGGTTTATCTAAATGCCTACATGTTCAGATGCAGGTACATTTGTGAGAATTTATGCTGAGCTATGTACGAGTATGCTAAGGTGGAGCTGTTGCACTAAATAAGTTACAGGTTGGCCGGAGCAGTTGACGACCGTATTGTCAGAAAAGTCTTGGTGTTAACCGCGACCATGATTTACGGCCATTCACGCCGCTACTTATGTTTCCGATGACAAATTATCCGGCAGAGAAGACAGCAAACTTGCATTAGAATAAAACCTGCATGAAGATAGATTCGAGAACGGGTGTCATTTACACAGATGCAGTAGTGCGTTCAATTATAAGACTTTTCTCTATAAGAATTAAGTCAAACGCGTACTAGGACCATACAGAAGTGATGTACAATAAAAACAGGGTGGATAGTAAAATTCAAATAAAAATCTTAGCTAGTAAAACTTTTCTATAACGTCAATATTTATTCTAAAACTATTGTGTTTATAATTTCTTATTTGTTGATCTCTTTACTTTCAAATATGAAGTGAAACTCTAACTAATGAAATGATACCATTCGATTTTTAGAACAATGCAACTCAGCAAAAATGCTAAAATTGGTATTTTGTTTATGCTGACCGAGCTACCATAGATTATTCACTATGAAATTACAAATCTGTATGCTAATTAATGCCGAATAAATTAAAACATTCATAGCCTGAAATGGATTTGAATCGATATCTCACAGGGCAGGACTACTATTCTTAGTTCTACAGTCCCTGGCCATAAAATTATAAACACTTGTAAATTTTATCATTTTTTGAAATTACTTCAAACCTTTTTTAATAAAAACGTTCACTCGTTCGTTTCTTCGAGCCTCTCAAGTGGTCGTCCGAACGAGAAGACGACCGTCCGGAGCGAAATTACCACTAGAAAGTTTTGGGGCTCGCCGCCACTTATCCGCGAAAATCGCCTACAAAGGAAAACTTCCCCACGGAACGAGCTAAGCTGTTCCGCCACCACACAAATTCGGGTTTTCCTCAAAACTGACGTTAGATAGGAAGCCATATGGTAGAAATTTGCATATGTACTAGTCAGCCGACTATGGACAAGCTTCCGAAAGCTGTCAGCCAACTGCGGCATAAACAAATGCTTATATCGCGAATATGTACTATTTTCCGAATGTAAAACGAAAGAAATGCATTCCGTGCATCCGTAAAATTCAACTTGTACTGTCCACTGTACTTCTAAACTTTTCAAGATGAGCAAATGAAGCACATGTTTTGCACCTTCCACTGATAGCTCAGCGTTGAGAAATGGGTATAAGCACTGAAATAATTTTCACTTCACTAGGAACGCTATTGTGTTCTCCGCGGGCCATATGGATTTCACTGTAGAAATCCATCTCAAAACCGTACAAAACCTCGAATTTTCGTTGGCACCTCCATAATTTATCATATACCGTCATGTAAGTTAGCCAGCAAAGTCGGCCTACTAATGGTCATGTGTGTGAAAGTAAGCGCTGCTGCCATATGGCTTCCTATCTAACGTCAGTTTTGGTTTTCTTACAACAGGGAAACCGAAACTACCCAGATCGCCACTAGGTTCCACTGCACCCACATACACTACCACTTGTATTAAATTCTCCAGGTCTTCCGGCCTGGTCAACGCCTGGGAAAAGAATTCCCGAGCCACACTTTTTACAGCTGGAAACGAAGGTATATTTATTGCAGCGAGAAAAGAAAAATGAACAATTATCTCATTCAATTTAGTACGTTATTTTATTCTAAGAAGATAATTCGATCAATATGTGCTAAACTGAAAGCCACTTACAGTTATTTCCTATTCAAGTAAGGAGCCCCTTGCTTCCGTTTGCTTGATTTTCGCCACAGTTGTCTCGTCCCAGTTTGATGTTTCAATATCCACTGTGCGGCTCATATTCCTCGTCAGAAGAAAACGGTCGCTGATCACTTGTTCTATGTTCCCTCGTTCAAATCTACTTGCCGGGTTATATTTCGTTAGCTTAACACTTGGTTTAATGTATCTACACGGTTGCTTGTAAAAAAACTCCCCAAAAGAACAAAAGAATAAGTGCACCAATCTTCCCGCGCTTAAATAACCTCCGGGTTAACGTTTTTTTCCTCCCATCCACCGGGAAAATCTTGTTTTGGAGTGCTTTTCTTCCGTTGGTGCGAGCAATTCCCCTCGCTTGTTCCGACTCATCATAAGTTTCACTCGGTGGCGATCCTAGTGGGAATCACTTGTATTATGCGCTGAATGCATTTGACTGACAGTTCGAACTGTCAGTATTGTTTGTTTACATTGCGACGAGATGTGAAGATTTCGAATTAATCCTCGTTTTCTTCGTCTTTCCCTTGAGCCGGCGCTCAGATTTCTTAGCTTTCCTTGTCTCCACCAGTAGTTTAATCGCTGGGCCAACGCGTGAAGTGTCGTTTATGTGTAATAATCCAACGTTTCCCATTGATTTCGGCCGTCGAGTCTCTTCTCGGAAATGTCGCGATTTCATTCATTTCGGTTTCCGTAGTGAGTTTAGTGCAAGTGAGTGGATATTACGCTTAACCACAATCTCGGCAGTCTGTAGGTAAGAAATTCAAAAATTATATTCGTGTTTCTTACGTGTATTTTAGTAGGTTTGTCAGCCTTCCCTCGTTTGAGCTTGGCATAATCGGCGGTCGTTTGTTGATGTGCCAAAATGAGTTTGGTTTGCTATTTTTAGAGTCATTCATGTCTCTGGTTTGGCTGAAATTTCCCACGATGACTGCATTCTACCTTCACGTTGTGAGCTCAACAAACGGCATTCGTCGGAGTCCTTTCCATACTCAAAAACGTTGTTTATATTTGGGTCTGTTTGTAACCTCTCCAGATTTGGTCATTTTGAGCGATACTCGTATTTTTAGCTTTCGGCTTAATTTCGCTGCTATATATCGAGCCATTTCCTCCTTCGTGGTCTCGCTTCCTGGTAATTGTTGATTGTAGTTAACAGTCAATTCTTCTAGAACTTGAAGTACTCCTTTTACCTCCTCCTTAGCACTTTCGTTTTCTTGTTGCTGCTTCTTTTAGTTACGTAACGCCTCAAATTCGCACGTTACTCGTCCCGTGTTTGCCACTAACGACGTGTTAAATTCGCGAGTGTCTTCCTGTGGTATACGTGTCATTGCTGCCTCAGCAGCATCTCTGCTGGAGTTGCGTGAGGGTGTAGATGTTTTCAAAAGGATCGTTAAGTTTGTGCTTTTGGCCGGGAGCTCAGTGGCTGCACACTTAGAACTCAGGTTCGAATTTGGCTTAGTCGAATTATATACTGCATCAAAATTCATTGGGAGTCTATGCCAGAACGTAGAGTCGATGAAATCACAGGCAGTATGAAATCTTGGTTCGAAGTAGTGATGTAAATGCTCGCAGATTATCGCGCTTAACACAAACACCTCTTGTCGTATGCCAGAAGCAACGATTCAACTTCGGATTTCCTCCCAGCGTTGCATGTTATTTGTTTGCGACGCAATTCCGATTGCTTCGAAGGGTTATATGTTTTATGCTGCCGCATATGTTGATTGGATGACGAACGTTTCCGCTACCGTGTGTATTTGCGTTTCGTTTCGAGCTTGATGCTTTCGGCGCTTGTTGCTGGTTGCGTTGTCCATAATTGTGGCCTGTAAATCGGAAACGATCTAGCTACTTGTATTTACTTGCATAAAGTTACAAAGCAAAAATTATTATGTGGCTTTCTTCCCGTAATCTAACCAGTAGTGCTTTTATGAATGAAAATTTAAATTACTTGTTGTTAGTTACATCATTAGGTTACCAAAAAAATTAATAAAGTGTGACTCGGTATTGCGTAGGCTAAACTATTACGAAAGCGTGTATGGTAGTGTTCGGGGCGAGCAAAACTATGGAGTCTCAATGTTCACCCGTAAAAGTACGTCTTCTTCTTCTTCGTAGTACTACAACTCCCCTCGGGCCTCTGCTTTCTGCAAATAGCACCTTCAACTGTCTCGGTCCATTGACCGCGTTCTCCGATTTCAAAATCCGAGCAGCAATAAACTGTTTTCGTCGACCGAGCCAGAACAGCGTTTCCTCGGTTTTCCACTGGTTTCCGGCCTTCGGTTCTCCCATATGATTAACGTTGGCAGCCCATTGCAGCTTCCGCAATCTTACAATCGTTGAGACCTCCGGCTCACCAAAAATTTCATACAGCTCATGGTTGTATCGAGTTCGCCATTGGTTCCCGTCTAGCTTTGCTCCAATTCGCCGTAGGACCCAACGCTTGAAGGGGTTCATTATGTTTCATACCCATAGCAAAACACAGATCTTATCAGGTCGTCAAAACTGAAAAAAATATTTTATTTGCAAGCTGTATTCCTTGGCGTATTTTGTCTCTTTAATATGGTTGGAACTACCTGATCAATTTACCATAAAATAACTATAGTTTGATCGTTTTTTCCAGAAGAGGAGCAAAATTAATGAATATTGATTTATTTTTCAAAATTCATCGTAGGACATAAACGAATATAACCCCGCAATGGAAAACTACAATATCTGTTCTAAGGAGAACAGGAAATCATTCCATAAGAGAAACTTTTCACTTGTAGGTCCTAACCAATGGCAAATTTCTTGAATTAAGAAAAGGCCCATTGCCGGATTCCATTAAACGAATTAACAAAACACTGAAGGAGTGTGAACACATCAAAATTCCACAAAAGCTGAAAGTTTCTAGCCCATGTCTACCACGAATAAGGTGTATGCTTGAGATCTGCAAGGCCTGAAATCAAATGAGGGAGATAATTGCAGCAGTGAATTCGCCCACTCATAAAATTTCGAAATGGCTGTTACAGCAATTCAACGTTGTCTTTGATAATATCAGCATCAGAACAGTCAAAAATAGTCAAGAAGCTACAGTTAGAATTCAAAATTGCAATTTACTTGAAAATGAACTTCTGGTATCTTTCTATGTTAATGCGTTATTTCCTAGTATTCCGGTAAAGGAAGCACTAGCCCTTATAGAACACCGATTCCCAGAACGGAGGCCAAATGACTGGAAGTGGAGAAACTGATGTAACTAACGCACCTGTGCATGAGCGAAAATTATTTCACCTTTAGAGAGCGATTTTTTAAAGGCAGAAGTGGTATAGCTATGGAAAATCCGTTATCACCGCTCATTAATGACATATTCATGAGCAATTTTGAAATGACCCTAGAAGAACTAGGGCTACTACCCAGATTTTGAATCAGATATATGGACGACCTTCTGGCAATCGTAAGTAAAGATAAATTGGAGCACACACTCACGAGCATCAACTCCATCCACAAAAACTTACATTTTAGTATGGAATTGGAGCAGGATAACCGCTTATCATATTTGGACATAAATATCATCAGAAACAATGGCGAATTTAGTTTTTGAATACACCGAAAAGCTACGCAACTCAGAGGACTTTTCCAGCAATGTCATCACACACCTTTTCTCAAATGATGGCACCATATCAATCCATGGTTCACCGGGTGCTGACCATCTCGATATCAAAGGAAGAACGAAGCAAAGAGGAAATCTACATTATCAAGAATGCTGAAATGAACGGATATAAGCGCGATATAATTCTCAATATAATCAGGAAAAAGGAAAGCCAAACCAAGCGAAACGAACTAAAAACATTCGGTTTACAGAACAAACAGATGGAATCCATCAAACGTGCACCAGTAAGACACACAAATATAGCAGCAAAGATGAAGAAAATCTTAAAATCGGGGAGCGTCGAAATGGTACCATCAAGTAGAAAACTGGGTAGCCGGCACATTTCAATCAAGGATCCACTTAAAGTGAGCGAACAAGTGGAGTGTACCGCATCAACTGCCCCGAATGCAACATGATTTATATTAGGCTAACAAGACGTCCAATAACTACACGGTGCAAGGAACATCTGAGCGAGGCGGAAATCGAATAAAAAACGAAGGAAAAACAACGACATACGATTGACGGTAGCGCAACATATAACCGAATCAGGACATGCCATCACGATGGACAATTTGAAGGTCATCAGCCAGGTATGCAAAATACGAAAACTAGACATAATCGATGGTCTTGAAATTCAGAAAATACCACAAAAGTATTTAATGAATCATGATGCAGGTAACGCGCCATCACCCTTATTTAGGTTTTGTAAATTATATCCTTGGTCATTAAGTATTTTATGATTGTATCGTTTTTAATTAATATTCAAATGTATTTCTTTTTATCACTTAGTATTTTAAGTATATAACGGTTGTTTTTTGAAAAAATAGGTTAGTTGGCACTGAAGAAGGAACTACGATAAGTTTTGAAATGCGCATATGCTTGCATAAATAAATTTCTGTTGTTTAGATAATTTGATTTTTATTCTAACGTTTGTACACACCACAGCAAAAGGATCCGACATCACACATATTAATGAATATTAATTTATTTTTCAAAATTCATCTCAGGACATAAAGCGAATATAACCCCTCAATGGAAAACTACAATATCTGTTCTAAGGAGAACAGGAAATCATTCCATGAGAGAAACTTTTCACTTGTAGGTGGTTTCACCGTAAGTTGTTACCATTCTTTGAGGATATATGTATAAAAAAAATGAATTTAATCCGGATTAAAAGTGAGGCATGGAACACCAAAAGGGGAAACTGATTTTGGGCGCCATGTTAAGGATGCGCATAAAAAAACTCATGTGCAATATAAGACTATGGACTGAGCGATGGATAGGTGACCCTCGCAGAAAAAAAGAGTAAAAAAATCAATTGAAATCCTCAAGAAAATAGTAAAAGGCTGCATGATGGCAACCGAGGAGTTGTGTTATTTTATACTGGGAGTGCAATCAGAAAGCCTGACATCCGAAACAAAAGAAAGGTTTACTAAGGGATCATGTGTCGACTCTAATCCCCCCCCCCCCCCCCTAGGACATCAATGCCCACATACTCTCCCCCTAAAATTGTTTTCAATACATTATTTTTTTTTAATTCTCTATAAAAGAAATATTTTTAAGGTAATTACAGAATTATTAATATTTTTTATTGATTCACTAAGTTCATTTATGTATTGCATGCGTTTATGTAATTATAAAAGTTCATAGTTACCATCAATAGTAATAATTTCAATGGATACAAAGTATATAAGCCCATACATTTTTATCTCAAAATCGACATTCTACAATGATATAACATTTCGAGACTATTTACATACATATATTTCAGGTAGTAAATATTTTTCTTTAAATAGTTTTTCAATCAAACCAATTTCGAAAGAGAAAATACATATTTCAGTTTTCAGAATTTCCTTTCAACGTGATTAATATTCTTATAGCTTCACAATAGTGCTGCTTGCATAATTTCTTATTATTTTGTATTACAACTTATCACATTCATCTTCCTATTCACTTCTCAACTTCACTCAATGTGGCAATTTCATAAAGCTTTGCGCCACCACTATCCAACTACCCTATACTCGTATATCAAAACGCACCTACGAAGTGATATCTTTCTGATCAATTATTTGGAAATGTTTGGGGGATTCCCCGTACTTCGGACAGCCTTTTCCGCGAATAGCCAAACCAGACTTTTGAGCCTAATGAATTACGGCTAGGCAAACGTGGGCTTTAGTTTGGATAGTACATATGTATATTAATTAGATTTCGAAAACTTCATGTTCCACATACGATGAACGCACCAGAATTTTATATAGAAGTTAATCTTTTACGTATAATCCTTGAACACATTAGATCCCATAGTTTGTATGATCCCAGCAATATTTTTGCGCGCTAAAATCCAGCTGCAGCTTGCACATCGTATAGAATTCTAAAACTTTAATTAAAATGAAAATGTCAAAATTTCCTTAAAAGAATTACACATATCATTGGTGGGTTCCACAATATGGCGAAGATTAAGTGGCTGTCTCAAATACTCCACTTGGTTGGCACACATCACGGAAGCTTGGGCGTTGAGCCTGCTCTAGATGTTTGGCCCAGCCAGCAAAATTATCCGCACATTATACAGGGCGTACCATTTATCCTTGGAAATGTCGAAGTGAATCGACCCATTTAGATCCACATTTGGACGAAAGCACGGTGTGAGGAATTTCGCTAGAAGCGCTGAGTAAACTCGGGCACATGATCATCTTTAATGGTTACGGTTTCTTTACTCTATTTTAAAAAGTTCAATAAATTAGGATGCTCGAGATTGATATTTTGAGCCACTTACGAGTTAATTACAGAAAAGGAACTATAACACTAAATATATATTTTTTCGAATTCGCAACAGTAACTGAATCAACTTTTACTAACTTTGCACACTATTGAAAGTATAACTTAGTCGTGGAGTTCGTAATATTGTAAGGAAACTTTTGCCACAATAACAACTTATAAGTGTGCAACGAACGATGCGATGCAGAGACAACTCGATTAAGTATGACTTTTTTCTCGAGCACTTTCGACCTGCATTGGTCGGTGTTCAATTACGAACTACCGTGCCGCCGCTGCTTTCTTTCCTTTTCTCGCCTGGGTTACGCGCTTGAGATTTTTCAATTCAGCGCTGCATTGTATCATCCCTTGCGTCGTCGGTGAAGCTTCACCATCCCACAGGGGTGCATCACCCGCATGGTGTGAGGCCCGTATGAGAGGGGTGTTCTTTATTTTGAATGTAGGCAGGAACGGTAAATGAAATTGTCAATTATAAGCTGAATATAAGATATATTATGATGATTAATTAGAAGCTAGAGATAAGGTGAAAGTAACAAACTAAGGGGAATTAGTAGAAAAATTTTAAGTTTAAGTATTAATGTAATGTGATACACGAATTATAACAATAATGATACGGTTATGCGATACGATAATTGCACGGTAATGCGGTAGAAAAGTTAAATACGATAATGCGATACGGTAATTATATACGATAATTAAATATGATACTTAGATACGATAGCGATACTTCAAGACAATAAGACAATTATGGATTAAGCTGAAAAGGTAATATAACGCGATAAGACAAAACAAAGGGTATTCATTAAAAAAAAACAATACATGATCATTAGTCCTAGACTTAATAATAGTTAATCGGTCAATACAACTAATATTACTAAATACACTATAGGGTTCAGATATCGTAACAACGTTATACTAAAAATATTTAAAAATTTAACGAAAATTCGTCAGTCATTTGTTCGAAATGAACTAATTATGGGAGGAAAAGGAGACTACGCGCTGACCTTAAAGTGGTTTCGATTGCTTTTACAGACCACATAGCACGTTTGCGGGAACTAAACAAAATTGTTCTTGAAGCAAGCGTGGGAATTATGGACGAAGGACATTGGAGGATGCCAGTTTTAAATGAAGCGGTCAGTAAATAACCCGCGCATAACTCTAAAGCTGAAAAATTCTAGACTGTCGATTGCTATGGAGGGTTTACAAGTCTCCGATGAATTCTACAAAAAGCCATTTATCATTACTGATAAAGTACCCTTCAATTTTAAAACAATATTTTTTAACAGTTTTCAGATAGTCTTCACAGGTGAATCAATACTCCAATGCGTCACAGCCTATTAGTAAGAAATATTGTCTAGCTCGTCTTATATTGAGAAAACTATTCAACATCCGCCTGCTGTTATGGTTTGGGGAGCGAAAACAGTTAATCACCGCAACCACTGTATTTTGTCGAAGGAATCATGCAACAAGATCAATATATAAAAGTTTTGAAGACCATCACACTGCATTATTCTGATCAGATCAGGTTTTGGACATCTTCGTTGGCTTTCACACAAGATGGTCCTTCATGTTCTGATGATTTTCACTTCGTTTGTTTGTCTGAGATTTTCCGTGAAAGACGTGAAGTGTCGATACGTGTCAATGGACTATACCCTATAGGTTAACTAGTCTGGGCGCCCTCAGTCTGCTCTTAGGCTAGTTAGTGTGGCGAGGAATTTCGGTCACAGGTCTCACGCGAGTAGACTAAGTCTGGATATAATTTTTCATGCAACCAAAATAAAATTCCCGTTTTAAACGCGTTCCATAAGTTTTCTAAGGAAAAGTTTTCGTCATTACTATAAAGCTACCTTCGCGAGGCTTTCCATCACTTCTTAGCAACCAAACTCAACTCCATGCGTTTCCAATCTTAATGCTGGCATAGTGCCAGGTATGACCTACTATCATACTTATTGAAACATTCTATACCAATAAAAACATCGAGCACAAACTAAGGTACGGCACAACCGAACGGATCAGTTGCGGATTGTTAAAGCACTACCCACTGTGCGGGATACTTACATAATAGTTCGTTAAATAATTCATTTTGTTTGAATCAACTTTTACTAACTTTGCACAGTATTGAAAGTATAACTTAGTCGTGAATTTGGTAATATTGTAAGGAAACTTTTGCCTTGATAACAACTTATAAGTGCGCAACTAACAATGTCGATGCAGAGACAGCTCGATTAAGTATGACTTTTTTCTCGAGCACTTTCGACCTGCATTGGTCGGTGTTCAATTACGAACTACCGCGCCGCCGCTGCTTTCTTTCCTTTTCTCGCCCGGGTTACGCGCTTGAGATTTTTCAATTCAGCGCTGCATTGTATCATCCCTTGCCTCGTCGGTGAAGCTTCACCATCCCACAGGGGTGCATCACCCGCATGGTGTGAGGCCCATATGAGAGGGGTGTTCTTTATTTTGAATGTAGGCAGGAACGGTAAATGAAACTGTCAATTATAAGCTGAATATAAGATATATTATGATGATTAATTAGAAGCTAGAGATAAGGTAAAAGTAACAAACTAAGGGGAATCAGTAGAAAAATTTTAAGTTTAAGTATTAATTTAATGTGATACACGAATTATAACAATAATGATACGGTTATGCGATACGATAATGGTACGGTAATGCGGTAGAAAAATTATATAAGATAATGCGATACGGTAATTATATACGATAATTAAATATGATGGTTAGATGCGATTGCGATACTTTAAGAGAATAAGACAATTATGGATTAAGCTGAAAAGGTAATATAACGCGATAAGACAAAACAAAGGGTATTCATTAAAAAAAAAATAGATGATCATAAGCCCTAGACTTAATAATAGTTAATCGGTCAATACAACTAATATTACTAAATACGCAAAAATGGAACTATAGGGTTCAGATAGCGTAACAACGTTACAATAAAAATATTTAAAAATTTAACGAAAATTCGTCAGTCATTTGTTCGAAATGAACTAATTGTGGGAAGAAAAAGAAACTACGCCCAGCGCTGACCTTAAAGTGGTTTCGATTGCTTTTACTGACCCCATAGCACGTTTGCGTGAACTGAACAAAATTGTTCTTGAAGCAAGCGTGGGAATTATGGGCGAAGGACATTGGAGGATGCCAGTTTTAAATGAAGCGGCCAGTAAATAACCCGCGCATAACTCTAAAGCTGAAAAATGCTAGACTGGCGATTGCTATGGAGGACTTACAAGTCTCCGATGAATTCTGCAAAAAGCCATTTATCATTACTGATAAAGTACCCTTCAATCTTAAAACAATATTTTTTAACAGTTTTCAGATAGTATTTACAGGTGAATCAATACTCCAATGCCTCACAGATAGCTGTCTATTCGTAAAAAATATTGTCTAACTTGTCTTTTATTGAGAAAACTATACAACATCTACCTTCTGTTATGGTTTGGGGAGCGAAAACAGTTAACCACCGAAACCACTGTATTTTGTGGTTTCGATGGTGCAACAAGATCAATATATAAAAGTTTTGAAGACCATCACACTGCATTATTCTGATCAGGTCAGGTTTTGGACATCTTCGTTGGCTTTCACACAAGATGGTCCTTCATGTTCTGTTGATTTTCACTTCGTTTGTTCGTCCGAGATTTGCCGTGAAAGACGTGAAGTGTCAATACTTGTCAATGGACTTTACCCTATAGGTTAACTAGTCTGGGCGCCCTCAGTCTGATCCGAGGTGGCTGCTCTTAGGCTAGTTAGTTTGGCGAGGAATTTCGGTCACAGGTCTTATGCGAGTAGACTTAGTCTGGATATAATTTTTCATACAACCAAAATAAAATTCCCATTTTAGACGCGTTCCATAAGTTTCCCAAGGAGAAGTTTTCGTCATTTCTTTAAACCTACCTTCGTGAGGCTTTCCATTACTTCTTAGCAACCAAAGTCCACTCCATGCGTTTTCAATCTTAATGCCGGCATAGTGCCAAGTATGATCTACTATCATACCAATTAAAACATTCTATATCATTAGAAACATCGAGCACAAACTAAGGCACGGCACAACCGAACGGATCAGTTGCGGATTGTTAAAGCACTACCCACTGGGCGGCATACTTACATAATAGTTCGTTAAATAATTCATTTTGTTTATTTCATTGAGTACATCTCTACAAATCTAGATGATCATTGACATCGCTTTTCAAATAGTTTGAGCAATACCGGAGTTTCAACTTGACTGTCTTTTTGGAAATAATGAACTCCTTAGCAAGTTCTAAGCCGTACTACGTAATGCTTTCATACAATCCTAACTAATTATTCCTCCTAATATAATAGGGGTACCGGTTAATTCATGCGGTTTTCCAACAGATGGCGTCACTTGATTTTTATTCCAGTGATTCACCTTTCCAAATATGTGTTGGAAAGCTACTGTCATATAATTTCAGAATCAGTATGTGTCATTTAGCTGAAGCGTAAACAATAATACCTTTTTTTACTCTGAAAATGTCGAATTTTGTGCCGAATAAAGTGTTTTTGGGGGGGAGTACTTCTTCATTGAAAAAAAGGCTGCCGAAAATCATCGTATTTTGGTGGAAGTGTGTGGTGTGCATGCTCTAGCGGAGCGTACGTGCCAGAAGTGGTTTTCATGGTTTAAAAGTGGCAATTTTGACTTGGAGGACGATGAACGGCCCGGACAGCCAAAAAAGATTGAAGATTACAAATTGGAGACATTGCTTGGCCAAGATTCATCCCAAACTTGCAAAATCACTTGGCGTCGCTCAACAAACCATTTCCGATTGTCTAAAAGCAATTTTTCACAATAAAGCTTCAATTTTCGAAAAAAAAACCGCATGAATTAACCGGTACCCCTTATAAGTACCGCTACATAAACCCAAATCCATCTACACCACCCCTTAAAGCACATCGTATGCTCTACAAACCCAATATCCCTATCCAGCATATCGTCAATTACCACTCAGCTTTTGTATACTAATTAGCATGGTACTTATCAATGATAATGGTACGCATTAAAGGACAGCCGCGATCTAGCCAAGTCTACCACCTCTGTAACGTTAACTGACCCTTGTCGACATTCATCACTAGACATGACCAATCTCTAAACGTCTACACGTATCAAACAAACACTAACTATGCTAAAAGAAAAACGTTCATTCAACAACAGCCGATGATTTATAGATCAACTACTCAATCTCATAAAGACCATAATCAAGCAGAACTACTTAGCTTTTTTATTCAATAATAATACATAAATTACCAAGGACAGTTTGGGTATGGGGCATACAAAACTAACGTCTTTGGAAAACAACTGAAACCAAAACTGTATGACACTTCAATATATGAGCACAGCGGCATATATAGGATCTTACAATAGCGACACAACAATTTTGTATCTTTATATGAACGCCCCCTTGAACTTTTTAAATAAACTGTCAATGTTAAAACCTCAGTTAAAGTCAGCATTTTTATCGAGCTAGCATTGCGGTGTCTTGAGGCGGGTTCGATTCCCCAGTACACGGTTCAAATAAATATCGAAAGAAGTCGAGCCTGAGGTGACCTACTAAGGGTCAAAAACTGCTGACACAGTGGACAAACCAGGCCTGGAGAAAACAGATGGACTTAGGAGGACTTCGTCATTACCGACGATATTTATGGCCCCCAAATAAGAGTGGGGCATCTAGGTAGAAGCGGTACCCGCTCGCACCCTCTCAACTGGACAAGATCCAAATGTGAGCGTGGCCTTAATTTCCATTTAAGTGAAAACTCATACAAACATTATTTGAATGAATTTTTCCTTCAAATGAAAAATATAAACGTGGTAAATTTATGTCATAGTATATGTGAGAGAAGTAGTCTGTGTGGTCTAGTGGTTAGAGCATGAGTAGTCTGTGTGATCTAGTGGTTAGAGCATGAATCCATAAGCTGAAGGTTCCAGGTTCAAATCTCTTTGGGAGCAACGTGATTTGGTTCAGGGGATTTCTCGGACAGAATATGAGTGTTCACTCAGGGGTGATATGTACTGATTTAATCAGATCATATCACAGCTGAGCAGGTACGCGGGAGCATGGTACTGACCAAACCAAATTCCGAACAAATCAATACGGTCATGAAAATGAGATACTCCAACTATCTCTAAGCGAAGGCCCGAGAGGGGCTGTAGTGCTACAAAGAAGAAGAAGATATGTGAGAGAATCTCATAGCCCTATGCCATAAATAGGCAGGCGAGTGGAAGGCCGCCTTACTCGGTAAGTGCTTCTGTAACGCTTCAAAAGTGATTAGGTCGCCCGATGGCTAGCTCATTATAGTGGAGGGGCCTGCCAACGTGGCGGGTCCCAGGTAGCCAATATGGGTATCAAATGAAAGGTCTTGCTGAGAATTTATCAAAACAGATCTTTTTTTGTGGTGGGGAGGTGAATGCCGTTTATGCACAGAGTGTGGGACTCCCATGCTCACAAGAAGGTGACTGGACTACCCACTGAACACCTCCCCTGTCAACCTGAGAACCCATCCTGGAACCGTTTGACACATTAATTTGGGCCAGGTCTCGTTTTGTTACGCCATGAGGTGCCTTCAAGCTGGGGGATTCCTTTCCTAGCGGGAAGGGAGAGCAGAAGAGGAAGTGCCAAACAAGCGATCCACCAGCCCCAGCGCCCCCGGCTGCTGTGAGTCGCTTTTATATTTTAGGACTGCCCGAGCATAATGTTCCACATGGTTGCTTTTGTCAACCGGTTCGAGCATCACCGCAACTATATTATCCGGAGTGAGCTCTCCCGTCTCCCTGTAGAGTTTCTCTCGCAGCCTGACCCATTTTGTACACGCAAAATATGTGTGGCAGGCATTTTCCTCCTCTCCTGGGCAAAATCGACACTCGGGAGACCGTGACTTATCGACCTTGTGCAAGTAAGACTGAAAACACCCACGCCCACTCAAAAGCTGGGTCAGATAGTAGTCAGTCTCACCATGCCTTCGATTTAGCCACAGTCTCACATCCAGGATGAGGCGCGCAGTCCACCTTCCCTTCGTGCAATTGACCCAAGACTGCTGCCAATTGTTGAGCGAGCGCTGTCTCTCCTCGCGGACAACCATCTACCTCAAACCCTCGTTTTGGCGCAGGTAGATAGCGTGGCGCTCTCTAGCAAGTAGAGCGGTAGGTATCACGCCTGCAATCACTCTCACCGCCGAGTCAGAGACTGTTGGATACGAAGATGGAATCCTCTTTGCTCCTCTTCTCTGTACCTGTGCCAAACGTTTTCGGTATACCTTCTTGCTGAGAGCATCACCCGATACTTTTGATTCGTACAGTAGCACTGACCCCACAGCACTCATCGAGAGGCGTCTTCTTGACGGGCTGGGTCCTCCGACGTTGGCTATAAGTCGACTCAGAGCCTTACTAGATATTCTGGAACTTAAAAGATTTTTCCAGCGTATCAAGAATATCCACCCATCTAGCGGAGTTGAAGGCGTTCCTGACGTCGAGTGTCACCAACAGGACGATCCGTCGCTTGGTGCGACTATATGCCTCTGCCTTTTGGCTCGCGTTCACCACCTCTGCAATCGCATCAATGGTAGAACGTCCTGCTCTAAAGCCGTACTGCCGAGGAGATAGGTTCCCAGCAGCACGAATCGCGTCAGTGAGTCTTCCCTTGATGAGTTTCTCTAGCTTTTTCCCAGCCGTGTCTAGCATGCATAACGGGCGGTATGCAGATGGTGATTCGGGATTTTCCTTCCCCTTGCTGATCAGCACGAGCCTCGCCACCCAGAACATGTCTTGATTTGACACTTATTGCTTCGAGGAGCGCACAGGGAGGGGAATACACGAAAGGCTTTGATATTCTACGTAAGCCAAAAATGATGCAAGTATCAATTTAGCTCAAAAACTGATTTTTAACAACAGAAATAATTAGAAAAAAACTTTCGGTTACTAACAATAACTACAGCGTTGCGCTTTTTATAACAAAAATATATTAAAAGTAATTTTTCAAGTAATTTAAAGAAAACAGGAGTACTTATCCAACATCCGCCCGTTGATGATGTGGGTGAATTACAGTGATCTCCAAATAACACTTTTGCACTGAATACAATTCAACTTCTTTAATAATATATGATGTCGAGACAAGCCATTTTGGGTCAACTACAGCAACACGTGGTTCAGTTATAGCTACTTTTCATATACCACTCATATGAAAGCCCTAAACATCGCTCCACCAATTAATTCTTTTCCATCCTTATATTGACTATCTTCAATTGCTGTTATGACCGAGGTTCCGCTATCTGGAAACTTCATCCCGTCTCTCTTTAGCCACTTATCTCTTGCAAACACATTGTACCCAACATTGATTCGTACATAAACAGTATCGCATTTATTCAAATATTGTATCAACTTCTCAATCCCATCGAGTATTTCCATGCCCTCGATTTTTCCAACCTGCCGTGCATAATCCACTCTGTTCGAGCAATCTAGAAGATTATCTTACAATGTTCGTATTCATAGCACTTACCGTGCGACTTTGTCCGCTAAATTTTATTTTTCTTCACTCGTCAGAAATAAGCTTCGACACGAAAGACTTCACCATCGCAGTCGAGAGTGACATTCGACCATCACAATGTTCTATCACATTTCACGTTGTCGAATGCACGCCAGGGCCACACACTCAAGGAAAATAAATTGCAGATCACTTTCAACAATGCTTTTTCGATTGATTTCCCGAGATTTTCCAAATATTTCACGAATATATTAGAGAACCTGCCCGCAAGCTTAACCACAATAACAAATAACTGCGTGCAAGTCGCAATATTTCGTAATCCGACCAACTACTCGTATGTCGGAAACCGATAAGTCTGCACAACTCGAATCGATTGATTTCGCTTTGTTCCTTGCGCCTGAAGCCAGGCAAGATTTGTAGCAGGCGCAGTGAGGTTTCTTGTGCGCTTGAAAAACCGTTTATTGACCGAAAAATGAGCCCAAAGACAGCAGGTGGCATTACGCGCTTTCAAAACAAAAATTAGATATCCAAAACTAAGTTGGAGTTAAGATTGTAAGAAGTGAATACAGCCGCAGTCCAAGAAATTGCAATTTTGTCTTATCCGCAATTCAACATGACCACGATACCGAACTCAATAACCGACACATGTTTTCCACTACTTTTCTCTCAAATGCAAGATCCCGAACGATATTCGCGATCGCTTGGATAAGAAAACTCCAGCATGAGCGAACGCCAACGTTTCCCTACTCATCGACGTTAGACAGCAAAGATCAAGAAAAGTGTTCCTTCGTTGCCGCGCGATTCTCCCGACGTGCACAGAAACAGACTCCTCGATCCATCTCAGCACAATATTTATGCCGCAACGGTAGTTTTTCCATGCCCAAGCAGATTTTTCTTTTGCTTGTCCGTCGTCCATCGTATCGTCACGCCGCAACGGTGGATTGACGAGCTCAGCCAAGTTAGATTGCATTCGGCAATGGAATACATGGATAGGATGTATTATATAAGTGTTCTTCTGTCAGAACTCTCAATTGCAGATTTGAGCTATTAAGTTAATAAAAAATAAAAACATATAATATAGAAAAGTTTAAATCATAATAAAAAGATAAATATCATGAAGAATATCAATGTAAAGAAAAATTTAAGTTTAACATATAAAATTTATATTTATTGTTAAAAAAAAAAAAATTTATGATTTACAAGACTATAAATTGGAAAAGTTAAATTTTTCAAATCTGCAATTAAAATTGGGATCAGTGTTTTGCCAGTTTTCGAGCAGTTTGCTGCTCGATTACTACAAGTCAGATCAGCGTTTCCTCGGGGTCCCCACTGGTCTTCGGCTTTGAGTTTTCCCAACGAATACCTTTTTGGGTATCCGTTGTTCATTCATATTTCATACGATTCATTTGACCAGCTCATTACAGCTTCCGCAGTCTAACAATTATTGAGAACTCCACCTCGTCAAAAATGTTATACTGCTCATGGTTGTATCGAATTCACCTATGGTTCTCGTCTCATTTGCTTCGTTTATTCGCCTCAGGACCCGTCGCTCCAAGGCGTTCAATATATTTGCGGATGCTTTGGGAAGGGTCGCTGTTTCACACACATAGCATAGCACAGGTCTTATCATAGATTTGTATACTTAGAGCTTTGTTATGCAGCTGGTCTTCAAGATCATCAAAACTGAAATAAATATTTTATTTGCGAGCTGTATTCTTCGGCGTATTTCATCTCTTTCATTACTGATTCTCATTATATTGGCACCTAAATACTCACATTTTTGATACTGTATTCGCTAAGTGTGATATTCTGTGTATTTGAGGTATTTTCCTTCGACCGCCCCATGAGCTACATATGTTTTATTCTCATTGATTTGAAGCCGCACTAGTTGTGCTTCGCTGTCGAGTTTCAGGAAGAGTTCTTTGGCAGTTGTTAATGACCGTGACAAAATGTTGATGTCATCCGCATAGGCTACCACTTGGCCCGACTTGTATACTAATGTACCTCGCGTATCGACAGGTATCTTCTTTATGACGCACTCCAGAGTCAAATTGCATAGCAATCGGGCCAGCCCATCTCCCTGCTTTAGGCCGATATTTGTGTCAAAGGCATCAATGATATCATTATTGATGCGGACTTTGGAGGTCGTTGCTGTCATTGTCATTTCGGTAAGACGGACTAATTTGGTTGGGATGCCAAAGCAAAGCATTATTTGCTACAGAACGTTACAATCAATACTATCGTATGTTTAATTAAAGTCAACGAAAATTTGGTGTAGGTCTATGTTGAACTCCCAGCCATTTTCAAGTACCTGTTTGACTGTGAACAATTGGTCTACTTAAATTCACGTCAATTGCATATTTTGTTTCAAAATTAATATTGTTGTATCAACATACTCCGATTAAAACTTTGTTGTAAAGTTTATTCCTCTTCTTTCAAGAATAGCATAATTCACTTAAATTGAAATTGCACAATTCTTTGGGACACTGACTGCACATATTCATATAAGCATAAATCACAGTTATAAAAGCCATAAGAATAAAGAAGTAATTGCCAAGCAGCAGCACTCAGCGTTATTACTTCCATTCGCTTCATCGATTAGTATAACCAAAACACCGACTTTTTTGAAACGAAGTATAAATCAATTATTTTTGTACAAGTTATTCCATTTTTTTCGGCAAAAATCAGTGTGCCCTCTCAACAGCCAAATGAAGTAGTTTTTTTAACGATCCGTCCTGGTCTTAAAAATATAATCTTGAATACTTGGAATACTTTATGAAAGTATATTCACTTGGATTTACATTTACTTCCAAAGGTTTTCGCACCCCTTTCAACCCTCTCCCTTCCAAAAAGTATGAGTGCACTCTCTTCAATCGATTATCATAAGTTAGCAAAAGTAATTATTAAAATGCACATCCCTGAACTATTTGTCACAAAGCTTTCTTTTAACAGAATCATTTTTGCGTCTGTAGACTTTATTTTTAGAGTAGAACCAGCAATCGAACCATCACCCTGTTTTTCTTCAGCAATAATTTATATTCTTTTACCAATATTGCATCAAGAATAAAACTCTTATCTCTGTTGCTAAGCATATTGACAATAATCCAAGCAATTTATT
Organism: Odontomyia ornata; assembly: GCA_963969285.1. NCBI lineage: Eukaryota > Metazoa > Arthropoda > Insecta > Diptera > Stratiomyidae > Odontomyia > Odontomyia ornata. Next base: position 471,547,207 of record OZ017738.1, on the reverse strand, counting down.
AAATGGTTGAGTGATCATTTAAAAGCGATTTTATCTATTATAGTGCCCAATGCAGCATTGCACACACGCCTATGTGTGCAAATGTGTGACACTCATAAGCTTAGATATTAAGCTTATTTTTTCAATTTTTCATATTTATCTCGATCATTTGTCCCCGCTGTTCACCAGCAAAGTGGCTTGAAGGCATCATTTAGAAGCATTTAGAAGTACTTAAGCGGTTCCGAAGCGTTCTCAATTAGCCGCAGATATGTAAATTGAAACTTACACACATGTTCGGCTCGCATTTATCTGGCAGGCGCCCATAATCTCGAAGTAATTGAAATTCGATATTATCTCAATTTCTTGGTCAGCTTTTGCTCTAGAAAACGTTTGATGATCTAACATTGGTATATTTGGACGTTTCTTTAGATGTCATAGAAGATGTTGAATTGTTATTCGCGATCTTAGAAGTCATGCATGCAATAAATTAAGCAAATTAATATTATAGCGTCGATCATTCAAATATATGGGCCAATTTAGACAGATTTTGTGCAGTCGACTTGATTGGCTCTATTAAAGGGGTGATCAATTCAATTTGGAATGCATCGAAATAGATGGAATTCCACACACGAAAACATTCAGAAGTTGGAATACCAGCGACAATGCTTTGCTTTATGAATAAATTAAAAATCATTTTCGCTAAGAAAAATATTGAAGATACTTTACAACTACATTCTGAGTATTTCAGTTGAGCGATTTGTAGACTAATCAAGTCATTATAAATTAACTGATTACGCAAGACGAAAAAGCGTGCAACCTGCTGTAAAACTCGTTCATTACCCTTGCCCCTCACGTGTGACACCACATTTAATATTAATGAGCATATGCGTTAGCCTGGGGGCAAAGCGAAACGATCCTCTCTAATCACTAAACAAACAACACTTGTTTACCGTCTTTTGCAATCTGAGCGAATTCTGATTTGTACGCTCATCAAACGTCTTATCTTATCTTCACCCTCCACTGTCCACACACTGAGGGAGGCAACGCAGAATAAAGAATGTGAAAATGCCAACGATTAGAATTTTCTTTGTTAATACTCTCCCCAGGCTAGCTCAGATGGTGTGATTAGAATCGACGAAAGTTCGTTCACAGCTGGTCGATCGGAAGGACGTTTGCTTTTTACGGTGATTCAGCGTCTTATCAGTGCGACGAAAAGTAGTTAATCTCTGAGTTATTATGTAGTTTATCTAACCCAATAAGTCAATAACTTGCAAGTCACTGGTCATGAGCGCCATGTTTACAACGGGATATTGTAGAAACGCAAATTGAAGCTTTCAAGCGACGAGCACATTATCGACGAGAATAGTTTGTTTCTAAAGTTTTGCGAAACACGGTTTAATAAGCCGATTTTCTGCTTGTCAGTAAATGCCAGTTGGTAGAATGAAGTTCGCAACAAGCTGAGAATTGTTACATGTGATTTCTAAGTCTACTTCGACTACCACTGTTAATATTTTTGAATTACTACATTCTATGGTTTTAATATTGGTTTTTTTTAAAAAAAAAAAAAATGAAAAAAAAAATTCACTCAATATCCACAAGTTATTGATGAAAATGATAAAACATATTAAAAGAGAGCAAAGATCCTTGCCATAACCTTATTAGCGGGTGCTAGCCAGAAAGGAAGTTACCCGTGTAACTAATGAAATTGTACTTTTTTGTAATGTGGTGTTACTGTAACATCAATGTGCATGAATTCTGCACAGTAATAGATACAATATACTCTACTGAAAACAATTTAATCACAGTTGCTGACACAAACATCGATGTGATTGTAGAATTTCCAGAACCGAGAATGTACAAGAATACTTTGAAAAAACGGAACGGTCACTGTCAATAATAAAAAAAAAATTACTCTCCTGGCTTCAAGTACCTGCCTGGATCACATACCAAGAAATGAGAAAAAAATTGCTGGAAACATTCAATTCAAACTTGAGTACTAGCCGGAGTTACATCATCGTGTTTTAAAAATCGTCGTACATGGTCAAAGTTCAGAAAGCGAATACCTACTCACAAAATATTCAGATATTTAGATAAGGATCTTTTCAAATCGAATTTCAACAGTTGCTAACAAACCGAAAACCTAATGGAGCTCAAAAATATGATTACAGAGTCCATGTATGACTTTACCATTAAGCAAAAGATAAGATGTCGACAACATGCATGGATAGCCAGGAAAGTTATCTAGGCTATAGTTAACAAAAGGAGGGTTTATAAAAAATACAAAAAAAAAAACACTGAAGATCATGCGCTTAAATATCTGTACACCCAAGCTCTATAAGAATCAAAACGTCTCATCAAAGAACCTAAAAATTCATATTTTGCCAGAAGATTGGAAGCGCGGCAGACAATTCGCACGAAATATGTAAAATAGTCAAAGATAATTCATCACCCTGGATCATGCCACCAAATGTTGACTTTTTTTGCAAGGACTCTGATAATGTAACACGCTCATGTGGGTAAACTCGCTAAACTACACTGAAAGAATTTGGAATAGTGATATGAAATAAATTTCAATTGAAAAGTAAGCGGAAAGGATTTCTAAATTGATATACAATATTTTCATTTTGAAAAACAATATAGTTGCCTTGACTTAATATAGTAAAGCCAACTATTTTATAGTTACAGCAAACTCTTGCTGTAGCCCTTGCTACAGAGGAACAAGCTTGAATTTGATAAAGGAGTATAAAATTGTCCCAAAATGACTGTTGAATCAATGAAAAGTTTCACAGTGGTTTTGCCTATTGTTTATGATAATTATGTTGAGAAAGACTATCTAAAGTCTGCGGTACCTATCGAACACGTAATCACGACGCGCATGTCAACTCAGTTTTGGTCCGAGCGTGCAAAGTGACAGTAATTCTGCAGGAAATATAGTTTTGGAAATAGCAAATTTTATTTCGGCGAACGATGGATAGTGAGCTATTTTAATTAATAGGAATTCGATTAAACGAATCGGAATTTTGATTTTAAAAGATGTGGATGCAACTTGATGTCTACGCAAGTTATATGTATGTGGGAATATACTATTTTGTTTCTTCTTCAAATGAAAAAAATCCCCGTTGGCAGCACAAGCCGGAAAGGTAAATTTCTCGTATGTAGCGTAAAGTTTCGAAAAAGAATTTGGCTTGCCTACTACTAAACTTCTTTCTGCAATGTTCGTAGTACCACATGGATATTTATTAACATAAAAAAAATCTGGCCACGTTCGTTTTTAGAGACCTTTTATCGGGGCGCAAATATTTTGTTAATTAAATTGAGTTGCACGCGTATGGATTACATATTGAAAATCGGCGGATCATAAATTGTTGTAAACATATAAATACCGGTTTCACCCTTCTCGCATTTGCTGTTTACACAGTTCACAGTGGTAACCACACAAAGGCTTAAATAGCTCGAATAGTTAATTTCAAATGATTTCCATAAAAGTTTAATCAGCACTTGCATTGCCATTAATATATATATTTTCAATTTTTTTCTGAACTATGAGGGCCGTCATTTCGATTTTTATTGAAATCGGCTGCTAAAAATATTAAGCTGTAAATTTTCGACTTTTTTATTTGTCATTCGATTTGCATAATTAAATTAAATTAACTTGCCTTAATAACTTATAATTTCAAGTTTCAACGGAATCTGTTGAGAATCTTGGCTGCTAGAGGGCTACAGAAAAAAAAAATTGTATGCCACCCCCTGTATGGCGAGACCCGCCTGTATGGGGAGACCCCCCTTAAACACCTTAAAATATTTTCTTGCACTGCAAATTTCAAGAGGCACCACTTTTGACCTACGTAGAAAATTTCCTCATTCTAGCTCATGCGGTTTGCGGGAAACTTGTTATGACGCACGAACAAACGGGCGGACGGACGGACAGACAGACAAGTCGCGAATTTATAATTTTTTAGGGTATTGTTAAAAATATTTTACAATATCTTAAAAATGTAAAGTCATTTAAAACGTTTCCATGAAACATATTCATTATTTCAGTTGGCACTAAAATAGCTAATTGCGCTTGCCTTCAGACCTTTGGGGGCCGCCATTTTGAATGCATGCATTTGATTTTGGATAATTTTAAATCTTTGTATGCTAGGACCTCATCAATCAATGTATTATCTCGTTCAAATAGGAGTTTCACTCTAGACAGGGCAAAATAATTCAATTTTTAAAGAAAATGGCAGCTAAAAATATTAGGCTTTAAATTTTCGACTTTTTTATTTTTCATTCAAATTGTATAATTTCTTGCGAAGTATAAGAACATAGTACAGAGATTCATAATCTCAAGTTTCATCAAAATCCGTTGGAAAATGTGACCGCTAGAGGGCCTCAAAAACGTGAAAAAACGCATATTTAAACGGCCGCCATTTTGAAATTTGCACATGCATGATCACCAAAATATTAAAGACTGTAGCTGTAAGTAATGTCTATCTTGAAACCAAGTTTCATATATGTCGGATCAAAATTGCGACTTTTAAAAGCCTTTGAAATTTTGACCTTCAACTGGCCGCCATTTTGTTTTTTGCAACCTGACCTCCAGTTTTTTTACGCAATTCTTTAGATACTTATAATTTCTATCAAACTACCGAATTTCATGAAAATCTGTTGAAAGCTTTGCCCACTATTACAACAACAAAATTTTGCACGTTTTTCGACATTTGAGCGCCCGCCATTTTGTTTCTGCCGTACCGACTTTGGATTTTTTATTGTGAGATTCATCACATACATCAATGAACCTTTGAACCAAATTTCATCCAAATCGGAGCTATACTTTGGTCAGAACAGAAATCACGATTTTTCGTCTAAAATGGCCGCCATTTTGTTTTTGATCAGCCGATATAGCTGGAACTTAACCGAGATAATTACCCAATACACCTTTCCGGAAAATTTGGTGGAAATCGAAGCAAAATTACAACCTCTAGCGTGGTCACGAATTTCGTTATATCCCATATATATATATATATATATATATATATATATATATATATATATATATATATATATATATATATATATATATATATATATATATATATATATATATATACATATATATATATATATATATATATATATATATATATATATATATATATATATATATATATATATATATATATATTATATATATATATATATATATATATATACGAGTATATATATATATGATGCTCTCCGCAATAGGTAAATTTCTCTCGAGAAATTTACCTAAAAACGAAAGTCTACTGGCCGCTACAATCAACCGGTGTTAACATTCAAAGACGTTGAAGATGCGCTCGAGTCATTAAGTGGTGACGGAAATGAATATGTTTATCGGTGGATTAAAAATTTTGAAGAGACAGCAGAGATGTGTGATTGGACTGATCCGCAGAAAGTAATTTATGGAAAAAGATTGTTGAAGGGCTCTGCAAAATTGTTTATAAATTATGAATGCAGTACAAAAACGTGGAAGTCAATTAAAAAGCGCTGAAAGAAGAGTTTGCTAAGACCGTTAATAGTAAACAGGTTCATAGACAATTGAGTATTAGCAAGAAAAAACCTGAGGAGTCATACCAGGAATATATTTATCGGATGCTGGAGATTGCTAGTCATGCTAATATTGAACTAGAGGCTAAAATACAATATATTGTTAACGGGATACAAGATGACGAGGCCAACAAAACTATCTTGTATGGGGCTAAAACGATAAAAAGTCTTAGAACAAAACAATAGAAATAAACTTAAACAACAAGACAAATCCAAATGCGCTAATAGTCAAGCAAAGGGAGAATAACATGACGAGTCAATTAAAAGGTGTTATAACTGTGGCGATAAAAACCATGTGAGTTCTGATTGTCCAAATAAGTCGAAGGGGGCAAAGTGCTTTAAATGCAGAGAGTTTGGACACGTTGCGAGTAAGTGCGCAAAATACATTGATAACAATAGTTCAAGTGGAGCTGAGCCTCGCTGTGATTTAACTAGTGTCAGTGACAAGAAAACATATAAAACTGTAAATATTCTTGGAAAAGACATAGACGCGATAATCGATTCGGGGAGTGATTTACATTTAGTGCGATGAACCTTGTACGTTCAGCTAGGTGCACCAAAGTTACAAAAGAAAACGATTTTTTTTAATGGTGTTGGAGCGACGGGTGGAAAAACGTTAGGATGATTTGATACAGAAATAACAATAGATGAAATATCGTTTGTTTTCAATTTTGATCTGGTTCCTGAGGATTACACAGGGCACGATTTGATCATTGGTGGCGAATTATCCGATCAAGCTGAGATCACTTTGAAGAAAAGACAAGCGACGTTGACTAAGATCGAAGAAAATGACCCACAAATTGATTTTTAATTGTCTAAAGCGTGCAATGTTGACTGGAGGGAAATAGCGATGGTAGACGTAGATTTTCCTGAAGATACAAACGAGATTCAAGCTTCTGTTGGACATTTAGTGGACCCAGACATTAAAGAAGTAGTGCGGCAGTTAGTTGAAAGCTATAAGCCCGAGATAATAGCAGACAGTGGCGTTAAAATGCGCATAATATTGCAAGACGAACATTCTGTTCATCAAAATCCGCGAAGATTATCTGAATCACAACCACGTGAAGTTAATAAAATTATTGATCAGTGGATAAAAGACAATATCGTGAGACCGAATGTATCAGAATAATCCAGTCCGATTGTACTGGTTGAAGAGAAAAATGGTGAACTAAGACTTTGCGTAGACTATAGATTGCTGAATAAGAAACTTTTAAGGGATCGATACCCTTTACCTTTAATAGAAGATCAACTTGATAGACTTCAAGATTCAGCTGTATTCAGCACACTTGATCTCAAAGATAGTTTTTTCATGTGCCAATGGAGGAGTCGAGTATTAAGTATACATCATTCGTGACCCCTGATGGTCAATACGAATTTCTAAGAGTTCCATTCGGGCTCTCTAATTCGCCGCGGTTTTTCAACGATATATTCGAGCAGTCTTTAGAGATTTAATTAACGACGGAACAGTGCTGACATATCGTGACGATCTAATTATACCTGCACGAGATGAAGCTGAGAATCTGGAGAAACTAAAACGTGTATTAGAAACCGCGAGTAAATATAGATTGGTTATCAACTGGGGAAAATGTGAATTATTGGTAAAACGTGTCGAATATTTAGGATACATTGTTGAAAAGGGTTCAATCAAACCTTCAGATAAAAAGACATTAGCTGTGGCACGTTTTCCAGAACTTAAAACAGTAAGACAAGTGCAAAGTTTCCTGGGTTTAACTGGATATTTTCGGAAATTTATTCCCCAGTTTGCGGTGATTGCGAGACCTTTATCTCAACTACTGAGGAACAGTGTTAAATTTGAATTTGGTGCCCAACAACGTAGTGCTTTTAATCGTTTAAAAAATGCCTTGATGGAAAAACCAGTGCTGAAACTGTATCGTGTTGGAGCAGAGACTGAACTTCATACTGACGCGTGCATGTTAGGCTTGGGAGCAATTCTAATGCAGAAAGATAGTGAAGATGGTATCCTGCACCCTATTTATTACGCTAGCTGGAAAACTACTCCAACTGGAGAGAAATACACAAGTTATGAATTAGAAGTCTTGGCAGTGATCAAATCGCTCAAAAAATTTAGAATCTATCTCTTGGGCATTCCAGTAAAAATAGTGACGGACTGTCGTGCATTTGCTTTGACTATGTCAAAGAAAGATACAAGTTTACGTGTGGCTCATTGGGCTCTATTGATTGATGAATACCAGTATTCTATCGAGCATCGTCCAGGCAAGTCAATGAAGCACGCTGACGCTCTGAGCAGAAATCCTGTAGATGTTCTGTTGGTGCAGGAAGGTCGAGACGTATTTGTTCTGCAAATCCAAAAGGCTCAAAAGGAAGATCTGGAGCTTTGACAGGTCATCGAATGCATTGAACGCAAAGAAGAGACGGAGTTCGTATTGAGGAAAGGTGTTTTGTATCGAGAGTGTGAAGGAGATGTTCTTCTCGTGGTTTCAAGGTCGATGCAACTAGAGGTGATACGGTAAGCGCACGGAAAAGGACATTTCAGGCTGAGAAAAACTGAGTTTATTATTAAACAAGAATTTTGGTTTCCGAAAATGCAAGGGAAAGTTGAAAAGTTTATAAAAAACTGTGACAAGTGTCTTCTAGCTGAAAGAAAGACAGGAAAACCAGAGGGATTTTTAAATACGATTGATAAAGGTGAAACACCACTAGATACATTTCACATTGATCATCTAGGGCCGATGCCTTGCACTAAAAAGAGCTATAATCATTTATTTGCGGTGATTGACGCGTTAACGAAATACACTTGGCTCTATCCCACGAAGTCGACGACAACTGAAGAGGTGATGGCTCGCTTAAGTAAACAAGCAGTTACATTCGGTAATCCAAGACGAATAATATCAGATAGAGGAACGGCGGTTTTCTTCATTCCTACATGTAAATATTTATAAATTTAAGGAGCCGGCACATCAAAGCAAGAGCTGGGCTACCTAGAAAATGAAGACTTGGAAAAACGTTTTCCAAACAACTTCAAACAAATAGAAACTAAAGCTAAATTCCGATTCAAATTGAGGGAATGGAAAAAAACAGATAGAGTACTTAGAGGTATATTCACCATTTAAGTTAAATCCATGATTTTAATCTCACAGCTTTATATTTGATTGTGGGTTAATGACTTATCATCGTCAACATGGCTTCACCGAAGCCATTTATTAGCCCTGAAGTAAGGTAAAGCGTGCGATAATATAAGAAGTACAGTTTATGATCTTTAGATTCACATCAAATCAATACTTATAACTTCCTATAAGGGGAAATCGATCGTAACATATTATGAAAATAACAAGCGTCTCCAGCCCAACCACTAACAAATTATATCGAACGCAGTGGTCGACTATCTTTCAGCAAAACAAACACTGTCCAGCAATGACTTTCAACTTTTAAGTCAAAAATTTGCAGACGAGTTTCCTGGAGAAAATCTGATGGAAACGCAGATTTTCCAGTTGTTAACAGGTGTGTCTTTCCAGGAAACATACTTCATACAAAGATAGAAAAACAGGAAGTGTCCAAGCGGGAAATCGTACAGCAGGTAGATAAATAACCAAAAGCGAAGTACAAAAACTAGTACGCCGAATAGCCCAGATAATGCAAGTGCTGTTACCGAGACGGACATTGCTTTGTCTACAAATATTATGTCATGGCTGCGCCATAATTATTCTCTTTTTGATGAAGTGATGTTAAAGTGGAAGCAAAGTTATGATTTTTGTCACAAACAACTTCTTGATTCGCAAGATATTGAGGGCTTTCTACAAAACTGGCCAACATACAAGAATATTGAATTCGGGACTCGATTGGTAATACCGTTCATCTATTCGCCCGCATTATTTAAATTGTTTTTCTTTAAGATTTACTCCGACTTCCAAAAATTATTTAAAGGAAAAGAAAATTTTCTTTTCCAGGAGTGGGAGAACTTCAAGGGCCTAATCATACCTTATTTGAAAGAAAATATTCATGATAAGGAGTCAATCGATTATTTAAAATTTATTGAAACTATTACACATGAAGGTAAATAATTAAAACTTGTATTATGGGTTTTCAAATTTTTAATTATAATTATATGCATAGACTCAGCTAATAAAAGCATTGCAACTTTATTGAATGCCATGATTCTTCTACTCACCAAGTGGCTCATTCGGATGAGAAAAAATCTGCAAAACAACAATAAAAGAGGCACGTGATTGTTTTGTCCTCCAATTTGCCAGCATCGGTGATATTCTCAGGGGCATAAATGACCTGCAGTCTCGATTTTATGCACTAACTTCAACATTGCAACCATTTCTGATCGCAAGAGGTGAAGTTACATTAGAGTTCTACGTTTATTTCAATGAAGGACGGTTCAAATTTAACAGTTTTTTTGGCTGGACTGGATCGGTGCTTTAAAGGTTATCATACTTTCAACTTGTAATATCCAGAATACTCAGATGTCTGGCTATTTCTTCAAAAGTATATTTATGACATTGTGTGAAACATGGACCCTAACCCAAGCATCCACTAATACAAATATTGAACGCTTTTGAGAGGCGGGTCCTGAGGCAAATAATCGGAGCAAAGCTAGACGGGAACCAATGGTGAATTCGATACAACCATGAGCTGTATGAAATTTTTGAGGAACCGGAGGTCTCAAGGATTATAAGACTGCGGAAGATGCAATGAGCTGGACACATGAATCATATGGACGAACAACGGATACCCAAGAAGCTATTCATTGGGAGAACTGAAGGCCGGAAACCAGTGGGCAAACCGAGGAAACGCTGGTCTAACTCGGTCGACGAAGATAGTTCATCGCTACTCGGATTTCGGAATTGGAGGTCACGGTCAATGGACCGAGTCAGTTGGAGGCGCTGCTTGCAGGAAGCGAAGGCCCTAGAGGGGCTGTAGTGCTAAGAAGAAGAAGAAGAAGAAGAAGATATTTATGACATTGAAATAGGGTCAGAAGATAAAACCACAAATACTAGGATTAATATCATACCCAAAGAGCAATGAATTAAAACACTCCCAATCTTTTGAAGTTATTATGCAACCATTTCAAAATAACAATGAATGTTTGAGAAGACGTTTCTATTTTATATTACAGTCTGTTAAGTAAGAGCGTATCCAGCATAGCTTGCGATCGGTTAGTGATATCGACTTCAATTTTTTTTTTTGATCGGTAGAGAAAACCTCTGTCTTTGGCGCTTTGAAAAAAAAATTTCAGTCGAAGTCAATCTTCCATCGGGAAAACACAAAAATTGCGATGAGGGCCATTTACGCAAAGCGCTTCGAGGCTGTGTTCCTTTGCACACACCCTAAAGGACCAAAAATTAACCTTGATACATTAAATATCGTATATCAAGAAGTGGGTTCAATTATTTAAAGAGTCAATAACCGTCGGTGACCCTCCAAATCGTGGTTCGGTAGGAAAAGTGACCAAAAAGGACGAAGTGCGAGTCGTGGCTTTGTATTCGCGCAATCATGGCTTGTCTTTACGTCAAGGACAAGCGAAATTTAAGCAAAAAGGTCTCGAGCTATCACATCGGGAACATCTGTGTGCAAACAATTTAAAATGGCGGAGTACCGATAATGATCCAAAACACTGGGGCCGGCTGTATACTGAATGAAAACGGGAAAAATGCATTGTGACACTTGATTGGCCTTCGCAATCACCTGATGCAAATCCTATCGAAAACGTCTGGGCCTATATCAAACAATAGCTCCATGAAAAATATGTTTACACTTTGAAGCAGCTCTCCCGACGAATTCGACTCATTTGGAAGGCGCTTCCCCTCGAATACGCCGAAAATTTAGTGGAAAGTAAACGTCGGAGATACCAAGCAATAATTGATGCTTGTGGTGATTGGACTCACTATTAAACTGAAAACGCGTTACCTCACAATGTATTTAATGTATGTAGAAGTCAAAAACTGTTGTTAAATAAACTATTTCAAAATTATGCTGGACACGCTTTTACTTAACAGACTGAATAAGTTAAAAGCTTTCTTATATCCACCAACTGTTAAACAACTCAATACTCATGTGTGAATGATTTGATAAATCATTTGAATAAGGAACATAAAAAGTAAACTTTCAACATATATAAATGTGGTCAAATTAACTGCTGGCAAATATTTCCTAACTGGAAACATTTAAAAACAACATTTTGTCGATTCTCATAAACGAATTAAAAACGATTCCGAAATTTTCGTCTCCTAAAAAATACCTGAGAAGAAATGTTCACTGTCAAACGAAAGTCAGGCATATGAACAGATTAAAACAAATATGTGTATCCTGCCACAATCTACTTCAAGTGAAAATTAGACCGTTTCAAAACCTTGCATTGATACCCAAAGTTTACTTCCAATTAGCAATCGTGCTCTCAAATTTTCTTTAGATTTATATTCAAAGAGCAACTTGGCGAGAAGTGATGTTGTAACTGAGCTAACTACTTGCATAGTGAGTGCTTTTAAAAAATTCAGGATGCTTGAATTTTGCCAACTATGATAGTACCAAATCTAACATTCCTCAAATATGTTCTAACCTTTTTAAAATATTAACAGTAAGTTTTAATTTCTTCATACTTTACAAAGAAAAGATTTGTACACAACGCCTACAGTACATACTATAAGCAACGAATTTCCACCAGTTATCATTTTGAGACAGCGCAACCACAAAATGTCAAGTTTTAATAAACTTTGCCGGGTACGCATGAACACGAAGTGGGCAATTGCAAAACTCGCGTTGCGAACATCCTAGATATGACGCCAGTCGAAGTACAAATGCGATTGGACCATCTGGAGAAGACATATACAAATTTTCTCGAGTCCAAGATAAAGAACAAAGTGGAAGAGGAAGAAGTAGAAGCGGTTACAGTGGAGTTGGAGAAGCAAGATGAAGTGAACGAAACCTTCCTGAACGCGAAATCATGGTACTGCCAACAGCGGCAAGAAACTCAGACAACTCCATCACTGGCATAAAACGTGACCGAAGTTATTGAGTCACTAACAAAGGAGCAAATGCGGATCAGCGAAATGTTGGAACGGTTGACAACGACGAAAGATCGGACAATAACATCAGCGGAGGTGAAGCTCCCAACCATTTACATCCCGAAGTTTAGCGGCAAATAAGAGGACTGGATACCATTCCATGATATGTTCCAGAATCTAGTCGACGAGAACACGAGCCTATCTCCAGTGCAGTAGATGCATTATCTAAAAAATGCACTGGTCAGCGAAGCGGCATCAACAATTAAGCATATGGCTATCACGGAGTCAAATTACATAGCGGCATGGGAGCCGAAGTGCATCTGAAGCGGATGATAGATCATCTACCCATCTCAAAGCCCACGGCCCATGATATACGGCAGCAGGTTAATGCATTTGAAGAGTCGACAATAGCTCTCCAACCGCTCAGCTACGACAGGTCACATTGGGATTGTTGGTTGGTGTACATAGCAAGCCACAAACTTGACTCTATGTCAAGACAACTTTGTGCGCGGCATTCAGCAGTGGATGAGCTGCTGGTATTCAAATCGCTCATATCATGCCTTGAGGAGCGACAGCACGCACTACAATTCTACTCAATCATACTCGAGCGGCAGCAAAATCACCCAATCAAACATCGTGTTGGCATTGCGTTGGAGAGTATCAGCTGTACAAAACATTGATCCATCGAAAATGGGGACCTATTCTTCCATGCAGAATATTGCTGGATTCGGCATCGGAGGTTCCACTCATCACATAAAACCTCATAAAAACAGTGCGGCTTCCCTGGACACCACTACAAATACGCTCAGTATAACTACAGTGAAACTTTCTTCGAAAGGCGGCATGCAAAACAATACAATATCAGCGTTAGTGTTGCGTCAGATACTAGAGAGCATTCCAACACAGTGGATCACCAGGCAACATCTTGGCATCAGTCCCGCGTTACAACTTGCAGATTTGGACTTTGATAAGACAGCACATATCGACATGTTACTCGGCGTGGAACCAACCTTGCGCATCATATTGGATCAACGCGCCATCACAACCAATAAATTCACGGCTCGCAATACATTTTTTTGATGGATTATTAAGGGAATTGTGAATTCCGGTGGCAACCATTCAGCGGCCACAAACATTTATCACCACGTAAGCGATGTGGAAATGAACACAATCAACGTAGAGTTACTATTGTGGAAGTTCTGGGAGCTAGAAAATATAGACAGTCAATTTGTCTGGACTCCTGAAGAAATGGCATGCAAGACTCACTTTGCGTATTCGGTTCATCGTACTTAAAGTGGCAGATATCTAGTGCAACTTCCATTTTGGCCCACGTTTCAGTCACTTGGTGGTTCCGGAGAACAAGCAATTCAGCAATTATACGGCCTGGAGAAGCGTCCACCATGCAGTCCTTAAAGCCCACAAGCAATGAATCAAAATTGCGGCTAGTTTTCGACGCTTCGGCATTAGAAGTACTCCTTAACAACAACCTCAAGGTCAGACTAACCATACAAAACGACATTTTTACATTGCTCTGCAAATTTCGGACATTCCTCATCGCCATGGTCGCCGACATCGTGAAGATGTATGGGAAAATCCTAATGGACCACGTCAGTGTCAACTATTAACGAATAGTCAGGATATTTTCCACAGTGGGATAGATAATAGAATATAAACTTAACTAAGTCGTATACGGCACCAGATCAGCACCATTTCAAGCGGTGCGCACACCACATCAAAAAGTCAGTGATAACGACAACATTTCAAACCAAGCGGCGCAGGCAATTACGGACAATTTCTATGTTGACGACTACTGACAACATTTACGAAGCTTTACAGCTAAAGCGGGACATCATCAACGCTCCAAATAGCAGGAGTTTGGAGCTACGCGGTTGGGTATCTGGTGCATCTAAACCTTTGGATCCAATCAACACTATGGACCAATTACAGTCCTTCGGGAACGAAGAGTCAAGCTCGGTACTTAGATTACTTTGTAATCTAACGTCAGACATCTTCGGATTCAACGTCGACATCAGCAAACTGAACACAAACACAAAGCGGACGTTCTTGGCTACTTCAGCACCAAGATACATCTACAAAATTTATGGGCGTCAGAGATTGGTTTGGAGAACTCATTTCCTAACGATCTAAAAGACACGATATCTGGCCTAACAGCACTCTCTAGTGTACGTATTCCACGATTTATCAGCTTCGCAGACGCATTGGTAGTGGCATACGCCGCAGTGATTTACGCAAGAATACAAACTGGAGACACACACGAGCCTTTTCGAGTCACATTGCACAGCTCGAACTAAAGTAGCATCCATCAAGCGAGCCACCATGAACTATGTGCAGCAGACCTACTCGCCAAACTTACGCGGAAGATTGCATCCTGCGTGAACTGCTTTACGGATTCGCAAGTGACATGAGTTTAGATATCGGATAACCCTAGGCACTGGAAAACATTTTTGGCAAATTGGACATCCAACATCAGCAACATAATCCCGCCTGAGAGATGGCATCATATTAAGTTTAAACTTAACAAAGCGGATTGTGCATCATGAGGCCTGGGACCAGCACAACTATGTCAATATCGTCTCTGGTGGAACGAACCAACCTTTCTAACTTCAGAAATATATTTTCATTCACGACCAGTTTCCATCATGGACGAATCAGTCATGTCTGATGTTCGGCATGTAAAAGTTAACCTGCAAACGGTTGATAGCAACCTCCCGATTCACAATATCTCGGATTGGAAAAAACCACTTAGGACCACCGACACCTGCTTGTGGTTTATCAAAAATTTACGAAGATCGGTTTAATCTCATCGTGTCATCGGTTCACTTATGAAGACAGAACATAATCAAGCCTTCATTATTTTAGTACGACAGGCACAGTTGGAGTCTTTCGGTCAGGAAATTCATCTTCTTAGGTGGAACTGTCCGTCTCCTGAGGCAAGCAAAATACGCGGTCGGGACCCATGCTTCGACATTGATGGCATTTTTCGGATCAAAAGCAAAGTCGAAAATGCGGAATTACCCTTCAACCAGCGGCATCCAATCCTGCTACATGGGAATCATCACGTCACTTCACTTTTCATCACCCATGAGCATCAGCAACATCCGCATGCGGCTTGTCTATTACTACAAAGCATTTAACTCCACAAAGTTTCGATAATTGGATAACGGATCGCCATCAAATAGGTCATTCGCAATTGCATTACGTATACACGACATCGGGTGAAGACATTGCATCAGAAGATGGCCCTATTACCAACGGTATGAGTTAAACCTGCTCAAATCTCAGAAGACGGTGGACGACATCGTGAATTTCACATCTTTGAAGAGCATCAACTGGCACCTCATACATCCGGCAGCCCCTCACTTTGGAGGATTTTGGGAGACAGGGGTCAAATCGGTTAAATTTCACTTGACCAGAGTCATCGGCAATGCGACACTTACGTTCGAAGAACTCTACACTTTGCTCTGGCAAGTGGAACATTGTTTAAACATCTGGCCACTATGTCCTCTTACAAGTGATCGCAGCGATGTCGACACCAAATTATTTCCTCATTGGTATCAGCGGCGGACTTTTACTCGACTCGGAATCATCCCTCATCAAACACCTACGAAGATTCAAATATACGATTATCAGAAGCTACATAATGATTTGTGGACACGTTGGACAGATGAATACTTGCGGCAACTGCAATCGCAGAACAAATGGGCTTCTCTTACTCCGGACATAATACTCGGAAGCTTGGTCATCGTAAAAGCGGACAACTCACTACCGGCTACGTGGCATTTAGCACGCATCATTAAGTCACACCCAGGCATGGATCATCACATCAGAGTAGTCACCCTACGGAACCACCACGGAGAATTCAAGTGGCCCATCAACAAATTTATTCTCCTACGTATCCACGTATCCACGGAATTGGATGTTGACAATTGACTAATGTGTCAAGGCGGGCGGCATGTTCGGGCATTTTCATACCTCAAATGGCAATATTCAAAATTACATCAAGGTGACAGGCTTCTAATTTTCGGAGTCTTTGTGTAAACAAAAACACATTTATTACTTTGAGACAACCAACTCAAAAATCAAAAGTAGGTGTTCCCTAAATAAATCTGTTTTAATTACATGTATATCTAATTAATTGAAACTGATCGAGAGTTAGGAATATCTAAACTCGAGTTTCACAAAATCATTCGCATTAAACACATTTGTTTCATAGCCCTATGTGTTGCAAATTTGTAGTAGTGATGTGTGAATTAAAACCACGAAGCCAGCTCAAATGACATAATTGGTCGCCAAACCGTAAATCAGAATTAGCACAGCAACAATTAATCTATCAAATGACTATCATTTATTTGAAATTAATAAAATCATAATGAAAAATGGTCAATCAACTGTGTTTGAATTATTATTGAATACTTGTTTCCGTCTGATATGTATGAATGTACAAACAAATTGAAATTTGTTTTTCATTCATTGCTGATACTTTCTGCACTGATAACATATTGCGAACATTTTGCATGCAGGTTGACTGTAAGGCAAGAACAAAAAGCGAGGAGGAGTGAAGCTGATCCACGCCAAAACATGCTGATATGTGTCTGTTGTGCTCCCTCCAATTTTTACTTTACCAGCATTTTATAAATATAACAGATATGAACCGTTCCACGTAAATTAATTTATTATTATCATTAAAGCATCGGTCGTATCTGCATCGACTAAAGTTGACAATATGGCACTTTAACTTTTGGCCTGAAAACGCTGGATGTCGAATTATTTCGTCCAGATAACTGAAATTTATTACTTTGTGACACTAAAAAAACTAGATTTTTACGATTCCAGGGTCATAAATTTTATTTTTTTAGTCCTCAATTGAAAATTTACTTTTAAATAATTAAAAATAATTTTTTGGGCAATAATGATACAATGTTGCACATTGTAAGCTTCAGCAACTCAAATTGCTGATAATCGTCGAGCAGTTCTTCTCTTAATTTTTCTCAGAATTAATTTTACCATTTTCATTTCAAACGGAATTCCTTCACTTTTCTGAGAAACGAATAATAAAGCAGCATATTTCTCTTTCCTTTTGGCTACCAATGAGACCGAATAAAATTCAATAAATTTATTCAATGCACGGAAGCGCTGCTCAGATCCTTGATAAAGGAATTGGTCCAGGTCCATATGAAATGTACAACACTATATTTATAGGTCAGATTATGTTTGGTGTGCTGAGTTTCCTTGAATGAAACTCGCTTCCAAATCGCCTTACTCAACCAGTTATCCGCTGCTCGCACACACACACAACCATCATTACGCCTGGAAAATTATATTACAAACATCATTCAGGATGAAAGTCTTAGGCATCTCTGAAACGATTCCACACAGAACTTAATGAGAACTACAGAAAATTCCATTGATAAATATATATGTAGAGGATCCTAGCGAGTTCGCAGGACTCTAAAGAAATACACGTTGTAAACAGTAATGCTTAAAATAATACTACGGTATTTTCAGGAGAGACAGGAGATGAAAAATTTTTCGATATACTTGTAAAAAACCAAAGTTCACTTTCATGGTAACCAACAAATTTAAGTAAATACTCGTAACTTGATTCTGAGGAAACACAGGCACACCCTCAACGATTCAAGTTTATACATTTTATACGATAACTGTCAGGGGTGTTTGAAAAGGTTAGAGGTAAGTATGCTGGAAAAGTCTTCGAGGCTCTGTACTAAAACGAGGAAGAGGTATCTACTGAATGTACGAATTCAAGAAAGATGAAGTTGAAGGCTTTCCTGTCCAAAGGTTGTAAGAATACAGTACGGCCATTTCAGAAAGAGCATTTTCATGAAGAAAGACAGCATAGTAATGAGTAATGATTGTTGTTTACTTTTTCAATACTTTTCCTATGGCACTACACAAGTAGTGAGGTTTCCAGTTGCTTGAAATGGAAAACATTAAATTAGAAATTGAATTTTATATAATTAGGAACTATGTTGAGTTGGTTGAAAAGATTTGAAAGCGGCACCTATTAACCAGTACAGGCATCAAAATTTATACGCCATTTTAATAGTTCATCTTCTATACGAACACACACAAAGGTTGATTTTTATCTGTCAATTCATTCTTTGTTCACAAGCCATTTGAAGTTGACGTATCAGTGGATTATTAAACAATGGAGAAAACCAAATATCGTCCAGTGATGAAATTTTTTGTTTGGAAGGTATATCAGTAACAGTCAAAGGAATCCACTCCCTCATCTCCAATTGTACATAGATGGGTTTTAGAGTGTAAACGTAGCCGTATAAGCGTTGAAGACGAACCACTTATTGGACGTCCAAAAAGTGCAACAACACCAGAAATCATTGAATATGTCTATGATATTGTTTGTAAAGATCTAAGTGTGACTAAACGTGAAATTGCTCGTATTATAAGTGTAGGAAAGAAAGAGAAATAGAGATGATGCGGTCGACCGCAACACGAGAATTAGGATAGTTTCGATCTGGCCGTTGGCGTGCGTAGATACAATAAACAGAATTAAAGTATGCAACTAAGACTTAACTAAGTATTTTTATTTACTGGTGCCCATTTCATTTTTATATAAGCTTATTTTTTTACATAAGCATCTTTAACAAATGAGTACTCCAAATTTTACAAAAATAATTACGTATGAAACAGCTATTTGGAAAGATAGTGCCGCATTCGTAAACAATTCAACGAAAGCAAATTCGTAACCGTAGTTTGGAGCGTTTCAAGCAGAATAACTCGTTTTCCAACTATAGTGAGACTTGGATTTATTATCATGATTCTAAACTGAAACAAGAGCGTTTACAGTGGACTGAAGCTGGTTGTTTTAGTTCGAAACAGGTCAAGTCAAAACGATCGGCACAAAAGGTTTTGCATCAGTTTTTTGGGATTCAAAAGGGATTTTGTTGATTGTCTTGAAAAAGGTAAAACAATTAACGCTGAGTATTATTACAACCTTTTGGACCATTTTGATAAAAAAGTTCGTGAAATAATACACGGCTCACAAAAAAAAAAAACATTTTTCATCAAGACAATGCACGTCTTCACACAAGTCCTTTAACGATGGCTAAATTGAAAGAAATAAAGTACGAACTGCTTAAAAAGCCACCGTGTTTGCCAGATCTGGCTCTCTCTGACTGTTGCCTTTTCAGGAATTTGAAACAATTTCTTCGTAGGAATCGTTTTCCGTCAAACGAAGAAGGTATTGCAGCCGTCGAACAGTATTTTGCAGGTCTTCCAAAAAATCATTACTAAGATGGTGTATTGTTTATGAAAATTGGTAGGTCCGTTAAGAATTGCAGCGATGGATTGCTACCTCAGCAAGCGAAGATCACGGTGCTCGCCGGAAACGGCCTTATCTGAGGACACGTGCATGCGCTGGCAGGCTAGCGTTGCGGTTTTATGGGGTGGGTTATATTTCCAACACAAGGGTCCACTACGAAAAAAATTCCGCATTCTGGAATCAGATGCTTAAACGTCTCAGTTCAACGGTGTCGAGGCCGAAGTAAACTACCGAAGGGATGAACTAATGAAACGTGACTGACAGTATTTGATTAAGGTGTGCGGAACGCGAGAATATTTCGTTTTTAGAATTAATATTTACAATTAATATTTGGCAAATGATAACGTAATATATTTAACTAAGACGCGGCTTTCAAATGACATTGCAAATGATGGACTCTTCCCTCTCCATAATGTATATCGTGAAGATAGAGACCGAGCTGTATCCAGTATATGCCATGGCAGAAGTGTCTTGATTGCGGTCCATAAACTTTTCGTTTCCTCTGTCGAGGCATCATCTTCTCTCCTCCTATTGAATGCGTTGTAGTTAGTTTGAGATTATCGTCTAGCTTACTAGTGTTTATTGTGTACATCCATGTGCCATGCAGCTTCCCCCTACAAGTTTGTACACTTTTCTTTTCTGAACTTTTTAATTACATTAATGTTTTATACCCCTCTACGTCCTTTGTGATCTGCGGTGACTTTTACGTGCCGACGGTTGAATAGGATCTAAGTTCTAGAATGATTGTATCACATAATGGAATATCAATTTTATTTTCAACCTTTTCGTCTTTATGCTTGCTGACGCAATTAAACTATTACCCAACCTTAAACAATAGATTGCTGGACCTCATTTTCAGCAACAATACCATGAGCATTGTCTCAGTCTTTCAATCACCAAGCCTTTATGTCAAACCAAATTCTTACTAGCCTCCACTTGAAATGGACCTATTGGTTTGCATCTCACGCCATAGGAATAGCAAAGCTATTTCTAGATACAACTTCTAGAGGGCAAACTACTAAGCTAATCAATTAGAGCTTTCCGACATCGATTGGCACTTTCTTTTTCATTTTACTGATGTAAATGATGCTTTCAGGGCCTTCTATGACAAACTAAATAGCATTATAACGAGTTTTGTTCCCCATAGTCGACTTCTGTGCAAAAAATGCGCCTTGGTTAACAGCAGAAGTTTCAGAAGCTTTACAGCTAAAAGGCTTTGCGCGCAAAAAGTTATAGCGTTTCGGTTCAGAGACGGATCTTTTGCCTTATAAACATCTACGTAAGAATGTCAAAATGGTCAACAAGCGTGCAATGCATTCATATTTTAACACCATTGAGGCCTTTCTACAATCGAACAATCCCAAATATTTCTGGACATACGTCAACTCCCTCAAATTCACTAGCCTCCATAGAAAACACGTCTGAAAGTCAGGCCATATGCGATATATTTGCAGACCATTTTGCTGTTATTTGCCAATTATCTTCGTCACCCTTCTCCATTCCCCCAACTAATCCTTCCTCTTAATTAAACACCATTTTAACAACACCTTCCGAAGTCGAAAGTATAATCAACTCTATTAATGTCAACGTGAGTTCGGGCCCAGATGGAGTCCCGAGCTTTTTTGGTGAAAACGCTGTCCTCATCCCTGAGTTTATCCTTGTCAATTTTATTTAATACCAGCCTAACTGTAGAGATATTCCCAGCAATTTGGAATAGAGCCAGCATCTTCCCAATTCACAAATCAAGGGACCGTAACTCAGCACTTAATTACAGGTCTACATCCTTACGATCGTGTTTCATGAAACTTTTTGAGAAAATCATTCATAACCGAATATATGATACAATCTCCAATGACTTCACTAGACAGCAGCACGGTTACGTTAAGGGACGGTTAACGGTAACCAATTTGGCTGAATTCACCAATGCGATTGCCCTATCACTTGATGAAGGTCAGCAAATGTAGGTAATTTGATAGTCTATTGCTGAAGGTAATTGAGGTTTTAGGCCTCTATGGTCCTCTTCTTGTGTGGCTATCCTCCTTTCTGACAAATCTTACTTCATCGGTTATTTGGTGTGGTTTCTCGTCGTACGTTTTCTGTCCTTCTTCTGGAGTACCTCAAGGTTCGATTCTCAGCCCTCTTCTATTTAATATTTTCATAAACGGTCTACCAACTGTGTTGACGTCTGCTCTACGCAGATGATTTAAAAATCTTTGAAGTCATCTATTCACAAATTGACTGTAGTGACCTTCAGTCTGACTTAAACTCCCTCTTTGGATGGTGCTCTTTGAATTGCCTTCCTCTCAACGTATCCAAATGTCGGCATATGTGTTTTTTAATGCGTGTTCAATCAATGGTTCGCTGCTATCGATGGTGGATCATTATAAAGATCTTTCCTAGATATATATTTAAAATTTGATGTACATGTAGCTGACGTAACCTCTAGAGCATCGCAAATCGCTGGTTTTGTAATACGATGCTCTCATAAAACATTCAGTATTCATACCTGTGTTCACCTTTTCATCCTGTTGGTTCACTTCATTCTCGAGTATGCTCTCAAGTATGATCACTCCGATTAATTTATCTATCGTAAGCTGTTGAATCAATCCAGCGCAAGCTCACACGTACTCTTTCATATAAATATAATCTTTCTTATTGCTACAGTGAGCATCTAAATTACCTTCATATCCCACCACTCGATCTCAGACGACAATTTTAGATTTGTGCTTCTTTTTTAAGCTTTCCAGAGGCCTCTTAGCATCGGACCTATGCAACGCATTACCTACACGTGCGCCATTGAGAACACGGTCGTCCGATCAATTTGTCATTCCATTTACAAAAACCGACACCGGAAAGAATGCGGCCCTCCACCGCATTCTTTCCGAGTTTTTAAATCTGCAGTACGGAGTGCTCTCAATATCAATGATAGGTGTACTTTCTTTTTAATTTTGTTTCGTTACCTTCTTAATTTTCGCCAATTTTATAATTGTATTAATTAAATTTGTAAATAGGATTTTCTACTATATAAATAAATAAAAAAAGTCTCAGCACCTCAACAGGTCGATACGTAAAATAGTAAGAATGAACCTTCTTAAAGGTCCTTCAGCACCTGGCATTCGTACTTTTCAGCGAACTAGCAAGTACCATGGAACAAAGTAAAGCATGGCACGCACTTGTAATGGAAATTTTTTAATGCAAATTAAACCGTTTCGACCAATGAATGGATGATTTTTCCTCTTTCCAAAGAGTAGCCGGACATAGGATCGAGGACACTTTTGGCAAAAGGAAGTAACATGTGTAAGCTTTTATCAGTGTTATTACAATTTTAATTCTTCCCTCAAACTACAATTAAATTACACTGAACTACACTGTTATCCTTTGAGTGAAAAGTTTCTGCACAATGTTTCATTTATCAGGGTTGCACCTCTTCAATTCCAAACGAGCAAACATTTAAAAATCGTCAACATACTATCTATCTACTTTTTTTGTCTTGCCCGCAACATCTATATATCATAACCGCACATGTTCACGTGATTATTTGTTCGAGCCAAGTGCATTTTCTAAACGTACTCCTCTTATGCGAAAATGAAACTTACGTTTTTCTTCCACGTATCTATGCCAGCTCAATATGAAACAGCGAAGAGCGATGCAATTATCTTTAATACCTCAATAAAAAAAGCAATAAAAAGATAGCACGAGCCAACCAAATCTATGAAAATTCCGTACTCTCCGCCACTTAAACTCCGCCGGTATCGGATCTAGTCCAAATTTTATTCCCCGTTTCGTCCGACGAGCATCTTATTCCATCTACTTCCTTGAGTGGCGGTAACAGAAGATTCGGATCCAACTGGAATCTCTAATTGCTTCACTAAATCGGTGTTGCGATTATTAATTTTTTTTTTTTGGTTATATCGTTATCTTATTAGTTAACGATTTTCTGAACTTATTTAGAAATTCAATTCCAGGTTTATTATGACCGCTTTTCAGACTAACTGTTATAAGTAAATTTGTGATTTTGTTGGTCTCAATATTATTGTTAGTGAATTGAAATTTTCTTATAGGCTCATTGGGTAGGGTTTGGAGAAACCTTTTATCGATAATGGTAGCGGTAATAGTGGTTCTGGTATTGAGTTGTTAAATAAAGATTATCCACTTTTAATTTCTTTACATGCCAAGGACGGAATTAAACCTTATTTCCAGGTTCAGAGTGTCCAGTTTCCTTGCTGAATTCAAGAAACTTATCCGGAACAAGCGACAGTTGGCTTGAGTGCGACCCTTCTCTGAGTCGAAAATATCTTCGACTCCGAGTGTTAAACGGGGTTGGATTAAGCTTGTTGCCGATGTACTGCGGCTAAGAATAGCTGGGGTGTGTTAGTGCAAGATGAAAGGGAACGAGAACAATTATTAAATATTGGATATTTTGTTTGGTCCCACATGGTGTAACAATTTCGCGACTGAATGTAACAATTCCGCGACTGAATATCGCTTCCGTGCCCTCTGGTGGAGCTCCTTACTGGGGCCCTCGGACCCGGTTAGCCCAATGGAGAGGGGACGTGCGCCACTCGCTTTGCCAATGGGCCCCACAGGAGTCGC
Organism: Odontomyia ornata; assembly: GCA_963969285.1. Classification (NCBI taxonomy): domain Eukaryota; kingdom Metazoa; phylum Arthropoda; class Insecta; order Diptera; family Stratiomyidae; genus Odontomyia; species Odontomyia ornata. The sequence continues at coordinate 471,522,754 of OZ017738.1, read as the reverse complement.
CAAGCGAGAATCACGACTCGCCAAAAGGCTCGCACCGACACTGTCCGCGACACGACGCGCGATGCGATCATGCACCGCCTATCCTCCCTAACCGCGACCACAACTAGGGCGGGGGAACCTAAAACAAGGGATGAGCCCTGAACAATTTGGGGGTCACACCACGTGGCGGCGAAGCACCCTCGAGCCTTCCACACACGGGGCGTCACTCGTATGGGAATGCCACCTCGCTTTCCGAGCCAACTTCACAATTTTTAAATCACTTTTGTTTTCTAAATCACCAAAAACAATTTAATTCCACGGATTAACAATATATACAGGATATTTAAACAAGAAATATATATGTAAAGTTATACCCAACTTGCACCATTCAACCGGCTTGTTCGACTCGGGGGCCCCCAATCTTGCTGCCGCCAACTTCTGCTCGATCCACCTCGGTCGTAGAGACGCTCCTCTCGTTCCTCCGAAGACCTCCTTGAATCCTCCGATCAATCCTCCAGAAATTCCGCCAAAAAAAATTCGAGCTCCCTCTTGGTAAAATGCGAAGTCAAAAAGAGAGTTTCCAAGCTCCATCCACTGGTGGCCACGCTTTCATATCAGGGAGCTTTTCGATGTTCCACCAGTTCATCGCATTCACTGCATTACCCGCGTGTCGTGTCAGCTGGCATCTTGCGAGCTTTAAATGCCATAATATGGTGATAGAGGGATGAAACATTTGATGGGCTATGACGCGATGATGGTTGATGTTGTTGTTGTTGCTGCTGTTGCTTCGACGCCGATGACCTATTCGATTCATGTTGCTCAACATATGGTATACCTGCTCCCCCACTTCCGCCTACATTTCTACTGCCGTCCTGATATCTGCTGGACACTTTTTTCCGTCCTATATTGTGTTCGCGATCGTATCCAAATGTGCTATGTGTTGGTGGATGCTGCTGAATGTGTGGCTGGTTACCTTGGGCTTGCTTCTGCACTTGAATATGCGATTGATTGTAATGTTGCTGCCGTTGCATTGCAGCTTGTTGCTGGCGCGTAGTGCATTTTGTTGAGTAGATGCATCCACAGGCTGATAATTATTTATGTTTACAACATTTCTATGGGATATCGCATTTTGAAACATGTCCTACACCTATTGATCCATGTCTCATATCGGGTTCCGCTTAAATGTCCATACTCGCAGCAAACTGCATATTGCTACTGTTTGGTGTCGCGGTGATAACTGGATGTTGAGCGCTCGATTGCGCTTTGTGTCTTGTGGTAACCATACTCTTCTGGCCGGAAGGAGGTTGAAATACATTTTGAATTTGCTGTGGATGTGTCGTACAGCTTCTCGGTTGCTGTTGTTGAGTTGATACAGGAGAATTTGTATTTACTGAATTGTTAATTTGTATCCGTTGGCTAGGAGGAGTATTAAATACGGTAGGCCCAAACGTATAAATGCCTTGCAATAATTCCGGCGTCTCATTTATATTTGTGCCAAGTTGATTATAAGCGTATTGTGGCTTTAATTCTATATGATCTGAGCTTGTTTGTTCCATCGCATTAACTAGTTGCCTTACTAGATTATCATCACGAACCGATAGTAGGTTTTTGGATTCATCAGCTACCAATGTATGGAACAGTAACGATTTATTTAGGGACGTTACACTCGAAATGGAACCTGTATACAGGAAGCTCGCTTAGTAAATCCGATAAACTCGTCAGCCCGGCTAAAGTTGTAACCGGTACACTTCCATCAGTATTTGCCGGTCCGATTCGGTGAAATTAATCGCACGCTTTCGACATTTCAGCACAATGATTGAATGCATTGTCAGCGAAGTGCTCGTTGATCTGCTTAGAACCTACTTAATTCTAATTTCTAAGTGTGATACAAAATATAAAGCGTTACATACATCGTTAAACCTCGACTTCAGTTTGCTCGGGAAGTTATACTCGCGGAGAACTTATTATATATTTTTTTTTCGTTTGTTTGTTTTCTTGTGTGTGTAGAAGGCTCCCGTGACAATGGGGAATACCAAAATATAACTCTACGTGTGACACTACGCGCTTTCGAACCATCAACCTGACACTTCACATCCGACTCGCTCTCATGATGCATGCATATGCGCATACAAATTTATTGAGCCTTGACCGGAAGTGTTCTGTCAGCCATCCCGAGTGCATTCAATTATGACAGAATATGTTACTTCTCAGCATCGTGCAGGGTGACCATAATTATTACAGGTTCAAGAAAAAGGTTCAGTAAACATCAAAGAAAAGTCAAATTTAAGCCTTCGAGTAAGGCAAGCTATTACATGCGAGATGAAATAAAAATTATTGAGTTTTGAAGAAAAAATTTCATATTTCGGTGTTTATTATGAACATTTATACTTGTTTCTACCATGGAACAGCGGTTTAGTTGCTTTGAAAAAGATGAGCCTGTACAATTATTTGTTCATGTTTAGCACTTGGGGTTTTTTTTGCGATGGAGTTTTAGTCATGGACAAGAACATGTATAAATTGTGACTAAGTGGCCAAAACTGCCAATTCTGAAACCAAATGTGCACTAATTAAAGCAGTTCTGTCTTACCAAGTTCTTGAAATACATTACTTGACTATATATTTCAGTAAAAAGTATTTTATACTAAATTGGTCTTTCACAAGCTATTCCAGATTCAGTTTTAAGCTTCCATTCGAATTATTCAGGTAATCATTAAGTACAAAACAACTTCTCTTATCAAAATTAAAGCTCCATGAAAGAAATTCAAAAAATCAAAACGAACCTCCCACAAAACATCCTCTACTTATCAAAAGCATAAAAAATTTATTGCCAATTACCGCGACTTCAGAGAGATTCTAAACTACGAGTAATGCCTCTTTGATTAAACAAAAACGACTATGCTCGCTATGAGATAGCATTAATTGCAATCATCTTCCAAACATGTTATTTATTTTATTGTTTTTATCATTTCACCTCCATGCTTGATAGTCCTAGGTCGATAAGGCCGAAGACCGATAGCAACATTGTTGAGAACCACCGGGAGATTACTAGCATGCTACATATGAGTTTATTACCTATGTGTTTTTGGATCCGGCAAAATCTAGTGCTGCGTCGTTATTTTTGGACACCCCACGTGATTATTTTTTCTTCATTTTAAATTGTCGCCAATAGAGGAAAATATTTGTTTTATACATGAACTGCCTAATCCAATTTTAATGTTGTTATTTGGGTGTATTAGGTGCAATATTCGCAGTCTATTTTTTCTTACCTTGTAAATACTTATTTACCCAGTAATATTTATTTGCGAATTTAAATATTATATACATGCTCAAAAAAGAATGAAATTATATCCGCAATTGTTTTTGCGGTGTTTATAGCTTCTATTTCAAAAATTCGCAAAATAGTATTTACTCCAGTTCAAGGTCAGAAACGGAAAATCTTTGAAATTATAAACGAAACAAGTTGAGTAAGCAGGAGAGTGCTCCTACCAGAAGGTCTTTGTCAACATCCTAGGGTTAGATGCAAGTTTTCTAATGGCGTGAATCGATAACTTGAATTATTCATCCAATACTTAGATATGAAATCGTTCAAATTTATACAAAAGATGCACAGTTTCTTTCATAAGCACAGTGCAGCCGCCATTTTAATCCAGCTTAAATAATTTTTCTGAATGCTCGGCCGATTGAACATGTTCAAGTTAAACACTATTCCTTAAATTTTCATGAAAATTGAAAGAAAATAAAAGTACCTAAGTCAATTTTAAATATATATAGGGTTTTCCAATAAAAGGTGTTATTTTGAATAGATCTTCTAATTTAACACCTTGCGACTTCTTCCTTTGGAGCCACGTGATAGAGAAGGCCTATGCCAATAGCCCAGCGTCAAATCAAGATCTCAAAGATGAAATTCGTGAGGCTATCGAGGACATAGGGCAGCCACTTTGCGATTTGGTTTTGGAAAATTTCATGAAGAGGATATGGTCCTGTAAGCGTGTCGTAGTGGTTATTTGCCCAATGTTAGTTATTGCTATTAACGGCATATCTTCTTCTTTATAATGAACTAAACATTCGATCATTTATTTTAAAAAATGGCATTTTTCTTTTAATATCAAAATAACACCTCTTATTGGAAAACCCTATATCAACCATAAACACGTGTTATTTGTGTTGTAATTCCATATAATTGAAATGGCTATAACTCACTTGATTATGATTCGATCTAAATTAAATTTTGTGAACATATATATCTTATGTCAGTCTATATACTCGTAATTGCAAAATTTCAAGAAGTTTAAAGGTACCGTTTTGATTTTATGGGCAAAAATGTAAAATCTACAAATCATACTATTTTTAACAAAGTTTAGCGAATTTCGATTTCTAAGGAATTTGTTGCCCTTGTACTCATAAAGGCTCACATTCTTGATAATTTTCAGATTTCTCGGCTGAAAGGTGTCCAATCGCGAGGGGGGGGAAACAAATTTTGGGTACATTTTGCCTTCCCGCGGACCCCCTAATTCATCAAATGATTCTTTTATTTCAGATTCTAAAAGTTCTAATCAAGACCTTTCATTTAATACCCCACTCGACTACCTTTGATTAAAAAAAATTTTTAAGGGCCAATTCGTTATTAGGGTGACCCCCCTCAAACATTTTTTAAATTTTTGTCAAATCCTTAACTTTTGAGAGACCATCACTTCTGACTCTTTCAGAAAGTTTGAGCATTCTAGCTTCTATAGTTTCTGAGGAAATTAGCTGTGACGCACGGACAGACGGACAGACAGGTCGCGAAACTAGTAGGTCTTTGTAAAAAAATTTTTTACAAAGACCTAAAAATATGGTCTTCTATTATTTTGCACACTAAAATCAGCAATGTGACATGAAATTGAAAAACAATCGGAAACAGATTTGCTCGTCAAATTTAATAAATCGCGTACGAAAAGTTTTATTCATAATCAAATACGAGTATATTGCATTCGGCGAAAACTAAACCTACTGTTCGTGGATGGTGGCTACAGCAAAACGTTGAATATGTTGTGTATTCATAGACAGGTTTTCAACTGGCTTACATTAGAAGCACTTATGCCACAGAATACTTTAGTTGAGGTGTTCGAAACTAACAAAGTCTATAAAAAGTTTGCCTTGAGGCTATTGAATCAAAATTTCTATTTTTTATTTTAACTCAAATATGCAATTGCCTTTATGATAACCTATACAGAGAAGGAAGACCATTTGAGGTCTGGCACAATTATTCGTAGAGTTCCAAAATAAACGAGACTGAGCTCAAATAGAAACGACAGGAGCTTTGTTCTGATGAATTCAAGTTTATTTATTTAAAATAGTCTCCTCCGGCCTCGAGGCATTTCGAAAGAGTGTTTCAGGTCATTGGCCGGAATGTCCTTCAGGATGTCGGTAAAAGCCTTTTGGATACCCTCTATGAACGCAAAGCGTTTTCCTTTCATGGCCAAATGCAATTTTTCGAATAGGTAGAAGTCACAGGGAGCCATATAAGGCGAGTACGGTGAGTTATTGATGGTTAAAATGCGATTTCTAGTCAAAAAACCAGTAACAAGAGCAAGCATTATTATGCAATCAGCGCCAGCTTCTTCTTTCAGGGTATTCAGGCCGAATTCGACGAGTGCGATGCAACAAATGCTTCAAAACGCCAAGATAGAAAATTGCATTGACGGTTTGGCCCGTTGGCACGAACTCCTTGTGGGCCCTTTGGAATCGTAAAAACAAATGAGCGTGGACTTGATTTTTGACTTCACTAAACGCGATTTTTTGGGTGGTGGCTCATCTGGGGCCTTCCATTCGGCACTTTAACGCTTGGTTTCTGGTTCATATTGGTAACACCACGTTTCATCACCAGTTACAATGTTGTAACGGAAGTTTTCGTTTTTTTCGCCTCTTTAATGATGTCTTTCCAATGTTGAATTCTGAGCAATTTTCGGCCATCAGTTAACTTGTGCGGAATAAAACATGCACAGACCTTTCGTAAGCCCAAATGATCGGTTAAAATGCGATAAATCGATGTGTTGGAGATATTACACTCCGATTCCATGATTTTCAACGATGATTTCGGCTCATTTGTGATTAATTCACGCATAAGCCCGATGGAGTTTTTGGTAATCACTGATTTTGGGCAGCCCGTAAGTTCATTGTCATTTATTTCCGCACGACCATCTCTGAAACGTGTAAACAACTCATGAACTCTGGCACGAAATAGAACATCATCGCCATAAACTTTTTTCATCAATTAAATTATTTCGGTAAAAGTTTTACAAATTTTAAACAAAATTTGATATTAGCTCTTTGTTCGAAACTCATTTTTGTACCGATGACACAAACAGACTGTCACTTTAGACGCAATAACTTCGCTTCCACTGAACCGAATGTCACCAAACTTTCGCTGGAAGTTATGGTAGAATGTAACTTTCCAACGCATTACCTCATTCACAGATGGTGCCACGTCGTTTATTTTGGAACCCACTTTGTACTTATGGCAACATGTGCTCAAAGCCAGGGTCTGCACGGCTAACTTAATTTCAACAAAACTAAGAGCGTAATCTATGCCACTGTTTTACGGAAGCCACTATAAAAATTTTTGCAACAGGGATGTTCTGGTATGTTTTCGTCAAATCTGACGTTTCTGTCAGAAATTTTGATATTTTATAACATAAACGTACTCAGAACAGTTTGGTGTACAAGCGCAATTTATGTTGTTAACAGTAAGTTGAAAAAACCAATTTGGACGAAAAGTGGAACTAGCTCGTGAAAATTTTCGTGCGTTGATTTTCTACGATTTACGAGTTGGATTATCTCAACGCAACTAGACTCTCTGGTTTCAGAATTCAAGGACATATTTACACAAAAGGTTTGGGAAGATCCCAAACTGCAAATGCTCACTCGCATTGAAAGCGGATATTTTGCCAGTCTGTATGCGGCCTCGACAGATTTTCTGTAAGCTAATGGGCAAAGAAGACGAAGAACTTGACCATCTAGAGCAAGCTAGCCTAATGGACAAAATCATCCATCCAAAATGGGCTACACCCATAGTGCCTGTACCAAAAAAATACGGAGACCTTCGTTTGAGTTCACACTACAAGGTAACAGTGAACATGGTAATTGAGGATCATGATTATCCTATACCAAAAATTTAAGATATCTTTTGGAAGATGAGAGGTGGGAAATATTACGTCAGCCTAGATTTACACAAATGATGAGGCGGCGCGTTACAACAAGCGATTAGCACAAAGCGAGGCGTTGACAAGGTAAATCGTTGAATAGTCGGTGTTAAGCCTGCATCCAAACCATGGCAACGTTTCGCAGATTCCAAATTGCAGGACTTGAAAGGCGTTTCATACTTGATGACAACATTACCGTCCAAGAGTCAACGTACATTCAGCTTCCAAATAAGCTACGAACCATTTTGCAGAGACGTCCATCACACAATTTGCGCGTGAACAAAAACAAATGCCAACTTTTACTCAATTCTAATGTATCTCTAGGTCACGTTATCGACAAACATGGCATACGACCAATGCTAGAAAAAGTATGTATATTCAATATAGGAACGCAAGAGCTCAACGAACGCCCAGCAACTGAGATCCTTCTTAGAGCTTATAAACTATTATCACAAGTACTTGCCGAACATATCTAGCTGCCTTGACATAGCACGACCTTCTTAAGAAGAGTTACCAGTTCAAGTAGATAGGCGACTGTGACAACCATTCCAAGAGTTGAAGGAAGATGTCACAAGTGTAAAGACATTTACCTCTTATAATCTGGATTTGCCACTCACTCTTGCGACCGATATATCGATATATGGGTTATGTGCCGTGATATTGCACGTTCTCAAATACAGAGGGTAACGTCTCATTACATTTGCCTCCAGGTCACTAAATCAAGCCAAAAGCAGTAACTCTCAGCTAGACAAGGATACTACAGCGATTTACTAAGGACTTACTTACAGCAAGTGTGTCGAAGCAGTGCCCACAAAATATGTGACGTCCGGACCACCATTCAGATTCTACGGGAGACCTTGGCTCGACTCGAACTACCACTAGGGATGGGTAAAACGGCCCCCTTCAAACCGAAAACCAGTTTTTTTGGTCCAAAAATCCAGTTTTTTCGCAGGTTTTTTTTGTTTCGGCTTAAACCGGTTTTGCCTTTCAAATTCAAGAACCGGATAGAAAAAAACCGAACACAAATACATACAAAAAACCGGAATACAGTTTTTTCGCCATCCCTATCTAGGCATCATAAATGTGAAGCTTGCACACGCTACACAATAAATGCAAAGTGTTTGGGAACTGAACTGAAGAATCTTTCACCCTTAAACTGTAAATGAATGACTTGGCTGAACAGTAAGCTGACGGCTCTGATTTCAATACGTTAGTCTCTTATTTTTAACACAAAGATAAAATGTCCTTCAATTCATTTTGATATAAATGATTTTGTGGGTAAAACATGGAAAAACCATGAAAGGGCATAATATACATTTAATTTTGATTCGAGAAAAAAACTAAAAAATCGGTTCTTCCGAAAACCGGAATGGACTAGCAGAAAGATACGTCTAAACATCTAGGCAAGGACCACGAGCAATGATAAATGAACGCTGTGATTTATACCGTAAATAATTTAGATTTTTGATGCACTATCGGAAAGTTCCGAAATTAGCAACTGGAATTACCCCATCAGAACAACAAACAACAAATTTGGGCCAGGTTGGATTCGGTGAAGAGAGAGCCAGTAGGCTCAGAGAAAAGCAAAATCCAGTAAACTCAAATCTGCGCACAATCGAAATTGGAGATAAAGTTCTGACGAAATTCTATAACAAAAGTGTTATGAGCAGAAATATGGTATTATCACCGGAAAACAGAGTGATAGGTAGTACAAGATCCTTATAGATAAGCAAAAGCACACTCGCTTTATCGATAAAATCAGACCCACTAACTGCGAAAACAATTTTAACAACGAATATCATGACAATGAATCACTAGGCAAAAACGTAACCGACTCGACTAGCGGTACAAACAAGCTTCATTCTAGATATCCTGATATAAAGGAACCAATGCAACAAGCCAAATATTGAGCAACAAGCCCAGCGCCTAAAGTGCAGCCAGTTCAACAGGAAGATATCCCACAAGTCCATTCAATGCAAGTACCAGGAGGAACTTTAAAAGGGGCTACAATATCAATAAGTCCCGCTTAGATGAGCAGATCAACTAGACAATGAAAACAACCTGAACACTATGGCCCTTAAAAATCCCATAAGAGGAGAAAAGGTGTTGTACACAGCAGCAGTTGTCATTGTATAGATTCCAATTTTTCATTTCATCGATTTTTATGTCTGTATTTGCGCCCAACGATGTCATACTAATCGTACAATACTCCCTCTATTCATAGCTTCCACCAAGTAAGCCATAAATAACAAAATATCAGTATAATCTCGAGCTGTGTATAGTTTACTTTCACTATCCTGTATATATACCACTATCCTTGAGCATTTCTCCTTGGACCATGTATTTGATATTACATGAACACTTGGCCGTAAAGAAGGTTTGTTCACGCTGGCTGCAGCATTATTTGGCAATTGCTCAAAAAGCCTCGTGTCGATTGGTGCAAAGAAATGATCAGGAAATACCATTGCGGTGCATTGAATGACGTGTAAAGATCGTTACAAATGAAGAATCATGAATCTACACCTATAAGCCGAAAAAAAACAGCAATCGATCGTGTGTGTTCCAAGATGAGCCAAATCTAACAAAAGCTATTCACGAACAAAGCACTGCAAAACAAATGGTTACCTGTTGCTTCAGCCGGCTGGGTCTTGTGGCCACTGTTCTACTTCAAGATTGTAGGTCAGTCAATTTCGAGTGATACACGACCATCTATTTGCTAAAAGTCTTCGGAGAAATTTGCAAAACGAATAAGAGAAGACAAATCATTCTCCAACGTAACAATGGCTTTCACACACCAGCTCAGACTAACACCTATTTGGCCGCCCAAAACATCGAATTGATGTGTCATTCACCAGACAGTCCCGACTTGGCACCCAATTATTTCTTTTTATTCCCATACATTAGAAATAAACTGCATGGTAATCATTTTCTACGCCTGAGGCAGCTGTTGAAGCGTTCAAACTCCATAATTTGTAGGAGTTATGACACCCCGAAAAATGTGTGCTCCAGCGGGGCTTACAGACCCGGGTAAGCTCCTCCAGAGATAGGCGCTAGAAAGCCAGTAGAGCCCCGATAAGCCACCAAGTGAAAATTCAGGTTGCCGGTACAAGTCTACTTACCTCCCAGAAAAATTTCAATTTCTACTGCTTCGAAACAGGAAACCACCCGTCGCCGGTCTTCACACGAAAGGAGAAAACGGTTTCAATAGTGGTTCAGACCACCCTCAGAAATCATCTTAATCCTCCCTCACTCTACTCGGATACCGCGCTTTCTACGCCAAGCTATTCTTACTAACACTACAAGCTTCCACACTGATGACCCTCTTACACTTCTGGCTTTTTATTCCAACACTGCCTAATTTCTATCTTTTTGGTTACCGTGACTATATGATAGCTGATTTAACCTTCTGAACATCGCCTTACTTTATTTGTCACAAGGAGATTCACCTTTTGAACCGACTACACAGAATTTGTTCTAAGAAATGAGTTAACAATTTGTTTAATCTTTACCAACGCTATATCTCAAGCAATCAAACCCACATTTATATTCAATAATGTTCACAAAATTCCATAATAATAAAAAATTTAGCAAGTTCAACTCAAACGAAAATTCTTGTCAGAATCGGAAAATAATGTACGACTCCTGCTGATTTGCTCGCAAGGGATGTCTACCATCAAAAGTATTCTTCTTGGATATCCTTTTTGAATTCTAAGCCTCTTCACGAGTTCACCGCTTTTTTTGTCATTGATTGTAAGCTTCCGTCGGCGTCTCGTTAATTTTCTGCAATTCACCTCCGCTTCAATTTCCAGTTCGTAGATTTCACTTCCGCAGCCGTACAGAGCTCCCTTTTGTCATATCTGCTCGATAATTCCCGAGTGACACGGTTTTGATTCCATTGCCGGTAATTGTATTGTTTGAGTCGAATTCATCCCGCATCAAATGCAGCCGACCTGACGTTTCTGAGTCTGCTCTATCTTCCCAAGTTCCCACTTCCACCTGACGTTTGCTGGTAGTTGTCAGATTATCATAAATATTCATGCGCCAGTTTATTTTGATGCCGAGTGATTTTGTGCGCTATGGACAAATAGTACAAACTTCCTTTCCAATGTTTTCTTGGGTGTATCTGAAAGTTCGTGGAATATAACCTGTGAGTTTGTACGCGAAGTGACGGAATTGTGCGTGATTCGTAGTGTCTACGTGTGTAACGTGTAAGCGGTTAAACTTTCCCCTAACTGGGTTATTATTATTATACCCTCGGTAAATTGCATGCACAGTCTACTTTTCTATGTTGGGTAACCAACATACATACGCTTCGCTGGAGTTAAAAGTGGTTTCGAGGATACACTTGGTCGATCGTAAAACGATTTCCCTAGTTCTTCCGGCCATCGTTGAAGCTCATACGCGCGGTCAGATAAGATTAGTTCTCATTGCTCGACAACATTCAAAATTTACCTTGTTAGTTGAACTTTGTTAGCTGGTAGTCAACTGCGACTGTTGCGCTTCGTCATAGAATGTTAATTGCGATCTCTCGAAATATTATTTGTTGAATCGTAGCTCGGAACATCACGCTGGTACTTGGGAAGCGGACTTATCTGGTGTTAAGGACCCGATCCAATATTTTTGCTCTTTGTCTACGCAAACACGATGTTTTGAATTCCATTCAATTAACTGAGGGGAACTCGTAGATTCATTAAATATTTCCACACTACTTCATGCCATGTTTACAATATTTAGTTGAAATTATGTAATTTCAAGTAAATGGTGAGGTTTGACTGAAAGGATGCTTGATTACCTGGCTGGTAGGATTCAGTTAACTTAATCCTCACTTCCTGTTACTAATCTAACTAACAGTATCTCAATGGGAGTAGGAATAGTGCTTCGTAAATTGAGAATATTTTGAAAAACAACAAAACTATTTTCATAAAAATAGAATGCATTTTCATACTTAAAAAAAAAATTTTTGTAGTGGCGCAATCAGAGTTAGAGGGAGGGAGCATTTTGTCTCCACTTTCAAGACTGCCTCTCCATCACTTCCCTCTCGATGCAAATATGTAGATTTTTCTGTGATCTCTAGTAAAGAATGTGATGGATAACACCCCTGCAATAATCAAACTTGCCAACTATCTGGTATGCGGAAGTGCTTCTGTGACTGCGCCAGTCTACTGATATTAATGATCTAATTTGCATCACTGGAACAGATTAATTATTGACTGACAAACACTTTTGATATAAATGACAGCTAGAAGCAAAACGTTTAACAAGAATTTAACCAACCTCTAGAACATACCATAAAAGAGTAGAACGATTTTTTTTCTTCTTGAAAGCCATTGGGCCTTGCTTCGTCATTAGTAATTGGTCCACAAGCCTTTAGCTTTACGAACAGCTTCGATCCTTGGGCATAGACTCAACTAGGGTTTTACAATAGTCAGAATGTATTTTCGCCCATTCTTCCTGGACTCTTCTCCATAGATCTATAGTCGTTGAAGGAGGTATATAATATTCTACATGAAGACGCATTTTTAATTAAGACCACAGATACTCTATTGGATTAAGACCTGGACTCTTAGCTGGCCAATCTAGAAATTGAAACGGTTGCATTTTAAACCAGTTTTGAACAGTTTTAGGCGTGTGTTTAGGGTCATGGTCCTGTTGAAAAATTATTTCATGCGCCGGAAAAGGTAAATTATGTAACATTTTTGGGAAATTCTTTTCTAAAATAATTTTATTAACAGATTGAGTCATGCTACCTTCAATTTTGTGTAAAGAACCTGGTTCATATGCTATCATGCAGCCCCAAATCATTATGGATCGGCCTCCGTGGTTCACTGTCTCTTTTAAATGATTTGGTCTGAGAGAGGTACCTATTTGTTTCTAACACTAACTTGGACCATCTAATAGATATCTAATTATTTTCGACTTGTCAGACCATATAACTCTTTTCCAATCGTTTACAGTGGAATTTTGACATATTTTTACAAAAGCTAAACGGTCTTTAATATTTTTCTTTGAAAGTTTAAGTTCCTTAATTTTTTCAATCGCTTTTTTGTTTTAATATTCTCATGACTGTTCAGTTACTAACTGTCTTTCCTAAATCTCTATTCAACAGATTAGCAGCCATGGAAGCATTTGAAGCTTCCCCTGTTTGAATATATCGCACTAAATGTTGACGTTCGCGAGAGGTAAATAATTTAGGTCGTCCTCCTTTACTTGGAATCAAATTAGAACTGTTCAAAACTGGCTTAAAACGCAACCATTTCAATTTCTAGATTGGCCAGCTCAGAGTACAGATCTCAATCCGATAGAGAATCTGTGGTCTTGCTTAAAAATGCGTCTATACATAGAATATCATACACCTCCTTCAACGACTATAGATCTATGGAGAAGAGTCTAAGAAGAATGGACAAAAATACATCCTGAATATTGTAAAACCCTACTTGAGTTTATGCCCCGAAGGATCCAAGCTGCCCGTAAAGCTAAACGCTTGTGGACCAATTACTAATGACATTAAAATATATTTTAAGTAAAGTGGTGCAAAACTGAGTTCAATAAAACTACACTAGCTTACAGTCATTTTGCGACTGTTATGTTAGAGGCTGCTTCTTGCTAATTTTGGGTTGGTAAAACTTAGAAATTTCCTAACACGTAGGACTTTTGAGTTAAATTTTTTTTTTTTTGAAAAAATAAAATCAAGTTATATCAAATTACAGCATGCACCAAAGCAAGAAGCAAAAATTCACTTTTTAGAAGTGTTGTAGTCAAGTGGTGTAGGGGTCAAACCACCACCAGTAGTCCAAAAAGTTTATGTAAATTGATGTATTACCACTGTAATATACTTTTCCTACGCCCAAGCAAATCTACATACCTATTCCTTCTTAATTTGTAAATCCTACTTCACATTGAAATTGAACTGTTAGGCTACTGCTTGTACTAGCAGGTTATGCCTGCGCGTTGTTGAGGTACCGCTTTTGTTTTAACCTTGGTCTCTGTCATGTCACTGAGATGAGTAAGTTGTAATATTATGGTTAGCAAAAGAGAACACGCGTTTTTAGTTTTGAGCTTTTTAGCTTTTTTTTCTAAGGTACAGAAACGTGATTGTGCTAACCCCGCGGACAGTTTTTGCTATATATGTCGCCAGTTTATCCCAAAATCACATAAGAGGACAATTAATAAAATGACAAAAATAGCTATCACAAACATTTTGGCTGTATTGTTGGCGATCAAGATCGGGAATGGGCTCTTCGCGTATGTTGCCAAACTTATGCTGCAAATCTAAGTAACTGGTTACATGGTAAGCGATCTGCTATGCCTTTTGCGGTTCCAATGATTTGGCGAGAACCAACTAACCATTTCAAGGACTATTACTTTTATATGACAAACGTGTTTGGTTTTTTAAGGAAAAGCAAGCATAATATTGAATATCCAGAGATTCCTTCAGCAACAAGTCCTGTTCCTCACAGAGAAGGCTTACCAGCTCCAGCCCCTCAGCAAATTGGGAAGAAGATTTGTGATATGATGATGAAGGAGAACTGAACAGTGCAGAAAAAATGGACGCTACCTATCCTCCTGAAAATAACGAATAAAAGAACCCCATTTAATCGAACAAGCTGAATTAAACGACCTAGTAAGAGAACTTCACATGTCCAAGGACCATACTGAGCTAATGGATTCAAGACTACAACAGTAGAATTTACTGGCATCAGGAAGGAATGTAATCATTTTTAGAACCCGTAACCAGGAGCTATCTTCGTTTCTCACCATGCAAGATAAAATTTGTGTTTGTATTAGTCCAAATGGTGTTATGGAAAGATTGGGCTTTGCGCGTAATCCGGACGAGTGACGCTTATTCATAGACTTCTCAAAAATAAGTTTGAAGACGGTTTTGCTTCATAATGGCAACAAAAGGCCGTCTATTCCTCTTGCGTATGCAGTTGTCATGAAAAAAAACATACGAAAGTATGTCACAGATTCTAAATTCAATAAACTATGATGCTTACAAGTGGCAAATATGTGGTGATCTAAAAGTCACAGGATTGTTACTAGGACTTCAGGATGGATTTACAAAGTATTGCTGTTTTCTGTGTCTTTGGGACAATAGAGCAACAGCAAGCCATTCTAAAGTAAAAGAGTGGCCTCAGAGAGATCAATTTATTCCAGGCCAGGCTAACGTGAAGAACATACCTCTCGTTGATCCCAAAAAAGTTTTGTTACCTCCATTACATATTAATCTTGGATTGATGAAACATTTTTTTAAAGCATTAAATAAAGACGGGGATGCATTAAAATACCTTAAACAAATTTTTCCTAAACCAAGCGATGCCAAGGTGAAAGAAGGCATATTTGTTGGACCTCAAATTCAAAAAATACTAAAGGATGAGAAATTCCATCAAACATTAAGTAATGTTGAATTGATTGCGTGGAAGTCATTTAAAACAATTGTTGCTGAGTTTTTAGGAAACAGAAAAATAAAAACCTACAAAAAACTTGTAAAAGAATTACTTGAGCACTATTATAAAATTGACTGTTGCATGCCTCTTTAAATCTTCTTCCTCCACTCACATTTAAGCTTCTTTCCTGAAAATTTGGGTGCGGTTAGCGATGAGCAAAGAGAAAGGTTCCACCAAGACATCCTAACAATGGAGCAACGATACCAAGGCAGATGGGATCCGGCAATGAGTGGAGATTACTGATGGTTCCTTATAAGAGAAAGCGATCAGCAATATAAGCAAAAGTCAGCATTTGCGAAAAAATTGTCTACAAAAGATTTAGTATAAATGTATTTTGGATCCGTTGTAGTAAATAAAACCCGTTATTTTTAAAATAACTTTTTTTAGTTTAACTTACAGTATAATTTCTACAAAAATTTAAGAGAAAACATAATTTAAAAAAAAACATTTACTCTGCAACACAAAATCTGTACGCGATGGAAAATTTTTGAACTCAAATTCACAATCACGACACTTCTTAGCACATCAGCCGCAAATTTTTCCTTCAGATATGTTGAGTCCTTCAGATTTGTTGAGTAGTATCATTTTTTCTTAACCCTAGAGTACTTACATGATCTTTTCTTACCTTAATACTAACATTCGCCTGTGAGGCAACTTTTTCGAAGAAAATATTTTTTTTAATGTTAGAAAACAGTTTTATTGAAGAAAGTATTTGGCGTTAGAATTCATATGATAAAGGCAATTTATTAATTTTTTATATTTAAAATGAACACATACTTCAGTTGCTTTTTCATGGAGATCGCTTTTTAAATAAGAAAATTTCAAATGAATAAATAAAACCCTAATATTTTCCTTAAAACGCCAATATTTATTAGAACTCGGGCAGACACGTGTTTCGGAAACAAGTTATTTCCTTCTTCAGTGCCGTGAAAAATTCAATAAGAAAATTTGTTGCGAATTCCGGCGTACCAACTTTCTCCCATTCGCAAATTCAAATTGCCGCCGTAACATCTCCACCTTCCCTAGGGTTATTTATTTAATTTTATTAAAATTTTACCGATTTCCCTATAATTTTCATTTCCACATCATCATAATCCTAACTTTTTCCTTTATTTCCAATTACAACAAACTAGTAATATAATAATAATTTTAATTTTTCCACTAACAACACTCCCTACATTAATTCCCATTAACAAAATTTCATTCCATACATTTTTCTTAACAAAACCTAATTCCTCCCTTCATACTAACTAATTCTATTCACGAAAATTCATTCACGTTTCCCTACTAACAAAATTCAATCTCATACCAAGATGCATAGTTGAAGTTGCTTATTAGATGAATGGATAATCAATAAAACACGGCTCCATTGGTTGCGTCGCGAGTTCTCGACGGGGGGCTGCTGGGACCCTGGATTCAACTTCCCCGAGCGCAGGGAAGCACTCTTGTTGGGGTATCGGCAAAATCAATAGTTTCCGTATATGTTTATGTGACACTTTGCATCTAATCAAGCGCTTCTTTGATTATGCAAATTATGCAAAATGGATATTATTGCGTTTGTCGATACGGAAAAAAGATGTGTGGGTAGCGGAATTGAAGTGTAATGAACTTCAATTAAGTTACCCAGATGCGGCAGCGGAAATTGAAAATGAAAAGGATTGCGGGATCGGATTTGCTGGAGGTGAAATGCTGGATTGGGCTCTGGAATTCGGGGTATTCAGTTTTTGGTTTTGCGAAGAAGAGCCAGTTTTTTGCGGTGATTTTGGGGTGGAGATATGATTGGTTTTGGGATAGTGAAAAGAAAAAAGGGAGAATTCAAAGTTATATAGTTTGTTGTGAATATTATTATTATTGAATATTTTAAAAATAGAATCTTAAAACAAGTTTATACATGGAAAATAAAAATTATAGTTGAATTCGTAGTGCAGCTAATGAACTTCTTAGCAGAAGATAGACCAAGTGGATACAGTGATTGAACAAAAAAAATAACGGATGAAGAAAAATTAAGTGGCAAGTGCTAGTCTTAATAATAGCTGAACACTCAAGTGCTAGAACTCGTAAACTATAGGAAAAAAAGAACAAAAAAGAAAAATGCGAGAAGAATATCAGTGGGCGGATTCATTTTGGTAGAGAGAATAAACTTGGAGGAATAATTGGCCGTAGACGTGAAGTGATTATTTGAAGTATAATGGGGATAAAGTGCCGTACAGCGGATTAGTGGCTGTGTAGGTTATAATATTAAAGTAAAGTTTTTTTTGTTGTTTTATGCTAACGTAAAAGAAAAAAAAACAAAACGTAAAGTTCGTGAATTTTATCGTTTTCAGTGATTTTTTTTCAGTGCCCCTCCCTTCAGTTGCCGAGTGCTCAGCAGCATCAATAGGGGTGAGTAATGTACAAATTTTGGTTTTCCATTGTATTACCTTTCATTATATTACAAATTTGTTGGTTGTAATAGCTTTTCGCATGATAATTTTTCAAATTCATTTGAAAACCAAGAGGCTAGTTTTGTTTTACGATATTATTATTTTTTTCACGAATTGTTGTTGTGTGTTTTTTCTAACTTGAAAAAAAAAACGGCCACAATGTTCTAAGATAATAATCATTTTTCATTTCTCAATATGACCTCTCCTTTCCCGTGCTTCTCCCTCCGTGTTAGTGTTTTTATGTAAGGTGGCTCAGCACGAGCAGAGGGTGTCCCGGAAGTCCCACGACACGACTGAGCGCTAGCCGGCCTCAGTATGCCATCCCGGGCTACACACCCTTCTGCCTAAACTTAATGTCTGCAACTGCGGTGACTTCCGTGGTTGTAACAAATTTAATAAATTAATTCACAACTATTGGTTTCAATTTCACATCATTATTAAGGTATTGAAATGATCTTTGAAATAAAAAAAAATTATTTCCTTGCACGTTCAGGTTCACCTTGCAATTAAATTGAAAGGGTTTTTCAAGGTACATTTTATCGCATTCCAAACAATTTGATGACGTGTGTTCCATACAATATTTTATTTTCATTGGACAGAACTCGCAAAGGGATCCCTTTCCTTTTTTTACTGCGGGTTGGAGAGAATCACCGAGTTGATTTTCGGAACATACGATTTTTACTTGTATCAAATCGCAAAGTCTTTTGGACACATTGGGTGGTGCTTCAAGACGTGTTGAGCTCCGATCGTGACATAAAGTCTTGCCCAAGTCTTTCATGTAATTTCTTCTGGTCATTGGTTTTATGTGAGAAGCTGTACAATTCGAAGCATGTATTACATGACAATTTAGAAATGGCATATTTAAAATACCAAAAAACATACAAAGGGGCCAACGTCTGGTTATCTGGCTGCTATTATAGCGAGCATTCATTTGGTCAAAAGTGTCCACCGCTCCTTTTGTTTCATTGTGCGATTTGATTATGAAAGGTTTTTAGATATTTGACTAATGCACGCACTTCATGCATAGTCAACAATAAAAGAACCGTCTTATGAGACTTCGGCTTGTAGCTGACCAGAGTGAGTTTTTCATGGAAACCAAACATGGATGGTCCCACAGGACGGGATGCAATATGTTTGAATTCTGCAGGAATTTCCTTCCTGTTATTTTTAACTGTACCAATTAATGTCAGTTGATATTTATCTCCAAGTAACTCCTTGACCAAAGGTGCAGCAGTGAACCAGTTATCAGCAGTAAGGTTTCGATTGGTCCCATGTATTGTTTTTATGACTAGCTTACAAAAATAACTACCCAAAGGCTCGTTTGGAGGCATTTCGTTGTTCTTTCCTAGGTAGGCAGCTGTGCCGAACATGTATTTTGTTTTTACATCGCATATTGAGACGATTTTTATCCAATATTTAGTGGGTTTATTCGAAATATACATCCTGGAAAGACAACGTCCGCAAAATGAGAGCAGTTGTTCGTCTATTGTAACGTAGGTTCCAAGTTTATACATATCTCTGCACTGTTTGACAAACAACTCCCAAGTATCACTAATCGGTGCAAATTTATCTGATCTTTTTCTATCTTCGCGAGTGCTACGGTCATCAAGAACATTGCCGCAATATATTTGGATCCACAAAGTATCGTATCAAAGGGCTCTGAGGTAGGCAAATGATTATTTTTCATCGGACCGCTCAAAATAAGAACACTAAGTAGAACTGGTGTTCTTTGTGCATTTTTTCTAACAGGATTCGATGTTAAATTCCACACAAAGTTGTTCCTGCCTCCTAAAACAGCTTAAGGTGGCGTTAATATCAGTTTGTCTAAATCAGACTGATTCGTTTCAAGTGCTTCAGGATTACCAACCGCTGCTAGTTCCTTGTTTATTATATTTTATTCATCATCGTCTAAGTTCACAAGGCTATCTGTTTCGCCCCCACTCTCCTCTGAATTGCTTTCTTTCCCCAGGTGATCTTCGATATCACTTTCTTCTGACTCCAGTTCTTTCAAACACCGGAGAATTTGTTTTTCCGAGGTCATCCCGCTTAAATATAATAACGTTACTAATAAAATCGCAAAATTTAAGTACCGCTCAATATCAAAAAATTCCTTACTTAAGTTTGCCTCACAGGCACCTAAAATAAGAACAACTAAATAACCCAAAATCAGATCTTAATGCACTTCTGCGTACACACTCGGACAGCACTAGTCTGAGTTAGCATAAGCAATGGCTAGGGATGGGCCGATACTACGGTAACAGTGACTAGGAACCGAGTATTTGCTTGTCACTGTTGGCACATGTTCTTAAAAACCAATAATATCGGTTCCAAACAGTCACTGTTACATTTCATATTGCCGAATACAAGAGATAGTATATTCACGTGCCTAGCATACACGCGAACACCTATTTTCAGATGCACACGAAAACAAGAAACTCGATGAAAATCATGTGACAACAAGCAACTGATTTGCCACCAAAAGTTGTACTCTTCGCCCAACTCTGTTCCCAAGTCACATTTTTAGGGTTTTGTACTAAAATACAAAACTCTATTGCAATCACGACCTGTGTCCGTCTGTCCGTCCGTCCGTCCGTCTGTATGTCACAGCACTTTTTCTCCGAAACTATAAAGGCTACAGCCATGAAACTTTGTAGAAAGGTCAGAAGTGGTGACCTCTTGAAAGTTCAAGGGTGGAAAAATTTTTCAAAGGCGTTTAAGGGGGGTCTCCCCATATAAGGGGGTGACCCCTCAAAAAAAAATTTTCACCATTGGTAGTCGAGTAGGGTGTCATTGGAAAGGTCTCAATGAGATCTTTTCAAAACAAGTCTTAAAATTGTCTTATAAGTACCGAGGGGGGCAGGGGAAGGGGAAATGTACGATACATGAGAAGTCGAAATTCACTCAACTTTGTTAGTAATAGTATGATTTATCGATTTTGAGTTTTCTTGAATAAAATCTAAACGGTACCCTTAAACTCATTAAATTTTAGCAAAGAGATGACTATTTATAAGATTGATCTTTTCGGAAAGTTTCATAAAGATCGATAAGTATTTACCGAAGTTATAGCGAATTGAATTTTCGTGTATTACTATGGAGCAATATGCCCTGTATTACTATGGAAACATATTGCTATGGAGCCATATGCGCTTTTTACCGACTTAGACACTACAGATTTGCTAGAATTTGCATGAAAATTTCAGGAGTGATAGGTATCATGAAGATAAGTACATACAATTGAAACAAGTCGAAGAGGCAGGAGAGAGCTCCTAGCAAAAGGGCTTTGTAGCCATTCTAGGATTCGAAAAAATTTGCCATGAATCGATGATTACAGTACAGAGGAGTGGCCCCTGAAAAAAAATTTCATGAAAGGTAGCCGATATGAGTATCAACTGAAAGTTCTCTATGAGAGCTTTTCAAAACAGTTCTTAAACTGACAGTTTTTGCTTCAGTGGGAGCACAGGGGGGAAATACATGAAAAATGTGTTTCCTCCCTCGCGAATGGACACCAGTGATCTTAAAAAATCTGAAAAAAATATCAAGCGAGATATTTATGGGTATAACTATAACAAATACCTCAGAAGTCAAAATTCGTTCAACTTTGTTAATAATAGTATGATCCTCGAATTTCAAATTTTCTCCAATTAATCGTCTTTGACATGTTTCTTGATTTTATTCGTTGCTGGTTACTGCATTTTGTAAGTTGAGTACGAAACCCCCGTCTGACATGAGCATAGGTCTGTCTACCCAACTTGTTACTTAATAGAACCGATTTGGCTGATGAGTACAATTTCTCGTATATGTGACTTTCCAAATCAGTTCCTAAGTCACTGTTTCATTCAGTCACAATGAGTACTTGTTCTCATCGGTCCTGGAGTCACAGTTCCAAAAAGTCACAGTTACAGGAACTTGTAATCATGAACCAAATCCGTTTTAAGTCGACGTTCCAGTCAAAGTTGCGGGAAATTGTACTCACCGGCAAATTCGGTTTGATACAGTTAAATGTGACTTGGAACAGACTTGGGTCACTGTGACTCTTGGACCGATAATGCATATGAGTACAAGTTCCCACAAATGTGACTGGAACAGAGTCTTGGAACTGATTCTTTTGTGGATATTAGGCATTCTGCACATTAAAGTGGCAATATGCATTATATGTGTTTACGTTACATGACTTCTGCATGGATAGATAGATAGGAAGGGTAAAATTTTATGAGCTGTTTGAATATAAACAATATTTTGCGAACAGTCTTGTAAAAGGTTTTTTAAATTGATAGTATTTCATTGATGTATTTAACACTAGAGTGCACGCGCACACATTTTTAGGATTTTGTAAAAAAAATTTATTTCAAAATCCTTCTAAAATCGGTACCAGTCTGCCCGTCTGTCCGTCCGTACGTATGTCACAGCTGTTCTTCTCGGAAACTATTAAAGCTAGAAACATGCAATTTTGCAGGTAGCCTCTT
Source organism: Odontomyia ornata (assembly GCA_963969285.1). NCBI lineage: Eukaryota > Metazoa > Arthropoda > Insecta > Diptera > Stratiomyidae > Odontomyia > Odontomyia ornata. Next base: position 471,500,264 of record OZ017738.1, on the reverse strand, counting down.
AAATTAAAGAAATGTTTGTTGTTCCTTTAAACCAAATATTTGATGTAAACGTCATTGAATCATTTCTTGAGTTTGTTCATAACTCGTGACTGCATATCATATTTTGAGTCCAAATTCTTTCTGACACGAGCGTAGGTCTGTCTACCGACTTGTTTTCATGAGTGCTTGCATGGCATACTGGGGTTGGCCATTTTAAAATCACTATCAATTCCTTTTCAGATAATACATATACGTGTTCTTCTCTGATGAACAAACTTCTTTTGTATAACTAAAAGAAAACGAAAATCACAAACAATCTTACGGATACGTAAGAAAATTTTATAAAAATGATTTATCTGACGTTCAAGACAAAAATATTTTTGACTAAAAATTTATGATTTATTTCTTATATTCGTAACATTCAAGATATTCTATTGCCTGGTAATCGGGGAAAATCAATTTCTTAAAGGTTTTGCACCATTTTTATACGAATAAAATTGCAATTTTGGGTTTTTGAGTAGGACCAGAGTTGCAGTTGCAAAAATGTGCATTAGCGTTGGCATTTCGTGTAGTTCACAAATTTAGTAAATGAGGCTTTCCTTGAATTGCAGTGCTCTAGCACACTTATCTGAAAAGTTATTGCTTATAATGTTACCCTGGTCTTTTATAGTAGTCTATGCGTGCACTCTGGTGTTAATGATTACAATATTGAAGAAAACAGAGATTAAATTTTGGGTAAAATCTATTGATTTGGTAGCGAAGCGAGTTAGAAAAGAAAACAACTCCTTCTGCTTTTGGACGTTTTGTTTCCCCAGATGCGAAATGCTAATATAGTTTTATTGTTCACAAGTTTTTCATATAAACACAAAATCTACTTTCGAAGGGAAATATAAATAATGGGTTTATATTTGTCTAATAAGGATTTTGAGATACATATATGTCCATGCCAACTGACCAGGCTTTTAGGAAAATTTTAAATCCTCAATTAATCAATAAGATTACTTAGTCTATTTTGAAGATCGATCGGGTCGGGTTGCATTTAGCAAATAACTTAAAAAGTCTCGTATGTTGTAGCTGTAGTTTCATCAGTGTTATATGTGAAGTGAATATTTAGAAATTGACTTGTTAATGAAGAAAACGTTATTTTGATTGCGAATTGGAAGTGAATATTTAGAAAGTGACTTGTTAAACTTTATTTTGATTGTGAATTGGAAAAAGTTTCAATATGGCTCCGCGAATGAAGAAAAGTTCCATTTAAGAACATTTTACTCAAATTGACAGTGTAAGTGCCAAGTGTAATATTTGCAAAAGTAATATAAGTTATAAATCATCGACGACTAACTTAAAAAAGCATGTTCTCCGCAAGCACCCCACAGTTTAAATACTTGTTGAAAGTGAAAAACGACGGAATATAGAAGAACCTTCAGCAACATCATTGGGATCTTCAATTTCTGCTTCTTCAAGTGCTCAACAATTAGAAGTGCAACCACTACCAGGACCAAGCACTGAAACATCAAATGTGAGCCATCCTCTTTTGTCAGTAAGTTCAACGCAAGCAAGAATATCTTCTTATATTCCAGCGAAAATTTCGGAGCAGTCGAAGAAAAAGATAGGTTGTGAGTTTTTGAAGCTTTTTACGTTGGACTACCAGCCATTTTCGATCGTCGAAGATGACGGGTTCAGAGCATTCATTCGGGCATTAAATCCTGCTTTTGAACTTCCCACGAGGAAAAACATATCTAAGCAATTGGTACCAGCTAGATATGAAGAAGCAAAAACGAAACTGACCACCTTGTTCTCTGATGCAAAGGTGAAGTCATTGTGCTTAACGATATTGGACATCGTTGACCAACGATAGTTACATCGCGATAATGGTGCATTTAGTTTTAGGTGGAAAGCTTTTGAGCTTAACATTAGATTGTTGTGCAATTCAAAAATCCCACACAAGCGTAAATTTGGCTGAGATCATAAGAGCAACCTTAGATACTTGGGGATTAGCAAAAAAAAAATTCTATTTCCCGTGTCTGATAATGCACCAAATATTACAAATGCATTAAAAAACCATTTGAGGTTGAAGCACATGGGATGCACACAAGCTACACCTCATTGTGGAAAAAGGTCTCGATGAAGAAGAAATCGCCGCAATGATAGAGAAAGCTAAACGAATAGCTCTTCATTTCAAACTGTCCACTAAATCGTGGAACATGCTACGCGAATGCCAAAAAAGAGAAGGTATCGAGAATCCCAAACGCATTATCAATCTATCTATCTGTGCCAGCGAGGTGGAACTCGACATTTTTAATGTTAAAACGGTTAACAGAATTGCAAATTCCTTTCACTACAGCAATGGCACATCTGAATATTGACATTCAGATGGTTAACGCAAATGAATGGAAAATTATCAATGAACTTTGCCAAATTTTAAGTCCATTCAACGATATCACCCAAGTTCTAAGTTCCCGGAAATTCCCAACTGCTTGTGGCCTCATTCCTATGATAAACGGATTAGTGGATGTGTTGGATAGGTTTTTAAGGGAGGAAGAGTACCGAGGATATAGTCAAGCCGTCAAAAAATGTGCAAATATTTTGATGAACGAGGTCAACCGCATGGAGCGATTCGGAGGGATTGAGCGCAGTAGCACATAAGCGGTATCTACATTTTTAGACCCTAGGATCAAAACTATGCCCTTTAAAGATGGAACCTCAGCGGAAGATGCTTAAAAAAAAGTAAAAGAGCTAATAATGGCCAAAATGCAACAGGATGAAGAGCAGACAGAGGAGCCTCGACAAACCGATGAAACAGTTGATAAAATGTCTATTTGGCATTCATTTTTGAGTGCATCTAGATCAACCTTCACGTAAGTCTTTTTTTTCGTGTCATGAATATCATACAAGTTTTCAGTTGCACAGGTGGAAAAGAAGCAAGAGCGATCATCGAGCTTTAACGATATATGGAAGACAGCCGCATCCAGCTTTCTGAGGACCCAATCAAGTGGTGGGAAGAAAAAAAATATTATCCTATTCTGCATGAAGTGGCCCAAGAAAGATTGTGTGCTGTTGCTACATCAGTTTCATGCGAGCAACTTTTTTCCAAAGCAGGAATGATACTTTCAAAAAGAAGATGTAAACTATCGGCAGAAAAAGTTCAAATGCTACTGTTTTTAAATTCCAACGAAAAAATATTATCCGAAAATGTTTAATGTACTGGTATTATTGTTTGTCGTTGAAATAAAGATATATGTATTATTTCCCCTTGATTGACTTGCCTTATTTGGTTAAAGTATTACATACATATATATAATGAGAACCCTATTATTAAATATTACGATTAAAAATTGCGATAGTTTTTGAGTTATAGCAGGAACGAATAAGTATTTTGTAACAGGAACTGGACCGTTAACTTGGAACTGTTCCTCGCTTGTCACAGTAACCATTCGAGCTGTTACTCAAAAGGACCGATATTGCCCATCCCTAGCAATGGCTATGATAGACGCGACGGCTTGGGAGATATCGTAAACACAATTTTTTTCCGCCTCACAGGCGAACGTTCGTACTCTAGGATTCATATTGTTTACTTTTTTACATTTTGTAATTAGTGTAAACTTGGTCTATTGATGTTATGCTAATAGGTATATATTACTTATTTAAAATTTTATTTTATGCAAGAAAAAATTTTGTTTTTACTTTTCATGCGAAAAGTGTTCAGTTTTGCTCCTCAGTGTATGTTAAAGTATTCAAAGAGAAGTTAAGTATTTAACCAAAACTGAATCCTATATTTTTGGAACCTCCCAAAAATAGAGGATAAATTGTTTCGTAGGTTCTTAACTAATGACACATTTTCGCAGAAACCAATTGGAATTTCAATTCGGTTTACTTACATTGAACAGTCATTCTCGAGTTTCGCAGGGTGATAATTACCATAAAAATAGAATAGCTTGAATTCTTAATGTGCAGAAATTTAATAATACTTAGTCTACGTTCAAAGCTAAGTTGCAAAGAAACTTTGATTTGTATAAACGCATGCACGCTAATTTAGCGGCTATAGATTATATACTGTAAATGTAATTAGCTTTAACGTGCAATTCATCATGGCATAGTTGGTTGGACACTTTGACGTCTTAAACTGTTTAATAAGTAAGAATTATATATGTAGATGAATTTCATTTGTAAAGAAAATCAACATGATTTACTTCCAGAAAATTATTATATTTGTGAATTAGGGAGTATTTACAAGCTTTTGTTGAAAATTTGGTTGGTATAATCGAGATTGTAATTTTAAACTGGGGGTCTTGTATTTTACTTAATTTATGTACTTAGAAATGCTTCATGGAAAACATGGTAGACACAAACCCAATTTGATATGACTTGAATTGATTATGTCTCTGGTCAAATTCTTTCACATTCATGATAGCCAAACAAAAATTGCTACAATTCCTGGAAAATCTTATTTCTTAAATTCCTTTCTCTTCCAAAATGGGGCTTTTACGAGGAATGAAAGGAAAATAAAATATCAAAGGGCAATCTACGCAAATAAATCTCGTTGAGTCAGGACATCAGAGGATGCTAAATACTTTTGACATTTTAATGCGGGCATGTCGAAACAAAGCGAAATTTTCGACTTACTCGAAATGGCGAGGAAGGTGAGCACGTATTGAAAACCCAAATAATTCACCTTGAAACAAGTTTACCAACATAAACAGTCGCAACGTAATATACCCTCACTCCAGCCTACTCCACTCACCATGTCGATCCTTTGCAGTGAAACGGCGTCGTGAAAATCAGACTGAGGCACACAAACTGAAATTGGGTTAACCCTGAACCGCTATTACAACCACCAGTAGCTTTTCTCCGACATAGCGATTTGTCCTGTTGAAATTCCTTGTAAAGTCCTGACTTGCGCAAGAGACAATTTTTCTTCCTCGAGTAGGAGATTAACAATCTGTTGCGTGGGTGTCGGCAAAATACGAGTATATATCTACATACCGCACCACGTTCTATCGGTTTCTCCATGATTCAGCAATATGACTTCAAGAAGTTCATAAAACCTGAAAATACTTTTTGGTAATAAAGAATCCCAGCATCCAGGGTATTTTTTTTCATCGCCTATGAACTATGCAGAGGAGTAGGAAAACGAAAAATAGGCATAAGCATTGATTTGGCTGAGGTTTCATCTGGTGCTTATGAAGGCAAAATTTATCAGAAAAAAAACGTCCTAGGTACTATACATCATTACATCTAGGAGTTTTTTTTTTGTTAGTATGTACTTATGTAGGTATTATAATGGAGACAATGGTTACACAAATAGAAGCGCTGAATCAAGATGAGAAGTCATTCTTCGAAGATATTACAGCGATAATACTGATTCCCAAAAAATTTTGATTTGCTTTTGTCTTTCAAGGAAATGCTACGAGAAAAGCACGTATTTGTTCGCCCCTTCTCCTGACCATCTGTGTCCCACAGCAGGTTTTCCACTGTGTGGTTGAAATTTTAAAAATTGTGTAAGGTTTCCTTTAAACATTTTTAAGTGAGAATAGCCGATTGTATTAACCACAGAAAAGTCTTTAGGATGACTTTCAAAACCTACTCTTCCGATTAAAAAATTAGTGGGAAGGGTAAAAACTTACAAAATAACATTACTCCACTAATTTTGTGATTTGACAACTTCCTTAAAAACAAATGGATTGGAACGAATAACGTTCTAATTTTAAATGTTGATCGTGCTACCATCTGTCTTTTATTTGAAGTAGTACTAATAAGAATGAACGACGCCAATGTTGAAAATATGCCAGTCTGCTGACAGCACTAAAATCATATGCCTTGTTTGACAAATAAAATTGAAATCAACCATCGTTGAAGGTGTGGAGTAAGCTGTACATTTTTGGCTTTAATCCAAGTTCCACAATACAAGAAACAGTGTGGGACTATGGAAAACCAAATGAACTGATAACAATTGATGGCCGCATTGCCTACGAAGCGCACATACTGATATCGAGCAACAATTTGTGCAAAACGTTGGTGCCAAACCATGTGATACCAATCGACCAAAGGCCAGCGCGTCTCATGCAAATCAAGCGGACGCCAACTAATGTGATTCTAACCCTAATGCCGTTCAGAGCCCTATGCCAATAAGTGGAAATGAGGAAACTGTACACAACCTACAAGAACGTTTCGAACGATTGCAGCAGGAATGCCACCTGTTACTGCCACAGAGGGAGATTGAACAACTGCGTCAGCCCCAAGAAACTACGGTCGGGAAACCAAACCAACAGATTAATTTTCCCAAAAATACTGATGATGACAATTATGAAGTCAATAAGTGGCCAGTGGATTTCAACTACCTGTTCGATGTCCATCAACGTGGAACTGAGATTGCCACAGAAAAAGGACGATACAGCTGGGATATGGTTCCAACAGGATATGGTTCCAACAGAGTAGCACAAATTTGATGATTTTTGCCAAGGCATGCAGCAAAAATTTACCAAAAAATATTCGCAAGTCGATGAGTACCACCAAATGCACCATACGATTATTTTGCTGATCTAGTCGGTCAAAAATCAAATTATATGAAGTTGAAATAGATAAAAAAAAGTTGGGTAAACAGACCTATGCTCATGTCAGAAGGGTTTTGTATTCAATTTGCAAAATGCAGTCACCAGATCGAATCAAATCAAGAAACATGTCAAAGAGGATTTTATTGGAGAAAATATGAAATACGAAGATCATACTATTATTAACAAAGTTGAACGAATTTCGACTCCTGAGGTCTTTGTTATTATTATGCTCATAAATATCTCCCTTGATAATTATTTCAGATGTCCATTCGCGAGGGAGGAAACACATTTTACATGTATTTCCCCCCTGTGCACCCACTGAAGCAAAAACTTACAGTTTAAGAACTGTTTTCAAAAGCTCCCATGAAAACTTTCATTTCATACTCATATCGGCTACGTTTGATGATTTTTTTTAGGGGCCACTCTCCTGTACTGTTATTCTCGATTAATGGCCAATTTTTTCGAATCCTAGAATGGTTACAAAGCCCTTTTGCCAGGAGCTATCTCCCGCCTCCTTGACTTGTTTCACATATGAGCATTAATTGTAGGTACTCATCTTCAGTCATTCATTAAATTGAATCAAGTGTTCAAAGCATGCACCTTAAACGTTGAAGTTGGGAAAAAATAACTCAAAATTATTCAATCTTCGCATTTAAAACAGCCACTATTTTGTTTTACGATTACTGATACCACTAGCTGAACCGATTCTCAAAGATATACATGACACCTATCATTCCTGAAATTTTCATGCAAATCCTAGCAAAACTGTAGTGTCTGAGTCGGTAAAAAGCGCATGTTGTTCCAAAGCCATATGTTGCCATAGTAATAAATGCATCGCATATTGTTCCATAGTAATACTGGCAAATTCAAACCGTTATAACTTCGCTAAATATAACTCAATCTTTATGAAACTTTCAGGATAGATCAATCTTATAAATAGACATGTACGTTTCATTGAATTTAAGGGTACCGTTAAGATTTTATTCAAGAAAACATAAAATCCATAAATCATACTATTACTAACAAAGTTGAGTGAATTGCGACTTCTCACGTATTTGTTGTTGTTGTACGCACCAAGGCCTACATCCCTGATTTTTTTCAGATTTTTCGGATCATAGGTGTCCAATCGCGAGGGGGGGGGGACGCAAATTTTTCGTGTATTTCCCCTCCCTGTGCGCCCCTCGAAGCAAACTTTGCCAAATTAAGACCTGTTGTTCTCATCAAGACCTTTCATTTGATACCCATATCGGCTATCTTCAATGAAATTTTTTTCTTCGGGGGGTCACTCCCCTATGTGGGGAGACCCCCGCTTAAATACCTTATACAATTTTTTGTAGTTGAAGTTTGAAGAGAACACCACTTTACACCTACATACAAAATTTGATCTTTCTAGCTTGAGTAGTTTCCGAGAAAAACTGCTGTGACACACGGACGGACGGACGGACAGACGGACAGACAGGACGCGATTTTAGAAGGGTTTTGTAAAATTATTTTACAAAACCCTAAAAACTGGTTCTTATAGTTCTCGAATGACTAAAGAATAATAGACAATCCGTCCCAGTCTCTTATCGGATGCACCCACGCACTTATTTTGCTGGAAGTTAGTTATCGCTTTAACTGCACGTATCTTCCGCATTTTGTAGTAATTGAGTAGTTACCCTATCAAACTGCTCTAAAACTTTCCTATCTCCTTCATCCTTTTTCCAGTAGGAATTTCAATTTTCTTGATCACCATGCTGATCAAGAAAATTGAAATTCCTACTGGAAAAAGTGGAAGCCAGTTTGATTAAACGCATATTGCTATAGGCGGCGACAAGTAGACATTAATAATTATTCAGTTTCGAAATTTTTTAAATATCTGATGTCTTCTCTGAAATAATCAATAACTAACAAACACCTTGCATATCAATTTTGTTTCAAATCAACATGATATTACAAAAAACTGAATAGATAATTAAGAACACCTTCAAACAATCAATAATCATTTAAGTAGAAGAAGTTAGCGTGTAAGATTTGATGTAATTTAAGATGCACATGAAAAGTTTTCACGAATAATTCTTTACATAAAATGTATTTATCAAAAACAAGTATTGTTAACTGCGATATATTATTACGCATTATTCAGTATTGTATCTTTACGTTGAAAATGAATTCAAACAAGTGCAATTGTAACAGATAAACAAGACTATAACCAAACAAGAAACACCCTCATCCGTAGTCTCCATGACTCCCGCTTCAATTGTGACTACAATAAATCAAGATCCTATAAACCAATTGAACGCATCGCAAAAAGGTACAACACAAAGGATAAATATCAAATTAAAAAAATGATAGTGATGTGATTATGTCAAATATGATTCGTGAAACGGTTGCTAGTGGAGCAGCCGTAACAATAGGCTCTAATATGGCTAACATGACAGGCTCAATAGTAGGAACGCCTGGCTTAGCGACAGCATCCAACAGTATGAATTCAACATCGAACCAAGTTCCTCCCCTTTTGATGACATCAATTCAACATCCACAACAGCAACAATAAACTCATCATACTACCACTCCCCAATAGCCTCAGCAGCATATAATTTTCCGACGAATAACACAGTCATCACAAATACCCCAAGTTAATGCAACAGTCGGTAGCTATACGACCGACGGAAGCGGTGCAATAGTGATTGCAACCAGTACAGCGTCACCGACAAAGCGTCAAATGAACGGGCCGGAGATAAAACAGCTATTCAAAATTTACTGAAACAGCGATAGCCAAACCGAAATCTGAACTTTATACAACAAAGAGTTGAACAACGTCAACACAATTGCTGAAACTACCGCAGCTTCCAGTGATTGTTCCGGAATTGAATTTCCAACAACAAATACAACAGGAGTAGCAATTTGAAGTAAATCGACAAGTGGGGAGATCAGCTTGGACCCTTCACTCGATGTTTGACATTTGAACGAGGTGGAATCTTTGAAACGCGGGTGGAATTCAATTTTCACACACGGAAGAGCGTTTCGCATTCAATTTTCGCACACGTAAGTGTTTCGCGAGAACTGTTCACATCCAGGCCTTGTCGCGCTGCATGTTTTGTGACCCCAAAAATCGTGTGAAAGGTGCTGCAACCGGGCTTTGTTTGCGTGACGTGATGATTTGAGTCCCTTCCTCGCAAACCATAATCATCGAGCTGTCTGTCACAATACTTTTCCATTGATTCCCTTCGTGGCTCGGCAATTTGCATCTTTACGTTATTTGATCGAATGGATGATAACAATTGAACCAGCATACGATATGGATATTAACGCGATCAGAATCGTAAATGTGATGAGATGTTACATAATTGATATTTATGAGAGAAGAAATGATGAAAAGCTAACCGTCTCATTTTGAATGAGGGCGGTTTCTTGACGACTAAAGTAAAAAGTGCAATAAATTGGAATGTCGTACGACAATTATTAGCTGTATTTACTTGTTGAATTATGCATTTTAATAATATAGTGAAACAATAGATGAGTTAAAAAAAAGAGAGTCTGCCGAAGATCGCCGCACAGCACGGACGCCGCGAGAGAAAATTTTGGGCGGAAAGCCAGATAACGTGCAATGTACAAACGGTGCAAGTGGACCAAAAATGAAAACAGTGTTATTGTAAAATATTGGATATTTATATATTAAGAAGAAATTTAATATGCAAGACCAAAATGGTTACAAATCGAAGATAGAGAAAAGTGGAAATAAAAGGATCAAGTAATTGTTAATCTGAACAACAACAAAAATGGAATCTTTATAACAGGGAAAGCATAATTGAGCTTGTATAGAAGAAAGTGCGAAAATAATGAGTGAAAAGTGAAATTCTAAAGTCAATACTGGAACATATACATTTGATTTAGATATATTCCAAAACACAAAAAAAAGTCAATAGACGTTGTGTGTGCGCTAGGAAATATTTCATAAAAATTGCGATGATAAAGAAAATCGAAAATTAAAAATCTTAAGAGAAACTAAACTAACATCTGAAACTCGGAAAACAACAACGTAATCTTAAAAGAGCGAAACGGGACTAAACTTTGAGGTGTGTAATTGGAGGGAAAGGAGACTTCGCGAACATTGGATGGATGTGTCATTTAGAAGGGAAGAACAGATGCTTCCTGGTGCTGTTTTTTTTTCATCAAATCGCCAAACGTTTGTTACAAATATCAAATTAAAAAAAAAGGTAGTCAGTTAGACTGTGATGCTAAAATGGATGTGTAGTGAAATAAGATTGATCAAAATTAAATCCATGTGATGCTTAAAGTTGTGGATTCGAATGGTGCCGTCATTCATTAGAGAATTAGATAGTAGAATTTTCTCTCACTCCTTTTAGCGTTGTGTATCCCTTTCTTTTAAAGATCTAATGATTCCAACTTCAAGGTTCTGAGCTTTAACTTACCAAAGAACGCCGTTTTGGGAATTTCAACGGTTCGAATCTTTCAAATTTAGTTTTTCTTGTGATTCCCGGAAACGTTCTGAAATCGATAGTTATCATAAGTTTTTTTGAGTGTCCCATGCCCAATAATTTAAATCATATACCGTTAGATGCATAGATTGAATGCCAGGACTTACTCACCCCACTTCGTCAACGAGCGCTCGTCGTCGGAAAGGTTAGGTAAGTACCATTTTGACTGATTTCAAATTTTTGTTTATAGACATTGCAATTTTTTTCATATATATGTATAATGTTTTTTTTTTTATATATATATTTCAAATTTTATATACATTTTAATTCACCTATTCATATAATAATGGGCTTTGGGAAACAACAAATGTCCTTGGGACATAATGTGACATACTTTGTGAGCAAAGGAAGTTGGTCTCTTATCTCTACAGTAATAGAATCGCGCTTCTGTTCCCTTGTTTTCCTTTTAGTTCGTTACATCTATGTTCAACAGCAGAAGATTATATTTATGAGTAGTTTGTGAATCATTGATATTGCTTGGTACTTTACGGTTTTCGTATCGATCTTATGATATAAATTGGTTACCGGTATATTTCTTTTCGGATGGGAAGGCTCATACCAGTTATGTTGTATGAGTTTTCCACTCAGAAGGGAAATCACTGCAACGTTAATGGACCTTGATCCGGTTGGGCGGGTGCGAGGGGGCAACACCATCATCCAGTTGTCCCACTCTTATTTGTGGGCCATGAGCATCGTCGGGTAACGACGAGATTACCCTAAGTCCGTCTGTTTTCACTTGTTCAACTTGTTCTCTGAACAAGTCATTTCCCCTTTTTGTAGTTACCTACAATTTTTCGACATCGGTCGCCTGTTCCTTGAGACCCAAGAATTCGTGAATGCGAAATTCTTTTATAGTGGGTCCTTATGCTGGAGGAATGAACCCGCCCCACGACACCGCAATGCTATCCTGCCAGCGCATTCACGCGTCCCCAGACGGGGGCATTCTCGGCGCATATAATTGCTTCCGTCGCCGAGGTAGCAGACCATCGCTGCGGTCCTTTACGGACATTGATATTTATCAATTCACTACAATTTTGTAAGAGCTATAGCATCTGATAAAAAGGAAAATATTTGTGTGACTACCAACTTCCTTCAAAATATTGTTATGGATATGGATCATGGAGGTAAGAACGCATATTTTGAAAACTTAAAACTGTTTTTTTTTTAATAGGGTATTGTTATTTAACGTTTGAAAATATAGTTTAAAATTATTAAAATTTTTAACCCAATTTTAACTTTGAAAAGGTTTTCTTGTAGTTCCGGTTACTTCCCGATTATTATATTAATTGATAACGACCTTTTTTTGCCACCTAGACAGCGATAAAAATATAAAAAAAAATTATTTGGTATTTACACTATGTTTGATGGTAATTATTTGGTATCGGGGTCACCCGATCACTCAGGTGTTAGCCTGATTTTGAAAAAAAAAGATTGAATTACTTGGAAAATTGGATTTTATGCAGCAAAAATTATTCTGAAGATAAACTAAAGACGAGGAAGTACACAATTTCGCATATTAAGTCGAAATTCAAACAAAGGTGGAATAGATCTGATAAAACGTAAGCTGAGTTTCTTCATAATAATGACGAATAGCTAAAAAATACTTTCGAAATACCGAGACCGTAGCCTAAAAGTTCAGGTCGACCATCAAAGCTGAGCTGAGCGAAAGAAGCAAGAGAAGGAAAAGTGAAACTTTACGTATTACAGCGGATAATGATGTGTTGATACATGCTGAACAAACAAAATCACAAACATTTGGAAAAAAAAGATGCTTCAAGTATACTTAAGCAGATTATGAAGTCCCCAGCGAGAACTACAAAGTTGAAAAATGCATACAAAACAGTACAAGATGAAAAAGAATAACAGCTAACCCCCTATATTGGCATTTTCTATATTCGTCGATACTGACCTCACTCGGCGACAATATGAATAATAGGAAGTGCCGGTAAAAAGTTGTATCCTAGTTACAGTATCCTACAAAAAAAGTGACTGCTATCCGTCCAAAGAGTCATACAAAGTGACCGAAACTTGCGCACATGTAAATCTTCAAGATTTATTAAGACATATCGCAACAAATGTATTGACGTATTTGAAGGATGTTGTACGTGATCTAAGACCAGATGAATGTGAATCATTAGAGCTGTTTTGCATGTGAGGCTGTGATGGATCACAGCAGGCACAATTCAAAAAAAAGATGATGCCACAGGTATTATCATTTTTGAAAGTAGCTTTGTAACACTTTTTTTGGTATGTGGTACAAAAATTGTACGCCGAAATCCAACCCTTTCCTCACCGCGATATTGACGTCCCATTAGACGTTTAATAAACTGTGGATATAACCCAAGAAGAAATTAAGTATTCGGAAAATACCATTAATGCCCTATAAAAAACAAAACTTTTACTGGAGGAAAAGTCATACTCTGTAAAGCACACTATGATGCTTACAATGGTAGACTCAAAAGTATATAATGCCGCCACACAGACCATGCCAACAATGAGGTGCTACATTTGTGGAGCAACATCAAAAGAATTCAACATTTAAACCATCAAAAAAGATGTTGATGCAGACGCACTACCATTCGGATTATCCACTTTGCACGCCAGAATTCGTCTGTTTGAGAGCATATTGCACCTTTTATACAAACTCACTGTAAAAAGTGGCAGTTAAGATATGACGTTGACAAAATTATTGTTAAAGAAAGGAAAAAAATCATTCAAGAGAAATTTAGGCGTGAAACCGGTCTAATAGTGGATATACCGAAAGCAGAGTTTGGAAATAACGAATAATATTAATACAAGTAGAAGATTTTTTTCTAATCCTGAATTAGCTGCGGAAATAACTGGAGCTGATTATAATTTCATTTACCGACTCAAACTCATCCTTGAAGTCATATCAAGTGGTCACCGCGTCTATTTGAACAAGTTTGCGGATTATTGCATAGACACTGCAAAACTTGATATAAGTTTGTATCCGTGACATCCTTTGACACCTACGATGCACAAGATCCTTGTGCATTGCGCTACGGTCATAGTCCATGCATTGTTGCCAATTGGGTTGCTCTTGGAAAAAGCCGCTGAGGCACGGAATAAACATTTTCGGCAGTACAGGCACAATTTTGCGAGAAACTTTTCAAGGGTCAAGTGTAACACTGATATTATAAATAGATTATTACTCATTTCTGACCCAATGAATACTGGAAGGAGACTAGCCCTCAAAAAACAACGTTGCCATTCGCGAAAGAAGCAATTGCTTTGATAATCCCTGCTGTACCTGACTCTGAAGAAGACTAAGATTCTGATTCGGATGAGGTTTTGGAGGCACTGAAAGTGATCAGGATGGTGAAGAACCATGAAACTCATCAAAATTATAGTTACATAAATTTTAAAACATTTTGTTTGTGAAAATAATAAATATCGAAGTTATAAGTTACTAAAATATATTTTTATTATATTTATTATATATTTTTCATTAAAAAAAAAGTATTATAGCTTAAAGTTAACCAGAGCAACTCCTTGGAGTAAAACAACTTAATAAATCATTTTAACCAGCTAAATCAACAAAATACCCTTATGTGAGAGTGCCCGTAAAAGGGATAAGTCATTGAAGCACTACCTATATGAACTACAAAATATAGCAAGTGGACCAACATCGACGAATTGGAATGCTTCCATTGAAGGCTTGCGGGACAGTACTAAGCTGGTTTCTATGTTATATAGGGCGAAAATTGTTGCTGAATGGAAAACTTGGGTTAATCGCTATGAACAAATCCGTTCCGTAAAGGCTACTAGGTGCAAAGCTAACGATGTGAAAACTGCTGCCAGGAATGATTTCAAATTGATGACTACTACTAAGACTGATGCCAAACTGATGACTGACATGAAGGCCATTATCAGAGTGCCTGGCCATTATCAGAGTGCCTCACCTGAGGAATGCAGACCAACCAACGCGTGTTTCAAGTCCCAATCCATTCAACATCATTTTTCTGAGTGCCCGAAATTGCTATGAGTACTATTCATCGCGAAGTTAAAGCTGAGCAATAAACAATAATTCTGTTGTTTGAACCATTAGGGCATTAAACTTGGTAAGTGTTGTGTTTCTTCCTCATAATATCAAGGGTGCCAAATAAAGAAAGGTGGCGATAATCAAAATAAGAGACATTGACTGCGTAACGGACCCGATCGAGGTAAAAGATGCCATTAAAAAGGAGTCCCTAACGTGGGCATGATCAAAGCGAGGCTGACACCAGAAAGCCATAGGAGACAACGCATGGCCATCATTGACTTATGCTAACTAAAGAGGACACCGAACAATTTCTGAATAAGGGCAAAGTAAGAGTAGAGTGGGTTACCTGCAGCATAAGCAAAGAGCAGCGCATCTTCAATGTTTCAAATGCCTTGGCTATGGTCACACCGCACAAGTATGCAAATGCTCCAATAGGAGTTCCCTATGTTAAAAATGCGGTGAAATGGGACATATAAAAAAGGAGTGTACAAAAGCGGCACACTGTATTCTTTGCAAGGATGCCTTCCCAAGACCAAATCTCTGCAATTTTTTGGGATCGGAGAAACGCTGGGTTTTCAAGCAAACCCTAGCCAAAGCAAAATCAGAACATTGAAGACCCGCTTCCTGTAACTAAATCCACACCGCAGTTTAACCGCCCAAAATCTGCTTGAGCAGTTTGCGAGGGACATGAAAGCTGACTTTTTGCTGCTGAGTTAGCAACACCATGATAAAAGTTTTGTATTATGGTATCCTGGTGAAACTGGAACTGCCACCATCTGGGTTCGGAACAGTGATTTCCAGGCGGAGGGCTATGAGCGGGGTGATGGTTTCATTAGGATTCAGTGCTCGGAGACCACATTCCTTAGTATTTACCTAACGCCGAACGAATCGATATCATATTTCCAAGCCAAGCTTAATGCTTTGGAGTCACTGTCTCAAACACAGACGGCAACGAGCACGTTGGGGGAGAACTTCAACGCAAAAGCAATCTAATGGGGCATACCTCAAACAGACACAAGGGGAAAAATAATCCTAGAAATGGCAGCCAGGGCGGCGCTCGTCGTACTAAACACCGGAAACACACCGAGTCTCCGCCATATAGGCCGCGAGGTAACCATACCAGAAGTACCATTTGCCTCGGAGTCCTTAGTATGGAGGATACACAATCGGAAAATATTAGAGGGCTACTCAGCCAGTGATCAGCAATGCATTCTACTGAGGACGTATCTCCTCGGCAGTACGGCTTTAGGGCAGGACGTTCCACCATTGATACAATTACAGAGAAGGTGAGCGTGGTCTAAAAGTTAGATGCAGATAGCCGCACCAAGCGACCATTCATTCTGTTGGTGACACTCAACATCAGGAACGTCTTCAACTTCGCTAGATGGGTGGATATTCTGGATACGCTCGAAAACCCGTTTCAAGTTCTAAAATATCGAATGCGGCTTCTGAGATGGGCTTTGGGGCTAGAAGATTACTTGTCTGACAATTCCTCTCTTTGCCTCCTCCCTCGGTAGAGGACGGATACCCCAGCTTGAAGGCACCTCACGACGTAACACCTGGCTCAAAGCAATGTGTCAAACAATTCCAAGTTGGGTTTTCGGGTTGAGAAAGGTGTTTTAAGTGGGCAGTCTAGTCGCTCGGAAGCATGAGAGCCCACACTATGTACGTAAATGGCGTTCAATTTCCAAACACAAAAAACCTAAATTTTGTTGGCAACCACAGTGAACGAAATCATGACAATAGGCGTCATTTATTGAAAAGTTCCATTTTTCTGGATAATTCGCTTGCAGCTGATATAATTCTGACTCGTTATTTTTCCCAATAATAACTAATTGTCCAACCTCGCCAAAGTCAAGGGAAGTTCTAATACACAGGGCTTAATGTCATGAGTAGTTTCATTGGTTTACTTCGTTTAATTTTTTTGTGGGTTATTTTAGGTAAATTTCTCGAGAGAAATTTACCTATTGCGGAGAGCATCATATATATATATATATATATATATATATATATATATATATATATATATATATATATATATATATATATATATATATATATATGGGATATAACGAAATTTGTGACCACGCTAGAGGTTGCAATTTTACTCCGATTTTCACCAAATTTTCAGGAAAGGTGTATTGGGTAAATATCTCAGTCAAGTTCGTGAACCAGATATTTCGGCCGGGCAAAAACAAAATGGCGGCCATTTTAGACGAAAAATCGTGATTTCTGTTCTGACCAAAGTATAGCTCCGATTTGGCCAAAATTTGGTACAAAGGTTCACTGATGTATGTGATGAATCTCACAATAAAAAATCCAAAGTCGGTACGGCAGAAACAAAATGGCGGTCGCTCAAAGGTCGAAAAACGTGCAAAATTTTGTTGTTGTAATAGTGGTCAAAGCTTTCAACAGATTTTCAAGAAATTCGGTAGTTGGATAGAAATTATAAGTATCTAAAGAATTACGTCAAAAAACTGGAGGTCAGGTCACAAAAAACAAAATGGCGGCCAGTTAAAACTCAAAACTTCAAAGGCTTCTAAAAGTCGCAATTTTGATTCGACGTATACAAAACTTGATTTCAGAATAGACATTTTTTAGATCTACAGACTTAGATATTTTAGTGATCATGCATGTGCAAATTTCAAAATGGCGGCGGTTTAAATATGCGTTTTTTCAGGTTTTTGTGGCACTCTAGCGGTCACATTTTCCAGCAGATTTGGATGAAACTTGAGATTATGGATCTCTGTACTATGTTCTTGTATTATGCAGAAAATTATTAAAATTGAATGAAAAATAAAGAAGTCGAAAATTTAAAACCCAATATTTTTAGCTGCCATTTTCACTAAAAATTGAATTATTTTGCACTGTGTAGCGTAAAACTCCGATTTGAACGAGATTTGGCACATTGGTTGATGAGGTCCTAGCCCACAAAAATTTAAAACAGTCCAAAATCAGATGCATGCATTCAAAATGTCGGCCCCCAAAGGTCAGAAGGCAAGCGCAATTTGTTATTTTGGTAGCAACTGAAATAATGATTTTTTTTCCATGGAAACGTTTTAAATGACTTATCTTGAACGTATTCATAAATCAGACTATTTTTGAAATATTGTGAAATATTTTCAACAATCCCCTTAAAAATTATAAAATCGCAACTTGTCTGTCTGTCCGTCCGTTTGTTCGTTCGTCACAACAAGTTTTCTAGCAAACCACATAAGCTAGAATGAGGAAATTTTCTACGTAGGCCAAAAGTAGTGCCTCTTGAAATTTTCGGTGTAAGAAAATATTTTAAAGTGTTTAAGGGGGGTCTCCCCATACAGGGGGGCGACTTAAATTTTTTTTTATTTCTGTAGCCCTCTAGCAGCCAAGTTTCTCAACAGATTCCGACAAAACTTGAAACTATAAGTTATCAAGGCAAGCTAATTTAATTTAACTATGCAAATCGGATGACAAATAAAAAATTCGTAAATTTACAGCTTAATATTTTTAGCAGCCGTTTTCAATAAAAATTCAAAATGACGACCCCTGGTAGTTCAGAAAAGAATCTAAAATGTATATATTAATGGCAATGCAAGTGCTGATTAAACTTTCATGGAAATCTTTTGAAATTAACTATTTGAGCTATTAAAGCCGACAAGTTATCACCTTTGTGTGGTAGCCACTGTGATATGTATAAACAGCAAATGTGAGAAGGGCGAAACGAGTATAAATTGTTCATAACAATTTATTACCCGCCGATTTTCAATATGTGATCCATACGTGTGTAACTCAATTTAATTAGCAAAATATTTGCGCCTCTATGAGGTGTCTCCAAACGCAAACGGCGGCAGATCCTTTTTGTTAATAAAAACCCATGTAGTGCTACCGAAATTGCAATAAGAAGTTAAGTAGTAGGCAAGCCAAATTTTTTTTTTCCGAAACCTTACGCTACATACGAGAAATTTACCTTTCCGACTGGTGCTGCCAACGGGGATTTTTTAATTTTAGGCACGTCCGCTATTGGTTGATCTGAGAATCGACTATTATTCCCAATTCTAAAATTTCTGTGGCAGGAGGGCAATTGATTTCGACTTCTTCTGGCGTTGTCTTTTTTCGTTTGTTTGAAAACTTATTACTTCTAAATTTGCAAAAATTTTCGCAGACTGGAACAAAGGGTAGGGTTTTCCAATAAGAGGTGTTATTTTGATATTAAAAGAAAAATGCCATTTTTTAACACCAATGATCGGATGTTTATTTCACTATTAAGAAAAATGTATGCCGTTAATAGTAAAAGATAAAATCAGGCAAACGACTACCACGACCACGCTTACAGGACCATATCCTTTGCATGAAATTTTCCATAACCAAATCGCAAAGTGGCTGTTCTATGTCCTCGATAGCCTCACGAATTCCATCTTTGAGGTCTTGAATTGACGCTGGACTGTTGTTGTAGACCTTCTCTTTCACGTGGCCCCAAAGGAAGAAGTCACTAGGTGTTAAATCACAAGATCTCGGTGGCCAATTGTGATCACCTTTTCAAGAGATAACACTGGTTTTTCGAGCCCCAGATGCGACAATTTTGCTTGTTGACGAAGCCACCGAGGTGGAAATGGGCCTCATCACTCAAGATGACTTTTCGATGGAATTCCGGGTCATTTTAGCATTTCAAGCACCCAATCAGCAAAGATACGACGTTGTTGATGATCGATCGTCTTTAGTTTATGTGTTAGCTGAACTTTAGAAGCCTTAAGACCCAAATGTTTATGCAAAATATGGGGTAATGACGTTTGTAGAATGCCTAATTCCAAAGAAGGACGAGGAATGGACAAACCAGGGTTTCTTCAACACTTTTGGCTACAGCAGCAATATTCACGGCTGTTTTTAAGTGACGTGCACGGGTTTTATCCTTCACAACACTAAGTTGTCCCAACAGCTCGAATTTTTCCACTAATTTCTGTATTGCGTTCCGACAAGGTGCTTTACGACAACCCAAAAATGTTCGAGCTTTACGAACCTTCTCTGCCAAATTTTCACCACTTTTATAGTGAATTTTAATAATTTCAATGAGTTGTTGAAGCGTGTATCGTTCCATTTTTATTAATGGCGTAGTTTCTACTTGTCAAATGTCAAGAAATAACAGCTGCAGAAGAGACATCTGCCCAAATATTGGGGTATTCAAAATATCACCTCTTATTGGAAAATCCTTTACCTTGACTGCCTTCGAATGTTCAGAAGTCCCTATTTGCCGACGATACCTGTATTTTTTACTCATCTAGACAAGCAAGAGTCATCACCACCAAACTGCAACTCTCCATAGACATACTTTTGGAGTATTTTCGCAAGTGAAAGATCAAGTCAAACACAAACAAGACCCTGGTATTTACTATAACTAGAAAAAAACGACAGCAACTGAAAACTCTGCCTGTTGACAACAAAAATATCGCCTGGTCAAGAACACCAAATACCTAGGACTGGCATTCGACAACAAATTTTCCAGGACCAACCACATACATAACAAACGAGGACATTGCTATAATGTGTTATCCCAACTCTATTTAATCCTTAAGGCCAATAGACTCAATTTTAAGAACCGTCTGCTGATCTACAAACAAATAATGCGACAGATGCTACTTTATGGTAGTACAGCCTTCTACCAGGCTGCATGGACCAACTGAAGGCATACCAATCCAAGCAAAACAAAATCATCGGGCAGATCTTCGGAGTTCCGTTGTATGTTAGAAACACGGATATAAACAAGGACTTCAGAATCAAACCCGTTGAAATATACGTACGCGACAAAGTACTCAAATTGCACGACACAGAAGACTTACATCCTAACACTACCTTGGCAATCCTGACGTAATGCACTACAAAATGAAATTTATCCAACTATCCGCGGTCGCTTTAAATACTTGTAAATATATTAGATTATTAACAAGAACAAAATAGTATGACCTCGCTCATCATGGTGATTAATTGCTCACAAATAGAAGGAAGCTAGGGTGCTAAATCGCACCAGCTAAAATTCAAACCACTCCAAGTAAGTAGTTCTCATTGAGCACATTTAAGTTTTATGCTCGGATAAGACTTCATCAGAATTAAACAGGATGTAGTCGTTATTATAATTCGGAAAACCATTATTTGTAACAGCCCTCCCCTGCTGTGCTTTCAAGGAGATTCATATCTTCAACCAATGCGAATATCAGAACAATAGCCTGATAAAATATTAAGCATTGCAGCCTGTAACCTAGCATTTGAAATCAAAAACTAGTAAGGCTCTGATATTTACTCATTTTCAGATAAAATCATTGCCACTCAATTAACCCACAAAGGTCCTATTTTAATCCCTATAAAACCGAATATCCCCTTTTGCTTTGATAGCAAAACCATTTTTCTGTGAAATTTAGTAGGATTATGACTATCCAACCTTGACCTAACCATTTGTCCTATCCACTTGGAATGATTTTTGTCGTGTGTCACAGGCATAAATTGGTCTTTCTAGTATATATAAAATATTTTGATAAGGATATTGTTTTTCAGAGGAGAAACTTCTAGGCCGGAACAAAATTGAAAAGGCTTTATAAATCATTATGTTGTAGAAACATTTCGAAATCGACGCGTTGTTCTTTATTTGTACACTTTCTATGGTAGTCTTAATTCAAAATTACTGTGGAATATTGAATGGTAAATGGTTTTTTCTTTGTATCGCAAAAACTCCAAGTTATCAGTAAAACAAATTGAAGTTATCGGAAAATATCTAAAATTTTTAGAGCCTGGGTATAACTTTTGCCTCGAATAATTCTAACTTTACGATAGTCTTTCGTTTGATTGACATATTTACTCTACAATAAAACTTAATTTAAGAGGGTTCATAAATATAAAAGTATACCCCAGAATATAATAAGAAAATTTCCAAGAGCTCCAAATACATCCAAACAAATGGTTTACGATCTGATCGCTGCTCCTTTAAAGCCCAAAGTATTATCATAATACATCCAATAGCAACGAGAGTAGCCTCCTTTCGGCAGTGAGCCCGGCGAGACAAACAACCATGATGCTGGTAAAATGAATCTCTCGGGAGTCCTTTTTTGACGTCTTTGTAAGATATAAAATCACTAAACATGGAACGAATCCCATTCAAGACGAGAAAAAAAACACAAAATGAACTTTCTCCCACGCAATGCTGACGACGTGACTGTACAACATACACACGTAACAGTGACGTCACACTTCCCAGAATCAACCCAAGTAAATTTTTCTCATGCATCGTTAAGAGGATTTACTGTTCGCCTATTCAATCCTGCTTTTTTTCTCGTAAAAACGCGTTGAGGAGAAAAAGAGAGAATCAACATCTCTTCTACTGTAGGAAAAGGAAGCATAAAGGATCTGCTCGGAAATAAGAAAAAATTCGGGGAAACAGAGAAGCAGCAACGAAGGATACCAATGAAGGGAGACGGATTTTGTGAATTAAAAGTGTGGTTCAAAAATTTTCTAGAAATACTTTGTGAGCGAGATATTGACGTGAGGCTTAAGCCTCCAAGACTTGATAAGCTTTATTTTAATCTCCTTCAGGCATTGAACGGAACATTATTGAGTGCAAAGTGTATTTCCCATTAAAAAGGGTTTAGGTTGAAGATTAATTGCTATAATAAATTCAATTATGTTGAAGGAGTTTAAAATTCTTAGTGAGGATTAAATTTATGATAACCATAGTTAAAAGAACTTAATCCCTAATTTGAAGCTCCTTAGCTGCTTTTTGCACTATCTTTCCCTAAATTCATAGCAAAAACCGACAACAAGACCTTAAAGGAATTGTTTTTAAAATTATTTGAGAGAGAATACCCTTCTAAAACCTGCCACTACCGGCAAGTACAAGGCATACGCATCGTCATTACACATGGATTATCTCAAAACACGGTTAGCAGGGTACACATCATTTGTTTTTCCTAAAACGAAATTTCACCACCCAACTTTCTTCAGCGGCCTTGCCAGTTAGTCTCCTTCCTCGCATCCTTTTCCCTCTCACTTCTGGCCATCACAATCTTTCCATACCATAAATAACGCATACGAGTAGATGAAGCTGCTGATAGCTGGTCTAAAAATAGCGTCAAATTGATTTGAGTGGGTTGTTACCATCAGTTGGAGCTGATGTTTACAGTTGAACGAAGTAATTGAAGCCTGGTAGCCGGGAGAGAGTATAAGCTACAGTACCAACATGTCCTTGTTGACAGCGTTTAAGAGTGGATCCGGATAGGGAAAGGGCGAAGAGCATTTACAAATCACTTGACGAAAGAAAAATTATCAAACTGAGTTGAAAGCTTACAGATTAAAAGTCAATTGTGATAAATGTGTGGAATTGATGAAAGGGTTGAGGTGAAATTAACAGTGCAAATCAGTACAAATGTGGAAACAAAAGACTTTTCGGATTGTAATGAAACTTTTCAAATTCATAAATTCCTTTAAACAGATGTTAGATCTATAGTGTCATGAAACTAGGCCAAAGTCTATGAAAGATTTAGGGCTGAAAGGAGATTGATGATGCAAAGGAGTAGTTTTAACGATATTTTAGTGGGGAGTGTAATCACATAATGGATTACTTCATACACGGATATCAATATCCATATATCTGGATCATTGTACAAACAGTTTATTCTAAAGCCTTGAGGCTTTCTTATTCTCGCCTCAGTTTTAGAGAGCTATTTGAGCATCTGAATTGTATGAACATGCCTACAATTTCGGTAGATAGACCTACGCTCATGTCAAAAGGGTTTTGTACTCAACTCCTCCTAAATGCAATCACCAGCAACGAATAAAGTCAAAAAAAATATTTAAGAGATGTTCAAATTTAAAAGAAAATCCATTGTTTCTCCGTTTTCAACGGTCGCCATTTTGTTCACAAACTAACAAAAACCACTCTAATCATGAGTTCCCAAAAAATTATGCTATTGATATTTGAAATTTTAAGAAAATCAAATCAAAACTGCAGTGTCTGATTCGATTGAAAGTCCATACGAGGTGTGACAATTAAGTAATGAGACTGATTCCATGAAAACCGTATATTTAAAAATTATTCTACAACTGTGCCATCCCCTTTTAAGTAGTCCCTTTGGGCAGCTATACAACGATTCAAGCGCGTTTTCCACGCTTTGTAACGTTTCTGGAACGCTTCAACTGGGATGTCTGCGAGTACCCTCGTCACGGCCGACTGGATGTCTGTAATCGACTCAAAATGAGTTCCTTTGACCACCGATTTTGTTCTAGGGAACAAAAACCAGCTCTCATTGCCTGTCATAACTCGATCAAGCAGCGTGGGATCGTTTTCCACTTGTTCCAAACAGTTATCTGCGACGGTCATCCGATGCTGCTTTTGCTCCTCAGAAAGGTTCTTTGGAACCATCTTCGTCGGTTAAAATTTGTCTGACTGTTTCACGGTTCATACCTAGTTCCGAGAGCGTGGTCTTGGACTGATCACAGAGCGTGGTCTTGGACTGATCACCTTGTTTGAGACTTTTCACTACTTTGTATGCTTGTCTTGTATTGTTGCACGCTAGAATTACATCGATGCGTCTCAATTAGTCATCATAGTATTTTCTTTTCTTAATTCTAATTATCTTATTCGATGCACTTCTGATATTATCATAGTTGTCTGTCTTCATCCTGGTTTTCCTACCTAAATATTCTTTGTACGCCTAATAGTTTTGAGGTCTTTGTAACAAATTTTTTTACAAAGACCTACTAGTTTCGCGACCTGTCTGTCCGTCTGTCCGTGCGTCACAGCTAATTTCCTCAGAAACTATAGAAGCTGGAATGCTCAAACTTTGTGAAAAGGTCAGAAGTGATGGTCTCTCAAAAGTTAAGGCCTTAACAAAAATTTAAAATTTTTTAAGGGGGATCCCCCCTAATAACGAATTGGCCCTTAAAAAATTTGTTTAATTAAAGGTAGTCGAATGGGGTATCAAATGAAAGGTCTTGATTAGAACTCTTAGAATCTGAAATAAAAAAATCATTTTACGAATTAGGGGGTCCAGGGGAAGGCAAAATGTACCCAAAATTTGTGTACCCCCCCCCCCCCCCCCCCCCCCTCGCGATTGGACACCTTTCAGCCGAAAAATCTGAAAATTATCACGAACGTGGGCCTTTATGAGTACAGAGCAACAAATACCTCAAAAATCGAAATTCGCTCGACTTTGTTAATAATAGTATGATTTGTAGATTTTACATTTTTGCCCATAAAATCAAAACGGTACCTTTCAACTTCTTAAAATTTTGCATTTATATAGACTGATATAAGATATATATGTTCGCAAAATTTAATTGAGATCGAATCATAATCAGGTGAGTTATAGCCATTTAAATTATATGGAATTACAACAACAATAACACGTGTTTATGGTTCATATAGGGTTTTCCAATAAGAGGTGTTATTTTGATATTAAAAGAAAAATGCTATTTTTTAATATAAATGGTCGGGTGTTTATTTCATTATAAAGAAGAAGATATCTCGTTAATAGCAAAAACTAACATCTGGCAAACAACCACTACAACACGCTTACAGGACCATATCCTCTTCATGAAATTTTCCATAACCAAATCGCAAAGTGGCTGCCCTATGTCCTCGATAGCCTCACGAATTTCATCTTTGAGATCTTGAATCGACGCTGGGCTTTTGGCGTAGACCTTCTCTATCACGTGGCTCCAAAGGAAGAAGTCGCAAGGGGTTAAATCACAAGATCTATTCAAAATAACACCTCTTATTGGAAAACCCTTTACTTACTTTCTTTATTTTGTTTTCGTATGACACAAGTTGTTTTATATGAGACCACGTGCTCTTTTGTATCTCAAGAAGCCAGGATAGTTGAGCGAATTTATTCCAAGCTTTATTTTTGATGTATCTGCTTTGTGTACTCGGCTTCCTTGGCTGCTCAGTAACATAAAATGGGGTGTGCGCATAAAAAACCACCACCAATAAACTTAATGTAATTTTTCTTAGTGTTAATGAAGTGTTTTAATTGGTGAAACAAGTAAGGATTCTCATCCATTCTAGTTTGTACTTTATAGTATCTTGTGTTTATGTTCCCTGCAATCCCTCTGCTCAGCTTTATGAAATTTTTTCGATGCCATCCAATTATGTCTTATTGAATTTTCCTCATGACTACATTATTCTATGCGGTGATTTTAATGCACCTGTAGTTTGGGTTTTTAAAAGCGAATCAAGGATTTCTACTAACAATGCAGTCTCCTATGCCCTTTCATCCTGTTTATCTCACGGTTCCCTTTATCAAGTCGACAAGTGTACGAATTGCACTAGTCATCCTCTTGATTATTTCCTAATCAGCACATCCTTATTCAACAGGGTTGAGTTCCATACTCCTATTCCATATGTTGATCTTGATCCCTATCATCCCTATGTCTTATGTAGTGAATTTCACTGGCGCGTATCGTAGGAAACTTGACATCCCAACTTAAAGTGGATTGTCCTGAATTCTTTGTTGAAAGAAAATAAAAGTCTTTAAGTCAATTTTAAATATTAAAATTGACTTAGAGACTTTTATTTTCTTTCAATTTTCATGAAAATTTAAGGAAGAGTGTTTAACTAAAACGCGTTCAATCGGCCGAGCACTGTGCTTATGAAAGAAACTGTGCATCTTTTGTATAAATTTGAACGATTTCATATCCAAGTATTGGATTAATAATTCAAGTTATCGATTCACGCCGTTAGAAAACTTTTTTCTAACCTTAGGATGTTTACAAAGACCTTCTGGTAGGAGCACTCTCCTGCTTACTCAACATGTTATCTAACGTATTCTGGCTCTCATCATCTCTTGCGCCGGGCTTGATGTCCGATTGTTTTCAGCAATGTATCTGATAAGATGGGAGCCAGCTGATTGTCAAGTGTCTGCTTGAAATTTTTTCGCACAGACGCCGTTTGAGGCCTTTCGATGTCAAATTTTAGTTGCAGGCTGGTCTTCACTGAATATGCCTTTGGCATACGACATCGATAGGTTAATTTGACCAAGTAACGATCTGAGTTATAATTGACTCCTTGGTATGTACGGCCGTCAAGTATGCTCGAGACCAAACTTTGTTAGATCAGAACATGGTCAATCTGATTTCCCACGAAAACTGTGGCAAAACATTTTGCGGTAGACTGGGCCACTCTAAATGCATCAGTTTGCCACCTTCCTCAAACAATTAAATCTAGCTTTTTGAGATGGAAACGACGAGAAGCAGATGCATAGGTCTTGATAATTACCTAACGAGTTGACCGCACGCACTGCAACAGATACATACTCATCAGTTTCGCCTCAGAATTTTTCCTAAGTCTCAAGGCAATCCTTCATCTATCAATAGTTCAAGGGGAAACATCTTACATGCAGGGATGAACATACGCTCTTGGTCCCGAGGTGAAAACGGTTAGCATGCATATCTGCTGTACGCTGCTCGTGTGTACTTGTCGATGGCCGGCAAAGAATTGGATCCAGTAATACACATTGACAAAATGTGTATCGTATAGGAAATGAGCATAGGTGTTATGTTGAGCCATATAGATCTGAGAAAGGGTTCAGCCGTTGCCTTCTTACTCAGGCCTGAAAACGGAAACACCGCATCACGTCACGACCTAACCTCTTCGAGTAGCCTCATCAGTGCCATCTAGTGCTGTTTGAATCAAACAACTTTTTTAAAGATTTTTGACAGTACATATGACTGTAGTTTGAAATTTATCAGTACTATGTCAACAATTTATTTTAAATATGAGACGTCGAAAACATCAGCGCGCAAATATATGTATTTCGTTC
Source organism: Odontomyia ornata (assembly GCA_963969285.1). NCBI lineage: Eukaryota > Metazoa > Arthropoda > Insecta > Diptera > Stratiomyidae > Odontomyia > Odontomyia ornata. Next base: position 471,472,474 of record OZ017738.1, on the reverse strand, counting down.
CCGTTTGTATGATTTCGGCTGAATTTCATCTGAGAAATGTCATATTTGACAATTTAAAAAGCCTACCGAAATGCTTCTTTCAAGTTTTCTGGACAGCTATTTGTCGAAATTTAGGGCTACTGATCAGCTGCTTCCGGTACGGGAAGTGACGTCAGGTACGTTAATTGATTTCCTTATGGGCCTGAGTAAGAAGGCAATGGTTCAGCTAAGTGGCTAGTTAATAGACGTCTCAAATATGTTAGCTGCTGTGTCTGGACTCGGCACTTCACGATCAACTGCACATACATGCGCATGGTTTGGTTAAATAGCCTCGCGACAATTAGTCGCTGTGGGCATTAAGATGCGATTTTAAATCACGCGATTTTTAGTCGCAGTTTTTTTTTTATCGCTGTGAGCCCCCCAACCTTAATGAGGTCAACAAATATGGCCGCCACATATTTGTCTTCGTGTTGACGCGTAAGAGTAGGTGTGGTGCCACGTTCTCAACAAAGCTGTACTGATTAACGTCATACGCTAATGAATCTTCACCGAAACCGCCGTAAGATATCAGCCACAAGACAGCAGTGGTTACTACCACATATGCTCCCACATATAGGCTGACTTTTTTCGCAAATCTATATGGCGATATAAGAAGAATTGTGGAGGTACCGACGAAAAATTGACGTTCTATACGATTTCGAGCTGAAATTGCAGCGTTGAAATCAAGATCGTCTGCGGAGAACATAGTAATGCTTCTTGTAACGTGAAATTTGCTTTTGTTCTGACATTGAGTCCATTTTTAATAACCTAGAAAGTGAAATGAATATGTGTTTTATTTCTTAAAGCTCAGCTGCTATTGGAAGGTGCTGAATATGGTTTCATTTAGCCATTGTAAAAATTGTAGTATATATTTTGTATATTGCATCTCCATAATTTCATATCTAAACGGATTTTCCCATTAGAATTTAAAGATGCCACAAAGACTCCAGTGTTCAAATTCGGCAGTGTTAATGACGCTTATAACTATATATAAAGAAACTACTACTACAACTTTTATGTGGTGAAAAATATGAATTAAAAAATTTTATGAATAAAATGAATTGCTAGGCTAACCCAGTCTTTCCTTTCCAGCATACCCTTCTCTTCCAGCAGGAGTGGTAGCGAACGGTAAGTATGCCGTTATAAGGTTAGGGTTTTAGAAATCCGCAGGTGGCCGGTCTCACGTCGCACTCGGTACGCGGTACCATATTTTGTTTTGCGTTTTTTATTAGAGTAAGTTGTTCCGATTTTTCGGTACCGCGTCGATGATATTCGGGAACGCGGAATCAGATCCAGTTTTTTTGTGTTGTCTGAAGGAACGGAAGAAATATGGAATAAAGTAGAGACAGGTTTAGTTCCCTTATGTCAATGTTTTGACGCGTTGGCATAACGGGCATGTGAGCCGGTGGCTGAATTTTGTATTCCGGACTTAGTCTGCTCGCGCAAGAGACCGAACTCCTCTCCGAACTAGCTAGCTAGCCAGCAGCCACCTCGGAGTAGACTAAGTGTGTCTGGACTTGTTGACCTGTAGAGTACAGTCCGTTGTCACGTCCCAAGACTTCACGTCGAGAACCGATGAGAGGTCAGTTCGATTTCGTTCGAAAGAAGTGAAGTTGCAAAATCATTACAATTGGTCTCCCGCTCCACGCCTCGTCCTTAAACTCTTTATACCGTCGAAACACCTGGGCACGACTGAGAGCACTATCACCATGCACTTTTAACGTACGTTTCCGAAGCTGATTCGCCCAATCCGGCGCAAAATTTTATCGCGACGCGTTGCTCTTGATTTCGTTTCTCCTTTTCATGACGAGCACCACCAACACTGATATAAAACCCAGTATTTTGATATGAAATGGGAATACCTTTTATTAGGGTTTTGTAAAATTATTTTACAATACGTGACACAAAAATCTTTTCGAACGGAACATTTGACCACCTCCGAGCATGCTCCGTAGTCCCAACAAACGCAAAAGCGTCTCCTTTGAGATAATTAACCAACCAACACACGCTCGCGGTAGTGATATAGTATAAAATGGACACAGGTTCTTTTTAGGGTTTTGTACTAAAATACAAAACCCTATTGCTATCACGACCTGTGTCCGTCTGTCCGTCCGTCCGTCCGTCCGTCTGTATGTCACAGCACTTTTTCTCCGAAACTATAGAAGCTACAGCCATGAAGCTTTGTGGAAAGGTCAGAAATGGCGACTTCTTGAAAGTTCAAGGGTGGGAAAATTTTTCAAAGGGGTTTAAGGGGGGTCTCTCCATATAGGAAGGTGACCCCGCAAAATTTTTTTTTCACCATTGGTAGTCAAGTAGGGTGTCATTGGAAAGGTCTCAATGAGATCTTTTCAAAACAAGTCTTAAAATTGCCTTACGAGTACCGCGGGGGGCAGGGGAAGGGGAAATGTACGAACTTTTCGCGTACCCCCCCCCCTCGCGATTGGACACCTTCCATCCGAAAAATCTGAAAAATCATGAATGTAGGCCTTAATGAGTACAACAACAACAAATACATGAGAAGTCAAAATTCACTCAACTTTGTTAGTAATAGTATGATTTATCGATTTTATGTGTTCTTGAATAAAATATAAACGGTACCCTACAGATGACTATTTATAAGATTGATCTTTTCTGAAAGTTTCATAAAGATCGAATAGTATTTAACGAAGTTATAGCGATTTGAATTTTCCTGTATTACTATGGAACAATATGCCCTGTATTACTATGGAAACATATGGCTATGGAGCCATATGCGCTTTTTACCGACTTAGACACTACAGCTTTGCTAGGATTTGCATGAAAATTTCAGGAATGATAGGTATCATGAAGATGGTACTTACAATCGAAAAAAGTCGAAAAGGCAGGAGAGAGCTCCTAGCAAAAGGGCTTTGCAACCATTCTAAGATTCGAAAAACAGGCCATGAATCGATGATTACAGTACAGAGGAGTGGCCCCTGAAAAAAAAATTTCATGAAAGGTAGCCGATATGAGTATCAACTGAAAGTTCTCTATAAGAGCTTTTCAAAACAGTTCTTAAACTGACAGTTTTTGCTTCAGTGGGGGCACAGGGGGGGAGGAATACATGAAAAATGTGTTTCCACCCTCGCGAATGGACACCCATGATCTAAAAAATCTGAAGAAAATTATCAATTGAGATATTTATGGGTATAACTATAACAAATACCTCAGAAGTCAAAATTCTTTCAACTTTGCTAATAATAATATGATACTCAAACATGACATGTTTCTTGATTTTATTCGTTGCTGCTTACTGCATTTTGTAAGTTGAGTACAAAACCCTTCTGAAAGAGCCTAGGTCTGTCTACCCAACTTGTTTCTTATTCTTCTTTGTAGCACTACATTCCCTCTCGGGCCTCCACTTCCTCCAAACAGCGGCTCTAACTGCCTTGGTTCATTGACCACGTGCTCAAATTTTTTAATCCGAGCAGCGATGAACTTTCTTTGCCAACTGAGTCAGACCAGCGTTTCCTTGGCTTCCCCACTGGCCTCTGACCTTCAGTTCTCCCAAAGAATATTTTTTTTGGATACCCGTTGTTCGTCCATACAAGTCACATGCCCAGCTCATTGCAGCTTCTGCAGTCTTTCCATCATTGCCACCTCACACAGCTTATGCTTATATCAAATTCGCCATTGCTCCCCGCCTAGTTTTGCTCCAATTATCCGCCTCAGGACCCGTCACTCAGAGGCATTCAATGTGTCTGTGCATGCTTAGGTTCGGGTCTACAGGTTTTATCACAGTTTTGTATACTTAGAGCTTTGCTTTCCTGTGCATGCAGTTGGTCTTCAAAATTGTAAAAACTGAATAAACATTTTTATTTGCGAGCTGTGTTCTTCTGCGTATTACGTCTCTTTCATTAGCGTTTCTAGTTCTTTTAGCCCCCCAATTACACAAATTTCCCCACATTTTTGATATTGTACTTCAAGTGAGATATTTTATATATTTGAGGTGTCATTCCTCGACTGCGTCATGAGCTTTATTTCATTCTCATTGATTTGTAGCCCTACTAGCATTTTTTTGCTGTTGAGGTTTAAGGAAAGTTCTTTGGCAGTTGTTAACGACCGTGAAAAAATGTTGATGTCACCCGCATAAGCTACCACTTGGCTTGACTTGTACAACAACGTACCTCGTGTGTCGACCGGTAGTATACTGATGACATATTCCACAGTCAAGTTGAATAGCGATGGGGCCAGCCCATCTTTCTGCTTTAGTCCTATATTTGTGTCAAAGGTGTAGATAAGGTGGTCATTGATGCGGATTCGAAAGGTCGGCAACGTCTTTTAGTAAGATGAACTTATTTGGTCGGGATGCCTTAGCTAAAAATTATTTGATAAAGTACGGTACGACTAATACTATCATATATTGTTTAAAGTCAACCAATATTTGATGTACATCTATGTTGAACTTCCAACATTTCTCAAGTGCCTGGCTGACTGCATGCAATTGGACTATGGTCAATCCAGCTGCTCTGAAACCATCTCGATACTCCCCAAGAATACTATCGACATATGACATAATTTTATTTTCTAAGATTTTTGGAAATAATTTATGAGCAAAGTAGTGGTATGCCTCTATAGTTTTCGCACTGTAACTTGTCAGGATAGGGAATATAATTGATTGGCTCCACTCGTTCAGTACATGTTCTTGTTACCAAATGTGCTAGATGACTTTATGAATGACTTTCTGAACACTGCTGTGACCATATTTTATAAGCTGAACTAAAGTCTTTTCAATGCCCGGCGATTTTTTATTCTTTCAGGCTTTGATGGTGAAACAAACTTCATTCGATTTTTATAACGTTCATTATTCGGCCTGATTATTCTACCTAAATATGTCTGATTCTTCTTATCTAACGTATCCTGGCATTCGTCATCAAACGAATCATTTCTTTTTTGCCGGGCTTGATGTGCGATCATCTGATCTGTCACGGTCTTAATCGCCGCTTTCACTTCCACTCATAGCTCGTTGCTTGTTTTCAGCGATGAGTCTAATATGATGAAAGCTAGCTGTTTGTCGCGGATCTCCGTGAAATTTTTCGTCACAGACGCTGTTTGGAGCCTTATGTTGTCAAATTTTGAAAGAGGGCTGGTCGATATGATAGTTTGATCAAGTAATGATCCGAGTTGCAATTGACTCCTCGGTATGTACGGACGTCAAGTATGTTATGCTCGAGGTCCAATGTTGTTTGATCAGAATATGGTCGATTTGTTTTTGTGTGTTGCCATCCAGTGATATCCAGGTCATTTTATGTTTGCGTCGATATGAGGAGCAAGTGGAACGTACGATTAGGTTTCTGCTACATGCAAAGTCAATCAGGCGCTGGCCGCTGTCGTGGAGGCTATATCCTCCAATCGTTCCCCGTTGAGATAGCTCATCACCAAACCTAGCGGTCAAATCACCCAGAATTATTTTTGTGTCGTATGTAGGCAATGAGTCGACGAGTCTTAGTATATTGGGAGAACCAATATATACCTGGTATTTGGGTTTCTCTAAAGCCTTCGACTCAGTAAATCACAATATTTTGTTTAGCAAACTTAAATTTCTTAACGTTCCTGATTATTTGCTTCCCTGGTTATCCTCTTACTTATCCAATCATGTCAGTCAGGTATCCTTTCAAGGCTGTATTTCTACTCCCTTCCATCCGTCTTCTGGTGTTCCTCAAAGATCCATCCTGGGCCCGCTATTGTTCACTCTGTTTATAAATGACTTACCATCCATTGTCATCAACTCATCCTGCCTTCTTTATGCAGATGACGTCAAATTTTTCAAAGTAGTGTCGTCACTATGATGTGCTTTGCTTCAAGATGATTTGAATGCCATTTTATCTTGGAGTTCTTATAACCAACTTACACTAAATGTTTCTAAGTGCATCCACCTTTCATTTTTCAATAACCCCTGCCTTATTAGCTTTCAATTTACGTTAAATAATTTGTACCTATGTACGGTGACACACATCAGGGACTTGGGTGTCACTTTCGACTCTAAATTAAAGTTCGATGTTCGTATTTCTGAAATTGCTTCTAAAGCCCCTCACATTTTTGGCCTGATCTTAAGAAATTCCTATATTTTTTCCGATCCTTTGTCGTGTGTTAAATTATATTCTAGTTTGGTTCGTCCCATCCTTGAGTACTGTTCGCCAGTTTGGGCGCCTCATTTGAAGTGTTTGAAGTTCACGCTAGAAGCTATACAAAAAAGATTTACCAAGATCGTCTTCTTGAAATTCCAGATTCCCTACATTTTTTATGAATCACGCTTAGCTATCCTTAATTTTCCTTCGCTGGGAATGCGTTGACTTTACCATGATGAATGTTTCCTTTACAGGCTTTGCCGTGGTTTGCTCAATACTCACCTTGTCAACCAGGTTCCTGTAAGGCGCGTTATGCGTTCTGCAAGATCGTCGAATATCTTTGATGCTCCATTTGCACGTAGTTTGGTGTATTTTCACTCACCTATGCTCAGATTACCTTGTAACCATGATGACCTTCAGCTTGGGCCCTTTTTCCTCTCGTATTTAGTTTATAAAAGATTTGTCAACTGTCTTCTTCTTAGCTCTTAGAAATTTTTCTTAGAGTTTTTGCATTTTTTTATTACTTTTATCTTGCTTTTCTTGCATGCTGTGCTATTATTTCATTCATTTTGCTGTACTATTGTTTTATCTATTTTTTTATTGAATTTTATTCTGTTAAATAGAAATAAATAAACCAAGTGGTGATCCTATCTACATTTAATATCACGTCCCTTAAAATCCACTGAAAAAAATTTCTGGCGCAACCTAGGAAGAATAGTAAGCGTAGATATTGTGGGATATTAACATACATTTCAGGACAATTGGGTTATTCCAGGTTTAAATTGGGTTGAAGTAAAATTTTCTATATTTTTATTTGCTGTATAACTTGTCCTTCATCAGTTTGGCGGGAGTTGGGAAGCATTCAAATTGAATGTGTTTATAGGGTAATAGAGTTTCAAACCTATTTCCTCATTTTAAAAACATTAACCAAAATAGAATTTCACCACAATATCCATTTGAATGCCTAACTGCAGAAAGGGGACATGTCACACTTTTTAAAATGTTCTTGAAATGAAAAAAACTCCATAGCTTTTTCAATAAAATCTGTTGTAGCTCTACCTTTTTCTATATATTTACTAAGAAACGTTTTATAAGTTAAGGAGAAATAATTTTTTTTTTGTTTCTTATCTTTACTTAAATGTCTAATTTTAACCATGGACATACCACCTTTCTGCAATAAACGAAGACGAAAAGTTGTAGTTTTAGCTTTAAAATCATCATTTTTTGGCTTTGAATATTTAAATCGTTATTTTCACAAAAAAATTTGCTGACATAAAATAAGGAACCTATTCTATGTCGCATTCCTTTTCAGCAGTTGGCCACGTTGTAATTTCTCGCCAAAATTCAAGATTGTCCTCGGGAATAAATTTTATAGTATTGAATATGTCGGTAATTTTTTTCTTACTAATAGGAAGTTTTCCGGCATAATGTTTCGCGGTGCAATAAGTAACTTCTTTCACCGTATTCCTCAGACGATAAGTATCAGTTATAGGGCAGTCTATGAATTCCTTGCATACTACTTCATTAGTACAAGAAATGCTGGTGGGGAAGGAGCTAATAGCAAAAAAAATTTTCGCTGTGCGTGGCGCATTTTAACCATAACTTTCGTTACTTGCGCAGGTTTTGTAAAACTTTGGCCACAGTTTTTATAATCAACAATCAAATCCCTGGAAACCCGAACAATTGAGAATTTTTGCTTCTTTTTGGATGCTTTGGAGGTTATTACGATATACCTCTGGATGGTGTAAAATCTTTCCGTTTTGTTGAGTTGTGGTTTGATTGGACCCAAATCGCGGTCACAGGGCATAAATGAATGTCCTCTCATGGGGAAGTATATTTCTATTTCTTGAAATCTTTTGAGCTCATCCAAACTCTTAAGAAGCGGATCATTGTATTATTTTTGTTTTGCCCATAGCAGTTGTCGCAGAAAATATGAAGTTTTTTTTATACTTCTGAAGGTGTTTTTGGTCTAGATAATGTTTAAGAAACGAACACACTTCATTTGCTCCTTTGCCCGCTTCTCCCTCGTGATAAACGTAACAAGTCATATTTTTGGACTTCGTCATGTATTCGAAAAGTACAAACGGTGAGCTGTTGAAAATAATAAAATCTTGTACAGGAATTTGCGGTAATCAAACTTTGGCCATATAATCAATGCAAATCCCTCAATTATCATCATTATCTTTACAAAGTTTTTTTACTTAGTCAAATGATTTATAAAACTTTCTGCTTCGTCTCTTGTGCACCATAAGTTCAGCGATTGCTACTTTCTTGGCAGTTTCGTTTAAGATTATACTCTTAATTTTAGCATTGAGCTCTTTGCAAGTCCTATATGCATCTTTAACCGGCCTGCCAAATTTTAGGTCATAATTGTCTTTAAAGTAAGACCAAAAACATTTGTAAGAAATTACATTATTTGAATATTTCTGTTTAAACATTTCGTACATGCTATTACCGGAAAAATTCCCTGATTCCCCCTAACTGCCACCGCTTTATTGCGGCTACTCCTCCGGAGGCTCCACCGACCCAGCCTAGCTCACCCAAAGACGGGCGGGGGCGTCACTCGTTCGTTTCTCCAAGCCTCTTAAGGGGGGTCGCCCGAAAGAGAAGACGAGCGTCCGGAGCGAAATCCCAACCAGGCAGTTTTGGGGGGCTCGTCGCCACTTAGCCACGAAAATCGCCTACAACGGAGATAAATCCCCGCGGAACGAGCTAAGATGTTCCGCCACCTACACAAATTCGCGCTTCACTTGTTTCAAAATAGGTACTCCAGGTTTTCCGGCCTGGTCAACGCCCCGGGAGAAGATTTCCCGAGCCGCACTTCTTATAGCTGAAAGAAAGAAATTTAGCACTTGTGTCACGAGAAGAAAAAGAAAAATGAACAATCAAAACTACGTTACATTTATCCAAGAAAATGTTTCAATAATTTAGATATTAAATGGAAGCCACTTACACTTAATCCTTATCCTAGTAAGGGGCCTCTTGCTTCCATCCACTAGAAAATCACAACCGTCGTCTCGTCTCCCTGTGCTGATACAATTTTTACTGCCGGCTCCAATGCCTTGGCAGAAGAATAATGGTCACTGAACACTCGTTAACTATTTTTAGGGTTTTGTAAAATAATTTTACAAAACCCTTCTAAAATCGCGTCCTGTCTGTCCGTCTGTCCGTCTGTCCGTCAGTCTGTCTGTCCGTCCGTCCGTCCGTCCGTCCGTGTGTCACAGCAGTTTTTCTCGGAAACCACTTAAGCTAGAAGCATCAAATTTTGTATATAGGTGTAAAGTGGTGATCTCTTCAAAGTTCAATTACTAAAAAATTTTATAAGGTATTTAAGGGGGTCTCCCCATACAGGGGAGTGACCCCCCGAAAAAAAAATTTCATTGCAGGTAGCCGATATGGGTATCAAATGAAAGGTCTTGATGAGAACTTTTCAAAACAGGTTTTAGTTTGGCAAAGTTTGCTTCGGGGGGCGCACAGGGAGGGGAAATACACGAAAAATTTGTGTCCCCCCCCTCGCGATTGGACACCTTCCATTCGAAAAATCTGAAAAAATCACGACTGTAGGCCTTGATGAGTACAACAACAACAAATACGTGAGAAGTCGCAATTCACTCAACTTTGTTAGTAATAGTATGATTTATCGATTTTATGTTTTCTTGAATAAAATCTTAACGGTACCCTTAAATTCAATGAAATTCAGTACACAGATCTATATTTATAAGATTGATCAATCCTGCAAGTTTCATATTCATATTCAGCGAAGTTATAGCGGTTTGAATTTTCCTGTATTACTATGGAACAATATGCGCTGCATGTATTACTATGGCAAAATATGGCTATGGAACAACATGCGCTTTTTACCGACTCAGACACTACATTTTTGCTAGGATTTGCATGAAAATTTCAGGAATGATAGGTGTCATGAATAACTTTGAGAATCAGTTCAGCTAGTGGTATCAGTAATCGTAAAACAAAATAGTGGCTGTTTTAAGTGCGAAGATTGAATAATTTTGAGTTATTTTTTCCCAACTTCAACGTTTAAGGTGCATGCTTTGAACACTTGATTCAATTTAATGAATGACTGAAGCTGAGTACCTACAATTAATACTCATAAGTGAAACAAGTCAAGGAGGCGGGAGGGAGCTTCTAACAAAAGGGCTTTGTAACAACCCTAGGATTCGAAAAAATTGGCTATTAATCGATGATAACAGTACAGGAGAGTGGCCCCTGAAAAAAAATTCATCAAACGTAGCCGATATGAGTATGAAATGATAGCTTTCATGGGAGCTTTTCAAAACAGTTCTTAAACAGTCAGTTTTTGCTTCAGTGGGGGCACAGGGGGGAAATACATGAAAAATGTGTTTCCTCCCTCGCGAATGGACATCTGAAATAATTATCAAGGGAGATATTTATGAGTAGAACAATAACAAAAACCTCAGAAGTCGAAATTCTTTCAACTTTGTTAATAATAGTATGGTCTTCGAATTTCATAGTTTCTCCAATAAAATCGTCATTGACATGCTTCTTGACTTTATTCAATCTGGTGACTGCATTTTGAAAATTGAATACAAAACCCTTCTGACATGAGCGTAGGTCTGTTTACCCAACTTGTTTTCTTTGCATCCACTCGTCGGGGTAAATTCTCGTTCCTGATCACTTGATGTCACGCAACCCCAACGTTGCTTGTAGTTAATGCCTCCACAGAACAAAAGAAAAAAAGGGCGCCAATCTTTCCGGCTTAAATAATCTCCCGGGTTAACATTTTTCTCCCTTGCACCCACCGGGAGAAATTCCCCTCACTTGATTCCACTCATCATAAGTTCCACTTGGTGGCAATTCTATTGGGAATCGAGTGTACTACGAGCTGAATGCATTGATTGACAGTTCGAACTGTCAGTAATGTTTGTTTGCGTCGCGTCAGGAAGTAAGGATTTCGGAGTAATCCTTGTTTCCTGCGTCCTCCCTTGTGCCGGCTGCGTCTTCTTTGTCTCCACTGGTAGTTTAATCGCCGGGCCAACGCATGTAGTGCCGTTCAAGTGTATTTTCCAACCATTTCCCACTAATTCCGGCCGTCGAATCTCTTCCCGGGAATGGCGCAACTTCCTTTATTTCGGTTTCCATGGCAGGATGAAATGAACTCAGTTGATTAGTTTTATGTAACCATAAGTTGAAGTTCCTTATATTGTATGTAGCCAGCCGTAAGTTGAAGCACGCTCCGATCTCGATGCTTGTTATCAGTAAATGGTGTTTAGTGCGAATTCCCAAGAAGATGTTTACATTTCATCAATCAAGTTCACGATTACCATAATTTCAACCATATCACAAGATTAGTAAGTATATATGTTACTTCCTCTGACACGTCCGTAGAGCTATTATTTATTTTTAATCAAAGATCAAATGAATGGTTGCTAATTTTCCTTTGAATGGCAAATTCATGTTCCATTGTATGTTAATTCCCATAATGCTCGTAAATATACATATTGACGTGAGTATAATATCAACGTACATATATATCGATTTAATGGGCAGGGTAAATTGTGAAAAAGACAAGACGTTGATAATGATTTTCACGCTGATAGTGGTGCTATTAATTCTTTTCATTAACGGAAGTTTAGCTTGTTTTTGATTCGGTTGATAGTTTGATTCGTAGATGTGCAACCGTTATGTATGCAAACGGATAGGGATAACTTGATAACAGACATATTAAACTGGCAATTTAAATTGGCAATTTGAATTGGTTGGTTTAAACAAGTATATTTGTTTTCCTTGCGTGTATTTTAGTAGATTAGTCAGCCTTCTCTCGCTTGAGCTTGGCATAATCGGTGGTCGTTTGTTGATGTGCCAATGTGAGTTTGATTTGCTATTTTTAGAGTCATTTTATGTGATATTTACTTTTAGCTTCAGGCTTCATTTTGCTGCTGTATATATCGAGCCGCAGTGAATTTCTCCTTCGTGGTCTCGCCTCCTGGTGATTGTTGTTTGTAGTTCACAGTCAAATCTTCTAGAACTTGAAGTATTACTCTCACCTCCTCTTTAACACTTCCGTTTTTTTGTTGCTACTTGTTTAGTTGCTTTCCGCCTCTCGTGTTTGCCAGTAATGATGTGTGAAACTCGCGAGTGCCTTCCTGCAGTATACGTGTCATTGCTGCCTCAGCAGCATCTCTGCTGGAGTTGCGTGAGTGTGAAAATGTTTGCGGCAGGATCGTTGGATTTGTATCTTTGGCCGGAAGCTCAATGGCTGTGCACTCAGCACTCAGGCTCGAATTTGACTTAGTTGAATTATATACTGCATCGAAATTCATCCGGAGTCTATGCTGGAACGCTGAGCCGTTGAAACCACAGGCAGTATGAAATCTTGATTCGAGGTAGTGAAGTAAATGCTCGCAGATTATCGCACATACCTCAAACACCTATTGTCGCGTGACAGGAGCAACGATTAAACTTCGAATTATCTCCCAGCGTTGCATGTTATATTGATTGCGACGCAATTCCGATTGTTTCGAGGGGTTATATGTTTTGTGCTGCCGCATATGTTGATTGGTTGACGAAAGTTTCCGCTACCGTTTGTATTTCGCATTTCTTTTCGAGCTCGCATTGGTTCTTGATGCCTTCAACGCTTACTGCTGGTTGCGTTGTCCAAAATTGTGACGTGTAAATCGGAAGCGACCTACCTACATGAGTTTACTTACATTAAGTTACAAATCAAAAATTATTATGTGATTTCCTGTTCGTCATTAAACCTGAAATTATTATGTGGCTTCCTTTCCGTCATTTAATCATTAGTCGTTTCGTGAATGGAAATTTAAATTACCTGCTGATTGTTACATTCTCGAATTACCAAAAAATTAATATATTGCGTAGGTTAAACTCTTACAAAATCGCGTATGGTAGTGTTCGAGGTGAGCAACGCTACGGAGTAGCGTAACAATAACAACAATGCCTTTTACTAACAAATTGCAATCCAGGTAACGGGTTTCTTGATTCATATAATGCGATGTTCTCACAGGATAGGATTCAATGTGATCACGGATATTTGCAATAATATCATCATATATCGCATTTCCATTAATATTTTTGCCACGCATATCTCGAGGAGTTTTGGATTTTTCAAGAGGAAAACAATGCGTTCGCAACGCTTCTTAGATATACCGTAAATAGACAAAAATACTTTCTTACACGTTTGTGTTCTACTGGTTCCGTTAAGAAGAAAGTACTTGACAGTTATCGTCTTTGATTTACTGGTATCAGCATCCCTATGTCCGCGTTTTCGTGAAATGGGACTTAATTGCAACAGCCTTTGCAAATGCAAATCTTGCTCGTCCTTGCTTTCAAAATTGCAGAATAAATCAAGCATGCTTTGTTTCTCGTCTTGACTAAAACCTGTTCAACATTTCTTGTTGCAGCTAAAACCAAAACACATATTACGTACTCAACACTACCGACAAAAATAAATATTTCACCATTCATCGCCAGCAACTTCTCTTGCAGGAATAACTTTTCCAGCATGATTTAAATGTTACTTTCCTCTAAGTTTCACCTTCTTAATCACATTTCTCCTATAACTACTTCTGCATACAACTCCTTTTTTCAGCTTTTTGGATATTTACACATTACTTTTACTGGAATTAGTTTCAACACCTATACTTTAAAACAGTTCGAATAATACTGAGCACAAAGCAAACAAAATGTAACGGACTACAATCATATAACCAGATGTACTTTACCACAGAAAGGTGGCATCTCTCGTATTTGTTTCCTTTCTGCAGTAAACGAGAACTAGGTCGATCAACAGAATCATGACTTGCTATACAGCTTGTCACATTTTTACAGTAAATGATGTATTTAATCTTCTAGATGAAGAAACCAGAAAAATGTCAATTTGTCACAAATTAGCAATTCATTGAAAGTAGTCATTTTGATGCGACTTTAAAAATTATTCATCAAAAGAGGTTCGTAAAAGTATTTTCCAAATACAAGCTTATTATTTTCTATTCGAAGTTCAAATCGGTGGACCGATACTGGAAGCAAAGGTCCGAGAGAGTCTGTAGTGCTACGGAGAAGAATCTTGATTTTTAGTACTTTCGATGCATCGATTATTTTCAATCTAGATTATTGGAAAAATGTCACTATTATTAACAGCTTTACTTACCGAGAAGCCTGGAAGAAGTTGCTTAGTATGCAAGAACGCAAGAACCAACCTGCACATTTCAAGCAAGTAATTTAAAACTACTTCAAAAATCATTTCCTTAAAAAAGGTTAGGGTTTGCTTGAAATTAAAGGAGCTTTACATGTTACAAGAATTATCACCATCCATCAGTGCAATGCCTAGTTGTAACCGTCTATTGTATTAAAGAAGGTAGCATTCTTCAAAAAGTGGCTTCAGTGGCTTATTTTTGCTTGGGATTGTACTTTTGCATACATGAATTTTTATAGGTCGAGAAAATTTGAGCTGGCTATCCGTTACTAAAAACACGAGTTTTCATCTCAAAGTGGATTTATTTTCTTACTAAGATTCCTTAACCCTTGAACCCCTTTTGAACCCTTGGTTCTATTTACGCTTCTGATGCACACAATACCCATACATTTGATTCAAACGCCATGCTGTTCTAATATTCTTTAATCTAAAATCACAACCAGGTCACCTCTGACTTCCAAGTTCCAAGAAAGCAAACAAATGAATGTAAATTCAAATTATGAATTTCAAAAGTGACAAACAAAAATAAACATTTCAATGGTTTCAAATTACTTGAAAATCTCTTCATTCCATGAAAACTGAGAAGCCATATTTAATAAAAGTCCTTTCGACCTTCAAAGGACATTTCATTTTACGGCATGTATAAATGCAGAGGCTGTTAGCGATTACAAAGTACCTACTTCCTGCACCATTGAGCAGCAAAACAACCTGTTTCGCCACGCTGTAACGAGTAGGTACTCAGCTTTCCATGTAACAACTACCCATATGTTCTCTATTCTTAAAGTGCAAATTCCTGGAAAATCCATTAAATCGACAACAACTTCCATTCCGACAAACAAGCAAGCAAAAAGCCCGAAATGGCCTCGTTCATTTCCCTCACCTTTTCTTTCAACAAGGACCAACAAAGATATCTAGTGCCAAGCTCACCCCGGGAAAATTGAACTGACACAGTTTGAACTTTATTTTTTCCGTTGTTAAGTTTCCATATGCTTGCAATTTCTCACTTTCCCTCACAATTTTTCCGAAGGAAAAATAATTTTCTTGCTCGTGTATCGTCTGGTGAAGCGGAATCTTTTTCTGTATCATGTAATTATGGATATAAAAACTGACATCGTCCCAGACAAGTTACAGGTGAAAAATTTTCATTAAAGAAAACGTGCTAGCAACGCGTTTTCATTTCCTTCGGCCTTGCGCATTGTTTGGGTGAGAGCGTGCGAAAAACGTATGTAGTGGGGAAAGCATGTGAAGCGGTGGGGAATGGTGAATGGCATGGGAAAATTGCGGATTGGGAGAAAAGACTACGTGACATGAAAATATAAAACTCAAGAGATAGGAAGCGGAAGAAAGAAGAAAACGAGTGAAACAGTGAAAATTCGAGGAAATCCAGATCAGTTATTACCATATTACGTTCTAGCAAGTCTTCGAAGCGACACCAATTCTTTACTGCCAACCCTCATCAAACCCCCTCTTTATTTTGCCGGTTCCGTCAATTACTCAAGACACCCCCACGCAATTCATGAATTACTCGAAGGCCGACTGAATTCTATCCATGAATGAATGACGTCAGCAGATTTTCGTTCATCGTTTGCAAATGCTTGACGAAGCCCTAGTAATGTTTCGTTTATGTATGACCATTTAAAGAGAAAGCTCGGTACACTGAAAGCTCCACGAAATGAGGGGGAAATTTTGAAAGTCAGGGGATATTGTTGTACATACTCGTACTGGGATTCTTTTGGCAATTTGCACGTTCTTTCATAAGCTGCGATACGAATAAAAGAAAACGTGATTTATTTCCAGCCTAACAATAACTGAAAGTATTTGATACTTTCATCCGAATACGCTTCTTAGTCAGCACTGCCTGTTTTGCTGAACATTCCACTGGCGGAGTTTTAGACATTGATTTTTACTCAAATTGTTAAGTGAAAGAATACTTTTTTGGCGGTTCTTCTAAAATTAGTACCAATGTGCAGTGCTGCAAAAGTTTATTGATTTTTCAGGTTACCAATTGATTTACCGTTATTTTACTATTGCAGCAAACGTGTAAGTCGTCAATCAATTTTAAAGCTCTAAGTCGAGGTGTATTTTAAGATACTTTTGTTGATGTAAATTTCAAAAAAACGAGGGGACGATACATGATGAAACCAAAATACCGTCATATTGGCCATAATTGAGGGAACAGTGATGAAAAGTAGGTTAAAGAAATCCCAGATGACAAGGAAAAGGGAACGGCTTGAAAGAATTTGAGTTCTGTAGTGTCACATTCCTTAACCCCCAAAAGCATAATCTACCCGTCTAAGATAATTACTAATTATAATAATTATTTGTGTCTTGCAAACGCTATGAGCTAGCGTTTTGTTTTTTCGTGCCAACTTAGTGTCTATCCAGATATATCGAGTAGTGATTGCGATTCCTTGATAAGTGCCGCCGTTTGTTTAGTTGCGCTTGCTTCTACGTCGCTGTTACGTATTTTTATGCTTTACGTAACTTTTGAGGTTTTGATTAGTATATGTTTATGTTATTTTCAGATAATTACATATTATTTTCAGATGATTATGCATTCTTACAGGTGATTTATCATCATGGCATACTCTAGATCAGTGGAGGGCAAAGTACGGCCTGCTGGCTAAGTGGGGCCATTCAGGGTAGTCAAACCGGTCCGCGACACTGTTGTGAATAACCCCTACAATTACACAAAGGAAAGGACAAAATTTTTTTCTGCATAGGTAGAATAAAACAACGGTTTCCTTATCATTGCATTTTAAAAGCAGTATTATCGCAACTAATGCTGCATATACACGCACGCGTTCAAAGCCACATTCAACGGACGCGACCACGAGCATACGCATGTGAACGCACTGTATCAGAAAACAGGAGTCGAAGTGATAAGTGACTTTATGGTTAATTTGTCAACGGAATCGTTTACCAAGAAACAGCCTGTTCTACTGAATAACGGCTTAAACTTCGCTGTCCACAATGGGAAACTACCGAAGGAAGGTATAGTGATGCACGTAGAAGGAGCCATTAAATTCCTACCTTAAAAGGAGAAGCAAGCGATCAGGGTGGAGGCTATTCGGACCATCAAAACAGCGAAAGTCAGCCAGCAAAGGAATGAACATATGCTGATTAAGCAGCTTAAGGAGAAACCGGTATTTCACCTTAAAGCTGATAAAGGTAATAAGGTAGTCATCATGGACAAGAGAAAATACGATGAGTGCTGGAGAAATTCATCAACGGAGAGTGCTACGAGTTAAGACACAATCCTCTACCAGATTCTGTTCGAAGAGTGAAAAGAACTCTCATTGACTGCAAGGACGTCATCATGCTTCGTGTCACGAACCCAGTGCTTCCACGGATAAAATATCTACCGAAGATCCATAAGCCTGGAAATGAGATGCAAGAGATCATCGCCGCCACGACTGCGCCGACAAGCCGAATTACAGAGGAATGCAACAAATGGGGAAATCCTTGGAGCAGTCACTCAGTGAAGGATAGGAGGGAATTGATTGAGAAGCTTAAAGATATCAGCCACATTGATCAGGATAAAATTCTGGTGTCTTTCGATGTCAAAGCACTGTTTCCATGCATGCCAGTTGAGCAAGCACTAGCTTTGTTTGAGGATTGGCTAATATCTACCAGCACAGACGGCATCTAAAAGAAAAAAGCAAGACTATTATATAAACTCACCGTTTTGTGTATGTCAGAAACTTACTTTACTTTCGGGGGACGGTTTTACAAGCAAAAAATGGGAGTAGCGATGGGAAACCCACTTTCCCCCCTCATTAGCCAGATTTTCATGAGCTGGATAGAATAGAGGATTACGGAAGAAAATTCACTTCAAAGAGTATGGATCCGGTATGTTGATGATGTGTTCGCAATCGTGAGGAAGAATGAACTAGACAGCATATTCAATAAGATCAACGAAATCCACAAAAATTTTTCGTTCACTATGGAGGAGGAAAAGGAGAATTAAATAGCTTTTTTGGACCTAAGAATCATCATCATCATCAGAATTTGACATTTAACCGAAAATCAACCAATACACGGAGAACAATACTAGCGACATCGTACCACTCTCACGCAACTAAAATGGTAACCTACAACAGCTGGATACACAGGATGTTAACTACCCCTCTAACTAAGGAACGGTATGATCAGGAGCGTAAGTTCATACTTGATACGGCGAAAATAAACGGATACGATACGGGACTGGTGACCTCTATCATGAGGAAAATGGAGAGGGGATTAAAAGCGGAATCTTTCTCTACGTTATTCGCACAGGACAAAAAATTGGAGAACACCCAGAGAGTAGCGATAACATACTCTAACGTTTTTGGACGAATCAAAAAGATGTTAAAGACGGTGAACATCGCGGCAATACCTACCTGTGAAAACGCAAAACTTGGAACAAGATTAGGCATAACGAAGGACAAGAGGCTCAAGGAGGAAAAATGCGGAATTTATAAGATCACGTGCCAAGTATGTCAAAAAAAATATATAGGACAAACAAGGCGCTCAGTTAAAACGAGATTTAATGAGCACATCAAGGAAGCGGAGAAGTTAATTTCTAAACAAGGACTTATCGAAGCAATCAAATCATCGGTGACGAGGCACATCATATCGAATAATTACAAGATTGATTGGGAAGATCTGCAAGTCGTACAGGATATGAATAGTGTCAGGAAATTCAACCCTTACGAAAGTCTATGGATATTGAGACGACCAGAAAGTCTACGGCTGAATGATGATTTAGGAAACGGCTATTTCAAGATTTTAGAGGTAATTAGGGGTAAGTAATATTTGTTAAGAGTAATAGTAATTTTAGTAACTTTTATTAGTATAAATTCTGAAGAAACCACGGAACAAGTTATCTAATTAGTTTTGGTGAGTTAAAAAAGAGTATCAAATGTTCTTAGATAATAGGATTAAGTCCAAATAAGTAGTAGGATTAGTGAGTATAATTAAGCTGGGTCTACTGATTACAGGAGCTAAAATGTTTTTACTAGGCTATCACCTCTACAACTGTGCGTCTGGCTTATGCTTCTATAGTTTTGCTTAGTTGGTCTTTCGGATTTTGCATTTTCTATAGATCTTCTCAGTCACATCAATAAATTGAGCCTTAAACTCCAGGAAAGAAATCAATTCATCCATGTTATTAGTAGTCATATCAGAAGTTTTAAAATGCAATTGAATCTATTTTCCAAACAACTGGTCAAGAAACATTTTACTTAAACCAGAATTGCAGCTCAAACTGATTGAGTTGAACTGCAACACTGAATTCAAGCAACTGTTTTTTGACGTTTCTAAAATCGAGTTTTACAAGGCTCTGTTAAAATCGAGTTTCCCAAAGTTAAAATTTCACGCTTAGAAGGTAATTGCAATGTTTGCATCTTCCTAAATCTGCGAGCAGGTTTTTCTACTATGAAGCTTCGCAAAAACAACGTTCGAAACCGGCAGACTGACCACTACCACAAATCAGTTCATTCCAGTTTCTACCAGATTATGAACAACTTTTTAGTCGTCCGCGTGGTTTAGTGGTTTGAGCACTAAGCCTGTAAGCTGAAGGTGTCTGGTTCGAGTTTCGTTGGCATCAACGAGGTTCAGTTCGAGTGATTCTTTGGACGGACTATAAGCCGGTTCAGTTGTGATACGTGTTGGTTTAAAATCAGAACGTATCGCAGCTGGGTGGACGGACACACGGCCAAAGCGTGATAATCATCAAATCACCTTGCAGAGTGCCGATACATTCGATCATGACAATGAAATACTCTAACTATCTCTAAGCGAAAGCCCAAAAGGGGCTGTAGTGCTACGGAAAAAAAATAACAACTTTTAGAAACTCAGTCACAGTTTCATCTGTCACATACGCCTCCATAATATTCTAAAGAATAATCAATTTTTGTAACCTTTTCTCTACGTATTTTACCATAGTAGCATATAATATACATAAGTTGTGTATAATGTAAAAATTAAACATAAAGTTTATCACTTACAAAGATATGTTTTTTTCTTAAATTTTTTTTCCGCCCGCCTAGATAATTTTCATTTTATCCGGCCCTCCCCTTAAAAAGTTTGCCCATGTCTGCTCTAGATTGTTGATAGTGGAGGAAAATGAGCAAGCTTAGCAAGAAGAAGGTAAAATAATTAAAAGAAGATGATGATTATTTAGCTGATGTTCAGCTTCAGATGAAGAGGATTGCTAGGAAGAAAACAATGTCCAAAGTGATTTAGAGAAGAATTTTGGACTCCAATACAATAATTTAGTTGAGGAACAAGCCGAATCTACTTCACCTGAGTCTACTCCGTTATCAGAATCCATCAACTCCACTTGTATGATTTATGCAACAAAGAAAATATTATGAGCTAAGAACGGTCATATTGGGTGAAGCTCAAAGGAACAAACATAATGTAGAATAGCAGATTCAAATATTTTCCGCAATTTGAGAGCAGGTACTTCCCAGAGCAAGAGAACGTCAAAAACAGTATTACTTGATATAGCAATGGCTGTAATCGAAGCGTTTTCCTAGATTCAGGGGTACTTTCTCAGCCATGAACGTTTTAACGATATCAGGTTGTATTAATTACAGTAAATGACCTCGGGATCGCATTTTGGTTTCGCTGGTTTTTCAATGATGGGATACTAAATGCCGAGAAACACCAATAACTGCAAACAAACTTGCAGCTCTGCCATTATATCCTACTTACAATACATATCTTTTGTGGAGGGGCGAGTCTTCCGCACCGGATAGCGGAGTGAGTAATAACCACGCCACTGGTATGGAAGCTGGGTGACGGACTGGCTCCCCGTCCCTGTAAAATCCTTAATTGTTTTGAAACCCGCAACCGAGCGGACATACGGAAACTACCTCGAATCCGAAAAAAAGACTATGGTATTGAATCCTGGAATGTAAGATCACTCAATTACCCTGGCGCAGTTAAGGACCTCTGACAACAGGCCAGTTTATATAAATTAAACATACTGGCAATCCACCAAACGAACTAGACTAGTAGTTTTATTCATGATATGAAATCGCACACATTATTCAAAATCGGCAAGCCTGTTGGAAAGTCAGAATCTAGAGTGGCCTTTATAATTGATAGGGAGTTCAAATTACTTATAATTGATTTTAAGGCAATCAATGAACAAATGTGCGATACCCGTATCGAAGCTAAATTTTTCAAAATTTGGCTAATGAAATTCATACCCCGAACGAAGAAAAGGACGAAGAAAACGTGCGCCAATCACCTGGAAAGACTAGTCCACTCTGCCTACAAATGACACGAAAATAATTCTGGGTGACTTCAACGCTAATATTGGCAATAAGTCATCTCATCAGGAAAAGGCTGGATGATACAGCATCCACGATGAAACAAATGTCTACGGCCAGCGTCTGATTGACTTTGCATGTAGCAGAAATCTAGCCATGCGTTTAAGTTGCTTCCCACATCGACGCATACATAGCATGACCTAGGTATCACCAGATGGCAACACACAAAGCCATATCGACCATGTTCTGATCGAATGAAGATTGGCCTCGACCATACTTGACGTTCGTACATACCTAGGAGCAGATTGTAACTCAGATCATTACTTGATCAAATTATCCTATTGATGTCATAGTCTAAGGTGAATTCACTGAAGACGAGCTCTCATCAGAAATTTGACATTGAAAGGCTTCAAATGGCGTCTGTGGCCAAAAATTTCATGGAGACCATTGACAACCAGCTAGTTCTCATCCTATCAGATACATCGCTGACCGTGGCAGAACAGACAATCGAACATCAAGCCCCGCGCAAAAGAAAGGATCGGTTGGATGATGAGTACCAGATTGCATTCGATAAAAAGAATCAGGCGTACCAAAAATATTTAAACAAGAAAACCAGGACGCAGAGACAACAATATGAAAATCTTAGAAGAATAGGGAGTAAAAGGAAACACAATGATGACCAGCTGAGATGCATCGATACAAGGCTAGCGACCAACCAAATAAGCATGAAAAGTAGCGAAAACCCTAAAACGAGGTTATTAGCCTAAAACTTCGCTCTGCCACATTGACATCGGCAACATCATCGCTGATGAAAACAGGATTAAAGATAGATGAGCATCAGATTTCGAAAAATTCCTTATTTCTCCACATAGCTCCAGAACATCGGAGTTTATAGATATTCACTGAGAACTTCCATTGGCGGCACCAGCTATGGATGAAGCTTGTTCCACCATTAAAGCCCAAGAGAATAAAAGAGCGCCAGGCATTGATGAAATATAGGGGAGCTCATTGAAAATAGTGGCAGCAATGTTGAGAAAGCTATCCACAAATTCATTCAGCATATTTGGCAACAAGAACATATGCAAAACGAGTGGGGCCAATCAAATATTATCCCTATTCAGTAAAAATGTGACAAATTACAGAGCAAAAACTATATCACTAGTTTGTACAGCGTACAAACGGCGTCAGAAAATGAAATCAGATCATATGCCAAAAGTATTATCGGAGAGTATCAATGTGGCTTGAGAACAGGTGGATCGACAAAAGACCCATTATTTGCAGGCATGCAGGTACTTGAGAAATGAGATGGACTGCCCAATTGCTATTCAATTTGGCTTTGGAGTACGTCATCGGTAAGCTGCCTGTCGATACAAGAGGTTCTTTAACTATGCGGATGACATCAACATTTTTTCACGGTCGCAAACAACTGCCAAAGAACTTTTCCTGAAACTCGATAGCAAAGTAAAACTAGTAGGGCTACAAATTAATGAGAATAAGAAAATCTCATGACACAGTCAATGAAAAATACCTCAAATACTAGAAATATCACACTTGGTGTAAACGGTACCGAAATTGAATTCACCGAAGAATACACCTTGCAAGTAACATATATTATTCAGTTTTGACAATCCTGCGGACCAGCTGCATACACAGAAAAACAAAGCTCCAGGTATACAAATCTGTGGCAAGACCTGTGCTATGCGATAGGTGTAAAATATGGACCTTAATCGAAGCATCCGCTAACATATTGGACGTCTTTGAAATACGGGTCCTGAGGCGAATAATCGGAGCGAAGCAAGACGGCGACCAATGGCGAATTCGATATAAGCATGATCTGTATGAAATTTTTGACGAGCTGGAAGTTTCAACTGTGGAGGCTGCAATGGGCTGATCATGTGGATCGTAGAGACGAACAACGGATTCCCAAAAAGGTATTCTTTGGAAGAACTGAAGACCGGAGACCAATAGGGAAACCGAGAAAATGCTGGTCTCACTCGGTCGACGCACGCAGTTCATCGCTGCTCAGATCTCAAAATTCGAGGTCGGAGACAGTTTGAGGCACTTGTTGCAAGAAGCGAGGGCCAAGAAGGTTCTGTATTGCTACGAAGAAGAAGTCTAACATAAATTGAAGCTGCTGCTTCAAAACTGAGCAACAATGGCAGGTTATAAAAATGGGGCCTTTCAAAATTTAAATAGAAATAGAATCAGAACGAAAGTTACAATGTTCGTGAAGGAACTAAATAGTTTAATATAAACGAAAGCTGATGAAGAGAGCGCTAGAGCTGAAGGGAAGAACAGGATTTCACATATATGAAGAAACGTAGCCAGATTAAAGCAACAAACTATGCAGTGCAATGGTACTGTGTGATGTCCTTTATGATGGGAGTTCCTCTACAAATTTGCATTTGGTCATTCAACGCTGTAAAACAATAAGCTAGTAATTCATAGTAATCAGTTATAATATTAAATATATTTGTTAGCCTTCAGAGGGAAGAAAGCATGGAAATATTGTAGCATGGAAATATTGTAAGCATGGCAATTTCGTAAGCATGGCAATTTCGTAAGCATGGCAATTTCGTAAGCATGGCAGTCCCAATTGATGTGACAGAGGAAGTGTGCCCATCTGATTTCCTGTCACTTATGTCCATTCGTAAGTTGAGGATTGAAAATGGGTAATGTAGGTAGTTGAATCTGTGCGATCGGACTGGCCCCATGAATATCATGATTCTGTGAGACCGAGTTTGTCTTGTGACTGGATCTCCGTGTGTGTCGCGGAGGGGTGGCAGATCGCGGTGGTTGTGTGTGTGTGTGTTTGATGTTTGTGTCCCTGGACTGTTCACTGGGTGATCACGCTCACCTCCCTTTGTTTTCTAATTACACACAGAAGCGTCATCGTGGAAAAGGCGTCAATAGTGAGGCC
This sequence comes from Odontomyia ornata, assembly GCA_963969285.1. Classification (NCBI taxonomy): domain Eukaryota; kingdom Metazoa; phylum Arthropoda; class Insecta; order Diptera; family Stratiomyidae; genus Odontomyia; species Odontomyia ornata. Next base: position 471,447,991 of record OZ017738.1, on the reverse strand, counting down.
AATGGTGCGAGGCCTGCAAGTTCCCCATAAAGCTGTTTTGCCCTAAGTTGATAAAGTTTTTGCTTGATTTATTTTAACAAAGACTGTGTTTTGAATTGACTTAAACAGAGATTGTGTTTATTAACTCAGAAGTGGAATCTATTTCTAGTATTTTGAACGTTGTTAATACGGATAGCTTAAATGAATCAAAGCAAAAAGCACTGTGGCGTGAATAAGATACCCGCTCTGAGTAGATTGGTCGACGTGAGGAGCGTTCTGAACTGTTCAATATGGCCGAACTAACTACGTCATTGTTGGAGAAGTCAGGGGCTAACCGTGGTCGTAGTATTTCATTGGTTGGCAGTCAGACGATTCCGCCATTTTGTACTGATGATGGGGTACAGGATATTGCGCGTTGGCTGAGGAAAAATGATGAATTTAAGGTAATTGATGATTGGAGTGACATCATGACGTTGCATTACGCCACTAGTAAGTTAAAAGGATATGCCGCAACGTGATATTCCGGTTTACCCTCCATCAACTACTCGTGGGACCAATGGAAAGATGTCCTGGTTAGTGCATTTTCTGGTGAAGTGGATTTCGCCCAACAATTAGAGGCGATGACTGTCCGTGTGTGGTAAAAGGATGAGCCTATCATCAAATTTTAGTATGAGAAACTCGCTCTACTCAACATGTGTGGGATAACTGGGCAAAAGGTTTTTTCATGCATTATTGCTGGGATTCCTGTCTCAAATATACAAACCGCTGCCCGAGTGTGAAACTATGAAAATCCTGAAGGGTTACTGAGATATTTAAAAATAATTCCGCACCATAGAGACGAAGCAGCAGAAGGAGTCCGAATTTTCAAAATGTAGTCGATTTAACGAGGAAAAATCTCCAAAGGCACTTCAGGAACAGCGCGTCCAAAAGTTTTGCTAGGATAGACGTAAGTCTTATAGTTGTAGCAGCAAGGTGCATCTAATGTTCGAGTGTCCGAACAGACTGTCTTTTTGCGGAAAATGCAAACACTGTCATCGAGGGACGTGTACGTCAACCTCACGAACCATTGAAGTGCTTCCAATAGCATCAACAATGAACAAAGGTGAGAAATACTTTAAGAATATTTGTCTGAATATTCGAAATGTTAGGGCGCATATTGATTTGGATGCAAATTGCAATACCATGCGAGAGGATGTTGCACGTTAATTAGAGCTGCATGTGGACAACAAAACAACGGAAATCAAAAGTTACGGTGGTGGAAGAGTCAGAACTTTGGGGATTGTGAGGGTTGTGTCTGGGTTGTGTTTGACCAGGTTGCAGTGCAAACAAATTTATTGGTATTTCCGAATGATACTCAGCAAATACCTTTTATTATTGGACAGGCCGTGTCGGAACTGAACAATGTCACCGTTTATAAAGATAACGATACTATTAAGTTTTTCTGGAACGAATTGCTGAATGTGGCAAAGTCTCCATCGTCACAAATTTCTTTGTCGATCAAGGATGCAACACTAATACCTCCAAAACACGCAGCCAATGTGAAATGTCAAGCCAGCAGCTCTGTAGATACTTTTATTGATACAAGTGTGAGGATGCTGCCTCACAATGAATACGTTCTACTGCGATGCGTGACAAGAGTCAATGAAGAAAAAGAATGTGTTATACCAGTTATAAACACAAGCGATAGGGAATTGTATTTACGTCCAAAATTTGTATGCGCTCAAGGTTAATATTGTAGAGAAAACATTCCATCCATAGGGAATGACACGTAAAAACAAATACAATTTGATGTATCGAAAGAGTTGACTGCCGAAGAAAACAATTAACTAATGAATTTACTTATGATGCATCAAAAATCATTCGGAAACTCACTAAAAGATTTGCGACAGACAACAGCCGCAACATTGAAAATTGAACTGTATGTTAAAAACCGGTATTCTATAGGCCATACGAAATGACACCTGCAAAGAGTCAAAAAGTTCAGAAAATTGTGAAAGATTTACTAGAAGTTGACATTATCCGCGAATCAGCATCAGCTTTTGCTTCACCCGTTTTGCTGGTGAGGAAGAAAAATGGAGATTATAGGTTCTGTATTGATTATAGGATGTTAAACAACTCTATGAGAAGTTATAGATTTCTATTGTCGCGTATTGATGATTAGATTAGATTAGATCAATTGATCGGATGCACGTATTTTACCAGTTAGGATATGACCTCCGGTTATTATCAAATTCCAGTGGCGTGGGAGTCAAGAGCCAAAACAGCATTCGTAACTTCCGATGGACAATACGAATTTAATCACATGCCATTTGGAATAATGATAGCCCCGATTGTGTTTCAGCAGATGGTCAACAAAATTCTTGCGCCACTTCGTGGCAGTATAGCTCTTTCATGTATCGACGACATTGCGATTCTTTCTAAAGATTTTGAGGAAGGCCTGATGTGGTTGGAACAAGTTTTGTGAGTTGCAACGAAGGAAAACCTCACGTTGAATCCAAAAGAATGTTGCCTTTTCCAAACAAAAATTAATTATCTGGGATTTGAAATTAACCAAAATGGTTTGCGTCCAGGTGAGGATAAGACGAGAAGCATCACTGCTTTTCCAAAACCTACCAATGTTCATGAAGCTCGTCAGTTTTAAGGATTAACGGGGTTTTGAAGTCTTTTTATTAAAAACTACGCATGTTTGGTTAGGCCTTTAACCAATCTAACCAAGAAGGGTATGACATGGAAATGGTCGGCAGACGCGAACATCTCATTTCAAAAAATGAAGGAGCTGCCATCAGAACAACCATTTTTGGCCATATATGAACCAAGCGCTGAAACAGCAGCTCATACGGATGCTAGTCAATCGGGGATTGCAGGAATTTTATTACAAAAGCCAAGTAATGGTAAACTTTTGCCTATGCCTTTTTATAGTAGGCAGAAAACAGTGGCAGAATCCAAATATCACTCTTATGAATTGGAAACGTTGGCTGTGGTGGAAACTTTGAAGAAGTTTAAGATTTATTTGCTCCTCATAAAGTTCAAAGTTGTTACAGATTGCAGTGCTGTGAAGGGAGCTGCGAGAAAGAAGGATCTCATCCCTCGAGTTGCAAGGCAGTGACTCCGTTTACAAGAATTATCTTTTGAACTCAAACATAGAGCTGGAGAACGCATGCAGCGTATTGACGCACTGAGTAGGAATCCTGTTGATAACGATGCGGTAGATGTCGAAAGTGGATTCGAGACATTGCGGATTGAAGAAGCTGGTTTGGTGTTGGCAGGCCAGTTGAGTGATGCCAAATTGAAGCTGATGCATGAAATACTTCAACGAAAACTGGAAACAGACTACGAAATATGGGTCCATAAAGAGTTTATAATCGAAAATAAATGGATAAAGGAACTTGTTATACAGCAAAGTTATTTGGAAAATTTTGCATGGAAACGTTCAATTCAACTGTGCTATCAGCTTTGGCTACTACGCCGATGACCGAGACAAAATGGAATCAATCAATAAGCAAAATTCAATTTGCGATTAATAACACAATTCATAGCGTAACAAAAGCCACACCATGTGATTCACTGTTTGGCTATAGACCAAGAGCTCCATCTGATGCGATCCTTTCTAGAGAAGTCCAAGAAAATAGGCCTGTAGTTGAAAATCTTCACACGCTACGGGAATAGGTAATAGAACAACTAAGGCAAGATCAACAAAAGCAGAAGGCAATTTTTGACAAACGACGTAGAGCTGGCGTGGAGTATAAAGTTAGCGATGTTGTGCTAATGGAAACACCTGCATTTGGTGATGATAAAGGTCAGAAACTCTTCCCGAAATATAAGGGACCGTTTATCGTGAAAAAGAAGCTGCCAAATGGTCGTTATGTGGTTATTGAACTTTTGGGATCAACACGTAGTAGAGGGGCACCTTATGAGAATGTGGAGTCTGTCGAGCATATGAGAATTTGGAATGTACGAGACGAATCAGATTCAAAAAATGACAGCTCAAAAAACGGAGCAGTGACCGAGGGCGGTCACTAAGTCAGAAGAGCCGACCTGTTAGCTTTAAGAAGAAAAAAGTAAGCATGGATATATTGTAAGCATGGCAATTCCGTAAGCATGGCAGTCCCGATTGATATGACAGAAGAAGTGTCCCCATCTGATGTTCTGTCACTTATATCCATTCATAAGTTGGACTGCATCGCGACAGGATTGAAGATGGGTTGTGTAGGTAGTTGAATGTGTGTGAGCGGGATGTCCCCACAAGTATTATGATTCTGTGAGTCCGCGTTTCACTTGTGACTGGAACTCCGTGTGTGTCGCGGACGAGTGACAGATCGTGCTGGTTGTGTGTGGGTGTGTGTGCCTGGAAGGACATTGATTAACAATTATTTTTTTCAAATATCAAACATTAAGGTCAGAAGTGGTGGTCTCAAAAGTTTCGCTATTATTAAGTATTTCAAACATTTTTAACTTGAGTTCTTTCTTATAATGTAGTACCCCTCAAAAAAAATGTTTATCAAAGGTAGTCGAGTGGGATATCAATTCAAAGGCCTTGATTAGAACTTTGAGAATCTGAATAAAAAAAGTCGTTTTTGGCGTCGGTCCAGGGCGAGATAAAATGTACCAAAATGATGTGTTTGAACGACTTCTTATCCAAGTATTGAATGAATTATTCAAGTCCTCGATTCCCGCTATTAGAAAACGTGTTCGAACCCTAGGACGGTTACAAAGACCTTCTGGTAGAAGCACTCTCTTGCCTACTCAACTTTTTACTATTTATTAAAATTGTTAAGAATTCCCCGGCTTTTTCAAGATTTGCAATGGTTGGTTGGGATGATACGTAAACTAATTCAACGGGTAGGTAGGTAGGTCTTAATCCAAACAGAACAAATAGTAAAACCTTGGACCACGATAGGTTCTGGGCACCATGATGGGGACTTTTAAAATTCCTTTGCCAATTTTTAATCATTCGATTGGCTTGTGGATGGTAAACTGTTTCTACTGTTCGCACTGAGATGGTTATATGATTCTCAAAATTACCAGACCTTACTATCATACCTGTGTGCACGTGACATCACTTTCCTCTCGAAGATTGATGATACTTTGCATTTGACGTCCTTAGAGGTACCATCAGCATACCATACATGACGAACAAAATAAGAATAAATAAAACATCACGAACCACTAGACACTCGCGTCTGCTGTTTGAAGAGCAACATCATACTAGATATGCTGACAACGAGCCAATAAATAGGTGTTGCAAAATATTTAACTCATTGAGTGCACGCCATTCCCCAATAATTTCCGGAGGTAAATTTAAACTTACACTTTTAAGCGCATTGTCCTCCAAATCTTAACAAATTGAATAAATTATTTTAATGCTTAATATGCAACTTTTTAAATTTGAGAGCTGTTTTTTTAAATTTGTTATTGTATAGTGTTTTTTAATTTGTGATTATATCTTAGTCTATGTATGTTAATTTATCATATATAAATATGCCTTAATTGGTGAAGTAAAAAACAAATAAAAGCATCCGCACTCACTTAGTTCTACCAGTCTTTCCTAAACGAATAATTTTCCTCAACAGAATGAAAAGTAATACCGGGCAAGACTATTTTTCGGAGTATACTTACTGTTCTAACACATGTAGGAATTTTGAAGACTTGGAAATTCATCTCACCTGAAAATAATGAAAAGAAATGATATCAGGTTGAAAACTTGTAATTCATTAATTCATTTGAATTGATTATGACAGTATTATGTTTTAGATTGGAGAAAGGAATGTCGGAAGAGATTCAGAGCGAAATTCGACCAATGCTTACATTGCATTTTAAAACAAGAGAATTCACTTCCTGAAATATCTTAACTAAATTGCATGACTATTATTTGATCACTATCGATTTCTTATAGTTTACAAAATAAATTGGAGAAAAAATTGACGTCAAAAGCAGAATAAATTGCATATATACTCGTACTTATAGCTTGGTATGAAATGCTGCAACTTGCAACAAATGCAGTAATCGAATCCAAGCCACTCACTCACACGACTTCTATCTTAGGTAATAGCTCGCGAGCGAACATGCAATTTTATAATTCAGAACTGGTTTTTCGCGATTCAGAGCCATTCCATATGCCAATTTACTGTTAAGGTCGTTGCAAATTTAGCTTTATCGTCGACATTTTTACATTTGGTTGCAACCCCCTTTCACAGATTTTTTATCTGGCCAAATCAAATCGACAACTGGATACATTGAAACAAAAATTCATTAATTTATTATTTGATTAACTACTGTAATAAATCTAGAAGAAACAATTATCTGCGTAGCATGTACACAATTGTTTGTTTTAGGACCAAGTTTACAAAAAAAAATCATAATCAAAAAATCTGTTCATTAGGAATCTCCAAAGAATATTTAACCTTTTCCTTAGTCCGTGTGCCTGGCGCAATAGAGATACATAAATAGTTTGGCAAATTGTATTTTAAACGAAAACACAGAAGTCATGAAAACATTTTATTATGAAATCTGTCTGCGTAAATGTTGAATTACTTAATACACATTCATAAATCTTCAAACATGATGTGCGAGAAAAGTAGCAATAAACGTTACAAATCATCATCAACAAATCTACAATCTTCGGCGCTAAGTCGCTTGTCAGCTTTATGCATCTTGAATACGGAAAACGCTAAATTCGCCTTTCATGTAAGCACCGCGAGCACACGAGCAAATCAAACCCACTGAAACGCATCTCCACGTCAAAGGATTATTTGCACGTTCGCATTATTCTCGCCTCTGATCTCCAGTCATTGAAAGATACTTTGCTCAGATGTTATCAATCTTGCAGTTTCATTGACGGTAAAATTACAAAGCGGCCTTTGGATGCAACCAGTGAATTAATTGTTTCTACTTGCTAAGTGATTACAGCTAGGGAATAGTGGCCAAGTGATGATTATGATTATATACACATATTAATAGTCTCATAATTGAGTTAAATCTATTCTAATAATCTTTAAAATTTGAGTTGCAAAAGACGAACTACGTGATAAATTAGCTAACTTCAGGATTCTGATACGAGAAACAAGTCACGTACATAAAAAATTGTCTGCAGCCAATGATTGCTGGTCATATTTCTTAAATTGGATAAGAGTCTTTAATTTAAAATTTTGAAATATCCATTGTTGTGGGATCCAATCTGTGTCCATCAGGATTGATTATTCAGTTGGAATAAGATATTCCGCTCATTTTATGAATGATGAGGTATTTTGTATAAAATGTTAAATGCTAGTAGCTAAGTTGTCATCAAATTTGTAATCGATCCTTTCATTATAATGGACTAGCACTGCTGCAGATTATAACAGCTTTTCACTGAATTATTTAAAAAATTATTGATTGCTTTCAATTAATCATTAAAAAAATGATTTTTATTTATAGTCTGGTTAATAGAGATGTCGAGATTTGATTATTTTTTTTAATTATTATCATCAGTGAGTTTTAGTGAATTTTAATTGTTGGAATTGTATTGATTCGAAATCTGCAGATGGGCCTCGGAATGGATTGGACTGACGGCAACAACCTCGCAAACGGAAAAAGGACTATAGCATTGGATCCTGGAATGTCAGATCACTCAATTACCCGGGCGCTGTTAAGGACCTTTTACAACAGGTCAGTCAATATCAATTAAAAATACTGGCAATCCAGGAAACGAATTGGACTGGAAACGATATTCAAGACATGAAATCGCCCACAATATTCAAAAGTGGGAAGCCTCCTGGAAAACGAGAATTCGGAGTGGCCTTCATTGCAAATCAGGAGCTCAAATCGCACGTTATTGATTTTAAGGCAGTCAATGAACGGTTGTGTGCGATCCGTATAATAGCGAAACTCTCCAAAATCTGGCTGATTAATGTTCACGCCCCGACCGAAGCAAAGGACGAAGAAACGAAGGGAACGTTCTACAATCACCTGGAAAGATTGATCGACTAATTGCCTACAAACGGCACAAAAGTAATTCTGGGTGATTTCAACGCTAATGTTGGCAATGAGCTATCTCATCGGGGTATGACTAGAGGATATAGCCTCCACGATGAAACAAATGACAATGACCAGTGCCTCATTGACTTTGCAGGAAGCAGAAATCTAGTCATACGTTCGACTAGTGTAAGGATACTAACCTTAATTAAGAGATCGATGCAATTCCTATAATAAATTCCTAAATTCACGAATCATTAAATTCCTAAATTAATTCGTAAATCATTAATTTATATGGATATAACAAATACCTAAGATCTTATTGAACAAGATCTCATTGAACAAGAAATGCTCTTATTGTATGTTCGGGCTTCTGCACGTGTTCCTTTCATGCTAAGTGTGCACAGCTTGCTGATGCTATTGTTAGTTCTGGTTCGGGAGTTTTCTGGCTTTGTGTCAGATGCCGAGGACTTCCCCTTTCAACTTTTGTAAACCAATTCAAGAGACAAATGAGATTGTTAGAACGCTGAATGAAGACTTCCTTTGCATGCAGAAAAAGTTCAAAGATGCAAAAAAGACATTGCCAAGTTATTGCAGTCGTCGCATGTCTCCGAAGATTTTTCGAACCTGATAGAGCGAGTGCCGTGTGTGCCGTCAGTTATCACTAGGAGTAAGAAAAATTCTAGAGTATTGCAAAATCCACCTCCTTCGGCTGCTACAGTTAATGATCATCGTGGACTGCAAAGTACGAGCATTTCATCAGACCCGAACTTGGTTGTTAGTCCCATTGCTTACGGCTCCGGAGTTGCTGGCTCATTAGTCGCAGATGGTTCGACCAATGGGAACTTTTTATTAAATCCTGCATCAGATACTGCCTCATCTTCCAATCTGTCATCGCCTGTGATTACGCAACTAAAAGGTATAAATTCATGTGATGCTCCTTCAAATATCTTTCCAGGTACTAGTAAGGAGTCTGATGGTCAGCGCTCTAGGCTTGTGACTGCATCGAATTATAAACCCAAAGAAAAGGTGCGTTTGGTCGTAATATCACCGTCTCTCAGTGTATTTATTTCTCGCTTGGATTATGACACTACTCCCGATGATATTGCTGATTATATCGAATCGAAGCTGGGGTCACCTTCATGCATCATCAGCTGCAAGAAGCTAACCAAGGAGAAATTACCTAACAAACTCCTTGCTTCTTTTAAGCATATTGTGCCTGCGTCCATGTACTAAAGAGCCCGGAGTTTTGGCCTCCTGGATTGCTTGTTAAACCATTTGTTGCCAGAGATCGTCGTAGTTTTTTAGTGCTGGAGCGCCCAGAGAAGCGTCTTCGCCGTTGATAAATGTGAACAGTCATTTCTCAATATATTATCAGAATGTAAGAGGATTGAGAATCAAGCTTAAAGATCTTTCTGCTTCAATAATTACCGCTAATGATGATGTATTTTGCCTAACGCAAACATGGTTGAATGAATCTGTTTCTAATATTCATATCTCTCCGATTCATAACATTTATAGACAAGATCGTTGTTCGCTTTTCAGTTGCAAATCAGTTGGTGGTAGAGTTCTTATTGGTGTAAAGAAATCATTTTTCAGTGTGCTTTGTTATGACTTTCTTCCATCTGTTCCTGTAGAATGTGTCACTGTTAGACTTCGTATAACGCATAACTCATTTCTGCTTATTGCATCTATTTATATACCGTGTCAATCTTCACTTGCTCTCTTTGAAACTTTTCTTGATGAGCTGTCTGTTTTTATGCTATCAAAATACCCTTCAGATTTACTTCTGCTTTGCGGTGATTTTAATGCACCTCTGATTGACTGGGATCCTCTTAACTATGCACAAATCATTAGTTCCAATCGTCTTTCGTTTATTTTTTCCTCCTTTATGTCCCATTGTTCCCTTTCCCAACTAAATCAAATTTTGAATAGTAACGACCGCATTCTCGACTTCATTTTTACGAATAGTGCTGCATCTATTTCACTGTCATTTCCTTCCGTGAACGTCTATGTGACTGCAGACAGTCATCTTCCACCACTGCGCATGGAGTTCTGCTCCCCTTTGTTAAAACGTAGGCATGATGTGCTCCCTTGGAAATATAACTTTCGTAAGGCTAATTATGCTGCCATTGCTGAGGGTCTGTCTTCTATTGACTGGTGTTCATTTTTCCTTAATTTGGACGTTAACTCTGCTCTTGATGAATTCTACTCCTATTTGAATTGTCTTATCGCCAGAAATACTCCAGTCTACTGTCGATCAGAGTCTTCGTAACCACCTTGGTTCACTTGTAGAGTTCTTGCTGCGTCGAAATCTAAAGATAGAGCCCATCGATTTTTTAAATTGACTGGCTTTAATGAAGCATATGCAGAATTTTCAAGATTCCAAGCTTTGGCTAAACTTGGAATTCAGACTGCTATGAAAAACTATTACTTTTCCATTGAGAAATCATTAAAAGCTAACATGCCTAAGCCTTTTTGGTCTTACATTCGCTCTTCGAGGACATCGTCCACTGTTCCTGATGTGATGCATTATGAAGGTTCTAGTGCTGATACACCAGTTGATATCGTAGGGCTCTTTGCTCAATATTTCGCGTCTATTTACCACAACGCCAATGTATCAAATTCGTTCCAGTCTGATTTTTCATATCCGCAGTGCATGTCTTCCTTTTTTCATTTGTCCTAGTGATGTTGAGTTTGTGATCTCTAATTTAGATGCAAGCTTGGGTCCGGGTCCTGATGGGGTTTCTAGCTTTTTTGTTAAATCACTAGCTCCTGCCATTTCCCTTCCTCTTGCTATTCTCTTCAATATAAGCTTAGAAGAGGCCTCATTTCCATTTGCATGGAACTCTGCGTTTACTACACCGATACTGAAAGATGGTGATGCATCATCTGTGAAAAACTACCGCCCTATTTCCATTATTTCGTGCTTCCCCAAAATATTTGAAAAAATCATGTATGTTAGACTCCTTAATTGTTTTTTACCGTTTTGTTCTCAATCGCAGCACGGATTCCTTCCTCAGCGTTTGACGACTGGTAACTTGTTGGAACTCTCTAACTTTATCGGCAAATCATTTGATGCTCGCTCGCAAGTTGATGTTATATACACCGACTTTAGTAAGGCATTTGATATGGTCCCGCATGATATTCCCTGTAATAAACTGAAATGTTATGGTTTCCCTTATCCCATTGTATCCTGGATTTTCTCTTTTCTATCAAATCGGTCTTGCTCTGTATCCCTCCGTAATGTCACCACCATTTTATCCAACGTCAGGTGTACCTCAAGGCTCCATTTTAGGCCCTCTTCTATTTATCATATTTACTAATGATCTTCCGCATCGATTTGAGTCTAACTCACTTCTTAATGCGGATGACTTAAAATTGTATAGGTGTATTAATACACAATCAGATTGTGGATCTTTGCAAGATGACCTCGTTTTCCTAAGGAACTGGTGTGAGTCAAATAAACTACCCTTAAATGTTTCCAAGTGTAAAGCTATGCGTTATTCTCTCAAGCCTCATTTCCTTTCCTTTACTTATACTATAAATAATCATCCGCTGCTATTGGTGTCTAAAATGAAAGATCTGGGAGTCGTTTTTGATTCCATATTAATATTTTTAGCGAAATATTAATATTTTTAGCGAAATATTAATATTTTTAACGAAATATCCTCTACCTTGCTATTATATACTTCTCTGGTCAGGAGTATTCTGGAATACTATGTTCAGATTTGGCCTCCACACCATGCTTATTTAGTTGCAGATCTTGAAAGTATTCAACGAAAATTCACAAGGTGCTTACTTTACAAATTCAATCTGCCTTACAGAGTTTATAATGAACGTCTTGTCCTATTAAAACTTCCTTCCCTTGAAGCTCGACGTACGTTTTAAGATGAGTGTTTGTTATTTAAACTTCACCACCGTCTGATTTATTCTCCACTGGCAAATGATATACGATGGAGGGAATCTGATAGACTAAATCGTCTTCCTTCTCGACTTTGCATACCTTTTGCAAGAACGGAATTATACTATAATTCAACTATGTTGCGTCTGCTCCAGGTACACAATGAACTTAGGCTTGGTTCTTCTCCTTCTAGCTTTCTTATTTTTAAGAACTCACTTAAATCTTTGCTTTTTGAATTTTCTTAATTATTTTTTTTGCTACTGTTTAATTTGTATTCGCATTAGTCTCTTTTGGTTGCGAATTGATGTATTCCTAACTTTTTAATATTTTATTTTTTGTACCAACTCTGGAATTGGGATTACTCCTGTTGATCTTGGCCTAAATAAATAAATAAATAAAATGTGCACAATTCACTAGTGTCGTATCGAAGCGCATAAATTATCTTCAATGGACACATGTCCATTCATACCCATCTCTACAAATTCCCATACAACCCATTTTTTTCACACGCCATAAATCCTATACGGAAAATCTCAAAGAAAATTCGTTCACACCGAAGGTGTAAACAAACACCTATTGCACCATGCATTAGCAAAGGCACGCGACACTTGAGATATGGGTCATTATTGACCGCATGTAGAGCGCACAATTATATGAGTGAATCATTTCGCTCACGTGTGGTATTTTCCTCAAGTACTGTCGCTTGGGTAATAAATTTAAATTGGGTTACACTGTAATTTCCTACATTGACGCACTCATAAAATGACCTGGGTATCAGCGGATTGCAACACACACACACCAGATCAATCTTGTTCTGATACAACAACGTTGGGCCTCGAGCACACTTGACGTCCGTACATACCGAGGAGCCAATTGTAACTCAGATCATTACTAGATCAAACGAACCTAACGATGACGTATGCCAAAGGCATATTCGGCGAAGACCAGCTCGCTACAAAAATTTGACATCGAAAGGCTCCAAACGACGTCTGTGGCCATAAATTTCACAGAGACCCTCGACCAACAGCTCGCTCCCTTCTTATCACACGCATCGTTAAAGATGAGCCACGAGCTCTGGATGGAAGTGATAGCGGCTATTAGGCCCGTGGCAGAACAGACGATTGGACATCAAGCCAAGGGCAAGAGGAATGATTGGTTTGATGATGAGAGCCAGAATGCGTTAGATAAAAAGAATCAGGTGTACAAAGAATATGTAGGTAGGAAAACGAGGACGAAGAGAGAACACTATGAAAAACTCAGAAAAGTTGCGAATAAGATAATTAGAATTAAGAAAAGAAAATGTAAGTTTAGCGAGCAACAACACAAGTCAAGCATACAAAGTAGTGTAAAGCCTGAAACGTGGATATCAGCACAAAGCCACGCTTTGTCGTGGTCACATCGGCAATATCATCACTGATGAAACCAAGATTAAGGAAAGATGGGCATCATATTTGAAGATGCTCCTTAATCCTCCGCACAGCTCCAGAACATCGACGCATATATGTGTCTGCGGAGAGCTTCCATTGGTCTCACCAATTCTAGATGAAGTTTTTTCCTTCATGAAAGCCCAAAAGAATAATAAAGCGCCGGGCATCGATGAGATTCCAGTGAAGCTCATCAAATATAGCAGCAGTAGTGCTCATCAAGCTATTCGCAAAGACATCCAGCACATTTGGCAACAAGAACATATGTCAAAATAGTGGAGCCAATCAATTATATTTCCTATCCACAAAAAAGGTGACAAGCTACAGTGCGAAAATTATACAGGCATATCACTGCTTTGCGCGGCGTACAATATATTTTCTAAAATCTTAGAAAATAAAATTGGATCATACGCATACAGTATTCTTGGGGAGTATCAAGGTGGGTTTGGGGCGGGTAAATGAAAAGTGCTGGGAGGTCAACATAGACGTACACCAAATTTTCGTTGACTTCAAGCAAGCATACGACAGTATTGATCATAAACTACTGAGCCAAATAATGCTTTGCCTTGGAATCCCAGCCAAATTAGTCCGTCGT